>CM046875.1:562955067-563630178 GCA_025667525.1 Glebionis coronaria | reverse complement strand
AAGCTTTTTAGGAAAGCATCTACATACAAAAATCCTTAAAAAATGACACGTGTCATCAGGAAAATAATCAACGGCTAACCATAAAACTTTCATTTACCCCAGAAGTCAAACATCTAAAAATGTGTCCTTGGAAAAAAAAATTAAACATCGCCTCTTTCATACAAACTTTCAGATCCAAAACAAGCCTCGCTTCCTAAAAATCTTAAGATCCAAAAACCAAACTTATTTTTCACAACTATTTTTATCAAAAAAATTTTTGGATCATGCCTACTTACGGCATAGGGAACCCAGATAATCACATCTATATAATTATGGAAATTGATAATTTGAAATCCCCAAATTATATAAACCCTGAAATCCAAATCCACGAAAATCAATCAAGGACATTGATACTTTAAATTCCAATTCGACCCATACCAATCAAGGTTAGTGAGAAATTTAAATTGTTTTTATTGTTTTGATGTTTTAATTTTATTATAATTTTGTTTATTCAAATGGTTAATTGGTATTGCTTTTATTTATATTTAGAGTTAATTTAAAGTATTAAACTAAATCACATATATGGGAACTTATTTTTCGTTTCAATGATGAAAATAATTTTATTATAATTTTTTATGGAAATTATGGAAATGGTTAATTGTTATTGCTTTGGTTAATTGATATTGCTTTGATTTATATTTTGAATGAATTTAAAGTATTAAACTGAATCATATATATGGTAACTTATTTTTAGTTTGAATAAAGAAAATAATTATCTTAATATAACTGACCTGCGTCAAATTAGGGATTGAGATAATAATGAAAAAATAGCTCCTTCTGTTACGCATCACAAATTCAAATTTTAATGTTACTGACCTTAACCTAATAAGTGCCTATATATTTCACCCACATTACACTCATATCAGTCACATCTTTAAAATCTTCGTCTGTTTTTTGCTCCTAAGGTAACTGCAATATCTTACATTCATATCACTCATTTGTTAGTTTTGTAATTGTTATGTCAATTGTTCCTTTACGACTAAAACGTTTGAACTTTATAATCTTTGTAGGGTACGAGAATGGAACAGAACATGACACCTTTGAGCCAGGTCAATGCAGACCTTGACAACATTAAGATTTTGGTTAGATGCATAAGCATTTGGAAGCCACACTCGCCTTCTAACCCTAAGGATATTTGGTCCTTAGACATGATATTCCAAGATCAGCAGGTACATATATTTTTTTGTCGTAAATAATTACAATTATTCCGTTATTAAGACGTATTATATACTTAATTGTAAGACGTACATATTTTTATATGAATATAAAGTTGTTAAATAAGTATGAAAACATAAAAGATCTAAATTTTATAAATCATAACATCTAAGTATAATAAGTTAAAATTTATTAGGAATCTAAAAGTGCTTGAAATTATTTCAGAAAACATTCCTAAATGGGTATATTGCAATTTTTTAGTAAAATACATAAGTTACATAAATCCACTTATCAAACAGCTTTGTTATCTAGAGACGTTGGGTACGGATTGAAATGGTTTGTGCAGGATTAGTTTGACTGAAAGCCTTATTTTTCTCCAATGTTTGTATAAATGCCAACACCAAGACGCATATTTTTCACCAATGTATGTACAACTATTACTAAGCAGTTAAATAAAATCCCAACGTTTTTGTATAAATGCCAACTCCAAGGTAGTAGATATATAATGTCCTAATGGGTAGTGACTAAGCCAGAATTTCAATTATTGGTTGGCCATATTAATAAGCAATTAAATAAAATCCCAACGTTTTTATATATTAGTTTTAGTTGATTTTTTTGGAACACATGGGTCGTCAACAAGTCACACTGTTTTGATAATAAGTAAAAAAACAAAAATAAGCTAACAAAGAAGAAAATCAACATTATTAGTCCATTTCTAAACAGGTTATTGCATGTGCAACTGAATTCTCAAATTTATAAAGCTATAAATTTCAATGTGTCTAACATTTTTGGGTGGGCCATATTAGATTCAAGTGTATTATTTTCATTTAGTCTATAGAACTAATCGGGTTTCTTGGTAATTTGTGATGGGTTTTGGCCATCCGTCCCTGCTAATGGGTAGATGACATATGTGTATATTTGTTGTTACAGGGCAACCGTATTCATGCTACAACCAACAAATTTACTATCAACAAGTTCCAGCTATTATTTGATGTGGGCGCGTGCTATCGCATTGCTAATTTTGGTGTTGGACAAACCTCTGGCAGCTACCCGCTACTTAATCATAAATTCAAAATTAGCCTTTTCAAAAACACTTCAGTAACAAGGGTTGCCAATTTTGACAACAACATACATGGATACAGGTTTGAACCGTTTCCAAACTTTACTGCAAGGATCTTTTTGGAAACCGAACTTGTGGGTGAGTAACCTATTTATGTATAAATTATCTTCTTACCTAATATGTATAAGTTAATATGATGAATTATAAATCTTTTATATGTCAATATGCAGATGTTATTGGGACTGTTGTAACAATCTCTGATTGCATCCCTTTTAACAACTTTGGAGTAGACAAGATAAGAAGGAATTTGACACTTGCTGATGTTGAGTAAGACTATTATTTACAATTATAACAATCAATTCTTTAATAAATACTATGCTGTTTTTTAATACTGAATATGTGTATTGTTAAATTCCTTTTGTCAGCGGTGTACAACTTGAGTGTTGTTTCTTTGATGACTGGGCCAAAAAATTTGATAAGCTGTATGAAAAAAGAGACTCAATTGGTCATGTCGTCGTCATTCTGCAATTGGCGAAATGCAAGATTTTTAATGGTAATTTAATACCCCTGGACAATTGTTATTTTTTTTTTAAATAATACAAACATGTTCGTTTGTAATTTATACCATTCATATCATAACAGGAAAACCGTCTATCACAAATGCAAGCTATGCAACCAATTTGTGGATCAATGATGATATCCCGGAGATTGCAGCTTTCAAAGAAATGTAACATAATCAATTTTTTTTATTTGTAAGTATACTTTAATTACTAAACTTTAAAAGTTAATCATTTTTATCCCTAAATGTTATAGGTACACAGGCGGGTGACGACTTTGATCCCAACAAAGTTGCAATCTCAACATTTACTCCTGTCAAAAAGGTGTTGACTCCTGAACAGTTTTATGAGGGAGGTATTAGGAAAATGATTTCTTCCATCCGTGATTCTGAGAAGGTAAACTACTTTCTTTATATAATTACTTTGCTTAACTAAATATTAATGATGGTTAATGTGTCTAATACATCTTCCCATTTTTTTTAGAAATATAATTGTATTTTGTATGCACGTATTCACAAAATACACCGCGAGCATGGATGGGCATATCTCGCCTGCAAAAAGTGTGGTAGAGTTGCAAAGGAAGCAACTGATGATGAAGCAAGTTCGTCAAGTGGGAAGAAAAAAATGAAGGAACAGTTGTGGAACTGCAAGATTCATAAAGGACTCACAAAAGTCGAAACAGGAATAAGGTATTCTTATGCACATTCATATTCAATACATTCTGTAATACAATAATCAAACACTAAACTATATGTTTTTCTAAATATACGTAGGTATAAACTAATTGTACGTGTCACTGATGACACTGGTTCAGCATCGCTCCTTCTCTTTGATGAACTGGTCCATAAGCTATCTGGTTCACTATGTTATACTCTGCTCAATCAACATGGTTTCAACTATGATGACTACTTCCCAGATGAGCTCAATGTGATGGTTGGGAAAAAAATGTTGTTCCGATTCGAATACGATAAGTACAACATAAACAACAACCATCATGTATACCAAGTTGTTAGGATTTCAGATGATGAAACCATGATAAACATGTTCAGCCAGGATTTGGCTTTAAAGGTATTATTTCTATACTTATTTATAAATGCTCTATATATAACATATTAATTTATAACTTATTAATTTCTAACTTAATCTATGTCACCTGTATAGGCTGCTACTGTTGATGTTCATGATGTTCAAACGCCCATATCTAATACTGGAAAGTTAAGCAAGCTGTCATATGCTGACAGTATCCCATTCAACATGGAAGAAACACCAAAGGCTGATAAAGAAATACAAGCTAATGAAGGTGAATCGTCTAATTCTGGTGGAAGTGGGAAACGTGTAATCATTGATTTGGATGATTACAATGAGGAACAGGAAGAAGCAAAAAGGGCAAGTAAGATTGTTAAAGTTAAGATCGAACCTACGGAGTAATCAGATTATACAACCATCGTCGATATCTTCATGCATCTTTTGTTTTATGATTGAATTTATGTTTTGTTTGTTTTCAGACTATTGTTTGAATGTTTGGTTTGTTTGTTTCGTTTGATTTTCATATCATTGAACTTTTGTTATTTGTTTTCCATTTGGTTGAAGATATGTATGATGGTTACCAATAAACTTTTAAGACCTTTGAATTATTTTTGTTATTTGTTATCTATTTTGTTGAAGATATTTACGATGGTATGTATGATGGTTGAACTTATGTTAGCAATAAACTTGGCTGAACTTTTTTTAGCAATAAACTTTTAAGAACTTTCAATTATTTTTTCTGTGTTTTTTTTATACTAAAACGTATTTCTATTTAATATAGGTTACTCATATTCATAAAAAGCAAATACAACCCTAATATTCAAAATAAATAAGTTGGTTCCATCTAATATGAGTCAGTTCAATAACAAGTTCCATAAAAAAATGAGCAACAAAATCATCCGAAAATTGGTAACAAAATGGAACATCTTAAACATACAATATATCAGAAATACAATTTCATATAAATAAATAAACTTTTATTAATATTCATAACTTTATTAAACTGAAATAGGATTTTCATCCAAAATATCAAGATAACATTGAACTAACAGAATCAAAATCAACTATTTTGAAAATTAAAAAGTAGAAGCTTTTTCCTAAGTCCATTAAAATTCTTCATCAGCTTCATTGATTGGTATATTAGGGAATGCGGATGGTAAAATGACCCTTCGACCTGTCATTTGAACACTGTTAATTCCTACAGCAACTTCAGGGACATCGTCATCAATGAAAATCACATCTTCCCATTTCCAATTCTTGAGGTTCTCTTCACGATTCTGTTGTTTTTGTGCTGCTGCCATGTCTAACATGATGGGATTATTTGCCATCACCAACTAATGAAGCTTTTGAGAGAGAATGTAAGATTTAAAGTGAAAGTGATATTATTTATAGTAAAATTCAACCACTGGTGATATAGTCATAAAATTAATTAGCAACAAAAGTTGGAAGTTAGTTGGGATTACGTATCATTTTATGGCCCATCCAAATCATGTGAAATTATGTAAATAATGAAAATAAACTGACGTAATTCTTATAAAATGTAAAATATACACATCCAAAAATAACTTAAAAGAGAAAATTATGTAACCTGTAGAATATAAGCATCCAAACATATCTTAAAATAGTTAATTATGTAAGCTGTCAAATATTTACATCCTAAATTATATGATAACATTAATTTAAATTTCAAACAATAACTTATCATTTCCTTAATAATATGATCAATGATTTTAAACATCTTATCATTTCCATAACTATCTGACTATTTTGCTATATAATGTCTCAAACATATTTCCACAGAAATTATCTTTGTGCACAAACATGAATTCACCAAATCACGTAAAGGTAATTAAGATGTCCTGTTAGTCGAAACTATGTTGTGAACATTTGTTTCTGTTTTATATACTTATACATGTTTTTTTATACAGAATTTCCAAGAAAGTTTGCTTAAAGAAACACCAAATGCGCTAAGCAAGCAAAATGAATCTTTGATTATGCTTTCGGATGATGAATTGGTACTAACTAGATTATGTCAATTTCATAAATAACATTTGTTTTATTTTTGGAAAATATGTATGAAATTGTCTCATTGGTACTAATTGTGTTTATTCAGGACATAACCAAAGAATTGGGTAAAGAACCAACTACCAATTCACACATTAAAGATGAAGATGTTATTATACTATCTGATGAGGATGTTCCCCCAACTGAAAAACGTAGAAGGATTACAAAATCTGGGGCTTCATTTTACAGTCATGTTTACATCGGTGCTTCTTCTGATCAGGATGCCGCTATATCTTCAATGAATACTAAACCCAATGAAAAGGAGTTTCTAACAAATGATAAATTGGTAAATACCTAAAACTCTTTCATTTTTTTTCTTTAACATTACATTAATAGCAGCCTTATTAATTTCTCATTATATGATTTATATATTTTTAGGAATCTGATTCTGAATCACCCATTCGTTTTAGTCGTAAACGAACCACAAAAAGTATATCTGTTTCAAAAACAATAGCAAGAGGCCTTATTGATGAACTCACAGACGAAGAGAAAAATGATGATGATGCAATTAACGCATATATAGATGATGTTGTGGATGACTCAATTTTTAATGACAGTGAAGATCAATATGATCATTCTGATAGCTTCATTAACGATGGTCCATTAGACTATGAACCAACGCAAAATGATGAGTCCGATAGTGATTGAGAAGATGCAAGCTTTACGATGAACTAAATCAAGTCGATTTACCAATAAAGATTGTTAAGAGGATAACTATGAATTTGAACTATTCATATAGTTATGATTAACAAAAAAATTTCTTTTATTTTCGTTGTTTATTTATGTTTTATTACGATTGATTATTATAAGGTATTTTGTTTTAATGTTTATGATTTCAGTTTGTTATTCTTTTAATAAAAAAGAGTGTTATTTTGTCCTATGATTTAAGTTTACTTCAACCTTATTCGTATAATACTTTTTTGCATAAAATAAAACTTGTCAAACTCAAAAACAAAATATAAATCCTTTTTAATTTAAATAATATCATACCCAAAATTATATATTTGGTTTCCTTAATTTAAGGTTAAAATTTAATATATGTATGACCTGGTAAATGCTTGATGCATAATTTATGTTTAAATTTTGTTGTAACAAATGTGGAAACTGGTGACTCCATTTTTTAGCTTAATATTTACAATTAAATATTATACATTATACAATAAGATAAGACTTAACAAACCAAAAAACCTCTGGCGTTTTTCATGCACATCGTATGTTCATTGTTCATCAATGAATAACAAGCGGAAAAATATTGATAACACCAGTGGTTATGCAAAAGAAGAGTTTCCTGGCGTTTTTGAATCACACCAAACCCCAATTGGTAATCATTTACTATCAATAATCTTCCTATAGTAGGTAGATTAACCAAAAAACTTTGTTTTAAATATATATTTAAATTTTGTATGCAGATGATAGGAACCACAATGACAAACCTGGCAATATAAACAAAAATGTTTTATCTTTCAATGATCTTCCATATCTTCCACTTAACAAGTTAGGGAGACAACAACAATCTTCATTTGGCTTTACTCAATGCAGGGATATACCTGAAAAAAAAGGTATATATATTATGTGTTTTACCAGGTTTATTTACATCTAACAAGAATAACATAATGCCTATTATATGTGTTTGAATGTTTTTTATTTACAGCTAATACCAATAATGCAACTCCGTTTCAATTGAGTAGTAATGTGGTCAATTATCAACCTGCGGCCACACCGTTTCAAAGGAGCAGTAATGTGCTCAATTATCAACATGCGGCCACATTAACATCGTTTACTTCTCTTTGTAAGACATTTTTTGTTCATTAGTTAACCGGTTTAGTATGAACCTATTCAATTAACTTTCAATTAATCCGCAACTGATATGTGTTATTTCTTTATAAAATATTTGTAGATTCTACACCACTAATGAAAATGGGTCACCAACATAGTGTTCCAGTCGATTATAACAGGAACATAGCAACACCATCAAAGTTAAGCAACACATCTTCTATTATACTTCAACAAAAAGATCCTCTATCCGGAAACACATCAAGTACGTTTCCACAATCAAACTTAATATCAACCATTTTTTTTAAATATTATTTCAATTACGTTTACTTTTAACTACAATAAATACAAAATGAATGGGTGCTAAATTAAATCATGGGAATATATGTATAACAGAAAATCATCATGCAACTATTGTATCAAACTATTGTATCAGGTTATCAAAGCATTCAAGTTGCTAAAAGAGGACGTGGACGCCCACGCAAGCATCCTATTGATACATTTGGATTGAACAAAAAAAACAAACACACTCAATCAAATGAAAATCATAATCCTGCGTTTACAAACACTCAAACAAAAACACCTTCACACGTATCTAACCAACTTTCTCAAAACACTTTACAAAGATCCCCGTTATCCGACATCACATCGACTAATATCTGTAAGTTTATTGTTGGTATTGTATTTTTTCTATATATATGTACATTATTATTGTCAAATAGATTTGTGTTTTTTGTTTCTATAATACCAGTGGGCGGTTCAAAACAAAACTCAGGCGTATCAAAATATGAAAATAGCGGACTAACTCTAATGCGATGTGGGCGGCCAAAAAAGTCTACAATAACAAATGCTCATGTTCAATCATCACAAAAAGTTACGGACACACCACGGAAGCCAAGAGGAAGGCCTCGCAAATTACCTCAACATAACAGTATGGAACTAACTGTTATCTTTGTATTTTTTCAGTATAGCATATATTAAATTATATGTAATCCTAATGCATTATTACCTTTTTTGTCGAATGTGTTTATAAGCCAATGACCTTCCTCAAAACACACATGTAAGCATTGGTGTTGGATCTTCTGATCCTAATATATGCACTCCCAATGCAACGCATTCGGTACTACCTGCTGGCAACACATCAACAAGTAAGAAACTTAATTTTATATTTTTACTGGTATTCTTATCACATGTAAATTTGCAAATTGTTATTAATCAATTCTCATTACAGACGAAACTTCAAAGACTAACCCCAGATCAAGGTTCAAAAACAAAACTCCAGTGCCTTTTAACATTGGTTAGTTAAACTACTTATAAATTCATATTATTTTAGTTTTACTGTTACTATGTAGATTAATTTTGTAATGTTAATGATGTATTTTAACAGGTAGTCCTATAATACAAGCAGATGCTATTACACAAACCCCTAAAAATGCAAATGGGAAAGGCGTCTCATTCATACCTGATTTTGAACCTAATGATGAAGATAATGAAGATGGAAATGTATATATCGACCCAATGCAAGAATCAGGTATACCTGATTTTGAACCTGGGACCGAAGACATTGAAGATGAATATGGATATTCTGATTGTATACAAGGAATATCTAAAGGTATCTAACGTCAAACAGTATTATTACGTTTAATGGATACAAAAATTTTTATTATGTAAAAACTGCTAAACATTTTCTGTCTTTTTATTCAGATTATCATGACCATGGTGATCCAACAGAACAATGCAGCGAATGTGGGGCGTTATTGTGGCTTGCAGAAAGTAAAGTAGGAGCAACTAATACAACAAAAATTGATGGGTATTCCCTTTGTTGCGGTAGAGGAAAGGTAAAACTACCTGTTGCCTTGATGAATCCTCCACCTTTGTTAATGGGTCTTTTGACAGGAGAACACCCAAAAAGCCAATCATTTATGGAGAATATACGTCGATATAATTCTATGTTTTCCTTTACTTGGATGACCGGGAAGCAAGATACTACGGTCAACAAAGGACGTGGTCCATTTTGTTTTAGAATAAAAGGGAAAAACAATCATGTGATTGGAGATTTGGTACCAAAAAACGGGGAAACGCCTAAGTTTGGACAACTTTACATATATGATCCTGCGAATGAGGTTCAAAACCGCATAAATGTTGTCAGGTAATTATTTTGTCTAACTAATATTTATATAAATTTTTTATTTTTAGGATCATTATAATGGCTAACTAATGTTTCTTATAATTTGTTAGCTCAAATGATAATGCCTCCTCATCAACAAACAAAGATATCGATCGTGAACTAACGAAGAACATCAAAGATATGCTTGATAAAGAAAATCCTCTGGTTCAGAAATATAGAATGGCAGGTCAACAGATTGGGGCAGGAACTTCTAATGTTAAGATCAAGCTCATAGGTAGACGTGGCAGGGATGGTCGACAACATAATCTCCCAACTGCTGATGAAGTTGCTGCCCTTATAGTTGGTGATTTTGATTCGATGGCAGATGAAAGAGACATACTTGTCAATGAAAAAAATGGTAAATTGAAAAAAATAAGTGAGTTGCACGTGTCATACCTTCCATTGCAGTATCCAATTTTGTTCCCGTACGCAGAGGATGGATATAGAACAGATATATACCTTCAAGGTATTACTGACGATACACCAGAAGACAAAAAAAAATACGTCACCATGCGGCAATGGTTTGCTTACCGTATTCAAGAGCGCCCAAAAGTGTTTTCAACTATTCTAAATGGAAAACGCCTATTTCAACAATTTTTGGTTGATGGTTACACAATGGTTGAAGCTGAACGGCTATTATATGTACGGAATCAGCAAAGTGAATTGAGATGTGAAACATATTCTCGACTACAAAAAGCAGCAGAGTCATCAAACCCAGGAAAAAAGAAGCGTGGAACAAAATTTGTCTTGCCTTCAACGTTCACAGGTAGCCCACGTTATATGCTACAAAACTACTTGGATGCTATGGCAATGTGCAAGTGGTATGGATACCCGGACTTATTCATTACATTCACATGTAATCCTAAATGGCCAGAGATTACACGTTTTCTACGCAAAAGAGGGTTGAAATCAGAAGACCGTCCAGACATTACTACTCGGGTCTTTAAAATGAAGCTCGACCAGTTGATAAAGGATATCAAGGAAAAACGTATTTTTGGTCAAGTTAAAGCAGGTTAAATACTTCCTATTATTTTTACTGTCAATAGTTATTAAACTTTTGAAATTTACTTAATTTTTTTTCAACAGAAGTATACACCATAGAATTCCAAAAGCGTGGTTTGCCTCATTGTCATTTATGCATATGGTTGGAGTCCAATGATAAATTAAGGTTGCCCGCCGACATAGATAGGTGTATATCGGCAGAAATTCCCGATAAAGAAACACACCCTGAGCTTTACCAACTTGTCAAAGAATGTATGATGCACAGACCATGTGGCCCAGAACATAGAAACTGCCCTTGCATGGTTGATGACAAGTGTTCTAAGAAATTTCCTAAAACGTTCAATGAGGAAACTTTTATTGATGAAAGTGGATATGCAATTTACAAAAGGTCGGATAATGGCAGAACCGTAAGGAAACAAGGTGCGGAACTTGATGGTCGTTATGTCGTTCCATATAATCCTACGTTATTAAAAAGGTAATAATATTTAACATTAATAATTATGAATAAAAAAATTACATAAAATTGTTCTAATGACTAATGTTTTATATAATATATATATATATATATATATATATATATATATTTGTGTTCTTTTGCAGGTACCAAGCTCATATAAACGTAGAATGGTGTAATCAATTTGGATCCATCAAATATCTTTTTAAGTACATCAACAAGGGGCCGGATAGAGTTACAGCAGCTGTTGAAGACGATGAGAAAGATGAAATAAATGAATACTATGATTGTAGATATTTATCATCATGCGAAGCTGCATGGAGGATTTTCAGGTTTGACATTCATCACAGGTTTCCAGCTGTTGAACGTTTACCATTTCACCTGCCGGATGAGCAAACTGTTGTATTTGATCCTACCGAAAGCATAGACTTTCAATTGGATAAAGTATCAGCTAATACTTCCAAGTTCTTAGCTTGGATGAATCTAAATGAAACAGAAGTAGAAGCCAGACAGTGGTTGTATGTAGAAATTCCAAAACATTACGTTTGGAATCAAACTTCAAAGATTTGGACAAAAAGAAAGCAAGGTAAAACACATTTGTAATACAAAAATCAATATTTTTTTGTGTTACATATATGATTACATGTTTTAATATCCCAACTTAATCAAATACTTAAAAGCTTATTATCCCTCAAATAGGTAAAAGCATTGGACGAATACATCATGTTCCGCCTTCTTGGGGTGAGCTTTTTTATCTACGAAAGCTACTAAACCATGTTAGAGGAGCTAGAAAGTGGGAAGACTTTAGGGAGTTTGAAGGTGTAGTATATCCTACATGTAAAGAAGCTTGTGACGCGCGTGGTTTGTTAGAAGACGACAAAGAGTACATAGATGGAATTATCGAAGCAAGTCAATGGGGAATGGGAGATTACTTGAGAAATTATTTCGTAATGTTAGTAATTTCAGATTCTATGTCTAGACCTGAAATAGTATGGGAGAAGACATGGAGAATTTTAGCAGAGGATGTTCTACAAGTAGAAAGGGCCAAACGAAATCATCCAGGTATATAAACATGACTCTTTATTTAGTACCATACGTCCTAAAATTTCTTAATTCATACACACGCTTAATTTTATACATATATTATTTCCAGATCTTCAATTAACTGATACACAGAGGTACAATATTTGTTTAACCTATATTGAGGATAAGCTTCTCAGCAATTCTAAAAGTCTAAAAAATATAGTCAACATGCCATACCCTATTTCAGAGTTCACGATGGAAGGATACAACCGTTTGATTTATGATGAGTTGGATTATAAAATTCCGGAATTGATAATCCAACACCAAGCATTATATGCAAGCTTGACCGATGAACAAAGAGGTATATATGGAACTATTGTTGATGCCGTTGACAAAAATAAAGGTGGTATGTTCTTTGTTTATGGTTACGGAGGTACGGGGAAGACTTTTCTGTACAAGACTCTCACAGCTGCTATAAGGTCAAAAAGGGGTATTGTTTTAAACGTAGCATCCAGTGGTATAGCCTCGCTGTTACTTGATGGCGGAAGGACAGCCCATTCACGGTTCGCTATTCCTATCAATATTGTGGAAGATTCAATGTGTACCATAGCTGCAGATGGTGACCTTGCAGAATTGATACGTGAAGCGAAGTTAATTATATGGGACGAAGCTCCCATGATTAATCGACTTTGCTATGAAGCTTTTGATAGAACATTAAGAGATATAGCTACCGGTACTAACAAAAAGAGCTCGGATCAGATTTTTGGTGGTAAGGTTGTTGTCTTTGGTGGTGATTTTCGACAAATATTACCCGTGATTCCTAATGGAAGTAGGCAAGATGTTGTGCACGCTTCTCTAAATATGTCTTATTTGTGGAATCATTGCACCGTTTTAAAACTGACACAAAACATGAGGCTTCGTGTCGGTTGCAACCCCGAAGATGCTGAACAAATTAACGAATTTGCAGACTGGATTTTGAGAATTGGTGAAGGTAAAATTGGTGGGAAGAACGATGGACATGCAGAGGTTGAATTTCCAAACGAAATGCTAATCCCCGATTCTGATGATCATGTGCAATCTTTAATTGAAGAAACTTATGATAATTGGGAAGAGAACCTATGGGATCCAACTTATTTTCAAGATCGAGCTATTCTCGCACCTACACACGAACAAGTTGACAAAATAAACGAACGCATGATGTCAAAGCTTCCTGGTAGAGAGAGAGTATGTTATAGTTCAGATTCGGTTTCGGATGTAGATATTGATTTCAACTTCAGCGAGTCTCTCTACACAACAGAATTTTTAAACACAATTAAAATGTCTGGTATCCCCCACCACAAGTTAGTATTGAAGGTTGGTGCTCCCGTTATGTGTTTGCGTAATATAGACCAAAGAGGCGGACTTTGTAATGGCACAAGGTTACAAATTTTGAGAATGTCTACCACCAATATTGAGGCTAAAATTATTTCAGGTGGTAAGGTAGGTACCATTGTTGCTATACCTCGGATGAATATTAGTCCATCGGATAAGAAGATGCCTTTTCAACTTAACCGTAGACAATTCCCTGTAGCTGTGTCTTTTGCCATGACAATTAACAAAAGTCAAGGCCAAACTTTGACAAAGGTAGGTCTATTTTTGGAACGCTCAGTATTTTCACATGGACAACTCTATGTAGCTGTTTCTAGAGTGAAGAGCAAGAAAGGTCTAAAAGTTTTGTGTTGCGATAAGGACGGCAAGTACTGCAATTACACAACAAACGTTGTGTATAAAGAAGTTTTGCATCAACTATGATTTGAAGATTATCCTTTACTTACGTTCTGGGTGATTAAACATTATTTTATAAATTCTTATTTTACTTACTTTACCATTAGGACAACATTAATTTTTATTTTTTTAAACCTTTTGGTTATTCATCTTTACAAGTTTAATATGATTTGTTTTTTTCTTAATCATTTTTGCCTAAGTTTCTGCCTCTACCTAATTGATGTGTATAGACTATATACTAACCTTTATTTACTTTACATCCTGGGCAACAATTCAACTAACTTAATTAGATAATATCCTTATAATCTAAAACATATGTAAGCACTCTGAATAAAATTAAAAATCCAAATAATCATATCATCAATATCAAATTGAGATTCATCAAACAAAGAATAAACTACAAAATTCATATCATAAGTAATATCGGTGGATTTGATATCACTGATTTTATGATTAATAACATCTACTTCTATAATACAAAGGTATAAGAAAAGTTGCATACCTAGAAATAGTCGGCAACAGGAAATACAAAGGTACAAGATACAATGATAATTAGATGTTATAAACCCATTTCCGAAAGTCAACTGCTTATCTTTGAAAATAAATCTGTGTACATCATCCAAGGTGGTTTTCATCGAAGGTGTTTATCTTTGAAAGGTAGGTAGTTAGATGCTCATTATCTCCACTGTATGTTAAAAAATACTTTTGTATTTAGTGTTTGTAAAATTAGATAGTGTAGATGTAGTAACCCACTTTTGTCGTTTGTCTTTTATTGTTTGATGATGTACACGTATTTTCTTTTCACTTTAGTACATTATATAAAAGTAGAACTATACCCGTATAATGAGGCGGCGAGTACCCAACGAATTTCGAGACTAACAAATATTAATTTCCTACTCATTTTAAATTATAAAAAATCGAATTAAAAACCCACTAAAATTGAAAAAAAAAAATATATATATCAAAGTAGTTATCGAATTAAAAAACACAAAATTTTAAAAAAATTAGTGAAATTAGATTATAAAAATAATAAATAAATTAAAAGTTTTTTAATTTAAATAAAAAAATATTATTTTAGTTGTTATAAAAGTTTCTTTGAAAAAAGTTATAGTATATAATATGTATGAAAATATCAACAACTTACTTTACTTATTAGGTAGAAAAGACAATTTTCAGCCTTGCTATTTTAGAAATGTCCCAAATCTTTATAAATATTTTTTTGGATGTAATTTTAGTACTTCATTTTAATTAGTTTTTTACAATTTTTTTAAGTAGTATAAACAATCAAAATTTACATAATACGAACATGATTGACAAATCAAACATTAGATTATACATCTCAACTATATATCGTAAAACATAAATTTCAAGCAATCCGCCCAACGGGCGGGCCTTAAGGCTAGTTATATATAAGAGGAAGGATATGCCACATAAGCACCCATTAATCTAGGTCATCATATTTTTCCTCAAATTTCGGAATTAATTTTTTTAATTAATTTTCGTTTTTTAGCAAAAATTAATTTTCATTTTTTAATAATTATTTTTTGATTGATTAAACTGTTAAAAAATAAATAATAAAGTGAATGCATCTGGAAAAGGATAAAGTGAACGAAATATATGATCTTAAAATAAACCCCAATATCCCGCATCTTCATAACGATTATCAAACTCATGAAAACATTAAAATTAAAACAACCTGACTGATTTCCGGAGTTTATTGCAACGAGATCCATCATATACGTTTTGCAGGGAGTCCCGCCACTGTTCTCTGATCTTTCTCCTATTTATGATCATGCTGGCAAGGTGTGTGCAAGCTATCTCATCAGTGGATGTAGGTTTGCTTTATTTATTGCTTTATTCGGTTATGCGCTTTCTTTACAGGCCGATATACACGAAAAATTGGTACTTGGCTCGGAGGATTCACTCAAAAAGACAGATGGATGCCCTGAAAGGTATGATACAATTAAAATTAGGTGTAGTTTATGTTTTTTATATTCCATGTAGATCACTTTATTTATAATGTTAAGATCCATGATGCGAAGAAAAGAAAGAGTGGTAAGGATGAGATGATATGTTTGACTGAGGAGCGGATATTGTGAATATTTTGTTGATATTCATCTTACTATTCCTTCACATGCTCAATAGTTGCAAGAGTTTTGATGGATAAACCGTGAAGGATGGCTCTTCTTCTTCAAAGTTTTATGGGCATTTTATATAAAACATTCTAACTTTTGCTTCCATTAATTACATGTTAGATTCGATGGTCTTATTTTGTAATTTATAGGTTGAAATTCATACTCACGATTTGTTGCATTTGTGTTTGTGATCGTGATGAGATAATGGGTGGTTTGGATGGTGTGTGATACTTTGTCGGTAATAATTAAGGCCGAATGAATAAACCTTACAGCCTTCTCATTTGCTAGGCCGTAAGAACAAGATCAGTTTTCAACAACCGCCATATATTATATTATATAGACTATGTTCAGGTTATGAATATTAATTTGTTGATTATAACAGTTCGGACATCATATATTAATTTTATTTAGTTTATGTATCTTATGCCAAAGAATTGATGTTAAACCTAAGTTATTAATCTTTATTTTTATGTTTTTTCCTTATTTTGATGATCTGGTAATTATTACTGTATTATGAGATTTTTGACGATTAGGTCACGGTGGTGTTGTTTTCAGGTTACGGGTCAAAACCGGGTACACAAGCTTTTGGATGGGTTGCAACTAACGGTAAGAGAAACAGGAATGCCCTGCTATATATTTTTTTATGAGTTCAATAGTTTACAAAAAACACATGATAGTTTACAAAAAATCTGAATGTGGTCATTGATGTTGGTTTTTTCTAAATAAATTAATTGTCTTAGAAGGAAGATTTAAAGAAGGAATTGATTTGATTGAAATTAGGAAGGAAGATTGAATGTTTTCGAAGTGTCACTCGATTGTTATTTTTTACACCAGAATTGATAGATGAAAATGAAGAAGGTCGGGGAATAACACAATTGGGGACAGTTGATGCAGTAATCGATGAAGTAATTCAGGTACTTTATGTTTTCAACTTTCATTCTTTGCTCAACGCATTTTCGTTGCTACATCATCTTCTTTCTCTTAATAGTTTGATAAACATAACAAAGAATAGGTAGAGCTGACTGCCCAATATTTTTTTGGTTAATTATTTCTGACTTTCTAGAATCCAGAAAAATATTCACATACACAGTCAATTCTAAAGACCCAGCATGATACACGACCCTTTACAATGAGTCTTTTATAACTTGCTATGTAATAAGTACAGGTTTCCTAATTGAGAATTGATCTTTTCAACTAATACCAACAGATCGAAATCGATTCTACAGTTACATCAAGTTTTGCACGATATAAATATAAAACTTTATATATTTTGTTAATTAGAATAAAAGTAACATCTCAAAATTGCTGACACAGCACAAACTAAAACATTCAAAATCACACGTTATCATTCTGCCTGTTAAATTATACTCGGCGTCACTGCTCAAGCTGCTCCGCATCTCCAGGCAATGAAAATCTGTTCTTCAATACCGCTTTGGCTGACCCATCATTGTCTGCTCCCTCACCAAGATCCATGGTCGTGTCATTCTTATTACAATCATTCTTGACGTTCTAATTTCTATCCATGGACTCGTCTTCTTCCATTGAAGCTATTTTTTTACCCTTTTCCCGTCTCTTATTCTATGCTTTCCTTAGCTTCGTGTTCAGAACACCTTCTGAAACATATAACTTTTCATTCTGTCGAATTGTTGGCTGTTTGACTGTTGCCTCTGCTACACTCTTAGTTTCCACCATGGATTCATCTTCACCTTTGTTGATACTTTGTGTTGGTTCAACATGTCTTTGAGTATTTCACTGAAAGAACACCACGGTCTACCTTTGAGCTTCGTGAGACGTCTTTAGTTTGGAATTTTAAGCATGCAGGTTGCCATCGTGCTGATTATTTATAATTTTTCTTACACAATTGTTAATTCATTTTCCATATTATAACGACACAATGGACACAACAGATATCGAGTTTGGGAGGTTTCAAGCCAAGGAAATGTTGTGGTACCTATGGACTGGACTTTGTCTGGGAGATATAGCATGTTGGGTGTACTCATCCTTAGGAAACTACTCATCGAGACCTTGGGCAGTCGATGCAATACTTGCTGCACTTCCTGGTGGGGTACTCATAAGGTTTTAACCATTGAGGAGACTGATAATACAAATCTCCATGACCGTGCTTAAATATTTTGGTACCTTCTTTCAACTCATCCCGAGGTGTGTATTCATCACCAAAACATTGTAATTATTTTAGGCCTCTATTATAATTACCTTTATTAATCATATGTTCATCTTCTCTTTGAGTGGCTCACATTTTTTTGTTCAGTAAACAAAGCACTATTTAATGGTGTAGTTTTTGCATAATTGATAACAGATCAATTGTGTGAAGCTTTCGATAGATTAGGGAAAAAAATCATGGATTAAATGTTGTAGCTTTCAAAAAAATCATGGATTAAAAGTGCTGCAAGCAGCAGCATAGTTACCTGAGATCTGAGTGATTCAGATGCATTAATCAATCCTGGTAAGTCTAATCCACATTTCCTTTTTCAACATTATGTTACCGGAACTTACTGTTTATCTACTTTAAAATAACCCAATAAGCCAAAAAAAATCGACTTTCCCAAACACCCTCTTATAGTAGTGTCTTCTTCTGATGCTGAAGTATGTGCAGTTATACTCCCATCCAATTACGTGAACTTCACCTCTAAGCCATTGTATCATGTCATACAACCTCAATTTTCTACGGTACTCACTACAGAATATAGTTCCGCATTAATTAAAAATTTGGCAATCTATTATCTATACAACATATATATTAGCACAAGCACAAAGTACACACAAAGTAAAAGTTGCTGCTAAACAGGTAGACTGACCATTAGGTGTCCCGCACATGCAGAATGAAATCACTCGCCTGTTGAAAGCGATCGGATTCAGAACACTTGCATGTGTCGTGCGACTTTTAAAGGTATGTGAAATGTATCGTTGTTTCTGATTGAAACTTACTAACTCACGAACTTCTATGTTTTTTGTGGTTGTAATATTTTTCAGGAACAACATCAAATGTTACTTCACGTTGTGACAAATTCATGGCATACCCAAATCTTGATTCTGATGTCTTCCAAGTGCAGCCTCAAATTGGTTCGCGAATTGTAAGATCATATGTGATTCTGTTTTTTTGTTATTTCGTTAATCTTACATGTTACTTCATTAAGATTGACTAAACAAGCTATAACCAGGGTTCTTAACTTTCCAAAATCACATTTGAGTTGCTTTTAATCAGTCCACTAATCATTTGCTCGATTCACAGGTTTCGGTCAGTGGAGTTTTTGACTATACAGTGATAGGTAAGCATATCAGCTTTGAGATCATGAATCACATACTACACTTGGTTAATGGTTATTCTAGCATTCATTTTGATCCTTAAAGAGAGCTCATTGATCGACTTTGGAGCATCTACATCCGTGCTTGGAGTCCAGATAATGTATTTTCATATATGGGAGATCGAACACCTCTATGAACAGAGGATAGGAGATCGGACACCCCTATGTTGGTCGATTTACATGCTCATGCCGAGATCCATGTACAAAAGCTGATTGCAGGCTCTTTATAACAAAACTTCTATTTTTCTTTCCAAGTGATCCTAAACCATGCTACATGTAAGACACTCTCATTTTAATAATATAACAGTGTGGGTGTAACTTGGCAAAATAAGCAACATGATACTCTTGCATGTCTCTATTGTCAATCTAAACGAGTACAAAAGCTGAAAAGTGAAACTCCATCAATTGTGTAAAAGATCAACTTTAGAGTAAAGTCGATTGCACACGATGACACGAAGCAAATGAAAGTGAAGTAGTCCGTATCTAAACTTGTCGATTATCAAAATCAGTACTATTACTTATTGCCATTGTTTAGTACCTATTACTTTCATTTTGAGCATAACTGTCAATATCACTAACAAATGAGATAGTAGTCTATTCTATTTTCCGGAGTGAATTAAGAAAACCAATTTTTTATACTGGTGGATTTTTTATATTGGTGGTGGGTGAACGTGGTTCCGGACTCCCGCACAGAACCGATCCGGAACCGAAAGAATCGAGAACCGAAAAATATATATAGTAAGAACCAAGAATCAAACCGAAGAGCATGTTCGGTTCCACTACAGTTCTTGGGTTTGGTTCGGGTATTTCGGTTCAACCCGATTAAAACCGATAATTTATAAAAAAAAATCAAAAACTCAATATTCTCTATATCTTTCCCACATCTACGTTTAACAGACATCGACTTCCTTAAAAATAGTTAGTTTTGGTCTTAACCATTACCAAACTTGTTGTGACTTTCATTATATAAAAGACAAAATTTAGTTATCAATATGGCTGTTTAGAGATATACATATAACAACACAAAATAACTTCAAATCATTTTAAATTTAGGCTAGCAACATACTTGCAGTGTCTTTCTTTGTACGTAGTAGCATCATTGCATTCTTACCATTTAATGTAACATGTGCACATTTTACGCATCGTTGCTTAAAAGTGTTGATTGACTTTTTTGTGTGTATGCTTTTTGGCTTGACATATATAATTAAAATTCACCCTTGCATACATATAAATTCTTTTATGTACATACATCTGTGTATATTCTGGGTTAACAGAGAACCACGGAACCGAACCGAGAATCGATATCTGAAACACTGAGGAAACGAGAACCGAACCGCGGTTCTAAAATTAAGTTCAGGTTGGGTCAGTTCTGGTTTGGTTCCAGTTCCGGTTCAGTTCTCGGTCCATATGCCCTACTGGTGGTTATATTGTAGACAAAGTGACGGACATATATATGTCCTTTAATGATTGGCCCAAGGAGTAGCATAGTCACAAAGTCTTCTTTATTAATAGTTGATGCTTTACTAATGTTTTATTATTTTTCACAACTCATGTTACAATTTAATTATGATTACAGTATTTTTTAAGCGTATTATAAGGATTTTTTAAGTAAAATATAATACACTTTGTTACATTTACTTTTATTTTTTAACTTCCTTACTAAACTTCAAATCTTTATACACTTTATTATAATCATTTGTTGTTTTAGGGACGACGTTGTTTTGGAGATTATGATTCAAATAGCGTTGCAATTTAGTTGGTTTGCGTAGATGAAGTATATCATAAAATATCTAATTTTTGTACATCAATATTTAGCTAAATAAAACAACGTAAAAGATAAATACAACACCCACTTAGTAATATAAGTAATATAACAAAACAAAAACAAGAGGTCAAGGGTTCAAACCTCACTAGGTGTGTACACTTGGGGGTGGCCACGGAGGTTCACCTGCGACGACTCCGGACTATCCAAAAGGGTAGTTGCCCTGGTATTAGTCGGCTCGCAATGTCGAGTCGGAAACCTAGGTATACCCAAAAAAAAACAAAACGAAAACTATTTGGCTAACATTTCTACCGTGCTTTAAAAAAACTAAGAAAAAAATCAAAATTGTTAATATTAGCTAAACAAAAAAATGTAAACGATAATTAGACGTCATACCCACCCATCGGGCGGTTTTGGCACTAGTATATATATATATATATATATATATATATATATATATATATATATATATATATATATATATATATATATATATATATATATATATATATATATATATATATATATATATATATATATATATGTTTTGTAAATAAATAAGTTTTTAGCAAAGCAAAAATCTCATTGATTGACATTATAATTAAGCACAAAAACCATCACCCAAATATGTGAGAAAAACTTAGCCTTATGTTTCTCTGTTTTGTGTGAAAGCCGATAATCTAGTATGCTTCAGAATTTATGCTTGATCATCATTTACTAAACCGCAGTGAGGTTAATTTACGGATATTTTCGAAAAGAGACAAAATAAAATCACCCTTATATCATTTTAGTTAAGCTACACTGGCTTACTAAAATATGTGGCACTTGTACGCATGTGTTATATTATCCATTGTGCCAACATCCTTATATGTTATGTCTAACCATTTGTTAAGTCGTAAAGTTTATGATGTTCTCTTAAAAAATGATGAATGAAAAAGAAAGAAAAAGAATCAAGTATTCTAGTATAGTTTGTTCTACGACTTTGACAAAGGCATACTTTTTGATCCTACACCCATATCATTTATCACGTTTTGCTTCTTTAAAAATTTATCTGGTGCTCACCCCGCATTGGTTATGTTTATATGTCATGTACAAGCCTATGGTAGCTATCTATTTTATGTCCGTGCTAATTGAGTGTTATCTTATATTTACCGTTTGTGAGTGACATGTGTGTGAACTTAAAATCTAAACACTATCCACGTGAGGTGCCGAAATTATTTTGTCATTTGCTTTTGCTATTCCTAAAAATTAAATCATTTTCCTATCATACTTCACAACACTTAAAAGCATTTTTAAAATTGAATTTGTTTTCTCACTTTGATTGCTTGAGGACAGGCAATAGCTAAGTGTGGAGGAATTTGATAACGACCTAAATATATATATTCAATCTATCATTATAATACCACTTTGTAATATAAATAAGAGCTTCTGATACTTAATATGTTGTGTTTTATATGCAGATATAAAGTTTGAAGGAGTAAAGCGAAGAAATACAAAGAAGGGTCCTCAATATGCAAATAAGCCAAAGTTGTTGATAGAAGATTCTGGAACGCCCAGAAGTGCGGCGCACAATCTCACATGTGCGGCGCACATTCCCGTCTCCAAAGTGCGGCGCACTTTCGGAGAAGTGTGGCGCACATTTTACCCCAGACAGCACTATAAATAGAGGCCACTTCTACTCATTTTACACACACCCCTCTCTCTCTCTCAATGCTCCATAGCTCGAGTATTTTAGCTTTCTTAGTTAAATTTCAGTATTATCCACTTTTGGGAAATACTTGTAACGAGAGTATTCCACTCTTCGATTCTTGGAGGAACGATACAATCGTGACACTTGTGTACTCGTTCATTCAATCCTGTCTAAGTATGATGTTCTCTTACTCTTTTGTAATTGTTACTTTGATTACTATGTTAGGCTAAGCTATTTGTGACTATATGGGTATGTGACTATAATTAGTGATGATGCTATGATATGATCCTTTATAAATGATTTCAAGCTAATGTTGTAGAACCATTTTACCACCTAGTTCTATAAACCATATTTTATCTAACTTGATTTGTTACGATAGTTTGCCGTTAAGAAACGCAAATTGTTATAATAAGTTTTTAAGAACTTGTCTATGGTCATGAATCTTTGGTTGGAGAGATCCACTTAGAAACTTGATAAAATATTGAACTTGTTGGCAACTTGTTTTGAGCTTAGTCGCTTAATTAAACATAAGTCTTGAATCAAACCCAAGTAAATTGTGCAAACGTCGTTTTGACGAAAAAGGATTATCACTATTTACCTACATAAACATATCTTGATCATTATTATCATCATCACGAATTTATACGAACTATCCCATATTAGTCATACTTGTTACTATTGATATCATTTCAACTATTTCTTTCTTCAATTATTATCTTGATTACCAAAACGAAATTAAGTCTCAACGAAGGATCCTGGCTTACCACTACAAAGCTACATTACGAACGAAAGGGTATACTTGCCTGTGTTTGTTTTCTAGTCCCTTGTTTTATCTAAACCTTGTAATATAAATTTAAGACTTGCAAAAGAACATCACTTGGCCCACAAACAATTTAGCAGATATGGAATTTAAAATCCAAGTTAAGACAACAGAGTTACACATGTCCCACTGTTTTGCTTTACGGTCATCATCACCATGTCTCTTACATGTATCATCTAGAAAGCCTAGTTTGTTTTTAGATCCAATAACATGTTTCATAGCACAACTCCATACATTGTAATTTTCGGTTCCAGTTAATTCCACAGAGACCAAGGGTGCACTAGTAACATCATTAGGATGCAAATATAGGGGATCACCAAATCCAACAGATACATCATTAGAGCTGGAAGCAATAAGAGTTTCTGAGGCCATAAATAATAATAAAGGAAACACCTCACAAACAGATAATAAATATGAAAAAAAACAGATCAAGAAAACTACATGTCCATGAGTAGATCACAAAGATAAAACATATCACAAATCAAATAGCACGATATATCTTCTATTAAACAGTTTGATCCCTGATTGTAGCAAGATTTACCACTTCAAGCTACAAAAAGCAGGGTAAGAGAGAAAGACTACAGAGATTTAATGGCAGCGGAAGAATAGATCCAATGAAACCTTCCTTTAGGGTTTCAAAAGATCCGATTGACTACCAGAAGACCTAAAACGAACCAAGAAACCTTCACTTAGGGTTTCAGATATTTCCAATCAGTGCTCTTGAGTACCGATACCCAAGACAACAGAACCACGGTTCCAGAAACTAATCCCAGACAGAGTTATAAATCACCAACCGGCAAGAGTTATCACTATTTTTGAAAACCCCAATAATGAAGAAGGTATTCAAAAACACGGACGAGTTTGGATCAAACCTTAAGCTCTTGATACCATGTTGAAATTAGTATCAAAACAGTGAGATAATAATCAAGCAGCAGCCCAGTCGGCAAGACTGATTGTTTTATTAATAACCAAAATGATTGTAGTAATACATGAATGTTGTGAAGGTAAAGGTCGGTGACAATAGTCACACGTTACATCAATGATAGTCACGCGTTATAGTAATGACCAAACGAGTAGAAAATGAAGGAAAAGTAATCTACACAGTATATTGTGATTATGAACCAGATCGTGAGTTTTTAGAGAGAAGAATCGGAAAAGAAGGCTGTGATTTTCTTGTCTTAACCCTAGGACGAGGGGTATTATATAAAGCGCCATAGTACATTCTAGCCCTCCAACTTCTTATCTTCACGGAATGGACACAAACCGCTTTATTGTTCTTTACTCCTAGCTTATTGGCTTAATTCCAAATAACAACCTGTCAAGAGATAAAGATGAACAAATAAGAAAATGATCTTGCACTTTTTTAACATATCAAATTATGATTTCAACAGTTTTCAGCATTGTACGGATGCTATCCAACTATATAGCATTCGGAAGTCTCAAACAAATTTACAAGCGACCTGTAATGATCAAAGGTTGGTTGGGATGTGCAAGTGTTAGGGACGGAGCCAGGGGTGTCCCGCGGGTGCCCGGGACACGTATGGATTTTTTCGATGTAGTGCTAATTTTTGAAAAAAAAACTTCGACTTTTTTAAGTGAATCTAAAATGCACTCGGTCCATGAAAATGTGTTTCTAATCTTTGTCTTAATTCACTTTTTAATTATGTTATATAACGGTTAAAAACATTTGTACATCCAGTCATATTAGAATCTGTCTTCGTCTCTGACAAGTGTAGGTTATTCGGTGTCGCGCATATGTTTTTTGACACTTATATAAGTCGAAAAGTTTAAAAACGAGCCAAAAAAATAAGTTTATAAAAAATAAGCCATGCCGGATAGCTTCAAAATAAGCCACAAAAAAGTGAGCTTTTGAAACACAAGCCCAAAACCAAATAAATCATAAGCCCACTTTATATAAGCCAAAAATTAAAATTAAAAAAAAAAAAAAAAAAAAAAAAAAAAAAAAAAAAAAACATTGTCTTGGAGGGAAAGATTAGTCCGATGGTATTATATAGGTTTAGAGTTACTAGAAGAAGACATGCTGATTATATGTTAATGCATTCTACTTTGTTGTTTCTATTATAATTTTTGCTCATGTAGTTCTTTGCATGATTTTGAATGGTAATGGAAGTGATGTGTAACGACTTATGGGACTAATAAGATGTCTGGTGGAATGAGGCTCGTCAATTTCACTGAACTGTGTATATATCGATCTGTTTAGTTAGTACTATCTTTTTAGGCAATTTAGGCTATGGTGCTAACAATTTTTTATTTTTATCTTAGGCGAGAAATTAAGATTTCAACTAGCTCTATGATTTCAGTCTCGAAGCCACTGAACTTTCAGCATCAATATTATGAAACTTTGAAATATCATTACGAGTTGATGCCCGAATCACATTTAAAGGTATTCAATCTGTTTTTAGAAGTATACATCAACGGGTTTTTGTTCTCAGTTTTTCTGATTGGCTTATAACGCAGAAATTGCTAGCGGATGTGCTTTCCATTTTGGTGTGGACAAAGTCTTCTAATCAGGCTAATCGTGTAAGATCTACGTGCATTATTTATTTAGATATTTTCGCATTTAGTTAAAAGCATTGTTAATTTGTTTAGCTTATGATATGTGAGTTTCAAGTGACCAATGAATTATTGCTGTCTAGTATCTTTTTTAGGTATTAATATTTGGCTTTACATTTTGATGCAGGAATTGCTATGGGATGTACTTTCTATTGTGGCTTGGAAAAAGTCTATTAATCAGGCCGATCGAGTAAGAGCGATGTGAATTACTTATTTAGATTTTTGAGCATTTAGTTAAATGCATTCCTAATTTGCTTTCATGTGACCAACTATTAATTATTGTATGGTGGTTGTTCTTTTTTAGGTATTGATATACTATTGTGGATTGCTTGTCACGTCTTTTTTAGGTATTAATATTTGGGTTTACATTTTGATGCAGAAATTGCTAGGGGGAGTAATTTCTCTTTTGGCTTGGGGAAAGTCTATTGATCAGGCCGAACGAGTAAGAGTGATGTGCATTATTTATTTAGATTTTTTCGCATTTAGTTAAATGCATTGTTAATTTGTTTAGCTTGTGACATGTGAGTTTCATGGGACCAATTGTCAGATATAATATAAGGGTTCATAGATAAGCAAGAAAATAAATGTCCCATTATTGCTTGCTATTCCTTTGAGTTACATATAAATAGTGTGGGCACACTGTTAAAAACATTTGAAGCGGTATAGGAAAAAGGTTTATTGTTCTTGCTGTAAATTAAGCAGACTTGTGGTTGGATGCTGACACAGTTCAATATTTATTAAGGTGTTCATATCTAGCATGAGTTATAAGGGCTTTTTTCATGGTTGTGATGTAAGATAATGTGTTATTTGCGGTCAAGAGTCTTACTGTATAAGTTATTGACGTAATATTTACCATTTATCTTGTGCTCATATCTTGAGGATTTTGTCTAAGCTCATTTTATGGGGTTAAGCTTGTGTGCAATAGGTAGCCTATGGCTTACGAGGAATAAGCTGTTTTATTTATGTGGTGACACTACAACAAAATCATTGTTTAGGGTCGGACGAAATTTAGGGTCGAAATTTTCGACCCTAAATTAAGGTGGGGGCCCACACATTTTCAACCCAAAAGAGCCCAAAAAGGCTGGTCAAAAAGCAGGTGGGACCCAAAAAATTTAGGGTCGAAATTTCGACCCTAAATTAAAAGTTTTAAATAATTTTAATTTATTTGTTATATAATTTATTTTTAATAATTAAAAACTATTTTAAAAGAATTAAATTTTAAATTTAATAATTTAGGGTCGAAATTTCGACCCTAAATATAAAATTTAAAATAATTTTAATTTATGTATTATATATTATATTTGTAATAACTAAAAATAATTTTAAAAAAAAATTATTTTTAATATTTAAAACTTTAGGGTCGAATTTTCGACCCTAAATTTAAAATTTTAAAAATTTTTCACGAAAAATTTAAAATTTCACACGAAAATTTTTCACGAAAAATTTAAAAAATTCGCGGTTTATATTTAGGGTCGAAATTTCGACCCTAAATTATTAAATATATTTTAAAATTTTTTTTTAAGTGTTAATGCTTTTAAAATATTAATATATGTATATATATTTAGATAATGCAATAATAGCTAAAAATAATTAAGTCTAAGCAGAACTAAAGCTGTGCAAATAACTTAGCAACTACAAGAACATAACAAGTTTATCAATTACAGCACAAATCCAGAATGATCAAGCTGGTTACCACTATGAAAAACCAACTAGACTACAAATGAATGTACCCATTGTTTTAGTGCTTTCATTAGTCCCACTATTGATGGTACTAGTTTTAGTGCTTTCATTATGTACCCATTGTGAACAGGAAGATGATAATAGATGTATGTGTGCCATCCATTTTGGGTAGTTGTTTGCTATTTAATGGTTTGTAGTTTGCCTCCAATTATCACTCACCTCAGTTTTCCAATACTAAAAAAAACAACAATAATGGCCTGGTTAGGAAGGTTAGAAGAATTAAAAGAAGTTGCTGGTTCAGATAATTGGACTGATCGAATGGTAGCATATTTTGAACAATCTGCCGAAGCGGACAAACGTTTTGGTCTGAAACTTGAACGTTTACATGAGGTTTTAGATGAAGCTGTTGAAGAAAGACAACAGTTTATCCAGGAATTAGAACGTGCTGGAGATATATATATCTTAAAGAAATGCGCTAAAGTATTGAAAGATACTCAAAAGAAGGATAAGAAAACCTCAAGTCGGTTGGAAGGTTTAATTAAAGATACAGCAGCAAGAATGACTAAGAAGGAGGAATTCGTTAAGAAAATGAAGGATCAATAAATAAGCATTCGTAAATGCTTAGAAGGAGCCTTTATTTATGAGTTTGAGCAAAGTTTGATGAAGGAATTCGTTAAGACTGTGTCTCTTTTAATCTAATTAATAATTGTTGTTCATATAGAATAAGAACCATACTAACACATGTTGTTGTGTATAATGATGCTTCTGCATCTTTTATGGTTTTTGTGTTTGAAATGTACTTGTATGTTTGTATGAATAAAAAAGGCTCCTTTATTTATGAGTTTGAGCAAAATTTGATTGAAGTAAAATGCTTTTGACTGAACTTTTGACTGCAAAACCTAACACAACAGACTTAACCTAAACTTTGTGACTCAAACAAACTAAATTCTCACAATGATTCAAGCCAGAATACTAATTAATCACAGAACCAAACACTCCTAAACATAATTTTATTCGTCACGGACACTTAAACACGCGCTTAATTAAACATTGATATTACAACGATATTAAACTCGTAAACACGGAAAAAAACACATCACAAACTAGTTCAAACTAAGGTTCCCCATGTCATCGTAAAGGTCGTGAAGTAGTGCAGCTGAATCCAATGTGTGCCTATCGGAGTTGCGGTACAACTCTATCATACGCTCAAGTACCATTATCATTCCATTCAAGCGCACACAGTTTGCACACGCTGAAGAGCTTGGAGAAGAAACTGGAATCGTTGAAGGTCTGGGAGAAGAGCTTGGAGTCGAAAAGCTCGTTGAAGGTCTTGAAGAAGAGCTTGGAGGAGAAAAGCTCATTGAACCTCCAAGAGAATTGATTAGTAGTTGGACGCGTTCGTCTTTCCACAAAAAAAATTTGCATCCATATGAAACTGGAGGTTGAACCCGTGAACGTGGACAAGCATAGTACAGTCTACCAAAGTTTTCAGTTGTCCACGATTCTCGAAGAACTACATCTCCATGTCCACACCTGCACGGAAAAGCTTCATGCTTCAACATGTACATAATAACAATTTGTTTATGATGATAAGTGTGTGTGATCTGCTGGTGGTTGTGATGATAAGGAGTGTGTGTGGTTCTCTTTTTATGCTAAAAAAGTGAGGGAAATTGTTAACATTTTCCCTCCAATGTTTTCCCTCCAATGTTTTCCCTCCAATGTTTTCCCTCCAATGTTTTCCCTCCAATGCTGGTGGTTGTGATGATAAGGACTCATATCATGTAATACGATACCATATTGGCTCATATCATGAAATACGATACCATATTGGCTCATATCATGCAATACGATACCCTATTGCCTCATATCATGTAATACGATACCATATTGGCTCATATCATGCAATACGATACCATATTGGCTCATATCATGTAATACGATACCATATTGGCTCATATCATGCAATACGATACCCTATTGGCTCATATCATGCAATACGATACCATATTGGCTCATATCATGCAATACGATACCCTATTGCCTCATATCATGCAATACGATACCCTATTGGCTCATATCATGCAATACGATACCCTATTGGCTCATATCATGTAATACGATATCCTATTGGCTCATATCATGCAATACGATACCCTATTGGCTCATATCATGCAATACGATACCCTATTGCCTCATATCATGCAATACGATACCATATTGGCTCATATCATGTAATACGATCCCCTATTGCCTCATATCATGCAATACGATACCCTATTGACTCATATCATGTAATACGATCCCCTATTGACTCATATCATGTAATACGATACCATATTGGCTCATATCATGCAATACGATACCATATTGGCTCATATCATGTAATACGATACCATATTGGCTCATATCATGCAATATGATACCCTATTGGCTCATATTAATGTTTTAAAACATTTTAAAATTAAAATTATTCTCGTTTCGAAATTTACTATTTTAAAACGTAATTATTGTAATTTATAAAATAAATTTACATAAATAAAATATATTGGTGATACTTATTAATTTTTTATATAAACAAAATAACTTATTAATATTTTATATAAATAATTTAGTAATTATAAACTCTATTTATTAATGTTTTAAAACATTTTAAAATTAAAATTATTCTCGTTTCGAAATTTACTATTTTAAAACGTAATTATTGTAATTTATAAAATAAATTTACATAAATAAAATATATTGGTGATACTTATTAATTTTTTATATAAACAAAATAACTTGTTAATATTTTATATAAATAATTTAGTAATTATAAACTCTATTTATTAATGTTTTAAAACATTTTAAAATTAAAATTATTCTCGTTTCGAAATTTACTATTTTAAAACGTAATTATTGTAATTTATAAAATAATTTTACATAAATAAAATATATTGGTGATACTTATTAATTTTTTATATAAATAAAATAACTTATTAATATTTTATATAAATAATTTAGTAATTTTAAATTCTATTTATTGATTTTTTTTAATTAATTTATTAATTTCGAAATTTAGGGTCGAAATTTCGACCCTAAATTTGGCACTAAAACTTTTTATTTTCAAAAAATTTCACGAAAATTTTAAAATTTTATACCAAAATTAAAAAATTCGCGGTTTATATTTAGGGTCGAATATTAGGGTCGAAAATTTCGACCCTAAAATTTAGGGTCGAAAATTTCGACCCTAATATTCGACCCTAAATTCTATCCACAACTTAACCCAAAACACTCTTCATTCCAATCTATCTTCATTACCAAAAAAAAAAAAAACGGGAGCCACCACTCCGCATCATCTCCAATCCGACCACCAATCCGCATCATCTCCAATCCGACCACCACCAATCGCATCATCTCCAATCCGACCACCACCAATCCTTCCCACCACCACCATTCCTTCGCATCACCACCAATCCGCATCACCAATTCGCATCACCACCAATCCGCACAACCTTCGCATCACACCACATTCATCACCACAAAATCGTCACCCATCACCACCACAGTCCACCACTTTGTTTTTTTAATAAATATAAAGGTAATTGATTTTTTGTTAAATATATTAATTTTGTTTAATTTTTTGCTAAATTATTGTTAATATTTTTTTATTGTTAAATTATTGTTAATTTTTTTGCTAGCAACCACCACCACCACCGACGGCAGCAATAGCAACCACCACCGCCGGCGGCAGCAGCACCACCACGGCAGCAGCCACTTTATACTAAAGGTGAGCTAATTTTTTTACTTGTTTTCGGCTTATTTTGGCTTAATTGATTTCGGGTTATATTTAGTCTTAGTTGATTTCGGATTATATTTAGGCTTAGTTGATTTCGGATTATTTAGGTTTAGTTGATTTAGGCTTAGTTGATTTCGCTTAGTATATATATATATATATATATATATATATATATATATATATATATATATATATATATATATATAGTTGATTTCGGCTTAATTCTTTTAGGCTTAATGGATTACGGCTTATATATGGCTTAATATTTATTAAGGAATTTCGACTTATATATATATAGGCACGAGTTTAATTTTTTTATATGTTTATCGTAGCCAAGACCCAAGTCACAGCCGAGAACCGAATTCCCGAGTCACAGTCGTATAAAAGGTAATGTTTTTTTTTGAAATTGTTTTAGTGTTTGTTTCAAATTAGATAAAATCTCGGAAACCAACTAATTTAGATTTTTTTTATTTTATGTTTGTGTTTGGTTAGCACCGGGACAGTCGGGACAAGTTCCTCATCCGGACCTTTTTTTCTATCTTTCCATCTTTGTTTAATGAAATTGTTCTTATATGTTTAAATGTGTAAATTTTTATGAATTTGTGTATTAGCATTAACCGGTCCACGAAATTGTGTGTTCATGTACTTGTTATATTACAGATGGCGTGTGTAGGTGGTAGATCACACGGTGGGGATGGTGATGGTACTCCACCTAGACTACCTACAAAGTCCGTACCTGGCAATTGAGAAAGTAAGAAATTGTGATTTATTTTTGCCAGTTACATTTGATGTTTATGATCTTAATAGCTTCCATCCGTTAGGCAATAATGCTGCGATGTTGAGCTCTCTGATGGGGGAAACAGTCCGACCACTTCCACTTACTTGCGAGTGGGAACAGATACCATTGCACCTCAAAGCCCATATCTTTCCTACACTTGAGGTATTAATTGTTTGCGTTACATCTAGTCTTATTAACTGTTTTGGTTGAAAATTGTTTGTTTATTTAAATGCATATGTTTACATGTAGACCTATTTCAACCTGACGGGTTGGTTGGATAGTCATGATACTGTGACTTATGGCGGGGTAACATATGTGGTGGGAGAAAGGATAAAAACAGGAATTAACTGTAAGTTGAGGCTACTTTGGCGCAAAAATAGGAACTTGTTAAAGCATGACTATTATTCTATCCATGATTCGGCCGAGGAAGCGGCGCTTGTACCGCCCCCATCGAGTTCTACATGGGCCAACAGATCAGCAAGGGAGTGGCGTGATTTGTGCCGGTATTGGTCCGACCCGAAACAGGTGAGGAGAAGTGAAATTAATGCAGTTAACCGCTCGAAAAACAAAGTTTCTACACTTCAAGGGAAAAAATCATTCGCTCAAGGAAGGAACGAATATGTAAGAATCGTTATAGTTTTTGTGATCATTTAAAAGTTTTATATTGTTTATTTATATTTTGTTATTAATTTTTTTTGGTAAAGATCTTGTTATTAATTTATTTGATATTGTACAGAAAGTCAAGCATGGGTCCGACGAGGACCTTATACAAACTTGGAAGACGGCACGCACAAACAAGAATGGCACTATGTCCGAGGAAAATGCAGACAGATATGTAAGTAATTTAATTTATACATGCTTTAATAACATATTTTTATTTGTTTTTAACTTCTTTTTTTCTCTTTCTTTTTCACAGTCGAGAATCATGTGCATAAAAGAAGCGATTTCTTGCGGTGCTGAGCAGTACAAAAGTGATCAAGAAATAATTGATCTAGTAAATCCGAGCCGCAACACTTAAAATATCGTCGGCAGGGGCAGGAAGTTGCCGGGTGGTGGTACCTCATATGGATGCGGGAGTAGTTCTTATAGTGAGGGAGTGACTCGAGAACAACTCTCGGAGGTACTTAGGATTCATGAGCAAGAAAAAGAGCTGCTGAGGAAGCAAACCGAGGAGGCGCAGCAACGGGCTAATTTGGCCCATATGTATGCTAGTATGGCGCAACAAAATGCTGAGGTAAACAACGCCCGCCTAAGTCATTTGATTTCTCATTATACTTCACATGTGGGTCGAGGGTATACCGGACCTCCTAACCCTTTTATACCGCCACCCCAATTCGCTTCTATGCCTGGCATGTCTCAGATCCCTGGTATGCCTCAGTTCCCTGGTATGTCTCAAGTCCCTGTTATGCCCCAGTTCCGTGGTATTCCTCCCCCTCCCGGATTTCCATATAATGCTCCACTCAACCCACTCCAACCTCCAATTACCCAAAATAACAGTTTCAACAACTGTAATCGACCCGTTGTCAACACCACTGGCCCCTCGAGTTCTAACTCTCGGGAAAGTCCCAACTATACCGTCAGCCTAAATCCTCATCAAAATGATACTCGGACCGTCGACGAGTTGGCTCGAGATCTTGAGAATGCCAACAACATGTCCGATAATGAGCTAATTAACTCGGATGCTGATGAGGGGGATGATTCGGGTGATAATGATCAGGCCAGCGGGGACTATTCAGATTAGTAGTTGTTGGTTTTAGACTTTTTATTTTGTGTAATAACTTAAGACTTGTTAAATTGTGAAACATGGATTTATTGTGATGTGTAATAATTTTAGACTTGTTACATTTGTGAAATAAGGATTTGGTGAAATGTATTCTAACGTTTTGGCTATTTAACGTATTGTAAATTAGTAGTATTGTACTGTTTAGTGATTTGTAATATTGTGGATTTGTTGAAATATAGATTTTTTTCCGGAAAAAATGCCGGAAAAAAATCTGGAAAAAACCTGCAAAATGCAGTTTTTTTTTTGCCCAGAAACCATTTAGGGTCGAAATTTCGACCCTAATCATATAGGTAGGGTCAAAATTTCGACCCTAAATTATAGTTAGGGTCGAAATTTTCGACCCTAAGTTTTAGGGTCGAAATTTTCGACCCTAAATTTTGACCCTAAACCCCTTCCTGCACGAATTATTTCTGGACAAAAAATAATATAAAATGTTTAGGGTCGAAAATTTCGACCCTAAACTTTAAAGACATTTTCGACCCTAAATTATTAAATAAAAAAAAACGTTTTCATAATCTTTTTAAAATATACACGTGGATATTAAATAAAATAAAAAAAAAATTTCACAAAGATATAAAAAATACACGTGGATATTATTTAGGGTCGAAAATTTCGACCCTAAATTAAAAAGTGTTTCGACCCTAATTTTTGGTCAAAATGTTTTTTGGAAAGTGGTGGGCCCCATATTTTCGACCCTAAATTACAAAGGGTATTTCGACCCTAGTTTTTTAGGGTCCAAATGTTAGGGTCGACCGGTTAGGGTCGAATATTTCGACCCTAAATATTAGGGTCGAAACCCTTTGTATTTAGGGTCGAAAATTTCGACCCTAAACCCCAAAATTGTTGTAGTGCGCGCGTTTATGATAAAGATGTGAAAAAAGAAGCTTATAAACCTAGAGATGAGATCCCCCTAGACACAATTTATACTATAGACCAAATGAGACAATCTGGGCCATCCATTTATTTTGCATTCAATGGTCAAGATTACACCACTTTTTACTAATTAAAAATATAAATAGAATTTTAGAAATTAAAAATTCATTTTTTCTAAAAAAAAACACACATCTCGCTGGCTCTAACTGTTCTTCCTTTTTTTCAGTTACAACCCGCGACCACCACCTCCTGAGCTCAACCGGCGACCACCACCTCCTTCTTAACTGTTTTTTCCGGCGACCTTAACCACCCCAACAACCTTTATAACCGTTTTTTTCCGGCGACCTTAACCACCACAACTCCCTAATCAAAGATCTCCTTAATCACAGATCTATAAAGCTTAACTTTTCCGGCGACCTCAACCTCCATTCCATTTTTTCCGGCGACCTCAACCTCCACAACTACCTTCCCTAATCACAACTACCATAAATATGGTTGATGAGGATGCGATTGATGCAGATTCAAGTATAGTTCAATACGAAGAAGATGAAAACCCTATGACTCAAACTCAAATTGAAGAGTCAAATGTTGAAGCCAATACCATTAAAACTCCAGGTAAATCATATATGATTCATTCAATATACAAAACAAGTGATTCATGATGAATCATATATGATTTATAATGAATCATATATGTTTCATTCAACATACAAACATATATAATTAAGGTTTATTTTTACAGTGAATCATGTATGTTTCATTCTGAAACATATATGTTTCATCATGAAACATATATGTTTCAGAATGAAACATATATGATTCATCATGAAACATATATGTTTCATTCAATATACTAACAATTGATCCAAAATAAATCATATATGATTCATTTTGGATCAATTATTTGTATATTGAATAAATCATGTATGTTTCATCATGAAACATATATGTTTCATTATGAATCATGTATGTTTCATGATGAAACATATATGTTCCATTCAAATATACAAACAATTGATCCAAAATGAATCATATATGATTCTATGATTCTGTTAAAATAGTTATTCTTTAAAAACTGTAATTGGTAAAAACTTCAAAAACAAGTTAGATGAATCATGTATGTTTCATCATGAATCATATATGTTTCATGATGAAACATGTATGATTCAACATGAAACATACATGATTCACTGTAAAAATAATTTACTAAAACAAAATCTAAATGTTATTGTTTAACAGTTACAAGGAGCACTCCAACTTTATTCCCAGAAGGCGAGACCCCTGGAGGAACGATATACTGCGAACCATATGTTGAAACACAGTACCTACCTTTTGTGCGGCAAACTTTTGATACAATAGAGCAAGGTGTCGATTTCTATAACACTTACGCTGAAAAGGCAGGGTTTGAAGCTAAGATGACATGCCAAAAGAAAACAAAAAGTGGTTTGGTGAAATCAAAGTATGTCATGTGTAATCGAGAAGGGAATCCAAAGGAGATAAATATTAACACATTGGATCCTCAACACAATGATAAGCAAGTTAGAAATACAAGGCATAGACTAACGGGTTGCCGTGCGAGAATTAAGATTGCTTTGGATGATCGTACCGGAAAGTATGAAGTAGTTACATTCGATCCGAAACACAACCACCGAATGATTCCAAAAGAATTCGAGCATCTTACAAAGAAACAACGAAAGATGACTCAGACGGAAAAAATGTTTGTTATAAAAGCTTCAACAATGAAACTTGGTGGAACAAAGGCACACCACTTGTATTCTACGATGAAAGGGGGTTCTCAGTATGTTCATGGCACGACTGACGATTTTAAGAACCATATCAGAGACGTTAATGAGGTTATAGGAGAAAGTGATGCACATATGTTGATCGAGAAGATGGAAAATAGGAAGTTGTTTGCGCCAGAATTTACATTTCAGTATAAGGTTGAAAACGGCGTGTTAGTTGCACTTTTTTGGGCAGATGAAGTTGATAAATGCAACTACAATGAGTTTGGTGATGTAATATCATTTGACGCAACATTCAGAACGAATAAGTAAGTTGTTGAATAAAAACATTTTCTTGTAGAATTCTATATGGTTTACTATATATGTTTCAAGATGAAACATATATGATTCACTATGGATCATGTATGTTTCATCATGAAACATACATGTTTCATGTTGAATCATAAATGTTTCATGATGAATCATATATGTTTCATTCTGAAACATATATGATTCATCATGAAACATGTATCTAATGAACCATGTATCTAATCATTCAAATCTGATTATGATTTACTTAATTTGCAGGTACGACATGGTTTTTGTTCCATTCACCGCCATAGATAATCACAGAAAGTCGGTGACAGTTGGTGCAGGATTGTTGTTATGTGAAGACACAGAAGCTTATATATGGCTATTAACTTCATTCTTGACTGCTCACGCAAAGCAACCCGATATGGTTGTAACAGATCAAGATGGGGCAATGAAGCGAGCAATTGAAGCAGTGTTTACGCAGTCTAAACATAGATTATGCATGTGGCACATCATGCAAAAAGTTCCATCAAAGGTGAATTTCATTTACCATAAGTCTGTATTTTTCTTGTAGAATTCTGTATGTTTCATCATGAATCATATATGTTTCATGATGAAACATACATGATTCATGATGAAACATATATGATTCATGATGAAACATATATGATTCATGATGAAACATATATGATTCATGATGAACCATGTATCTAATCATTCTCGTTTGATTATTTTTACAGATATGCAAAGAAACATATGAAGAGACAAATTTCAAAGAACGTTTCAACAAACTTGTGTGGAATATGTTCATAGAGCCTAAGGACTTTGAAGAAAGATGGAATAAATTAATCGAAGACTTCAAATTGCAAGACCACAAGTGGATGAAGAAGATGTTTACCCTTCGAGAAATGTGGTTACCGGCATACTTTATTACCTCTCCTTTGTTTGGCTTAATGAGAACCACTTCGAGATCCGAGAGTGAAAATGCATTTTTCAAATGTTTCACGAATCATGGGTCAACATTACTCAATTTCATGATGTGCTATGAAGCTGCCATGGAAAGGCAAAGACACAGGCAAGAGTTTTTAGACTTCAAAACATTTGAAGCAGCTTCAAAACCTTATACAAGGTTAGAGATGGAAACACATGCGGCTAAGATATATACTAGGACAATATTTCTGCTTGTTCAAAAAGAAATAATGGAATCGATTTGGGCTTGTCAAATAGTAGAGCTTAGAACGGAAGAGGGAGTTGAGACGGCTCATGTTAAAGACACGAGGGCAGGGGAGTACCGGACAATTTATACCGAGGAAGGCAAAGAGATGGTTATACAAGAAGAAGACAAGGTTGCTACCTACAAGGTTAGTGAGTGAAATCAATTAAATGTTGTTGCTGTTTCCAAAATAGTATAGGATTTATTCACCATGAAACATATATGATTCATGTTGAATCATACATGTTTCTTGATGAAACATGTATGTTTCATCAGGAAACATGTATGATTCATTCTGAAACATATATGATTCATTCTGAAACATATATGATTCATGAAGAAACATATATGTTTCAGGATGAATCATACATGTATGATTCATCCTGAAACATATATGATTCATATATGTTTCATGGTTAATGAATCATTAATTGTGGTTACTGTTACCAAAATGATGTATGATTCATCATGAATCATATATGTTTCATGATGAATCATACATGTTTTCTGATGAATCATACATGTTTCCTGATAAAACATACATGTTTCATGATGAATCATACATGTTTCCTAATTGTTTTGGTAAATGCCCAAGTATTAATTTTGTTTTTAATGTTTCATAATCAGGTTCTGCGTCATCCAGAAGACGGTTCAGTTAGTTGTACTTGTAGACATTTCACTCGATATGGTTTTTTGTGCCGACACGTATTTTGTGTTTTGAAGAACCGTGATGTTGGAAAGATTCCAGATAAATACATTCTAAGGCGTTGGAGAAGGGATTTAATACCACTTGGATTGAGAAGAAAGACAAACAGATACGGAGAAAAGAACGAAACCATTGAAAGGTTAACTAACAACGCCAACAACGTGGTGGATGAATGCTTGTTTTGGTTGAGTAAAGATGAAGCAAAGTTGGCAGAATTTGTGCAAACGTTGGAAAAAATTAAGAAGGAAATACAAGTTCAAGTTCCTAAGCCACCTTCCCAGAAAACGAGTGATGTAATCCTAGATTTATATGCCATTGGAAAGCCGGCTGCTGATAAACCGATCATAGGAAATCCAGAAGGGGCTCGAAACAAAGCCGGTCTTAAAGGAGAACGTAAAGCAGCACCTAAAGGAGCACGTATAAAAAGTGCAAGAGAAATGGCTATAAAAGCTAAGAAAAAGCAGGCTAGGAAATGTTTATGTTGCAAACAAGTGACAAATGAACATACCAAGAACACATGTCCATTAAATCCAAAGTATATTGCAAAGTTGGCGCTTATGAAAGCTGCTCAAGAAGAAGCTAGAAACGTTGCTGCTACAGAAGCTGGAAACGTTGCTGCTACAAAAGCTGGAAACGTTGCTGCTACAGAACAAACATCAAACACAGCTTGTTGATCATTCTTTGTTTTTTCAAGTCATATTTACTATCATTATGTTTTCAATTAACACTTTGTTTTACACTTACTTTTATACTTTGAATCAACTTTGTTTTGATATTTAGTTCAATTAATACTTGATTATTTCTGCGTTATCATTTTAATTTAAAGTGTTTGGATGTGTTTGGGGATGAAAGGGATGAAACGTATATGTTTCACCATGAATCATATATGTTTCACCATGAATCATATATGTTTCATGGTGAAACATATATGTTTCACCATGAAACATATATGTTTCACCATGAAACATATATGTTTCACCATGAAACATATATGTTTCATTATGAAACATATATGATTCATCATGAAACATATATGTTTCATTATGAAACATATATGTTTCATCATGAAACATATATGTTTCATTATGAAACATATATGTTTCATTATGAAACATATATGTTTCATGATGAAACTTATATGATTCATAATGAATCATGATGGATTCATTCAAGAGTGATACATTATAATTGTTAAAAAGAACTCTAAATCTAAAAATTTCAAAAGCAAGTGTGATTATTCATACATGTGTTTTCATGAATCATGTATGATTCATGATAAAACATGTATGATTCATGATAAAACATGTATGATTTATCATCAACCATATAAGATTCATCAAGGCACATCTATCATTCTTTGTACACAGATAAACCTTGTAATTATCAAAGATTTGAACAGATATAAAATACATACATCTAATTCAAACTACCTTGTACAGACTACATTGTTTAGACTACGTTCAAAATACAATGATTACTAACAATTAGATACATCAGCGGCCCAACAGCTAGATCTACCAAAAGAGACCCATATTAGTGTTTTTTCCTATCCTTCTACCATTCACAATCATAGAATAAAAGTCATTCTTCATTTCCCTTCAATTTTCTTAGCCATATCACCCTCTCCTTTGTCAGCCATATCATCAGCCTTCTCAGCCATATCATTAGCCTTGTCTGGATCACGCTCATGTCTATGGTTGAGCGCATGAACAATGATTGCGATTCTTTCTTCCTTGTCAACCTTTGTCTCAAAATCATAGGCAAGCTTGAACATTTTGGCTCTTTCCTTGTTGAAATTATGAAGAAGAATCTTTGTAGCTATCTTGAACCTCATACGCATCAACAAAGTTCTTTGCATAGCAGATTCTTCGCAAAGACCAACATCCCAGCTCCTCTTACTGTCACCGGTGTAGTTCTCCAAATGGATCATAGCAAATACACCGCAGTCTTCATGATTGTCTTTAGTACTCCATCTCAACTTTGGAACATAGGCTTTCATTTTTGAATCTTTGGAGTGACTTGGATGATCATGCTCCTCCAAATACCTTGCAAAGAACTTTTTCTACAAAACGAGAAAGAGAAAAACACAAAAACATATTAAAAAAAATGCATGTGTAACATATATGTTTCATTATGAAACATATATGTTTCACCATGAAACATATATGTTTCATGCTGAAACATATATGTTTCACCATGAAACATATATGTTTCATAATGAAACATATATGTTTCACCATGAAACATATATGTTTCATAATGAAACATATATGTTTCATAATGAAACATATATGTTTCATGGTGAAACATGTATGTTTCATGGTGAACTTACCAAAATATATATATATAATCCCCCATAATAAACTTACCAAAATATCGCAAGCTCCTTTGTATTTTGCTGAATAGGTAAATCCAGAAGCATTATCAAGAATCAACATTGTAGTTGGCATTTTGAGGTTGAAAACAACCACATAAAAATGATTTGAAGCGCATATAGGAAAAAAAGCCAACTCAACACGTGAGAGAGACGCGGAAGCTTCATCACCTTCAAACTGAGCCAATATTGCTGCCTTAAACAGTTTGTATGATGGTTCCTCACCAAGAACTCTGCTAATCATATCTGATGTCTGTATAAGAAAAAAAAAGTCATAAGAGAAAACATGAAACTAATAGAACCACTCGAAGAATAGTCAAATGACAACTTACAATACAACCAGTAGAAAAATAGTGATATTTCGTCTCTGGAAGTTTGGCATCATGCTCAGCATTAAGAATGGCGACAAAACAGTCTATGACGCTAGCATCTATCCATAACCTTGGTGCCAAAGTTTCCAAATTGACACGTACGGCTGATAGAGGATATCCAGATACAGTTTGAAAAACAATTTCACTACAAAAATAAGAAAATAAATGGTGTTATCCAATAATTTACACAAAAACTTATGGATGAAACATACATGATGCATGATGAAACATACATGATTCATCATGCATCATGTATGTTTCATCATGGATCATGTATTTTTTCATACACATTTAACAAAAAAATTCTAAAAAGACATGACAAAGAGAGCTTACTATTTTTCGCCTTGCATAGAAAACAAATTGTTTCCCATGATAAACTCAACTCTGTTAATCAATGACTCAACATTGATTCTCTTATACTGATAAACAGAAGTTATCGGAGAATCTGGTTGGACCAATTTCTTAATACCCATTGGAGGAGTTTGTTGTGGAGGAGTCTGTTGTGTAGGAGTCCCAGCAGGCTCAGCACCAGGCAGCGGTGGAGCAGTCCCAGCAGGCTCAGCACCAGGCAGCGGTGGAGCAATCCCAGCAGGCTCAGCACCAGGAAGATCCGTAGGCCAAGCCCAATACTCCTCCTGAAACATTGAACCTTTTTTTTAATTAAACAATTCATAATAACATAATGTAAAAAATATGAATAAATAATTAAAAAAAATTAAAAATAAAAAATAAAAAATAAAAAATAAAAGGTTAACAAATTACCTCATGGCCAAAAGATTCGACAGTTACATCAACCACATATGGTCCATACCACCATATGTTCGCATTAATCCACTGAGTATAAGTTTCCACATTTAATTCATCAACACACCCCTCCTTCTCAACAACAACATCCTCAGCATGACACGTCTCCTTGCCTCTCTCTCCTTTTTCAGCATCAGCAACATTCTCCGCCTCATCTCTCTTCTCAGCCAGATCATCAGCCGGCTCGTCTCTCTTCTCAGCCGTGTCATCAGCCGGCTTGTCTCTCTTCTCATCGTCTTTCTTATCATCATCTCTCTTTTGATCGTCAAAATCATCAATATGGGGTGACTTATCTTGCAACCACATAGTATCTTTAAACAATCCAATATATCTGTGGTACAAAGCATCAACTTGTTCATCATTTGGGAAGTCGTTGCTAGCCCTTTTCAAGAGAGCTTCTATCTCAGACTTCTCCTTTGATACTCTTGACAGCTTATCTTCAATAACTTTGCATATACTCTACAAATAAACGTAAAATACACTGAAAGTTAGAATCAAATATGATTCATGAAGAACTTTGCATATATGTTTCACCATGAAACATATATGTTTCATGGTGAAACATATATGTTTCATGGTGAAACATATATGTTTCATGGTGAAACATATATGATTCAAGGTGAAACATATATGTTTCATGGTGAAACATATATGTTTCACCATGAAACATATATGTTTCACCATGAAACATATATGTTTCACCATGAAACATATATGTTTCATGGTGAAACATATATGATTCATGGTGAAACATATATGTTTCACCATGAAACATAAATGACTCATGGTGAATCGTATGAACTTTGCATATACTCTACAAATAAATGTAAAATACACTGAAAGTTAGATTCAAAATATGATCAATGGTGAATTATACGCAATATTATAAACATTTAAAAATGTTGATTCATACCTTTTTCTCCTTAGGTGGTACACCTGTAGCTTTCAACTTCTTTTTAAGATCAGTGGCACCAAAGAAACCCTCAGTTTGCCGTGCCTCATCCGGACTCCATGCTCCACGAAGCTCCAATTTACCAAATACTTGATCTTGAAGCTCAAGTTCTTGCCGCTTATGCATGTCAGTAGAACTCCAGTCCCTGATGGCTGGTCTTGAACGAACAACTGTATATCGGTCATACTTCGTCGAATCAAGATAAAGGAGCTGCACACAATAGAGAAAAAACATATATGTTTAGTGTTACAAAATGTTAAAATTAGTTAAAAATGTAAAACAAATAAAAGTTAATAAAAAAGAGAGTGCACTTACAATTAGAAAATACAAGGGACCTGTGTAAAAGCCGTCAAGAGTGTTAGGTAATACACCTTCTTGAAGACAACAAGAGTGAACAAAACGGCACCAATCCACCTTAGAAATATCCGTATCTTCATAAATGTGGTTAACCACATTAAGCCTTGGTGCTGCTTTCATGAAGTCCGCGTCACCCATCACAGTTGCGAAAAGTGTCAGGAAGTTGAGTTTAAACATAAAATCAACTTCCGTCGCCTGCATCAACTTGTCACTGATGTCCTTAGCCGTGATTTTTTTCTGAGCCTTTGGCGCAAACTGTTGTAGCCATGACTTAACAACAATGTCGTTTGAAGGTCTCTCGGGCGAATCAAACAAGGAAATTCCACCAATAGGAAGTCCTAGGATTTCATGGATTTTCTCGGGCGTGACTAGAAAGCTGCCTGTAGCAAGCTTAAATTCATAAGTCGACTTATTAAAAGCTTTCACAGCAACCCTCGCTAAACGATTTGGTAACTGATCAACCTTAAGACCCCACCAGTTAGAAAAACCAATCTCATTCAAAAACTGTTCCATGTCAACAAGAGAAGCATCTTTTATGACATCCAAAAGTGACTTTGGTACAGTTCTAGAAAAAAGAGGCGGAAACTCATTCAAGTACCCAACTTTCTTAGCCTGTTCCTTAGTAAGAGGTTTCTTCTTGTTCACCCTCTGCTTCTTAGATGGTGATTCATAAACAACCATGGTAGATTCTGACTCCCGTTTCATATCCACCTTGGGTTTCCTATCAACTTGTTTTTTCACAGCACCCTCTTTTTTCACATCCACATCTTTTTTCGCAACCTTTGCTTTTTTCACAACGCCCTCTTTTTTCTCAACCTTTCCTTTTTTCACAACACCCTCTTTTTTCTCAACCTTTGCTTTTTTCGCAACACCCTCTTTGGCAGCTACATTCCCAACACGTTTACTAGGCACTTTCTGACTCGCCTTTGCAACTTCCAATTCTTCTTCATCTGTCTTAACCATCTCATCAGTTTCTTCACTCTCACTCTTCGCCACATAATCACTATCACTTGAGGACGGCTCCTTATTCCCACTCTTTGCAACTATCATATACTCAGCTTCTTCACTCTCACTCACATATGTTTCAGCAGTCTCCTCACTCCCAGGCTCATCACCCCCAGGCTCATCAGATTCCCCACTCCCATCATCACCACCCGCCTCACTACTATTCTTATCCTCTTTAGCCTCTACATCAGGCTCACTACCCTTCTTATCCTCTTTAGCCTCTACAACAGGCTCACTACCCTTCTTATTCTCTTTAGCCTCTACAACAGGCTCACTACCCTTCTTATTCTCTTTAGCCTCTACAACAGGTTTACTACCCTTCTTACTCTCTTTAGCCTCTACAACAGGTTTACTACCCTTCTTACTCTCTTTAGCCTCTACAACAGGTTTACTACCCTTCTTATCGTCTTTATCTTTTCGAGAAAATACAATATTAAGTTTTTGAGCATATGGGGGTTTGTCAGTGTTTAAAGGAGGAGGTAGAGGTGGTTCAGGATCAGCTTGCCTAGTTCGCATAGTGGTTTTAGGGGGCGGGGATGTTTTGACAGCTTTAGGTTTAACAGGCGGTTCAGGATTATCTGTGATAGGAGCTACAGATTTAGGAAGTACAATTGTTTTACCTGCTCTAAATTTAGGACGCAAGGTTGTAGGAGCTTCAGGTTTAGGAGGCGTACTTTTTATACCAACTTTAGTTGTAGTAACTGCAAAAGATACATGATTCGTCAGGATTCAGAATAAAACACTTGCAGAATACAAATGGCTACCATCATAATCTTAAAAAACAAAAGCTAAAGCTATTTCCCTTTCATGTATGTTTTACCATGAAACATATATGATTCATAGTGAATCATATATGTTTCATCATGAAACATATATGATTCATCATGAATCATATATGTTTCATGGTAAAACATATATAATTCACTATGACAGTTAAACAAATGCAAGGCCAAATATTAACAAGTCTAACTGAATCAAAAGCCAAGAAATCAACTATCAATCGATCAAAACATATCAGTTAGGTCAAAATGAACACTAAATCATGCAGAATCATGTATGTTTCACCATGAATAAAACACTTGCAGAATACAAATGGCTACCATATCAGTTAGGTCAAAATGAACACTAAATCATGCAGAATCATGTATGTTTCACTTGCAGAATACACTTGCAGAATACACTTGCAGAATACAAATGGCTACCATATGAGTTAGGTCAAAATGAACACTAAATCATGCAGAATCATGTATGTTTCACTTGCAGAATACAAAAGCTAAAGCTATTTCCCTTTCATGTATGTTTTACAACATATATGATTCATAATGAATCATATATGTTTTATGATTCATAATGAATCATATATGTTTTATGATGAAACATATATGATTCACTATGAATCATATATGTTTCATCATGAAACATATATGATTCATAGTGAATCATATATGTTTCATCATAAAACATATATGATTCATAGTGAATCATATATGTTTCATCATAAAACATATATGATTCACTATGACAGTTAAATGCAAGGCCAAATATTAACAAGTATAACTGAATCAAAAGCCAAGAAATCAACTCTCAATCAATCAAAACATATCAGTTAGGTCAAATGAACACTAAACCATGCATAATCATGTATGTTTCACCATGAAACATACATGATTCGTCAGATTCAAAATAAGTTTCTAGTGATTCCAAGATATCAACTCTCAATCAATCAAAACATATCAGTTAGGTCAAATGAACACTAAATCATGCAGAATCATGTATGTTTTACCATGAAACATACATGATTCGTCAGATTCAAAATAAAACAATCAAATATAAGCATAATAAGTTACCAAATAAGTGTAAATAATCATTTCCCTTTAATAAATCAAATATAAATTACCAGATAAGTGTAATAAGCATAAAACCCAGATAAACTACCAGATAAGCATAATAAGCATAAATTAAAAGCATAAAAAAAAAAAAAACCATTACTAGCTTCTCCAGACGGGTTCGATGATGATTTAAGCTTCGCCGCGTTAGCAGCAGCATACTCATCTCGTATATCCATATAGATGTAAAAATTAGGGTTAGGGTTACGATTATATGTACAAATGAGACGATTAGAGGATTCCGAATAGATCGGATCTATAAAAAATTAGGGTTGGGATGGTGGTTGAGGTGGTTCCGGAGGTGGTTGGGGTGGTTGCGGGTTGGGGAGAGTGAGTGTAGGAGAGTGTGTGTGTTTTTTTGAGAAATTGAATGAAAAAAAAATGGAAAGTATTAAAAATAGAAAGTAGTAAACGGTTTTTAGTAGTTGCGGGTAAATAAAAAAAAAAAATCTCAACCACTCAAATATATAAAAATGGAGGGCCAGGATTATCCCATTTGGTCTATGACAAAATTGGGGTCTATGGGGAACTTTTTCCTATAAACCTATGTAAACCTACATAAGCCACAAAAAAAGGAACTTGTCAAACCCTCCCTATATAAGTCTATCCCGAATTCCCGACTCTAATATGGGTTTATATTTCCTAAATTAGCTAATAATCTCACTAAATAAGTTTGACACAAACATCCCCCAAATATATTCACATTTTTGGTAACAAGTTCTCGATCTGTTCATTCTCATTGCTGCATATCTCTGAGATTATTCTTTTACTGATTGTGTCATCTTTGTAGCTATGTGGCTCGTGTATGCGGAGAAGATTTTGTAAAAGAGGACTAGGAGAGGTACTTTTTCTATCTTAATTATCATCTTGTAACTGTTGTTGTGGGTGTTGTGCTCCTAGTGTCGTCGTTAATTTTAATGTTTGATATAACATCGATGGGTGACAAGAAGCATTCATTTGGAAATACTGTTTAGATGAGATTTCAGCTTACTTAACAAAATGGAGTGCCTTTTTGCTCGTCTGAGTTGATAAGCATGCCACTTTAACTCTTTACGAATTTGTATTTTGCATGTCACATTGCATCTATTTATATCCAAATTTGTGCCTATTCAGACTGAAGGAGCAAACAGGGATGATCAAATAGAGCTTTTGTTGCAACTTCTTGAATATTTCGCGAAGGTACCTATAATATTATTTATTGTTGTTCTAGTTTATTTTACGTTTGTCAATTTCCTAACTATTTTTCTTATTGTTGATTGCACATCTAAGCTATATTTTGTTTCCATCCTTTGTTCTGCATTGCAACATAATCTTGAATACGAATCTTAACATAAATTATTTGCAGGCTGTGTATCAAAACATGCCTGTGCTTTATTATCTACAATTGATATTGAAGCATGAAAACAAGGCAAATTTCAGAAAGAACATGTCTGTACCCAGAGACGGAGCCAGTGGGGGGGCTGGAGGGTGCTAAGCCTCCCCCAACTATGGTAGAACCGCTTGGATATTAGTGAAAAAAAGATAGACAAAAAGTACTCTGGTAAGTAATCTTATAATTTGTATCAATGGAGGTTTTAAGTTTATGTATTTTGTTGAAGAAGATGAACCAGATGACAAAAAATATGCATAAAAAATTCGTTTAGTGGACCACAATAGGATAATAGATGTACTTTTTCAAATGTAACCCCTCTAAATTACTAATATATCAATTCTGGTTAAAGTTTAAATGTTTTTTGAAAATAAAAAGCACTACAATGGTTTGAAAATATAAAAATTGTACTATGTTACTATCGAAATTTTTTCCGAGCCCCCTTCAAGATGAATTTCTAGCTCCGTCCCTGTCTGTACCTAAAAAGTTCAGCAGGGTACCTCCACCCTCCTTACAACATGACAAAAGCTATTCATTGTTAATGTAATTTGTAGATTATAGATGGATATTTTACAGCAAAGTATTGAAATTAATTGAACATTTTCCTCTTGGTAAAGGGTTGCGTACACGTTTCTTTTCTTATTGTCAATCTCATATATATTCTCATTCAATACTTCTGAATTCCATGTTATGTTTGTTTTAACATATTTTTTTATCTCAACGGAAATATAATTCATTTTTGTCATGAAAAATGCACTCACATTTCTATCACCAATTTTTGATTACATAGCCGCCGGTGCTACACGATGGCACCATTGCTCTGCCTAAATCTGGAAAAATACATACTTAACCAATATTTCTTTTTTGATCGTGTACATATGAGACAAATACTCCCTCTTTCCGGGTAACAAGGAAAACTCCATACATGTACTCGTGTACATATGTGATTCATGTTCATTATAAGTTATTGCTTTTACCGGTTACTTGTGCTTTTTAAAATGGTTATGTTATTACACGAATAGCTTGTTAAATTGCATAAGCTGCGCTTTGTTCAATTTGGTTTGGCTCAGTGACGACCTGTTATTTTTTGTAAAGTATAATATGTGAATTCAAAAAATGTTAAACTTTACTCTAGTCTAAATTTGAAAGAATGGAAGGGAATAGAACACGAAAGGAAAAGTAAAGAATGACACTATAAAGAAAATGGTTATTGCAATTTGTGTTCTTGAATTTGTATTTTAAGCAGGAAAGAAAGAGTATAAAAACTAATAAAATTACCAATATAACTTCGAAACTATTCTTCATAGATAAAATGTCACGTTCTGTATCGACGTTCTTAATTTTCAGTAACGAGAATCGTAATTTTTTTTGGTAGCATGTGGAACTCAGAATTTGATATGGCCCATTTTTGTCTGTCTTGTTACATAGGAATATTTTTATCTTGATGTTTTATAAGTCGACAAATGATATTGAGAAAGGAAGTTTTCAAGTTGACTAACTATCTATGTTAAGTTGGTCACTGACGCATGTACTCGCAACATCTTTATTAGTCTATTAACACATTTAAGTGATTTTGTTTTGACATGATATTCGTGTTGTTTTGAGAAATCAATAGTGGTTATGTCCCGGATCACATGCATTTTGGTCAATTACTTTTATTATTAATTGCATAAAAAAGCATTTTTTTACAAATGTAAGGTTAAACTTCTCAAGAATCAGTCATGGTTACGCTTATAAATGCAACTACTGTAAGAGCACTGGGAACCATGGCGCCGTGGGGTGCCAAACCCACGGCGCGATTCGTGTGATAACTCTCCTAACCCACAAAACCCACGGTGTGTAGCCCCGGCGTGAACCAACTCACGGGGCGTGAGTGGTTATTTTAAAAAAAAAATTATTTTTTTTTGAAAATTTTTTAAATACAATGGCTAGTAGCCGTTATTTTAAAAAAAAAAAAGTTTTTTTTTGTTTTAAATGCCCAACGGCTAGTTTCTTAAAAAAAAAAAATTTAAAATTAAATGCCAAACGGCTAGTTTTTAAAAAATTGGAAGAGTTGAAATTTCTCAACTATGACACCTCCAACATGGATCCCGAATCGGTCGCGTTTGTAAACTTTAAAAAAGAAGAAATCGAGGCTCGTCTACGCGCAAAAATGTCGAATACCAATCAATACCGCGACGTTGAAGATTCCGAAGACTCCTCCAACTAGTAGTTTTTTCGTAATTTTTTCGTTTTTTTTTATTCGAAGTTGTATTTTTCTATTTTTTTAGGATTGTAATATTTATTTTTATTTATGAAATGAATTAATTTAATTTGAAAATGTGAGAAATAAAAAAAAAGTAGGACCCACAAAGGGGAGTCACTTGGAGTGATGACTCCCCTGATTTTTCCAAGTGAGTGAGTGAGTTTCGCTGACGTGACACCCCAAAACACCCTCACTTGGAGTGATGACTCCTGCCCTCTAATATGCATTGGTAAACGAGGACATAATGGTAATTTAATTGTTAATCACCCACTTTTCCTTCTGATCCTCCCAATTTTTGACGGAACACAAATACACAAAAATACATATACCTTCTTTCCCTATCCTCTTCCCTTCTCTTACCTTCCTTTTTTAAAATAACTTAGGCTACCCGCAACGCACCTGAAAATACTCGATCGTCAGTCGGTCGCGACCGAGTCGCCGCGTTGCGGCGATTCGGTCGCCGTAGTCGGTCGCGCACAAAACGACTCTGGTCACGACCTTGTTTTGGTGTGTGTCTTGGTATGATTTTTTGTCAAAAAAAAAACCGGTAACATTGCCACATTTTAAAAAAAATCAAACGGTTATATTTTAAAATATTTCTATAAATACCCTATCTTATTACCAATTATCACAAAAAATAACACGCAAATCTCCAAAAATGTCTTATGAATTGTTTTTTGCCGACTCCTCCGACGACGAAGAAGAAGTTACTAGTGAGTTAGAAGCTTTTACGCAAGCTTGCGCACAGGCTTATGAAGCACGAGGAAAAACACGGGTTTCCTAGGATGCTAGGAAGTATCGATTGTACACATTGGCCGTGGGAGAATTGTCCCGTTGCTTTCAAAGCTCAATTTAGTAGGCGTGATCAGGGGTCAACACCGTTCATTTTATTGGAGGCGGTTGCATCGCAAGACTTATGGATTTGGCATGCATTCTTTGGTGTAGCTGGGATGAATAACGACGTGAATGTTTTACGTCAGTCCCCTATTTTTAATGATCTTAAATCGGGGAAAGCACCTGAACTGGGATTCGTGGCCAACAACGTGCATTATCGTCGAGGATACTATCTTACTGATAGGATATATCCGCAATGGTCGGTTCTTATTAAGTCTATACAAGATCCGCCGACAAATGATCAGAAACGAAGATTGTATAAAACGAAGCACGAAGCAGCAAGAAAAGATGTTGAGCGAGCCTTCGGTGTATTGAAAACAAAATGGAAGATGATTGATATCCCGGCCCGAGGATTGTCAAAAAGTCGACTATCAGACATAATGTACACGTGTATCATATTACACAATATGGTTATTAAACATAGGGGCGGCGATATCACCCATTTATCATCAAGTAGAAGAACATGCTGATAACGATCCGATAAATACGCATGAAGAAAGGCTACAAATTACTCAGCAAATAGTCGACCCACATCTACATCTCAACCTAAAAGCCGATCTAGTGGAAAACATTTGGAATAATCGCAATGAATAAAGGCGATATCACCCATTTAATGTTTAATGTTTTTTAAATTCGAATAATTGTGTAATGTTTTTTTTTAAATAAATGTAATGTTTTTTATTAAATTTATTGTGTTTAAAAAAAAAAATTTCAACTAGGTCGCACTAGGTCGCCGGGTTGTGGCAAATAGGTCGCACTAAGTCGCCGGCCAAAAAAATTAGGTCGCGACCCTCATGCGTTGTGGGTAGCCTTAAAAATACCAAAATTTTATGATTTCCTTTCTTATCCCCTTCTATTCTTTTTAAAAAACTCGAAAACAGAGTATAAATGAAACACCTTTTTCGTCCGCTTAAATTATGAATTAGATTGGACTATTAGAGCATGTTTAGATTTATGGTATCGATGGCAACTCATGGGTGACATCCAACTGAACAGTGATTTGAGGCAGCCTCATGTCCATGTTGAGGCTCAAAGCATTGTATTATTGTCTTGTATTTTATTCTATATCTACTTGTAAAGCATTTAAAACCTTTTTAAAATATCTAGACTAAATTTTTTATTTTTATTTACTAAATAAAGCAAATCGTTGATATCTTTCTCACAATTATATACTAGCAGGGTACTCGCGTGTTGCGGTTGCAGGTACTCTAAAGCTAAAATTTTGCAAAAGCAATGTTTTATAGTTATATTTAGGGCTGAGCATCGGTCTGGGACCGGACCGGACCGGCTAAGACCGGACCGGACCGAGAACCGAAATGGTCCGAAACCCCGGACCGAGACCGGACCGAAATAGTTCGGTCCGGTCCGGGTTGGTCCGGTCCGGTTCGGTCCTCGGTCCGGTCCGGTCCTATTAGACATATTTGACAAGATTTTGGTAAGACCGAACCGGACCGGACCGGACCGACCGGACCGAGGACCGAATTCGTCCAAGATCCCGGACCGAGGACCGGACCGAAATTGCTCGGTCCGGTTCGGTTCGGTCCGGTCCGGTCCGGTTTTCCGGTCCGGGTCGGTTTTGGGTCTGCCGTGCTCAGCCCTAGTTATATTTATAAATAATGACGATAACTTAAAGTTGAAATAACTTTGACCAATAATAAATCATTTCATATAAAAATAGTATTACGAGATTGTGATGATTGGTAGTGAAAGACAAGGTTGCAACAATCGCTCGGCGCTACCTCGGCAGTCGGGTACCGCCAAACTATTAATCGGTTTGGCGGGGATTAATCGAGGATTAATCGGATTGGATTTTGGGTTTAAGGCATAAAATAGCTACGTATTTTCTTAAGTGTATCGATATGGTACGTGTACTATTTTTATTATCTATATGGTACGTATACTTTGTGTTTCGTGTTGATATGGCCACATTATTACCGGCTACTGGTAAAACCGGCTAGCAATGTGATTTTCTTTTTTGTAATGATATGACCTGGGCACATATATAAATAATCCTCCTTTATATAACTTCATTGAACAAATCAAACCCAGTTTTCCCAAATCGAACCTAAACCATGATTCAATTCCAAATTAAATCAAATCATGAAGAGGATATCAACTATTCTTGATCTACAACTTTGTCCATGTCGAAGTGTTTTCATCTTGTCGGAATCTACTAGTGGTTTCATCTTGTCGAAGTGTTGATGTCGGAGGGTTGATGTCGAAGTGTTGATGTCGAAGTGTTGATTCATATTAATTTGCGCAGGTGCTAGAAAATTATTCACATTAAAATTATTCGCGGTTACCCAATGAGGGCAGTAACTTCTAAATCTTCCTATCTCGGTTGATGAATCAAAACTTGATATAAGTTTGTTAACAAGGTACTTTAAGGAGCATCCTCAAGATAACCTTCCCGACTTTGCAGATAAGGTATTGCATAACAACCATAAGAACAAGTAATAGTAAATTAAGTATGTTGCTCGATTGATTGTTCGACGAATGATCCATATATATATGTTATTCTAGGCTGCCTCGCCAAAAGTAAATGATCTGTTTTAACGATGTATCAGCACATTTGTAAATTGCATTCGTGTTTGCCGGATTTTGTTTATCATGACATTACTTTTCTGTAAATACTTTGATTTTGGATCATTCTCGTTAATTAGTAGTATATGTGATTACGTTGTATAATTGACATGAAAGAAAAAGTTTTGCTAGTTTAGTATATGTTCATCTTTGTTGAAATTGAAATAATATTGCAGAGAGCACACTGCTGACCGCGGAGAGTTCTTGAAACTATGCAAAAGAGTCGAGTACACGATTCGGGCATGGTATCTTCTTCTGCTTGAAGATCTTATGGTATTATCTTATTTTAACTACTTCATACATTTAGATTTTTTTGCAGTGTGTTGTATATCGACTTCTTTTTATTTACTTGCAGCAACTATATGCACTTTTTGATCTTATCTACGGGGCTCAAAAATTGGCGCAGCAGAAGTTATCGCCCCAAGAAGTTGATGTTCTTGAGCAGAATTTCCTTAACTACATGTTTAAGGTATCATCGTACATAAATATCATATGCATATGGATCATGTCTACTGCAAATGTTATATTACAGATATACATAGTAGATTTTTTTCATAATAAGATTTTTTTCAAATTATAATAGTTAAAAAATTATAAAAAAAAATCAAAACAGTTTATTTTTTTGGAAAAAAATCTGATAAAAAAAACAATCGGAAGAGTTTAAAAAACAAAAACAAACACCTATTAGTATTAAGGACTAACAGTGCAAATGTTTGATTCAAACGCTCGTTAATCATATGCCACGTAAGCAAATACCTGTTAAACAGGTAGCAAAATGAGTACATGTACCATATTAGCCGGTTTGCTAAAGTACACATACCATATAGATAATAAAAATAGTACACGTACCATATCGATACACTTGAGAAAGTACGTAGCTATTTTATGCCTTAAACCCTTGGATTTTTTATGTATAAAATTATAAAATTTTAAAAAAATATCTCTGATAGGCCGATTTATCCGATTTTTTCCTATTTGGCCGATATATATTTGAAACCGAGTTGGACGATTTATCCTTTTTTTTCGATTTGCCCGATTTATCCCCGATATATCCCCGATTTATCCGATTTTTTATCGATTTTGACCAAACTGATTAATAAGGCCGATTAATGAAAATTGTGGCGCTTAATCCCCACCAAGCGATTTATCCCCGATTAATCGCCGCCAAGGCCGATTTTTGCAACACTAGTGAAAGGTATTTTCAAATTTGTATAACATTCGTCGTAATAGTATATAACATATAAATATAGAAAATCTTCTTAATTTATATGTTACACGTTTTAATACATCATGATGACCTTAAAATCTTCCTACTTTGATGTGTGTGACTTAATCAAATTAATTAGCAGAATGACCAGTCTTTGAAAATGTAAATTTATAAAAAAAATGAAATGAAAATTTGATATTAAACTTTCATTAGTGAACAATTTGAATAATTGTATGTAAAAAGTTAGAATTTACAGCAATAATCATTTGTATATGTTACATATTAAATTGTTTTAATTTTATCATTTAATGTGTATTGTCCACCAATTAATATAGAAATAAATTTATAAAATTTTTGTGTTAGGTTTGTACCAAAACCTTTAACGTTTTACTACTTTAAGTTTTGGAGAGATGGAGTGCAATCTTTTTTATAAGTAGTATAGATTTATGTGTTGTTAAAAAAATTAGTACAAATTAATTTAAGGACGCCGTTTTTAATAGTTCGGTGGGTCCTCTACGGTTCGTCTTCTGATGGTTTTGATTGGCTAGTTGAACCGACTGTGACTCCGGTTCTCAGTTGAACATCATCATTTTAGAAACACAATATGTACGATTTTGTAGATATATATGCTTTTAATTGTTGTACAATATGAATATATAATAGTATTTCTAAATAACGAGGTGTGTTAGTTATTGTATTTTTTAAGTGTGTATTAATTATTATGTATTAATTAATTTTTATATGAGTATTAAATTATGTATTAGTTAGTCTTAATATTATGTATTAATTACTTTTAATAATGAGTATTAAATTTTGTATAAATTAGTTTCTAATTATGTTTATGTATTTGTACAATATGCATTTTATCTTGTAAGTTGATTTTGTAACATTTCTATAGATAGAAAGGGTTTTCTTTTAATATATAGTAGAGATTATGACCATTTGTAACAACCTTTTATAACAAACTACTAAAATAGTATTTTTAATTTTAAATTGAATTTTTTTTATATATTTATTATTTATATAATTTAATTTTATCATATTTTCTAAAATTTTGTGCCCTTTAATCAAATATTCATTTTGATATATTTTTATTAACTTTTAGTTTTTTTTTTCAATTAGTAAGTTTATTAAAATTTGATTTTTACCATTTTAACATTAATGTACTGCCTCAAAAATCATCACCAAATACTCGCAACCGCATTATACGAGTATCATACTAGTTCTTAAAATATATACTTGACATGTCTTAAAATCTTCGTTCCCTGTTATCACTAATCGCCGATATAATCCCCCTGTTTGCCACCATCGCATTTAAGAAAGTTCAATTTAAATTCAAAATTTAGTAAAAATCCAATAAATCATTCATATCAATCAATTTTCTCATCAAAATTATATAAAAAAAAGCCTCAATTTAATCTCTTTTATTAAAGAATTAAATATCTCACAACCCACTAATCGTCACTCAAAACAAAACATACAAGCGCGACAATAATTATATCATCTTTTCATAAAGAGACTTCTACATACTTATGATGAACTATTTTTTCAGTTTTTCTTTTTAGTTACGTTTAAAAATTCACACATTCACGTGTAACTTCGAAAGAAAATCACAAAAAAAAATTGCCGGAAGTATATCGAAATGCCCCTCTATTAAAAGATAAAACATACTCTTCACAATGGTGTACTTTTTTGTCATTTAAAGATCAACCGCTGCAAAATATTTTACTTTTAATGAAAAGCCAGAATATATGGTTTTTTTCTTTTGATAAAAAATGAATAGTTAGAATTTGTTCATTAGGACTTTACTCGATTTTGAACGTACATTGATGTGAACTCCCATCACGTCCCGTATTGCATCTTTACTATCCCACGCTTCTCACTTATGTAAGCCCAAGTATTAAAGAATGAGCTCACGTATTTTTAGAGATCCAAGATCGTGTAAAAAAAATGAGTTTATTCAAAACGGCATCACTTGGGTTACATAAGTTCGTTTAGGCACGCGACTAAACGTTTCGAAGCTTGAAGTGATAATTTGTTGGTTTATGGAACTTTCAAGGCCCGAAAAGACATTTTATGAGTTATTGCATTTTTGTTTATTTTTTACTGTTTTTTGGACTTTGTTTTTAGGCTAGAGTTCAACCATTTGTGTACAGTTGAAAGATTAGTTCTCAAATACGTTGAAATCAACAAATTTAATGTGTTATATCATTTATTATTCTATGTCACTATCTCCGCACAATCATTGAAAAAAAACAGGTTAGCGATTATAACAGAAGTTTTTATTCAAAAGAAAAGATTATAACAGAAGATGAAAACGTAATTTTGATTAATACACACTACATTGTACCTTTAATTGAGTAATAAGTAAAAAATTAAGAAAATCTAATACACAATATAAAATAAACGAAATGATATACGATGAACTTTTGATTACATACACCCAAAGTAAGTATCTTTTGAGGAAGTTTGGTGTACAAATATAGTCGTTGAGAACATATGAAAACTTTAAAGTAAAAACTTCACATGTACTATTTATACAAATGTTATCAAAAACGGTATTTATATTCTCTAAATTTTACTTAAGTCTTGTTAACGACAAAAGACAAAACTCATGTTTATAATCGTTAAAAATAAAACTGTGTCTTACAAATATTATCCTTACATCTCTATTCTCACTTAAAATATTTTTCTTCATTTCTAAAAACATATGTTTTAAAATGATGCAAAGTTAACACATACTACGTTTCTTTTTAAACATTTTAGTTAAAAATGTCAAATACAAAAGTCAACTCATTTTGACTTTCTCTGTGTGATCTAATCGTATATATTAATCACTTGGTGCAAAATCTTGATTAAGAGATTTCCTATTAATGGTTGTTCTAGTGTCAGACCTCACAGACTTTTTTGCTAAAGGGGATGGACCCTTTGAAGGGGTCTTTGAGATCCGTAGGTCTCTGACCGTGTCAGAGTCCACGGACCCCTTTTTTGATCCCAAACTTAGATCGGATTCCTTAGGTTGTAAGGGTGTATTAGTAAGGATAAATCCTAACTAATACTAGAGAAAAAAAATTTAGGAATGCAAACTAAGTACTATGTGGAAAGTAATACTTAGCACAAGAACAATGTGATTTAACGATTTAAAAGCTTTAATATTGTATCAATATACGAACACTCTTAATAGTGTTTGGGTTTACACAAACCTTAAAGCTAAAACAAAAGCAAAAGAAGCGATAACAAACTGTTAACCTAAGGTCTTATTTTATACATGTTAGAAGCCTTGTACAAAATAACTATGAACTATTCTAAGAAGATATACTAAAAATATAAACTGAAACGCGTGAATATCTTCCTTGTAGTTATATTCATGCAGGGGAATCTTCACATACAGTCAGAACAGATCCCACTGTTTTCATTATCCTTAACAGGGGGGATATTGACCAGTAGGGGGAACTATGCACAACTAGCAGGGGGAATGACTTAGTGCATTTTATTCCCAACAATCCTCCCATAAACTTGTGATCACCCCTACACACAAGTTTCTTGAATAAAAAATAAAGACTATGAGGATGCTTACAAACCTTCTTCATTTATAAATCTGACAGTGTATAAACCTGAAAATTGATAAGCCACATGATTGATATCATCAACCTAAAGCTTAAACTTAACCATGGTCTTCAGTGTATCATGTGTAGGAGGATAAAATCTATCTAAAGCAAATACACGGTCAATCATGCCATCACTAACTCATGAAGCCCATAAGATGTAAACAATCTCCAAGAAACCATCTATGAATTCTCTTGATCACTCCAAATAACATCATTGAGATCAGTCACATACCTTCTCTTAATGGTATTCCAAATCTCATAATCTCTTCATATATCTCTTGTAGATGGATTAGAACCAAACTGATCTTTCAACACTCTCCAAAGATCATTCAAATCTTCTCTGTCTAATGCTTAAAACATCTTTCTAAAGAATTGATAAGCTTCAGTATATCCACACAACTTGTACAGCTTCGACCAACTCATACCCCTATCATAAAATGCTTCATATTTATAAATAGTATACTTAGACATTAAAGGGTCTGGTTTGAAATCTTTAAGAATGACAAATTCCAAGCACTTGGTCAATTCTTCATCAGTTGGACTATGTCATTGGTTGTAAATTTAACAAGCTTCTCCGTTCTCTGATGTAGCTGGTGTAACATCATGACTGTCATATGCTTTTCTTTTCCCCTTAGCCCTACATTTTTACATGAGTCTGGCTTGCTCCTTAGAAAGCTTTTTTTCCAACTCAGAATTAGGGTCAACAAAATTTTTCATAAACTTAATTATAGGAATTGCAAGCTCCTCAAGCCTCTCATAAGATAAACATGTAAAATCCTTATCCCTGTAGCCTTTGTGACTCTTAATTATAGCCTTGTAGTGCTTTCTTTTGCCAGCTTTGAAGTTTAAGCCCTTTTCTTGTCTAGCTTGATACTCCAAAACTATATTTCTGTCTTTATGATGATTAAGAGTCATTTCTACAAGCACATACTTGTACTCTAGTAAAAGAGTATCCTTGTAGCCTTTGTACTCATCCAAGAACTTCTCAATGATAGGTATGGACCAATCCAACTGCCTTATCATCTCATTCAGCTTCTCCTCAGAAATTCGTTGTTGAGTATCAGCTTTTTCCTCCTCAAAAGTCCAACTAACATTCAACTCTGGTTCTGTTTCATGTTCTTCTAAACTTATATCCAACTCATCATCATATTAAACATATGTTTGTACCTGAGCTAACTTAGACTCCTCTACTAATATACTTTTCCCTTTGTCTCTTGGATCAATATTGGGAAGAGAATACTCTGCTTATACATGTGCTGGATTTTCAATAACAATCCCCTTTTGTCTTTGCCTCCTAGTGACCAACCTAGCAGGGGCAATAGTTGTAGTAACGGGGCAATCGTTGTAGTATCAGGGGAATAGATACACTAACAGGGGAAACACTTACAAAAGTAGGGGCAATTGTGGTTGTAGGAGGAACACTTGCAGACATAGAAGCTTGGCCCATCTTTGTAAGAATATATGCAATGTCCTTAGTCTTGTCAGTACCTTTATCACTGCCTTTTTCACCACTACCCTTTCCATCATCACTTGGATAGTCATAGTATTATGTCTCCCTACTCCCATCCTTAGGATCTTCTTCCCTTTTGGAAGCATCCTCATCACCATTCCCATCATCATTAAAGGAAATCACCTAGCTTTTCCTCTTTTTTCCTTCCACCTTAGCAAGTCTGGACATCAAGGCATCAATTTACAGACTTTGTTGTTTAACTTGTTGTACAAATTGTGCATTTTGCTTTTACAAGCTAGTGCATAAAATCATCAATTCTAAGTTAGTTAATGGTTGCATACTGCCTTCAGATCTATTCGAGTAATGAACCCTCAATAAAGCTTCATGGGGCATGGGAGAGGACTTACCTATGGTGTCATTGTCCTGGCCATGTTTAAAGCTAGGCTTAGTAGTGACAACCTCCCTTGTCCTACTTCCCACCCTTGTGGGAGCATCCTCCTCTGCTACATGTGAAAGTCCACCATGTGAAGGAAACTTGGTAGAGTTAGTTCTCTTTCTTGTGTAGGGTTTGGTAAGTGTGGTAGGAGGAGAAGATACATCAGTAATGTTTGGTACATGATCAGAATGTGTTGGATCTTCTTGAGAGGGTGTATGATGGGCATCTGCTGGGTTTGCAGAAGCTTCATCCTGAATAATGTCAAGCATATGTTTGGTTAGAGGTACAACTCTTCAAGAAAATGAGGGTGTATCACCTTTTAATGTGTTAAAATTTTTTGTTGAATGCTTATTCATGGTGTAAAACTTTTTGTGTTGAATTTCCCCATGTTGTACCATGTCTGAAATAACAGTTAAAAACCTTGGATACATACAAGAATTTCTTTTTGCCATTAATATTTTTCATCATACCATCAAAAATCATTTGAGAAAAATTGAATTCTCGCTCTATTGCCAAGCACACAAAAGCAGTGGCAATATTACTCCTAAATTCATTAAAAGCTGTAGATTTTGAACTTAAACATTGTTGGATGGTATGAATCAAAAATTTCCAATTAGGGGAAAATTGTCCTTTATGAAATTTACCTTTTTTATATTCAAAAATATTGTGCCCCAATAAAGAAAGGTATTGAAAAAAGCTTCAGGCATAACGCTTAAACCATCTCCATCATTCAACAGAAGTGATTCTCTTATTGAAGAGACAGTAATGGTCTTACTTATGTCATCCACCTAACTCTTAATGTAAATTTCTCCATTAGTTATTTTGGCCTTTACATTAGACCAAAATTGTCCAATGTGTGAAGTATAGATGAGAGGACTTACCAAAATTTCTAACCTGAAGTAGCAAGCACGAAGATTGTCCACTATCTCATTGAAGGGTCGATTAGCAGATGTTTTCTCTAAGTTAGCGACCATGTTGTGATATTCATGTAAAGTAAGAGTCGCAATTGTTGATATACAAGGATTTGATGTTAATATTGTGAGGTTATAGGTGGGTTATGATCGACTTAGAGTTTTGACACTATGAGCATAAGGAATTGAGAATGTATAGCCCGTTTAGAGAAATCCTATTGGACCAACTTGAGAAAATTGAAAGAATTTTAATAAGTAAATATTTTAAAACTTAATATTATCTCAAAGAAGTAAAATAAGAAACCTAATGAAGAAATCAGCTTAAATATATCAACAAATTAATATAATAATCATAACAGCTTTTTCTGCTCAACATGCCCAACGACTGTAAAAACAAGGGCAAAAAGGTCAAACAACGGTCAACAGTCAACACAGGGGGAAATTTTGGTTAAACATGGGGGAAAATTACAAATATAGGGAACGTTCTTAGTGGTATTAATTAGTTTTTAATAGGTATAAGGTGACAACATTGCCTAAACATGAACACTTGTAGAAACAAGATAAACATGGATGAACTCTAGAGTCCTTTGCACACCAAAAGTCTTGATTGTGGTAAAACTATATGTTTACTTACCTTTAGTAAAAAGTAAGCAACAAATGACAAGTATTAAATCAACACGTTTAGGAAAACGCGAAAACCGACAAGTGAGTTCGTTCTCGAGGAAGGTGTGGTTGTAGATCCAAGTTAAAAACGTTTTTGGATTAGTTCATTTTTGGGAGAGAAAAGATAAAACTAAAGACGGATTATGCTAAAAATTAAACTACGGCGAAAACGCGTTTTCACGCGAATCGAGACGGGAAAATAAAGTTTATTCTGAAAAATACTAAAAATTGCAACTAAATCCTAAAAATTCTAATTAAGATTGAAAAATCAATAAAACTTTTTGAAACCTTTTTATTTAATTATTATTTAATTTTAAAATCTAATTAAAGACCAAAAACTAAAAATAAACAAGAAAAGGTCCAAATAAAGATTTTTTATCAATTGTAAACCTAAAACATATTTAATAAAACCTAAAAAGTATTTTTCAAAATTTTTAAAACCAAATTAACTATTTCTAAATGATTTAATGAAAACAGAAAATGAAAAATGAATTAAAAATAATAAACAAAGTGGGAAAATTCCCAAAAATTTTCAAAAAATCTAAAAACGAAATTTCTTTTTAAAAAAAATAAAAGAAACGGGCTAAGTAAATAAAATAAGCCATAAAAGCTTATAATAATCTATGGCTTATTATTATGCAATGGAAACAAAAAGCTAATAAATAAATAAAGAAAGGAAGCTAGACAAGAAAAAGCGACTACAATGGGTAACATATTACTCCTCCATAAGAGAGGTCGCGTGTTCAAATCATGCGAGGTATGTTTTTTACTTCTGGTTTAGCTAGCTGGTTGCATCAGCTTATCTAGGTTTGGTGTGGATGTGCATCAAATTAGGGTATGCTTTACACTCCCCTAATTTTGTGCTTATGTGTGGTTTGCTTCTTGCCTGATTAGTTGTGTGTTTTTTGTTTGATTGTCCATGTATGCTAGTGAAACTTGTAGTTTACTTGCTTCTTAATTTCAAATATCTTGGTTTAAAATTGTTGACTACTCAATTAAAGGGTGTTTGGGACTGTCTCTTAAATCCTTTTTACACCTAGGTTTAGGTAGATTAGTGTCTGCACATCTATAATAGCTCTAGGGTAGTATTTCAAGCTTTAAAACCAGTTAGTTTAGTTCAAGATTTCAAATTGAGTGTTTCATTAATTTCCTGCTTTCTTGCCTGATTTCCTTTTTGTTTTATCTAATAGAACTTTAAACTCGCATAAAATACCTGATAGGTGTGTAAACACCCATCCTTTTACCACTTAATTCTGGCTAAAACGAGACCAAAACACGTATTTAATATCATTTGTTTGGAATTATGCGTGGTTTTTGTGTTTATTGTGTTTTCAGAGCTAACCGGATGAATATTAAAGAAAACATGGGATTGCACGGGTTTTATCAAGGAAAAAGACTAAAGACGAAGCCTATTGTCCAAAGAGATGCAAAAGATTTGAAGTCAATGGACCTATTTGAAGATTTATCAAAGAAAAGGACCAAAGACGGAAGATTTACATATGTCGAAGAAACTCAAGACTATTTAACGAAGAAATTAAAAGACGAGTTGAATTTAATCGACGACAAATCCCGAATCAGAATCGAAAACGTCAACTTTTCTGAAAAGACGAGAAGGCAAGAAGAAAGGGAGAAAGCCCACTCACCAACCAACCACTTAGCCTATATAAAGGATCCACCCTCACAATTTTTGGGCATCTAGTTCTTTCTTTCAGTTTCTTTCCTTTCCTATTTCGTAGGAAAACCATCTCCCTTAAGGAGTGGTTCTTCATCTTCTTGATTTGTTCTTTTAATCTTGTAAGTTTGATCTTTTCCTTTTGTTACTGAATCTAAATCATCAATACAAGTGTTCATTTAATCTTTTCATTCATCTTGATCTTCATCATCTTTTTATTGCAAGTTCTTAAATTTTTATTTGATTCAAGTTTGATTTTAAAAAGTTGTTGATTTTGTGTTTTTATTGTTGGGATTTGTTGGTTATGGTATTTAAATGATTATTGGTTAGTTTGGTAAAACCTTTTTGCTTAATTGGTTTGATTCGGTTTGAAATCATCTTCCCAGTTCTGCTACTGTTCTTCGGTTCCCAGACTTTCCGAATTGCAGCTTTTCTTATTCCTTTATTCGGAATTTTGGATATTCCGAATAGGCCAATTCATTTTTCTCTTACTCGGAATGTTTAGACATCCCGAATAGTCTATTTATTTTACCTCTATTCGGAATATTTTCCATATTCCGAGTATGCCATACATTCCGCATAGAACCCCATTATTCCGAGTTGCAAAAATATTCCGAATAGGGGTCACTTTCCGAATAGGACTTACTTTCCGCATAAGCCAGATTTTCCGAATAGGCTTTCTTTCCGAATAGAACCTGTTTTTCCGAATAGGACATGCTTTCCGAATAGAGCCATTTTTCCGCATAGGTTTGTTTTCCGAATAAACTGTATTTTCCGAATAGCTGTTCCGCATAAAAACATTCCGAATAGACTTGTTTTTCCGAGTAAGGTTTTATTATGAGTAGGATATTTTTCAGTTAGGACATTTTCCTGTTTTAATTCAAGTGTTGCTTTTTATTTGTTGATTGTTTTAAGTTTATATCTTTATCACTTTATTCATTTCCTTGTTTAGTAGATTAGAAAACCAAACCCATTTTTGGACATCAAGAACAAATCTTTCCACTTAGAACCGAGATCAATTCGAGAGGATATCGAGAGTAAAATTGAACCTAGTAAATCCATGTATCAAATGGCGCCGCTGCCGGCTCTTCTCGTTAAGATCAAAAGTTTTTTGTGAGAACTTGGATTTTGGGATCCGTTCCCCGTGAACGTTACCTTTTTCATAAAATTTTCAAAAACAACTAAAAAATATATATAATTTTCAAAAATCCTAAAAAGTAAAAAACATAAAAAACCAAAAATATTTTTGCTTTGTTTTTGCCTTGTTAGTTCTTTTGCAGGTGTATGCGCACTCGATCCACGTCTTATCAAGAGCCCGAGCCTCTCGATCACTTAGACATGGCCGGTGTACCACCTCCAAACAATAATAACAACAACAACCCGCCTTTCAACAACATGAACAATAACAACAATAATGAGCCCCTTCCGGATAATCGCCCGATGATTGAACTGCTGCAAGCTCATGTAGATGGCAACACTGATCTAATTGTCATACCTCCAATTGCCGCCAACAACTTTGAGCTAAAATCAGGCTTTATCCAGATGGTCTCCGCTCAACCATTCTTGGGGCGTACCATTGATGACCCACACGACCATATCAAGAGATTCTTGCAACTAACCAACACGGTCAAATTCAATGGTGTTCCACAAGAGGTTATCAGGTTACAACTTTTTCCCTTTTCTTTAGAGGGACAAGCCCGGCATTGGCTTGCTAAGGAACCGCCACAGAGTATTCTCTCGTGGACGGATTTGGAAACCAAGTTTATCAATTACTTTTTCCCACCCTCTCGTACTACCGCTTTGTGGAATGAAATCATAAATTTTGAGCAAAAGTACGATGAGTCGTTCAGTGAATCTTGGGATCGTTTCAAAGATCTTTTAAGAAAATGCCCACAACATGGTTTTACCAAAGTACATCAAATTAGTACTTTTTACAATGGTTTAAGCATGAGTGACCAAGATTCACTGAACAGTGCCTCGGGGGGTAATCTTTTGGCTAAGACTTCCAATGCTGCTTGGGACATCATTGAGAATAAATCTCGTGTGCAAACCAAGAGTGTTCGGACCAATGTCGCTAGTGCTACCACTAATGACAGTGACAAGCGACTGGACAAAATCACTACGCTTCTTGAATCGCTTGTTACCCACACCGTTCACAACAACAACAACAACAACGCTAAAAACGCTCAAGTTAACGCTGTCAGCCAACCTTGTGAGATATGCGGTGGTCCTCACTCTTACACCACTTGTACTGCCACCCAAGACTACCCTGCTGAGAATGTGAATGCGGCATATGGCACCTATCCTCAACCTGCTTATCAAGCTAGACCTCAAGGTGACCGTAATTTGCTTAGCTACCGCTCCAACAACTATCTTTCTCCACCTGGTTTTCCTCCTACCAACCCAAACCAACAACAAAACCTCAACCGCCCTCCTCAACAACAACAACAACCTCGACAACCATACATCCCACCTCATAAGCAGCAACAACCACCTCAACGTAACAACCAAGTTTACCAACAACCTGCTTATCAACCACCCGCATACAATGCTCCTCCCAACCAACCCACCGCTCTTCACCAAGAAGTCGAAACTTATATGAGGACTAACGATGTGATTGTGGGAAATCTTCAGAGAGAAGTGCTCAACCTGAAAGCAGACTTGGTCAAACAAGGGAACGATTTGAGAGCCGACATGAGAAACACGTTGGATAGCCAAACTAATGATTTGAAGAACATGATGGCTAGTTTCTTCCAAGGTAATCAACCCTCTTCTTTGGGTACTCTTCCGAGTAACACCGTTGCGAATCCAAGAGGGGAGATGAAAGCAATTACCACTCGAAGTGGCAAAGGTACCAAGGAACCCGAGCTTCCTATACCTCCACCGGTGGTTGTGACTAAGGAGAACGAGTCACCTACTCCTATTCCTTCACCTTCTACCCCCATTTCCCCACCACCCGTGGTTGTGAGTGATCCTATTCCCCTAAAGCCTTCTTCTTCATCCAATATACCTTATCCTTCAAGGTTGAGGAAAGAGAAGCAAAAGAGCAAGGATGATATTCAAGTTTCAAACTTTCTCAAAATGTTTAAACAACTGAATTTCAACGTCTCCTTCGCTGAGGCTCTCGCTCACATGCCCAAATATGCGAAAATGTTTAAAGATCTTCTGAGCGACAAGGAAAAGCTCCTCGATATTACCAACACCCAACTTAATGAGAATTGCTCTGCAGTGCTCTTAAGGAAATTGCCAATCAAGCTTGGTGATCCGGGTCGTTTCTTAATTCCTTGCAATTTCCCGGGAGTAGAGAATTGCATGGCCCTAGCTGATCTAGGTGCCAGTATTAATCTCATGCCTCTAAGCGTTTGGAAGCAATTATCTCTCCCAGAGCTAGTCCCCACCAAAATGACTTTGGAATTGGCTAACCGTACGGTTGCTTATCCAGTGGGGATAGCCGAAGACGTCATTGTAGGAGTCGACAAATTCACCTTTCCTGCTGATTTCGTTGTCGTCGACTACGAGATGGACCCTCGTGTACCACTAATTGTTGGTCGTCCATTCTTGAGGACCGGTCACACTCTCATTGATGTTGAAGCCGGTGAGCTTATCATGAGAGTGGGTGACGATAAAGTAGTCTTCAAAATGGGAAAGTTGTCTAAACAGCCTTACTCATATGAGAGTGTTAATTGTATTGACGTTCTCGATGAGGCTTGTGAAGAACACTTTAATGATGCTTGCAAAAGTATTCCTACCTCTCTTCCCAATGTTGAGACCGTGTCCTCTATTGATTCATCATTGTCTCTATTTGGAGATAGTGATTTATTTTGGAAAGATCTTGAAGACACCATGGGAGATGTGAACTTATCTACTGATGATTCTCCTAACGATGGGGACGAAGACATGCATTTCTTTGAAAGCCTTCTTAACGAAGACAATCCTTCTCCTCCATCTCCCACGGTTATTGCTATCGATACTCTGACTTCGAATACGCCTCCCGTCGACAATCCTCCGGATTTAGAACTTAAGGAGTTGCCGCCCCATCTCGAGTATGTATTCCTTGAAGAAGAGAAGAAGTCGCCAGTCATCATTGCTAAGGACCTAAAGAAAGACGAAAAAGCCCGACTTATCACCGTGTTGAAAGATCATAAGAAGGCTATTGCTTGGAAAATCTCTAATATTCGTGGAATTGATCCTCACTTCTGCACACACAAAATTCTCATAGAGGATGACTTTAAGCCCACAATTCAAAACCAACGAAGGGTGAATCCAAAAATACATGAAGTCATCAAAATAGAAGTTATCAAACTTCTTGATGCGGGTATGATTTATCCTATTTCGGATTCACCATGGGTTAGTCCAATCCATTGTGTGCCCAAGAAGGGCGGAATAACCGTTGTTCCCAATGAACACAACGAGTTGATTTCCACTCGCCTCGTTACTGGGTGGAGAGTTTGTATAGACTACCGCAAACTCAATGATGCCACGAGAAAGGATCATTTCCCTCTACCTTTTATGGACCAAATGCTTGAACGTTTAGCGGGTAATGAATATTACTGCTTTCTTGATGGTTTCTCGGGTTATTTCCAAATACCCATCGATCCCCAAGATCAAGAGAAGACAACATTCACTTGTCCCTATGGCACTTTTGCTTACAAAAGAATGCCTTTTGGCTTATGTAATGCGCCCGAGACTTTTTAAAGGTGCATGTTAGCTATCTTCCATGACATGGTTGAACAAACCATGGAAGTCTTCATGGATGATTTCTCGGTCTTCGGGGATTCCTTCTCTTCTTGCCTTGCCAATTTGGAACGTATGCTTAAGCGGTGCGAAGACACTCGCCTTGTTCTGAACTGGGAAAAATGCCATTTTATGGTAAAAGAAGGCATCGTGCTAGGACACAAGATTTCCAAAGCCGGTCTTGAAGTAGACCGTGCTAAAGTCGATGTTATCGCCAAGTTGCCTCCACCTTCAACCGTGAAGGGTGTGAGAAGTTTTCTGGGTCATGCGGGCTTCTACCGTCGATTCATCAAAGATTTTTCTCAAATCGCTCGCCCGATGACCCATCTCTTGGAAAAAGATACTCCTTTTATCTTTTCTAAAGAGTGCCTGAAGCCTTCAACTCGCTTAAGGATAAGCTAACTAAGGCACCCGTCTTGGTTACCCCTAATTGGGAGCTGCCCTTTGAGTTGATGTGCGATGCTAGTGACTTTTCTATTGGTGCGGTTCTGGGACAAAGAGTGAACAAACATTTCCAACCAATCCATTACGCTAGCAAGACAATGACTGGGGCACAATTGCATTATACGACAACCGAAAAAGAGCTTTTAGTTGTTGTCTATGCTTTTGAAAAATTCCGCCCCTATCTTGTCCTTTCCACCACAATCGTGTATACCGATCATTCCGCGTTGAAGTACTTGTTGACAAAGCAAGATTCCAAACCAAGACTTCTTCGCTGGGTTTTGCTGCTCCAGGAATTTAAAATCGAAATTCGCGATAAAAAAGGAGCTGAAAACCTAGCCGCGGATCATCTCAGCAGACTTGAGGATCCTTACCAAGGGGATCATCCGAACAAAGAAATCAATGATTCTTTTCCCTTGGAGACCTTAATGTCTATAAATTCGAATTCTGATGCTACCCCGTGGTTTGCAGACTTTGCAAATTACTTGGCGGGTGGAATTCTCAAGGAAGGGTTGACGTCTCAACAAAAGAAGAAATTCTTCACCGACATTAAGACTTACTTTTGGGACGACCCTTACCTATTCAAACAATGTGCCGACCTGATTATCCGCCGATGTGTTGCTGGACCGGCAGCTTTGAAAATCCTTGATGCATGCCACAAAGGACCCACCGGTGGTCACTTTGGTCCCAACTACACCGCCAAAAAAGTGTTTGACTCGGGATTTTACTGGCCCTCCATATATCGTGACGCTCACGATATGGTTAAACGATGTGATGTTTGCCAAAAACAAGGCAACATCACACATAAAGACGAGATGCCTCAGAATTTCATTCAAGAATGTGAAATATTTGATGTTTGGTGTATCGACTTTATGGGGCCATTCCCTTCTTCTAAAGGAAACAAATACATCCTTGTAGCCGTTGACTATGTTTCAAAGTGGGTTGAAGCCAAAGCTTTACCTACTAATGATGCAAGGGTGGTTTGTAACTTTTTAAAAGCTCTATTCGCTAGATTCGGTGTGCCTCATACCATTATTAGTGATCGTGGGACTGATTTTTGCAATGACCAATTCGCAAGAGTCATGGCTAAGTATGGTGTAAATCATCGTCTTTCCACCGCCTACCACCCACAAACTAATTGCCAGGCTGAAATATCCAACCGAGGACTTAAGCGAATTCTGGAAAGAACCGTGGGAGAGCATCGTGCCTCATGGGCTGATAAACTTGATGATGCTTTGTGGGGTTTTCGTACTGCATACAAGACTCCGATTGGTTGTACACCATATCGTCTCGTGTACGGGAAAGCATGCCACCTCCCCATTGAGTTGGAGCACAAGGCTTACTGGGCCTTGAAGTGGGTTAAATTTGATATTAACAAAGCCGGTGACCTACGCAAGCTCCAACTCAATGAGCTCAATGAACTCCGTAATGAGGCTTATGAAAATTCTTTGATCTATAAGGAAAGGACTAAGCTCATTCACGACTCTAAGATTAAGAACCGAGAGTTCCATGTTGGAGACAAAGTTTTGCTCTTTAACTCTCGGTTGAAAATCTTTTCGGGCAAGCTGAAATCTCGTTGGTCCGGCCCATTCACCATTGCCCAAATTTTTCCATATGGTACTCTCGAGCTCGCTCAACCTAATGGACCTGATTTTAAGGTGAATGGCCAACGAGTGAAGTTGTACTTTGGTGAGGACACCTCTCAGGAGGTGATTCCATCCCTCACCATGTTCCCCATGAACTAATTTTGGGTCGAGTCAGGCTCGTGACTCGGTTATAAAAAACAAGCGCTCCTCGGGAGGCAACCCGAGTATCTATCCTTTTATGTTTTAACCTCCTAAGTGTGGGGGGACCTCTATAGGGTGTTTGTATTTGTGTGGTGATGTGATTACAGGGATGAATGCACTTTTGGAACCTTTGAAGAACCGTTCTCCCGTGTTATCCGAAATCCGGTTCTATCTCTCAACTATCGTGATTCAATTTTCTTCATATTCACATTTGAAATTGATCACGTTAGTCGTCTCTTCCTTAACTTGAGTTAACCAACGTGCACAATGTCATAAGTGTAGGGGAGACTTTTTCCACATGCTTAAACATTGAGGACAATGTTTATCTTAAGTGTAGGGGGGACTTCTATCGAAGTTTTAAGTGGACTTTTACATGAAAATGCCTTCATTTAACTTTGGCCATTTAGTCGTAATTTTTAAATTTTTATCGTTGCTTTCATATGTATATATTCCGCAATAAAGTCAAAATTATTAATAAAGTGATGTAGCTAGTTTAGAAGTCTTTGACATATTAGGCCCGTTGCGTTTATTTTGACTCAACCCGAATAGACTTATCCAAGTTTATTCTAGCTAGTATCCTTAACCATGTAGACCTTAATTGGTTTATTAGGCTAAGTGTCCACGAGTCTCATTACTTGAGATTTTAAATTGTGGAGGACGAGAAATGATAGAGTCAATTATAAGTCGGTATTCTTGCACAAGCTCACTTGGTGTAATTATTTGCCTATTCTCCCATCACTTGCTAATAATTTATCTGCAATAAGTAAGGTCGTACGATTTGAAAAGTTACTTAGCTCCTAGCCCAAGATCGTTTAAAAGTTGCTCGGTAATGATAAGAGTTCATAGCCAAGGCATAACTTATGAAGCGGGGCGCGAAGATTGGCGAGTCCGAAAAGGCCCTAACAAGGCATGAGGATTCCATTTTATTGCTAAAGATCCAAGGTGATGTGAAAAGCATTATTCCTAAAGTCAATATGAAGGATCAAGACTCACGACGAAAAGCAATCAACTCCCATAAAGATCATGGAGAAGTCTATCCGAAAAGACCCTAACAAGGTATGAGGATAAATAGATCCAAGTCCGAAAAGGAGGCGGATCGTTGTATCTCAAAATCCCAATTAGATATTGAAGAATAATCATGAAGTCGTGGTCAAAAAAGTTGGAGTACCTCTCAAAAGTCTCCAAATGAAGAAACTCTATGAACGATGAGAAGACCATTATCTCAAGCACGTCTCTCAAGATATGAAGTATGAAGTACATGCCAAATATCGGCCCGAGAAAGGTCTCAAATCGTGAACCGAGTTACGCCAAGATATGAACTTTTTGATATCCCGAGAAGCAGTTTTAAGAGATTTTGTCCTTTAGCTAACTATTGATCAAATCGTCCCACTTTGCTTTCTTCCTAAATAAACTATCGAAATAAGTCCAAAAATGCATCTTCATGATCATTCTAAGACAAAAATAAAATATAAGAGATACACCTAGGAATAAGGGAGTTTAAGCATATAATTAAGCCATGTGTGTAAGTGTTTGATTTGCTAACTTATAATAACAATGATCTCGTTTTCAAGCTTAGTTTGGGGAAAGTGAAACTTGAGGGTGATAAATCTTCGCAGCACCAAAGCCCTAATGTAAGTCCTTGATCTCTTGGCAAGTTATTTCCATATAGCTATTTTCAAGTGAAAATGGTTTTCTATCCTTTTGTTTGCTTTAAAGTTTTAATTCCTCTTAGTACTTTAATTTTTGTTTAGTATTATTTTAATAAGGCCAAGGTTGATTGATTATGAGAAAAGTGTAAATTTTCTTTATCACTAAGCATTGCATGAGGGCATGGCAATGGTTTAGTGTAGGGGATTTGATAGGTGTGTAAACACCCACCCTTTTACCACTTAATTCTGGCTAAAACGAGACCAAAACACGTATTTAATATCATTTGTTTGGAATTATGTGTGGTTTTTGTGTTTATTGTGTTTTCAGAGCTAACCGGATGAATATTAAAGAAAACATGGGATTGCACGGGTTTTATCAAGGAAAAAGACTAAAGACGAAGCCTATTGTCCAAAGAGATGCAAAAGATTTGAAGTCAATGGACCTATTTGAAGATTTATCGAAGAAAAGGACCAAAGACGGAAGATTTACATATGTCGAAGAAACTCAAGACTATTTAACGAAGAAATTAAAAGACGAGTTGAATTTAATCAACGACAAATCCCGAATCAGAATCGAAAACGTCAACTTTTCTGAAAAGACGAGAAGGCAAGAAGAAAGGGAGAAAGCCCACTCACCAACCAACCACTTAGCCTATATAAAGGATCCACCCTCACAATTTTTGGGCATCTAGTTCTTTCTTTCAGTTTCTTTCCTTTCCTATTTCGTAGGAAAACCATCTCCCTTAAAGAGTGGTTCTTCATCTTCTTGATTTGTTCTTTTAATCTTGTAAGTTTGATCTTTTCCTTTTGTTACTGAATCTAAATCATCAATACAAGTGTTCATTTAATCTTTTCATTCATCTTGATCTTCATCATCTTTTTATTGCAAGTTCTTAAATTTTTATTTGATTCAAGTTTGATTTTAAAAAGTTGTTGATTTTGTGTTTTTATTGTTGGGATTTGTTGGTTATGGTATTTAAATGATTATTGGTTAGTTTGGTAAAACCTTTTTACTTAATTGGTTTGATTCGGTTTGAAATCATCTTCCCAGTTCTGCTACTGTTCTTCGGTTCCCAGACTTTCCGAATTGCAGCTTTTCTTATTCCTTTATTCGGAATTTTGGATATTCCGAATAGGCCAATTCATTTTTCTCTTACTCGGAATGTTTAGACATCCCGAATAGTCTATTTATTTTACCTCTATTCGGAATATTTTCCATATTCCGAGTAGGCCATACATTCCGCATAGAACCCCATTATTCCGAGTTGCAAAAATATTCCGAATAGGGGTCACTTTCCGAATAGGACTTACTTTCCGCATAAGCCAGATTTTCCGAATAGGCTTTCTTTCCGAATAGAACCTGTTTTTCCGAATAGGACATGCTTTCCGAATAGAGCCATTTTTCCGCATAGGTTTGTTTTTCCGAATAAACTGTATTTTCCGAATAGCATTGTTCCGCATAAAAACATTCCGAATAGACTTGTTTTTCCGAGTAAGGTTTTATTCTGAGTAGGATATTTTTCAGTTAGGACATTTTCCTGTTTTAATTCAAGTGTTGCTTTTTAATTGTTGATTGTTTTAAGTTTATGTCTTTATCACTTTATTCATTTCCCTGTTTAGTAGATTAGAAAACCAAACCCATTTTTGGACACCAAGAACAAATCTTTCCACTTAGAACCGAGATCAATTCGAGAGGATATCGAGAGTAAAATTGAACCTAGTAAATCCATGTATCAATACCCATGAACAGTACAATACATGAAAACCCGATTAATTTAAAGCTTTCCATTTATAACCTCGACACTTCGCACAAACTTTAAATTACAAGTAATACGTACTATATTAATGCACGATAGATATTACGTATAATAATTACTCACGGCACTTAAACACGAATATACATGATAATAAATTTTAACACGGAAAACATATGGTTTATGTCTTGGGCTTGGTGTACCCGCGGCAACAAGAAGAGGGAAAAAGGCCCATCCCGTCTTGAAGTCCAACTAGTAAAACAATAAACTCCAGGGAATAAACACATACACATTTTTCAAGAAAAATAAAAATAAACCCTATCCTCCTTCTCTCTTGAAGCTGCCGCAGCCACTACACCACAAAGACGATTTCGGGTGATTGGATATTTGGTTTTCACGTGGTTGTGTCCGTGTCTTGATTCCCGTATCATCTACACATTTGGTATAACCTAAATCTTAATCTTTTTATTTTATTTTGATTCTATGAACACGAGTGTTAAATCATAATTATAAACATGTTATGGAATAATTAAAATTAAGATTTAACAAGATTATAGGGGGCGTTTGGCTTTGTTTTTGGTTTGGCAGCACCAAACCGAGAGTCAGCCGACTCTCGGTGACTCTCGATGGCTTATTTTGCCCACCAGCCGAAACCCTCAATGGGTTCGGTGGTGTTTGGTTCTCGGACAACAACAACCAAGACCCCCACAGGGGGTATCTTGGCCGATCAGGGGGAAACTGACACCAAGGGAGGTCTCGCTGGTCATGTTTTGCAAAACAGGGGGAACCGGATATACGTCGGTGGGAACTTTGGGCTAGGCAGGGGGAAGCCGGCTCAGCCGGTGTGAACTGTGGCCACAGCAGCAGCAACTGACGGCTACAGCCGTCGGCCACCACCACTGTAAAACCCGCATTTTTTAAAACGGAAATTTTGAATAAAGTATCATATTTGAGCATTTTATAAAATTTGGGAATTTGATGTAAATTGAATTTTATGTAAATTAAACAGTCGATATTTTATTTCAATTTATTTAATTCAATTAAGGTATAGTTTAATTATTTCAGAAATATTAAATAAGACTTTGATTATGAAACATTTTAATTTAATTAAGATATAACCTATAATTTTAAATAACTACAAAGTATAAATGACATTCTTAGAATAATATAAATAAACATTTTAAACCTTAGGTTATATTAGATAAGAAAAAGTGCACACTTTTGTTACATTTACATGTTTATGTAAGACTTTTAAAAATGGGAAAGAAATGTGTGAAATTAATGTGTAATTATACCATTAAAACCAAGTTGAAACACCCTCTTAATTTGACTCAAATCACACGAAATTAGGAAGCAATTTGGAAGGTTTTTATGATTTTTAAAGGTGTTTAATTCCATAAGTTATGGCATAAGTTACAAGTTTGAAAAGCTATTAATGGTCTTCCTTAATTCAAACTTTTAACAAATATAGAATTCATTATATAAAGGACCCTATGGATGACCTAGACATCACACATACATACATTTTACTTAGCCAAAACTCTACCAAAACCTCCTCTCTCCATTGATAAGAAAAACCTTAAAACGTTAAGGTTGTTCTAGATCTTTCTCCTCTCTAAACCTCCATTCTTGTTACTAAACATCCATTATTATTATTTTGTGTGTATAGTGATTACTATATCATTATACACATCCCATGTAAGTCCTTATAATCCATATTTCACATTTATTGCTTTGTACATTTTGTTTTTAATTTAAAATCATGATTTCTAGGGTTTTGAAACCCTAAAAATGTGTTTTGGTGATTCAATACCTTAAAAACATTTTTGTATGTTAGATCTTGTTTTATACCAGCCTAAATATGTTCTAATATAGTTTTATAAAGTTTTTATAAAGATCTAGCTAACCTATGGTGGTCTAGATCATTAAACCGGATCATACGTAATAATAACTACGGGCTGTCCGGATTTTAGGTGATCTTGTAAAGGCTGTAAAACGGGTTTTATAACATCTTTTTAAGAGTTTCAAAAGCCTAAAACCATCTACAATGAATCTAGTTTTCATAACATGTCTTAAAACGTTTTGAAGTGGTCTGGAACTATGGTTACCGTGTCGATCTTTGAAAACAGTCCTTACAAATCAGAATATGAGTCATCTTGTAAGAGTCATATCTTGAGCCTCGGGATAGCTTTTTGAGCGAATCCGGGGTCTAAAACTATCTACTTCGAATTTATTTTTCAAATCTGGACTTTAATCAGTGAGTATGGTTTTGGAAAATGGTTTTACAGTCGGATCTTCTAAAACAGTCCCTAAATGACGGGTTTTGGGAAAGTGTATAATTAGGGTTTTGAATCACCGAATCATGAAACCTTGTAATCTTTTATGCTAGAACAGTATGTAAGACATATTTTTATGTATCTTTTAGCCTTGGTGACACGGGAATAGGACTTGTTGCTTTGTATACGATTCCGTGACTTGTTTGTGCTTTTAATGTACGGATATTCGGTTCTTTATTAAAGAACACTCTTTTACTCTTTCTTACACAACTCCATTTGATAAACCCCTATGCCATTGCTATGTTCCCACATCCTTAGTTGCTGTTTTGATATGATCCCTAAATGCTTTTGCCTTGTTATGATTCCATTATTATTATGCCTTTATATGTTCTCCATTTGAATACCTATATTTTTCCTAGTCGTTATGTCTTTGAAATGAACCCTTAAGCCCGGGCCATTTTTTGTATCTAGTCATGGGGGTACCATGACCATGTCATACGATGCACCGGTGAACAGACACTAACTGGGGCGGTGTGATTAGATCCCCGGCGTTCCCTTTTGGTGCACATAATTATTATATTATTGTGAGCGCGGGTGCTAGTCATGAGCTAGTGCACGTGCTATTGACATTTGTTTTGCAGGGAGCGTATGGATGCATCCTAGGTATTTGTTTGATATGATATGATTTGATTTAATGTGATAGGTTTGTGTGTGCAATACACGCCGTCACTTTGGTACATAGGAGTCGCAATCCTAGTACACGTATATGATTATTTGGTTGATTTGGATATGTGATTTTTTATGTGTGCTCGTGGGCTGTTCTTCTCTTTCATTAACCCTTTTTATTCCTCCACTCAATCATCCTTATGTTCATACCTTGTGATATCTTCATTATTGTTATCTCTTTTTCCTTAAACCATATTTGTTGTATCCGTTCACTGGGCGTTTTGCTCAGCCGTTTTTTTTTTCATGCGGCAGGTATTAAGCGGGAGATGGGGCATTGAGAGAGTTTGGAGTTACCTAGATTCACCCAAGTTTTTAATAAATCTTAAGACATTTTATGATTTGATACTTTGCATTTTGGACCCCGTTGTTTTGGGGATTTCTGTCTATTAAGATATTACTTTAAGTATTTTCGATTTAATAAAAGTTTCATTTTAGCCCTTTTAAAATATGATGTATTTGATGTGACACCATAGTAGTAGCACTTTGTCTCTTTTCGGAGCGGGGTGTTACAATTATGGTATCAGAGAGTCTACGACCTAGGATTGACCAGTGAGGGTTGGGTAGATTAGGCTTCCACGCGTACTTTGATATTGTTATGTTCTTTTCGATACGTGTTCGTTTCCGTGGAATTTGTCATGTTAGTAGGGAGATTCGCATTAGGATGTTCCATCTCGATATTACGTCTTGGCTGAGTGGTTGGGTTTACGATTTAAAGTGCCCTCGCTCCCCAAACGTTTATAGAATGGCTTCCAAACTATGATGGCCCGAACAATGACGTCTTCTTCGTACTCTGATATTATCACTTTCTTTGTATATGTGCATTTTATTTTATAAACTTTCTTTTTTTTGTCACCACTAATTCGTTATATCTCAGATGGTGAACACACGTCAGAATTCTCCCGTCTTTTCTGGTCCCGCGTTTGACGAGGCAGTGCAACGAGCCGTTTCTGCACTAATTCCTAGCCTCACTACTGAAATTACCAACCAAATTCGCCAGAATACTGCTAGCGGAAGCATTGACCAAACTCCTACTATGCATACATGGTTGGAAAGGTTTGGCAAGCAAAAACCTCGTTCCTTTAGTGTTGCTTCTAATCCAGTCGATGCTGAGAACTGGATTGCACACATTGAGAAGTTGTTCGAAGTGTTGGATTGTGGAGATGAGTATAAGGTTAGGTTAGCTAGCTACAAGTTAGAGGGTGACGCTCTGAACTGGTGGAAGGCCTACAAGCAGGCCAAGGGAGGTGATGACTATGTGCTAACTATGTCTTAGGCAAACTTCCGAGATGCCTTTTTCTTGCAATACTTCCCTAAGCCAGAGCAACAAAGATACGAGCGGGAATACCACAATATTAGGCAGAAGGAGGGAGAGCTTACTGGGGACTTTATGAAGCGGTTCTTGAGGCTGGAAAGTTTCTTGGGGACAAAGGCGGGCACACAAGAGAAGCAGGTACAGAGGTTCAAATGGGCTCTCAACGATCAAGTTGGGGACAACCTTGTAAACCTTGATTTCACGGATGTGGCGGCGGTGGCTGATGCCGCAAGAAATTATGAAATTCATCGAGAAAGGTCAGGGCTGAATAAGAGGAACCGCGAGGGGGATCGCATCCGACCTGTGACTCACGCTGGCAACAATAATAACCAGCGAGGTTATGACTCTAGGAGGAATGATGGTCGTGGCTATGATAGGCAGTCGGGCAAGAACAACAATTACCAAAGGCCATATCAGCAGAATTGGGGACAACAATACAACAACAACCGTTTTGCGGGATCCTCAAGCCAGAAAAGTCACATAGATCATGCTCATATTCCTTTATGAAACTCGTGTGGGAAGAGCCATCCGGGAAAGCAATGTTACCGTGCTACTGGCGCTTGCTTTGAGTGTGGTGAAATTGGGCATCGGGTAAGAGACTGTCCTAAGAAGGGTGGTTATGGAGGTAGTGGTTCTGGTAATGATAAGTCTACACTTACCAAGGGGTGCGTGTTCACTGATACAAGGGAGCAAGCCTCAAACTCTTCAGGTACCGTTTCAGGAACCATCTTTTTGAATGATCGTGTTATATTCGTTTTATTTGATACGGGGGCGACCCATTCTGTGATAGCGGTATCGTTAGCTAAGCGTATTAATATTTCTCCTACGCAACTTGATTATATGTTATCATTATCCACCCCTATGAAAGGCGTAGCTATGATTAATCATGAATATTTAAATTGTCCTCTACGTTTTGACGATAAAATTCATGCTGCAAATTTGTACCCGTTAGATATGACCGATTTCGACGTAATTTTGGGCATGGATTGGCTTTCTAAGCACCATGCTACTATTGTATGTCCTTCTAAGCGTGTTGTTTTTGGCGATTTTAACCAACCTGAATTCGTTTACCAAGGTTCGCAGCCTAGTAAACCTCTTAAAATAATTTCTGCTTTGAAAGCTCGTTCTTTGATCTCCCATGTTTGTGAAGGCTTCTTAGCTTCCATAAAAGATGTTTCGATGGATGGTATTCATCTTGAGAATCATCCGGTGGTTCGGGATTTTGCGGATGTATTTCCTGAAGTACTCCCGGGAATTCCACCAGAGCGTGAAGTCGAATTTGGCATTGAATTAGCTCCGGGAACCGAACCCATTTCTAAAGCTCCTTATTGTATGGCACCGATTGAATTAAAGTAATTAAAGGGGCAGCTTCAAGAACTTCTTGATCTTGGTTTCATTCGTCCTAGTGTTTCGTCGTGGGGTGCTCCGGTGTTGTTTGTCAAGAAGAAGGATGGATCTATGCGGCTATGTATTGATTATCGGGAGTTAAATCCTGCTACTATTCGTAATCGTTATCCGCTGCCCCGCATCGATGATTTATTCGATCAACTACAAGGTTCAAAATTCTTCTCTAAGATCGATTTACGATCTGGTTATCATCAACTACGGGTGAAAGGTGAGGACGTCGCTAAGACTGCTTTCCGTACTTGTTATGGTCATTATGAGTTCCTTGTTATGCCGTTTGGATTGACTAATGCACCGGCTGTATTCATGGATTTAATGAACCGGGTTTTTCACGAATACTTGGATAAATTTTTCATTGTCTTTATCGATGACATTCTGGTCTTTTCGAAGACAAAGAATGACCATGAAGATCATCTCTGCATCGTTTTGGAAACTCTACGTCAGAAAAAGCTATACGCTAAATTTTCGAAGTGTGAGTTCTGGTTGGAAAAGGTGGCATTTTTGGGGCATGTTGTGTCAGCGGATGGTATTACGATGGATCCCGCGAAGGTTGAGGCTATCACTAAATGGCCAAGACCAACGACGGTGACGGAGGTTCGTAGCTTCTTGGGCCTTACGGGTTATTATCGGCGATTTGTAGAAGGGTTCTCACGTTTAGCATTATCGTTGACTAAACTTATGCGAAAAGGTGAGAAATTTGAGTGGGATGAAGAACGGGAGAAGAGTTTTGAGGAGTTGAAGACGAGACTCGTTTCGGCTCTGATACTTACTCTTCCTTCTGGCACCGGCGGTTACCAAGTTTTTAGTGATGCTTCAAAGAAAGGTCTAGGGTGTGTACTTATGCAGCACGGCAAGGTTATTGCGTATGCATCGCGACAACTAAAACCGTATGAAGCTAATTATCCTACACATGACTTAGAACTAGCGGCGGTTGTGTTTGCCTTAAAAATTTGGAGGCATTATCTGTACGGAGAAACTTGTGACATTTTCACCGATCACAAGAGTCTTAAGTACATTTTCACTCAGAAGGAATTGAATACGAAGCAGAGGCGCTGGTTAGAACTTCTCAAGGATTATGATGCAAACATCCAGTATCATCCCGGAAAGGCTAACATAGTAGCCGATGCACTTAGCAGAAAGACGGGAATCTTAGCAGGAATCGAAATGGGACGTGAACTCATCACCGATTTGGAGCGTTTGGATGTTGAGTTTTGTGTTCGCGGTACTAACGGTTTCTGGGCTAGTATGAAGGTTGAGCCTAATCTTATACTACAAATTAAAGAAGCTCAGAAAGATGATGGCGAATTATGGGCTGTGTTGTAGAAAGCTGATGAGAATGAGCATACGAAGTTTCGGGTGGACGACGATGGTATAATCCGGTATGGGGATAGATTGTGCGTTCCAGAGGACCCTACGTTTCGTGAGGCCTTGTTGACGGAAGCACACAGTTCTCCTTTCTCTATTCATCCGGGTTCCACTAAAATGTACGGTGATCTAAAACAACATTTCTGGTGGAATGGCATGAAGCAAGATGTGGCTACGTTTTTATCTCGGTGTATGATTTGTCAGCAGGTAAAAATTGAGCATCAGCGTGCTAGCGGTCTCCTACAACCCTTGGATATTCCCGTTTGGAAATGGGATGAGATATCCATGGATTTTGTGACTGGACTCCCGAATACGCACAAGAAGCATTATGCTATCTGGGTTATAGTGGATCGATTGACCAAATCGGCTCACTTTCTTCCCATTCGGAAGGACTATTCTGTGAGTAAATTGGCAGATATCTTTCGGCAAGAGATTATTCAGTTGCATGGTACTCTAGCAGCAATTGTATCCGATAGGGATCCGCGCTTTACATCTCGATTCTAGAAAGGTTTGCAGAAAGCTTGGAGTACTATACTCAAATTTAGTACGACATTTCATCCACAGACTGATGGTCAGACTGAAAGAACCATTCAGACTTTGGAGGACATGTTGAGGTCTTGTGCTTTGGAGTTGACAGGTAATTGGGACGAATACCTATGTCTTGTGGAGTTTGCCTACAACAATAGTTGACATGCTAGCATTAAGGCAGCCCCGTTTGAGCTTTTGTATGGACGTAAGTGTCGTGCTCCTATTTGTTGGAATGAGGTAGGTGAACGCATTATCGAGGGTCCGGAACTTATCGAGGTGACTAACGAAAAGGTTGCCATTGCTAAGGAAAAGCTTAAGGAAGCTAGGTCTCGACAAAAGAGTTATGTTGATCGTCATAGGAGAGAGTTATCCTTTAGTCCCGGAGATCGTGTTTTTCTGAAAGTTTCTCCATGTCGCGGTGTTCGTCGTTTTGGTATTTAGGGGAAACTTAGTCCATGTTTTATTGGCCCTTTTGAGATTCTCGATCGTGTTGGGGAGGTTTCTTATCGTTTGGCTCTACCTCCACAATTATCTCACGTGCATAATGTGTTCCATGTATCACTTTGGAGGGGATACAAGTATCACCCTCTACATGTCGTTTCATATCCTTTGGATCAAATTCAAGAAGACTTATCTCTAGCCGAGGAGCCTGAGGCTATCTTGGATCGTCAAGAACGTGTTATGAGAAACAACACCACTCCTTTTGTTAAGATTCTTTGGAAGAATCATCTTGAGCGCGAGGCTACTTGGGAAACCGAAGAATCGATGCGCTCTAGCTATCCTCATTTCTTCTCATAGTTTGGTACGTTTCATTCTGTTTATTTCGTTTTCCTTGTTGATTATTTCGAGGCCGAAATTTTTCTTTTAGAGAGGAGGAATTATAAAACCCTTAACCACCACTTTAATTTCGAGGACGAAATTTCTTTTTAGAAGGGAAGAGTTGTAAAACCCGCATTTTTATAAAACGGAAATTTAGAATAAAGTATGATATTTGAGCATTTTATAAAATTTGAGAATTTGATGTAAATTGAATTTTATGTAAATTAAATAGTAGATATTTTATTTCAATTTATTTAATTCAAATTAAGGTATAGTTTAATTATTTCAGAAATATTAAATAAGACTTTGATTATGAAACATTTTAATTAAATTAAGATATAACCTATAATTTTAAAAAACTACAAAGTATAAATGACATTCTTAGACTAATATAAATAAACATTTTAAACCTTAGGTTATATTAGATATGAAAAAGTGCACACTTTTGTTACATTTACATGTTTATGTAAGACTTTTAAAAATGGGAAAGAAATGTGTGAAATTAATGTGTAATTATACCATTAAAACCAAGTTGAAACACCCTCTTAATTTGACTCAAATCACACGAAATTAGGAAGCAATTTGGAAGGTTTTTATGATTTTTAAAGGTGTTTAATTCCATAAGTTATGGCATAAGTTACAAGTTTGAAAAGCTAGTTAACGGTCTTCCTTAATTCAAACTTTTAACAAATATAGAATTCACTATATAAAGGACCCTATAGATGGCCTAGACATCACACATACATACATTTTACTTAGCCAAAACTCTACCAAAACCTCCTCTCTCCATTGATAAGAAAAACCTTAAAACCTTAAGGTTGTTCTAGATCTTTCTCCTCTCTAAACCTCCATTCTTGTTACTAAACATCCAGTACTATTATTTTATGTGTATAGTGATTACAGTATCATTATACACATCCCATGTAAGTCCTTATAATCCATATGTCACATTTATTGCTTTGTACATTTTGTTTTTAATTTAAAATCATGATTTCTAGGGTTTTGAAACCCTAAAAATGTGTTTTGGTGATTCAATACCTTAAAAATGTTTTTGTATGTTAGATCTTGTTTTATACCAGCCTAAATATATTATAATATGGTTTTATAAAGTTTTTATAAAGATCTAGCTAACCTATGGTGGTCTAGATCATTAAACCGGATCATACGTAATAATAACTACGGGCTGTTCGGATTTTGGGTGATCTTGTAAGGGCTGTAAAACGGGTTTTATAACATCTTTTTAAGAGTTTCAAAAGCCTAAACCATCTACAATGAATCTAGTTTTCATAACATGTCTTAAAACGTTTTGAAGTGGTCTGGAACTATGGTTACAGTGTCAATCTTTGAAAATAGTCCTTAAAAATCAGAATATGAGTCATCTTGTTAGAGTCATATCTTGAGCCTCGGGATAGCTTTTTGAGTGAATCCGGAGTCTAAAACTATCTACTTCGAATTTATTTTTCAAAACTGGACTTTAATCAGTGAGTATGGTTTTGTAAAATGGTTTTACAGTCGGATCTTCTAAAACAGTCCCCAAATGACGGGTTTTGGGAAAGTGTATAATTAGGGGTTTGAATCACCGAATCATGAAACCTTGTAATATTTTGTGCTAGAACAGTATGTAAGACATATTTTTATGTATCTTTTAGTCTTGGTGACACGGGAATAGGACTTGTTGCTTTGTATACGATTCCGTGACTTGTTTGTGCTTTTAATGTATGGATATTTGGTTCTTTATTAAAGAACACTCTTTTACTCTTTCTTACACAACTCCATTTGATAAATCCCTATGCCATTGCTATGTTCCAACATCCTTAGTTGCTTTTTTGATATGATCCCTAAATGCTTTTGCTTTGTTATGATTCCATTATTATTATGCCTTTATATATTCTCCATTTGAATACCTATATTTTTCCTAGTCGTTATGCCTTTGAAATGAACCCTTAAGCCCGAGCCATATTTTGTATCTAGTCATGGGGGTACCATGACCATGTCATATGATGCACCGGTGACATGACACTAACTGGGGCGGTGTGATTAGATCCCCGGCGTTCCCTTTTGGTGCACATAATTATTATATTATTGTGAGCGCGGGTGCTAGTCATGAGCTAGTGCACGTGCTATTGACATTTGTTTTGCAGGGAGCGTATGGATGCATCCTAGGTATTTGTTTGATATGATATGATTTGATTTAATGTGATAGGTTTATGTGTGCAATACACGCCGTCACTTTGGTACATAGGAGTCGCAATCCTAGTACACGTATATGATTATTTGGTTGATTTGGATATGTGATTTTTTATGTGTGCTCATGGGCTGTTCTTCTCTTTCATTAACCTTTTTTATTCATCCACTTAATCATCCTTATGTTCATACCTTGTGATATCTTCATTATTGTTATCTCTTTTTCCTTAAACCATATTTGTTGTATCCGTTCACTGGGCGTTTTGCTCAGCCGTTTTTTTTTTCCATGCGGCAGGTATTAAGCGGGAGACGGGGCATTGAGAGAGTTTGGAGTTACCTAGATTCACCCAAGTTTTTAATAAATCTTAAGACATTTTATGATTTGATACTTTGCATTTTGGACCCTGTTGTTTTGGGGATTTCTGTTTATTAAGATATTACTTTAAGTATTTTGGACTTAATAAAAGTTTCAATTTAGCCCTTTTAAAATATGATGTATCTGATGTGACACCATAGTAGTATCACTTTGTCTCTTTTCGGAGCGGGGTGTTACAACCAACAGCCGTCGATTGTGTGGGTGGTGTTTGGCTCGGGTTGTGTGCCTTAGGGTTCGGGTTCGGGTACAAGTTATTTGTCACGGGTTCTATTAATTTAATTATTTTAAATAATTAACATGGACTAGTAATTTATTATATTAATTAATTAATCTAATTAATTTTCATGAATCAAGACTTTATTTATTAAAAATCATGACTTAGGTTAATTATTAGAAATTAATAATCATGTTATAACCTAATTGTTTTAAATAGCATAATTAATTAAAACCATGTTGATTTAATTAATTGGAATAATGTAAAGTTTTATTAAATTATCATGACATAATATTAATTATTAAACCATGCATAGCATTAATGATTAATAATCAGTTTAACCTATACTAATTATTTAATAAACTTTACTATTATTATCATCAATTATATGTTAAAACTATTAAGCACTAGCTTATATTTTAAACTTATTAATCCACCTTATTTCTATTTATGAAAACTTTCTATTTCAGGATACTTACTATTTTTGGAAATTTTCTATTTTTGGAAACCTACTGTTTTTAGAAAGCTACTTATTATTACACTACATGTATAATAATACAAGAATACATGAATTACACAATCAGTATAACATTTAAAACGATAAAACATGACGATAACATATAAAATAAGTAAGAATACACATAACCAATAACACAGTAATCTAACAACTCATACATGTCCCTTATTTATGTAGCACTTGTGAAGTCGGAGTAGGACTTTCCATCTTTTCATGTTTCATCGTTCACCGGACATAAGGTACGGATATTCCGTCCTTTAGTATGGGCATTCTTTTTCTTTATTAGGATTCCCCGTTTGCAGCCAACTATTTTACCAAGTATATGTTTTATATGTTTTGATATGCTTATGTTAGTTTTAAATGCCTAAGCAATATACATGCATGACCATGTCACCTAGTTATGGAGGTACCATAACCATAACACTGGAGGCACCGGTGTTATGACTTCCCCACGGCGGAGTGATTGCTCGTGGCGTACCTTCACAATTTTGGCCTTATATTTATATTATCATGTGGGGCGTATGAGTGCATCCTAGTTACATGTTTTTATAGGATTTTCATGGTGAATGTGGTGTGTGCCTTGCATCTTTCACAAGGAGTTGATCCCTCCTACCCAGACTAATTTAATTAGAGGCATCCCCTCTAATTGCATGATGAGGTCACCCCTCCAAGTATTCATGCACGGTGGAACCTCATGACTTATATGGGTTATTGACTAATTAAAAATACAGTTTTAATATAAAAACATAAGTCTTTTCAAACTATAAAACCAGTTTTATAACATGTTCTAGGTTTTCCAGGACTTATACATTTTCGCTGCTTTTTAGTCTTATTTATGTTTCATCCATTTATATTATGTCATATATTCGTTCACTGAGCGTATTTGCTCAGCCGCTACTTTCCTTTCCATGTCCCAAAACGGCATGTACCCAAGGACAGACTTGAGCATTTGGAGGACGTGCATAGGATGGAAGCTGCCTTAGACTTCTTCTCATTTTGCCTCTTATACTTATGCTTGTTTGGACACTTGTTTTGTCCTTCTCATTTCATTTATGTTATTTATGCTTTGGGCTTATGTTTGGGAACCGATGTTTGATTCCGATTTTGCCTTTTGGTCATGTATGTTTTAGTACATATTACCTTGCATGCTTTGATGACACGCCATGATTATCCTGTGATATTCCATTTATCAAAATGGGGTGTTACAGTTATGGTATCAGAGCCCAAGGTTTCGACCTGTAGGCTCTAAAACTTGACCTGTGACTAGTGGGTAGTCACCAGGAGCTTCCTAAGCCGACACTTGTTATTCCACGCATTGATATTTTTAGCACCTTGTTGTTTTAACCATGATGTTTTTCCTCGGAATTGTTTTACTAATATGGATTGAAAAACTGTCATCCATACTTAGTTACATGTCATTGTTTTATGCATGATGTTTCCTTGAGAACTTTGACTAATATGGACTGAACCACAGTAGTTCATACTTGGTCACATGTTTTCTGCTAAGTTTTGATAGTTGATTTCACTTATTTATTTTCATGTATTATTGTTACATGTATTTTGACTAAGTAATGGTTGGTACAGGACTGGCCATATTTAGTCGCATATGCTTTTCATTCGAATTTTGTTTTGGTGCACCGACCCATAGGCGTTCACCCTTGTCATGTCAATTTTGTTTTGGTGAACTGACCCATAGGCGTTCACCCTTGTCATGTCAATTTTGTGTTGTGAACCGACCCATAGGCGTTCACCCTTACTCATGTCAATCTTGTTTTCTGAACCGACCCATGGTCGTTCACACCAGCGAATTTCAGATTTTATTTCATTACAGTCATATTTACAACCCCCCAATAAGCAGTTGCTTATTGGAGAGGTGAAATAAGCAATAAACAACCAATCCATAAGCACTAATAAGCCACAGAAACAGACAGATAAGCAAAACAAAAAGCACACCTAATTTACCATATGTCTGATATCTGAAAACTAATAGATCTCTTTGTCAGATATCGGATGAAACTAAAAGAAGCGAAATTTGACAGCTGCAATAAATAACTTTTTGGTGAAATTCAAATTACTCTATAAGCTAGTATAAGCTACCATATGATAAAATAAGTTCAAGTAGACCTAAAACTATCCTATATCTAACAAACGTCCGAAAATTATAACCTAAAACTAAATTATTCTAATGAAAATACTATCTGATGTATTAGGCCTGTTTTGGTGGAATTTTGAGCAAGTATTTTACACAGCTAGTTCAATAAATCTACAAAATCAGTCTTAGCAACATATAATCCAGACAATATAATTATCTACCCTATCAAATACAGTTTATACTACAACCATAAGAATCAAGCAAATTTTGAGAAAAATTATAGTAGACAAAATGAAAACTAGCAAATCCAAATACTTACACTAAACCACAGATTTTTTTGGCATAAAAAAACTATCCTAAAGTCAACAAATGTGTGCAGGCCAGTTTTATCAAAAGATGTGTCACCCACCCCTTGAACAACCTTTACCTAAACACCCTTTATTAGTTGTTTACAAAACTTAAAATTAACATGGAGGAAAACAAAAACTGATTCAAGAGCACTAATTAAACCTAACTAAACTTTAACTAAACAAGCATGAGCAGTCAAACATCAAACCACATGAACACCATAACTTATTGCAGAATGTTTGTTTTGACGTATCTAAGCCTTACCTTGGGAGATGTATATCCACACCTCCTAAGTTATGAGGTGATGTACTCAAAGAGAACAAGCTTCCTATTTATGGGGCTTATGAGAAGTTGTTTGAGCAATGAACAAAAATCAATAAAGATCTTCAAGGAAAATCAACTACCAATCTGCCAAAGATCCAAATGTGTACCTGCACACAACAAACAACAGAATACTTGTTTTAAAAGCTTACCAAGCATCGTTGTTTGTCAGATTAAGGAGCTTGAGCTTTTGGAACAGTGAGTTACAAAAAGACAGAAAAATAAGGTGTTTTGGAACCAAGATTTGTAAACCATAAAATAAGTAGCCAACTAAATTTAATATGAACTTAAATCCTTCTTTTACAAAATACTTGTCAAGTATTCAATAAAATCATATTTCAAGAACATGGATCTTCAAGAAATTTTTCTAAAATATCTTTCAAAAAAGTTGATTGAATAACACTAAACTAAGTTGCAAATATTTAAAGAACAAGTAAAGTAAAAAGGAACTCAGTTTGCAAGGCCAAAGAAATTCATTAACTAATCCAAACTTTGGGTTCACAAAACTGGAACAAAGGCTAAGTCACATGTCGACTTGCCTATTTATACTACTACTGTGAAGATTCTAGAATACAAATAACAATGTGAAACCCTAATTAGCTAATTCTTGAATTGACCTGGTAGAAATTTGAATTTTTGAAGTCTTTGGTCAAATTTGTTGTCCATGTGAAGATGCTAGAGGTTCATGTGATGTACAGTTGTTCAAATATAATCTCAAACGTCAATAAGATGTGGCCTACAAGTTTTCATCAACAGCCATTAGATTTGTCGGGTTTGGGGTGAAGGGAAGAAAGGGACGAGGCAGGGGAGGGGTCCACTGCCCACATGGGTTTGTTGAGAGGGGATTTGAGGGTAGGGATTTGGTTAATAGATCTTAAATTAGTGATCTGGAGGATTAGAAAACCTAACCCCTTGAATTAAAATCAATTGAGTATTAGGGTTCTTGATGAACAGTACACGGTTTAGATCTAATTTCGGAAAAAAAGGTGTTTAGGCGCGAAGTTAATTATTAATTAATTAGGTTTGAATCTAATTGGTTAATAAAAAATGGGTTGGGTATTGACTTGGGTTTTAGGCTTTAGATTTACGGAGTAGGTAAATTGAGTTGGGCTGGTCGGGTTTTAGTGTAAATGGGTTATGGATTGGTGCAGTTTGAACCCCACAACTTTATAATCTTTTGCAATTCGAACTTTCAAACTTATAAACAGAATTAGGGCAATCTTTCCTATATAATAACAGTGGGTAAATGGCAGAAATAGACCTTGTAACTTTATAGCTTAGAATAAGGGCTTCATTTGTAATTTGACCATTCTTCAAGGACTAAACTTGTAATTCCTTGAAACTTTAAGGACCCAAATGTAATTATGATTTTTACAAGGGTATAAAGTGACAGGTATTCAAAATTAGAGGACCAATCTTGTACATTCTTCAAACATCAAGGTCATTTTTGGAAAATCAATACTCGGGTCCGGTTCGTTATGCGGCTTCGTTTTCCGTGTTTGTTTTTACTTGATTCTTGTGATCTTTTGTTAATTTCACGATATCCAAACCTACAAACACACATTGAACAAATACAAGGGTTTTCGCATGGTTTTTATGATATTTTCATATATTTTAAGCTCGATTTAGACAATGAGATCATGTATAATTGTGGTCTCATCAAGTCCCATGAATAAAATTAACACATAATTTCATCCTGAACTAGTGTAACCTAATGAAATATACACACCCCAAGTCAGCAACCTGACCAAACCCATATCTAAGTCGAGAAGTCTTGGCAATATGCACCCTATCCTCACTCATTATGCAAATAATGCACAAATTATGATTAAGGATGCACATTATAGTGTCTTAAGGATTAAGGACTCTAGTAAGTCATGCAATAAGCCTTCACTGTCACAAAACCCACACTAACTAATGGGTATGTTCTGGAACCATATATGAGTATCCTATTGATACCCTAAGTCCTAAAGGATTTTCCTAAAACCTCCCCTTAAACTCAGAATGTTTACAACAAAGGATCATGAAAAGATACCAATTGTGAACTCCATGCTACATGATCCATGGCATGTATACTCATCCTATTCTACAAAGTTAGTCGAAAACCAAGAAAAACACACACAGTGGAAATAAACCCAATATATGGGGGAAACTTTCCAAAAACAGTGGCAAAATTAAAATGGAAAATTTGACAAACACATTCACAATAGATAAATAATAGTGGAATCATGTACAAACTATACAAAAGACATACATTCTTAGGGACTCATCATTCCAATACTCATCACTAAATACGGGAACCTCCCTAAATCTAAAGGTTTGGTTAATAAATCAGGCACATTGAATTCTGTATCAATATTCTTTGGAACAATTAAACCTTTTTCAAAGCATGTCTGATTTCAATATGTTTAGTTTTAGTCTGTTGCACAAGACTCTTAATTTACATATTTCACTATTATTATCAATGAATATCTTGGTTTTTAAGAAATTGTACTCATAGTCCAGCAATTGGTTCTGAATCCAAAGAACTTGTCCATAACAAGTAGCTGTTGACACATACTCAGCCTCAATTATGGAAGTGGCTAAAATAGTCTGCTTATTGTACTGCCAAGATATCAACCTCCTCTCTAAAAAATGACAACCACCAAAGGTTGACTTTCTATCACCATTGTCACGTCCATAATCACTATCAGAGTAGGAAATCAGCTCAAATAGAGGGTCTTTAGGATACCAAAGTCCCAAGGTGGGATGAGACTTAAGATACCTAAAGATCCTCTTTACTACAAATAGATGACACTCCTTTTGTAACACCTCACTTGGATAAGTGGACCGTTACGTGTATTTATGGTGTGTCATCAAAGCATAAGGTAAATGTCCTAAAACATTAACTGACCATAATGGAAATACCAGAATCAAACATCAGTAATCCAACATAAGCTCAAAACATGAAAAGTAAAATACTGAAAGAAAGGACTGAACAATGTCCAACAGGCAATATAAAAATGAAGTGCATAAAGTAAAGAAGTCTGGATTGCTTCCATCCAATGCACATGCTCTCAGAATCTTAAGAGTGTCCTGATGTACATGCCGTTAGAACATGAAAGAACTATGGCTGAGCATAACGCTCAATGAACGGGTATAATGCCTGATAAGAATATACTGAACTTGAAATAATTACTAATTACTGAAGCTGAAAGACTGATATGCAGAGTGTGATGAAAACTATAGAAAATCTGAAAAGTCTGATTTATAAATAATAAAACTGAACTGTTATCTGTTAAATCTGAAAACATGCATATACTGTATTTTAATTGCCAAGAGCTTATATAGGTCATGCGCTGTAACAACTGTTGCATGAATAACTGGAGGATGACCTCATCATGTTATAGAGGGGTGACCTCTAATTACTGTGTTGGGTGGAGGGATCAACTCTAATGTGAAGGATGTAAAGCACACACCACATTCACCTGATAACTGTAAACTGATAGCCTAGGATGCATCCATACGCCCCACTAATAATACTGATTAAATGGCCAAGCTGAGCTGAATGAGACGCTGCAGGATATCACTCTCCTACAGGTGCGTCATGACACCGGTGCCTCAAGTGTCATGGTTACGGTACCTCCGTAGCTAGTACAACTAACTGGTCATGCTTGTATATAAGGCTCAAGCAATATCTTAGCTATTAAAATAATTTTTGATAATTTATAACATATATTGGGGAAAACATTTGGCTGCAGAAGGGGAATCCTAATCATGCATAGAAAGGAAGTCCTTACTGAAAGGACGGGAAATCCGTACCTCTTGTCCAGTAACTGACTGAATGAAGACTTAACGAACACTACTCAGGCTTCACGGAAGCTACAATAATAATAGACGCGAATAAGTTATATGATCTTTATTTAATATACTGATCTTATCGGCTTCTCATTTATTTATTTATTTCTGAACTTCTTTACGTATGTTAACTGATAAATCTGATATTTCTTATAATTCTTTTTAATGTATTATCGACCTATTATTAATTATGGTACAAACGTACTCTGACGTGATATTAATACTATAATAGGTAACCCTGCTAAAAATAGAAAGTTTCCTAAGTTAGAAAGTTTTCAAAATCTTTTATAATGTCTATAATAAAATTATACCCTTTTAAATATTATAAAACTATTTAATTTAATTCATTTAAATATACAATTAAAACATTTATAAAAGTAAGTAATAAAAGGTATAATTTAAAATCTTCATTTTTAATATTTAAACTATATCCCGAGCCTACCGAGATACCCCTTCTTGGTCGCACTAAAACAATTAACAAAATATTTAAAATCTGCCTACATGAATTAGCGACAGAAAAACTGTCCCTAAAACTTTGTGACTAAAAGTTGTCTAGAATCCGACATGAAAACTGCGACAGATACGTCGTTGCTAAACTGTCGCTAATCTCATTTTTAAATCATTGATTTCTGTCCTACCTTTTCCCACTGGTTAAATGTCGTGTTCCCACTGTTTTGGTAGCGTTTCCCACTGATTAAATCAAGTTCCCACTGCCAGACACCCCCAAACGCGCATGTACCATCCAAACACCCCTTGTTTGGCTTTGTTCCCCACTGTACGAACCAAACACCCCCTGTTTGGCCTTTTGAGGCTGCGAATCCAGTCAAACACACCACCAATTACTGATGGCCGAAACAAGAACACACCGAGACACTTAGTGTGTCTGGGTTTCCGTACAAGACATCAAGACCAAACCCAATCTATTTAAATTTCGTGACCATCCCTTTGTTTAAAACGTTTTCAAGGTCAGGACATGTAGGATTCGAGATCATTTACGAACCAAGAAGGAAGAGGTTATACCTTTGTGAGATTTTGGGATTGAATGACAATTACACACGAATTAAAACCAACAAACCGATTCTTTTTTTTCTTTGCTTGAAACTAGCGGCACAAACCCTAGAACCAACCGTTTTTTTACAACTGCTAGAATGAAAGAGTAGTGAGGTTTTCCTGTATTTGTGTTTTCCAACGGGCCGGGCTCAAGCCCATTTCTTTCTTTCTTTTATACTTTTAAAAACTGGCCCTTTATTATATCTATTTTCTTCTTTTCATTTTTGACACTTGAATTTAATTATCTTTTCTGTATGCTAAAATAATACATTCGTAATAATTATTTTCTTGAATAATTATATCTATAGTTTATAATAATTCGAGACTGCGTATTTAATATTCTAATTTTAAATACGGGTTTTACAATTCTTCCCCTTTAAAAAAAATAATTCGTCCTCGAATTAAGGATGCGATTATGCCGTGGTTTTACAATTCTTCCCCTCTAAAAAGGAGAAATTCGTCCTCGAATTAAAGGTAATAAGCTGATGAAGTCATAAAAGCTGAAAGAACACATATGCTGAAAGAATATGGAAGCTGAAAGAACTAATAATCTGAAAGGACTAATAGCTGAAATATAATTCGTCCCAGAATTAGGACATAATGCTGCTGAAAGAGTATATCGTGACCTGACTGACGAGAACCTGGAACATAACATGACTGAAGGAACTTAACTGAATTATTGAAGGAAAATAATGAGATTTCTGGATGGACTCCTCCGTTTCGAGTGGCTTCCCGCTCGAAACGATTCCTTCAAAGTTCTAAACATAATGAAAATCTTGGTCCTGATGACCCTGTCCTGACGATGCTGAATAGTTTCTGGTTCCATATTTAAGATGGATTTTATGAATCTGATAGAATGAATAAGCTATATTATGTAGGAACACATGAAACGATAAGTACAATAACATGAAGCGATGACTTTTATATCTCTGAGCAAAGATGCTGGAAACATTTGAGACGAACTACGTGAACAATTATGAATGTGCTACGTGAGCAATTGTGAACGTAGTTCGTGATCATCTGATGAAAGTTGTGCGTGGGATGTATCGTGAACGTGATATGTGAAACATACTGTAAACGTGACACGTGAAGTATATCATGAACGTGATACATGGACATATCATAAATGTATGCTGACTGAGGAAAGAATGCCAAACGATACGGCCTGAGATGTGAAACGTCTGCCTGGTTATGGAATAGCTGTGCTAAACTTGAGTCTGGTTGCTCAAGTTTTTGTAACTGTATTCGGTAGTAAACTGTGAAACGTGTATCGTGAAATGGCACACGAACTTGAACGTGAACAATATTATGAACGCTAACGTGAGCTTAAATCATGAGATAGCACAAAACAAGAACTGAAACAGCATCATACTGCGAATGAGACGTAAACGTAAAAGTGAAAGTAAACGTGAACGTGAATGTGAACGTACACGTGATCGTGAACATGAACGTGAGCGCGATTCGCGAACGCTAATTTCTATCTGACAAGATTGTTGATGGAGTACCTTTGAATCATACGATCTATTGCTAAATTTCAGCATATTTGTTATTGCGTAATCATTTTGGATAAAAGAAGACGTGTAGGCTGGTTAACTGGTTACCAACGACGTAGATAGCATCATGCTTCATCTGAGTCTGTGGTAACTGATAACAAAGGATGGTAGTAACTCACTACCACGACGGCGTTCAATCTTGAACCTGCGGTATGTCAGGCATCTAGATATGTACATAGCTTCATCAATGTGTAATACTGCTTCTATCAAAATCCTGCATGGGATTATGGAACATTCTGGTGGAAATCTGGTTGAATAGCTATGGAAGAATTTTTAGTGAGAATGTCAGTAATTTCTGCGGTAGCAGTCAATTGAATTCTAAATAAATAAATAAAAAATTGTACTTCGTTCACAGGCGTCGGTCGGGACTATCTGGTGATGGCTTTCACCTTCGCAGGATTTCTGAATGTCTTTCTACTGAAATAATGTGGCCCAGAAATGCCACTTGTTCAACTGAGATTCATATCTAGAAAGTTGTGTATAAAACTTTCTCCTATCCGAATATCTGCATGGCCGTGAGAAGATGATTCTCGTGTTCTTCTCTAAAGTTTAGCAGACCAGAATGTTATCAATGAATATACCAACTATTTTGTTTAAAAAGTCATGAAAAAATTTATTTATAAATTTCATACTATAGCTAAAGCATTAGTGAGCTCAGAAGTATAAATCAAAATTTTTAGAGAGACTATAACATGTGCAACAGCAGTCTAGAAAACATCATGTTCTTCCTCTTACCACTGATGGTGGCACGATCAAGAATTCTTCTCGAAGGTATTTAGGACATCGTGGCAGATCAGGTAAACCTTCTATTCGAGCAATGAACATCGATTATGAATGGTGATCTTGTAAAATTTTTCGGTGGTCGATACATGATCTCATGTTACCAGCCTTCTGTTTGATAGATAAGAATGGTACACCTTCTGGTGGTGCGCTAGGGCGAATAAAGCCTTGTTCCGATAACTCTTGCAGCAAATGCTGCAATAAAGAGTTTTGAAATGGGTTATGTTCTTGAGACAAGCTCGATGTTAAATTATGTCTCGTGGTTAGGAATTTCTGGAAAACCTTCTAGAATGACATCTGTAAATTTTAGGATAATCTGCTGATCATGAATTTAAGGAATTTCATATGTCGCGTCATGAATGGTGATTAGAAATCTTCACAGCTATAAGATAATAATTCACGTGCTTGTAAAACTAAAACAATTTATACTGATTTTTCTGGCAAAATATAATGAATATATTTGGAATTTAGTAAGACATATCTCGTCGTTAACTGAAAAGAAAACTTTAAAAATTATGGGTGATACTGTGGGGTCTTTTCTGGCTAGGAGGTAAGTAATACATGATTTAAGATAAAGATGACATAGGAATACGTGAAGTAAACATGACAGCTTTCACTGATTGTGTTCATATGTGACCTCACATAATGAACACTGCGTGTCTAACCTGAATAATACTTCGGTGGTGGTAACTGAATTGTAGTGGTCTGATTTATGCGTGGCATAACAGAACGGGTATACCCCGGTGGAGGGTACCCTGCATTTCTGAGGACCTGGTTTAGAAGGCATACTGGTATTATGAATCTGACTCGTACTTTGAGAAGATAATCATATGACGTGTATTATGACTGGTGTCCTGATATGTGTCTTCTGAAATGATACTTGTGACTTGTGTCTTGACTGTTGTCTGGACAAGTATTTTAATGGGCGAGTCTGACCTTTGTATTTTTGGTCACGTCCGTTCCGGAGTTCCGATGGTTACTAACTGATTAATTATAAGCACGGTGGTTTTCACTACTGCTTTGTTTGTGAATTTATGACGGTCATTATCATGACTGTGATTCATGTAACTATTCTGCTAAGTGGTCGGCTGGGTTCCGGTTCCCACTCTTCTGAATGAAAGGTCAGTTGAGTGAAGTGTGACATCTAGCTGTGAAAGTAAAATCATGGGATGGGATGGTATCGTCCGATGGTTAAAATTTATTCTTGTCAGAAATTTCAAATTTATAGTTTTCGTCCTTGTTTTGTAGAGTCTTCATAGTATAAACAACATCATCATCTTGAGAAATCTCCAAAGCATCAGCAGCATCTGCATTTGTGAGGTCTACAAGGTGTTAGTAGCATAAGTATCTGGTAAAGTATTTAACTCACGAGCAGCATCAGTATATGGTAGAATATCGATAAGCGAAAACGTTTGAGATGATTGAGGATCGATTAGCAATATCCATGGAGTAGGGTACATAGAGTGCACATGGACTACTGTACATAAAGTACAAAATGAATATTGCACATGGAGTATATCTGAGACACTATACGTGGAGTACACATGAAATAATGTACATGGAATATAACTTAGACACTCTACATGGAGTACATATGGAATACTGTACATGACACTGGTGGGAATTTCTTGAGATGATCGATACTGGTGTCAACCGTCTGACATGGTGAACGGAGATAATTTGATTTAACTGGTTAGCAAACTGAACCGAAACAACATGATAGCCTGGTAATTCCTGCGTAGACTTAATGTCAGTTTATAAGGGTTCAAGGATATGATTAAACAGAATTTCAACAATGGTCAGCATAAAGACATGACTGATGAAGAGCAAACATGATTTCTCATGAAACGGGATTTTACTGAAATCCTTTTTGTGTCTTAGCATGAAGACATTATCATTCTGTGGAACATAATACCCTCGTAAGGAAACATGAAACTGAAACAGCGTGGAAGCGACATCAACTTGAAATCGTGCGAACTGGATTGTCATAAAGACGATAAGAGTATGATCAAGTGAGGTTTAACATCAACTGATGTGGATGGCTATGGTTCAATCCATAGAATTCAAGGAACAAAACATATGACTAAGTATGGGCGATTCTGGTTTGATCCATACTTGTCAAAATTTTCTGAGAACTATCATGTATAGAAATTTACAATCTGGGACTAAATGGGGATGGCTGTTGTCCAATCCACACTAGTTAAACTTAAATGAAACATCGTGATATGAAAAAAGGTGAACGCTTTTGGGTCGGTTCAGAAAATAGCTATCATCTGAAAACATGAAATTTGACTTGAACAATGGTGAATGTCTGTGGGCTGGTTCACCAAGTAATATTCGACTGAAACATGAATCTGACATGAGTAAGGATGAACGCCTATGGTTCGGTTCATAATACAAAATCTGAACGGGAAAGGGCGAAAGCCTATGGGTCGGTTCACCATAACAAAATTCGAAGAAAAGCACATACGACTAAATATGGTCAGTCCTGTACTAACCTTTTACTTAGTCAAGAACATTAAGAAATACCGACTGATAACTGAAGAAAACTGGCTGATAAATGCATGAGAAACATGGAAGATAACAACGCTAAAATCAAGGAAGTTCTTGGTGACTACCCACTAGTCACAGGTCAAGTTTTAGAGCCTACAGGTCGAACCAATAGCTCTGATACCTCAGTTGTAACATCCCGCCTACTCAGATTATAATATTGTCCGCTTTGCCCGTAGGCTCACGGCTTTGCTTTGTGGCCCTCTTGTAAGTACTTCCCGACTGGTCACCCAACCTAGTACTACTCTGACATGAGCACGCTTAACTGCCAGTTCCTAAGAACCCCACTTGCAGTAGACCACACAACGTGTTTTGTGGTCTACTGCAAGTGGGGTTCTTAGGAACTCACAGTTAAGCGTGCTCATGTCAGAGTAGTACTAGGTTGGGTGACCAGTCGAGTAGTACTTACAAGAGGGCCACAAAAGAAAGCCGTGAGCCTGCGGGCAAAGCGGACAATATTGTGGTCTGAGTAGGCGGGATGTTACAAGTGGTTTGTGTGGTCTACTGCAAGTGGGTTTCTTTGGAATTGGAAGTTAAGCGTGCTCATGTCAGAGTAGTAATAGGTTAGGTAACCAACCGGGAAGTACTTACAAGAGGGCCACAAAACAAAGCCGTGAGCCTGCGGGCAAAGCGGACAATATTATGGTCTGAGTAGGCGGGATGTTACACCTTTGTTGTCACCTGAGTTCTAGCACACACACACACACATACAACAAACATTATAACAGGCATTGATGTTGTGAGATACATCAAAAGATCCTATCATAGATCGAGGGCCAAATTTGAGCATGTGTAGAGTACTCAACCGCATAAGGCCTCTGATTTTATAAGGGGCCTTGATTTCAGAGCTTGGTGATGTTATAGTTCGACTATTGAATCAAAATTAGTAAGTATGTGCTCCAAAACCTTTGAAAAACTGATCATGATAGCAAGGTAAGTGAAAAATGTTTTCTTATAAAGTTTCTAAATGGTAAAACATCTTAACAGAAGATGTATAAGAAAGTGGTGAAGAGAATGAATACTTTAGGGTATCTACACTTTATACCCTATAGTTTATTGTTTGTACATATTTTGTTCTAGGTTTTTAAATTATGTTTACACACTAGCCACAATATGGAAACTTTATGCCCCATTTGTAAAAATTTGTCATGAAAGGCAAGTTTTTTGTATTTCTCTTAGGGATTTAAGATACTGAATATATAACATATTGTCGAGGAAGATATATGAATAGTATTATTGTGACAAATTTTACGTGGGATATATTTACTATATAGTGTCTTTGAAAAAGTTTTTGATTAATTAGAACAATTTTTATGTAAAATTATAAGCTTATTTTGTGTATATACAGAGTATAATATTTTAGGCTTACGTTATAAGTTTTGCATAGGGCCCTAAAAAATCATGGGACGGCCCTGCATGGATTTATAATGTCTGACATCCACATTCTTCCCATCACCATCCTTACCCTATGGATATTCTCTATCCATTGTAGTAGTCACTTCCTTACTATCTCTGAACCCAAATTTCTTCAAAATCTCAGCAACATATATATCTTGAGAGATAAATGTTGATACAAAAGTTGGATGGACCGCGACCTGGATTAGGCTTAATTCGGGTACTTGAGGACTCCAGCTCTTGCACCAAGTAAACTAGTTTGAAGACCATGCACACTAAATAACAGAACCCGTTAGGCTTACCGTGGGCGCGTGTCCCACGATTAGACTCCAGCGTGAGAGTAACTAATAGGTTTCACAAATAGTGAGGGTTTAGAGTATTGTGAATGGTGTACCTTTGTGGGACCTCTAGGGTTCTTTTTATACCCGGTGAAACCCTAATTGGGCTTCCCTATCCTTGCGGCCTAAGCAAGAGATAAGTACCAAATATAACCGGATCCTTATCGCATAAATAAGGATAGTGTATATCTTCTTAGCTTAGGCGAATCATAACCTAATTTATATAATCATTCTGTTTGATCTTGTCCGCATGCGGCCAGGATACGGTTGAGATGGAGCCGTGTGCGACAACGGCTTAATGGGCCTCGTGGGCTTTAGCGCTGTCTGTGTATGACCCATACATAATGGATACGGGTAGTACCCGTGGGTCGGGTTGTCCAGCCTGACTAGGGACTATACGTCATCATGTCGCCCTAGTATAGTAGTCTCACGGCATTTCCGATGTGGACAACAGGGCTACTAGACTACAATCAATTAAGTCGCACCATGAAAATGTTTTTGGGAGAATGAATATATGTGAAGAGTACCAAAGAAGCTTCAAATTTCCCCGCTAAAAAACACACATTCATCCCCCCTCGTACCTACTACCTTGAAATTCGGAAAAAGTGTCTGCCACGTCACACCAAACGATCCAACTCTACCGTTAGATTACACAAATGATAAACACGCGACACACGCTCGTAAATAGAGGCTACAAAAACCTAAAGGCTTTAACAGTGCCAGCCTTCATTTCAATGTTTTCACTTCTACCATTAACGAACCATCAAACTATTATCAGAAAAACATCCCCCATTCCTTCGCAAAAGTATCAAGATGGTTCAACAACTTTTTGACATAACCTCTCGCATTACCAGTCACGAGCTATCCCAACTTATCACAAAATAACATTTACCAATGAATCTTCATTCGGAGTTTCCAGAGCCATAGCTCCACATAGGAAGCTTTCCCCTGGAAAAGTAGGAGTTTACACGAGACTCTTCGAATTTGCCAACAACCGCATACCTCTATCCCGATTCCTATTGGATATCTTAAGTTCTTCAGTATCCATATATCCCAACTTCACTGCATCGGCGCAGCAAAAATATCCAACTTTGAAGTCAACTGTTGCCTGTGCGATGTAGATCCGACAATAAATCTATTTCGCGCATTCTATCGCTCTTCCTAGGTAAATGGTTTGATATCCTTTGCCAAACGTCCAGGATCACTCCAATGTTATGAAACAAAACTTGATGCCTTAAAAGATTGGACCAAGAAGTTCTTATGGATAGACGATGCGATCTTTCCGTTTGAGTATGACTTCATAACCCATGAAATAATGATAAAAGACGGACGACTTGAGGCAGGAACCTACAGCACGGAAGATGCTGAAAAAATTAATGTTAACCGTCTTCCAATAAAAGAGTACCCCGGAGTGCTTTTGAACGCCTTAGGACTTAGCCACAATATCATCATGCGCGACGATCACTTACCTTAGTTTTATGACGATTTCGGACACGGTAAGAATCATCCTTTCAATATCTTTCTTCACACTATTGTCGAAAATCATAATTCTCTCCCTAACTTCTGTTGTAGAGATGAGCTTGTCACAACTAGTAAGACATGAACAACCGCATGCAGTAGTCATGCAACCTCGTCCCCGAACCGCGGAAGAACTTCTGATGAGGGTAACCGTGGGCGGGTGCACTATGCCCCAAATGCATCAAGAGACAAATTCACCATCAGAATTCGATAGGACTACTGTATTAAATGTGACTCCCATACATAGCGTCCCAGGACATACATAAACACCTTCTATATAAGACAATGAGGAAACGAGTGAGGAACAAAAACCATCATCTGAATACGAGGTTCTAGTAGACGATCATGAGGAGGTGGATACAACAGCTGTTTCCCAACTTTATGAACAACCCACAGACACGTCGCTCAATGAGGCACACAAAATGCAGCGGTGGAGGCTGTGAACCCTTCCTTTCTCGCCAGCTCATCGGGCTCACTAATCAAGCCTTATCCAAAGAGTAAAAGGCGAAGGTATAGTTTCCTTCCTACGTACCATGCGTCATAGATCATCATCCCCCACTACGGTAGGATAGTTCTAACTCTGTTCTTTCTACAATTGTGCATTATAGGGTAAACATGGAAACGAATGTGGCAACTAACAACGCTATCCCCTCGAAATTCGTTGTCCTTGTTACCACGACCAACCGAAAATCTGAAAGCAATGTCACTCCACCAGATGTGTTTAATCCCCGATGGCGGGTTCCCTTATAATGTGATTTAAGTAGAACCAATGACTGCGAAGATATTTTAAACAACCTTACTCCCCTCAGACGCTCACAAACGCTGGATCTTCTTTCAGACGAATTGCTGATAAAGGAAGTTACCTTGAGTGCGACGCATGAAGTACTGCTAACATCGTATTTAAGGAAGAAGATCCTATAATTATCTCACCAGTCCGAAACTATGGCCGCTGAGCATGCCCGTGTTCTCGAAGAGAAAAACATAGAACTCATTGCGTGCAAACGTCAAGGTAGCCCTAGCTGAGGCCACCACCAGCATAAAGACAAACTCCATCCAGTATCTGGAGGATGAGAAGACCATGATTCTATTGTTGGATATAATCTTGACTGAGGGGTTTTAGTATTTTAGTATTCAAGTATTTTAGTTAATTACGTATTTGAATTAGATAAATGTTAAAAGGTCATGTAGGGAACAGGTCTAGGTTAGACCGAGTTTTATGTAAGTGATATGCATGTTGGGTAGTTACCTGGTTTCTAGGTAGACTAGGTATACACGTTGGGTTTGGTAGGCTATATATAAGCATGTTATCTATGATAGAATGTATTCAGTTTTTACCCAATTTTAATATACAAAGCATTGAAAAACCCAACTGCCGTTTTGATTGGTGTATCGCGGGTGTGAGTCCGGGTTCAAGGGGACTGAATCCTACATGTGGTATCAGAGCTATGGGGCTCATACCCGATGTGTGGAGAGCAAGAAATAGATGGGTGATTACATATTATATATGTAATCATGCATTCAAAGATGAAAGGAAGCAGCAAGTATGCAAGTGTCTGATCACAACGGGGGATCACAAAAACGTAGCAGCAACAAGTAATGTTTGAAAGCAAGAAGAAGCAAAAGAAAACTGAAAAGGCAAGAAGTTTTCGCACGTAGCAAGCAAGTAGCCTGTAGCAAGTAGCAGGCAACAAAACCGTAGCAAGTAGCAAGCAAGAAGGTTGCCACATTGTCTGTAGCAAGTAGCAGGCGAGGCAATCGAAGCAAGTTGAATGTTTCATGTTTGTAGCAAGTAGCAAACAAGCAAGGGTCGACAAGCAAGGGTCGACAAGCAAGGTTCCACCAGCAAGGATCGACAAGCAAGGGTCGATAAGCAAGAGTCGACAAGCAAGGGTCGGCAAGCAAGAGTCGTCAAGCAAGAGTTGGAAAGCAAAAGGGTCGGCAAGAAAGAGTCGGCAAGCATGAATCGATAAGCAAGAGCATGTAGCAACAACATGTAGCAAGATTCTATAGCAAGAGAATATTAGCAAGGACGGTAGCAAGAAACATAGCAAGGAACTGTTTTTTAGAACAGGAAAGTGAGTTCAATGTGGCAAGATCGTGAAACCAGAAAGAAACTAAGTCAGTGAAGAGTCAAGATTAAAGGGGTGAATGTTGGATATAATCTTGACTGAGGGGTTTTAGTATTTTAGTATTCAAGTATTTTAGTTAATTACGTATTTGAATTAGATAAATGTTAAAAGGTCATGTAGGGAACAGGTCTAGGTTAGACCGAGTTTTATGTAAGTGATATGCATGTTGGGTAGTTACCTGGTTTCTAGGTAGACTAGGTATACACGTTGGGTTTGGTAGGCTATATATAAGCATGTTATCTATGATAGAATGTATTCAGTTTTTACCCAATTTTAATATACAAAGCATTGAAAAACCCAACTGCCGTTTTGATTGGTGTATCGCGGGTGTGAGTCCGGGTTCAAGGGGACTGAATCCTACATGCAAATGTAGATTTGAAACTTGTAAACTTACTGATATTTTCTTATCAAATGAAGAAAGAAAGACTAAAACTCTTGCTTGTTTTATTGACATAACAGAAGGCTTTTATATAGCCTTGTAAATACATAACGTGGACTTCAAATAGGAGTAAAATACTACCCATGATTCTCCTAAAAACATGGCACATGACCCTCACTAACCCTTATACTGAGTCACACAATATACCAATTCAAACTAGCTTATTGACTTAACTAAAATACTTAATATGGTAAACTGCTTATTCAAGATTAAAGCCAACATCTATACTTATTATCTCGAGAGCGTAGAGGGCTTGAAAAACAATAGTCTAAGAGCCGATGGGAAATGCAGCAACTAGAGGAATGTAAAGAAATGTTTTTTTCCAATTCTACTGACCTCGCCACTAAATGCCAATAACAATCGGTCGAGCATGACAAGAAACTGCAATGTATCAGCATGGATTTCGACAAAGAACTCTACCCGCACCTATCAGTCGTGCGAGTAGAAAGACAATGGCTAATTCAGCATGACCTCCACTTGGCTGCCAAAGGCGCACTAGAATCTCCCAATATTCGCGAGACAAACATGCGTGTCATAATGGCCGCCATGGTTGAAGACCAAAGTACTGTCATGAAACGTGCTTCATATGAAGGATTGTTGAAAAAGAGTCTAGAGGAAGTACCTTTGTATGAAACCCAAGCGCAAGATAAGCTAGACAACGCTCTCACATAGTTGAAAAAATGTAATCTTCTAATTATAGAAATTATTAAGAAAGACCAAGACTGGCCTATCAGCTTGATTATGGACGGACTCACCTTAGAGAGGCACCAAAGGAAGGGTGCAGAAGAGGAGTACGACTTCCACCTCAAACCTGGTGTCTCTTAGTTGAAGGTACCCATTCGCACCTTTTATCCCCTTGGCTCAAGTTCTACCACAACATCAAATGAAATTCCTTTGGAGAAGGTGTTGAAACGCCATGTGAAGCGCGATGCTAAGAGAAAAGGTCCCGAAGCAAGGGGTTCTATAATTGGTGTAGGATTAGCACACCCTGGCGATCTGATGGTGTGGCTGTCAGCGTCCCCACCATTGTTGCTCGAGATGTACGCATCCTTCATAATATGGAAAGAGTATGGAAAGAACATGACATCTCTTCCTCTAATCCCCTTCCTCATAGGCTAAAAAGATCTCGGTCAGCCGAGGACTTGCTATAGGATTTTTATCATAGTACGACTGTTTCACATAGCTTTTGTAATTTTCTTGTATATCCTTGACATGTTGTGTTTAACCTTTGTTTGTATATACTGTGAACATGTGATCATGCTCTCTTGTGGTTTTATATCACTTTTGTGAATAACCGTTTAGACATTGCGTCCCGATGCCGTGTAGTTTTTTAGGTTTCTGGGTCCGTATTTGAGGTTACGGATACAAATACCTAGTGTGAATATATTCATTGAAGTGTATCTCTGTGAGCTTATGGGTGATTGAAGTATCATTAACTGTGGCCTGCCACTACTACCATAAGAGATGCCATTGAATTTGGCAAGTGTTGCTAGACGTGCACATTTTGTCTTTTGCATGTCTATCATGGAATGTGTGGAATGCATTACTTACTACAACGTCTTGATTAGTAAGGTGTCTAACAAGGATACCTGATCCGTGGCCACTAGGGTTGCATCCCTCTTACATGACAAGTATAATTAGTAGGTTAACTCGATCCTCTTATTTCACGTGGAAACGATAAGTACATGTACGTCGGAGGGCCATATATGAATATTAAATTTACAACATCATGCATATGGACAGTAATAATATGATAAAAATGAAAAATATATGGCCGCAGAATTAGCTAGGGACCGCGACATTTTATTAATGCTTGTAAGTTTTTGAAATATAACAAAGTAAAACCTAATGCGATATTGAAAAGAAACAGTACATGGATGTTTATTTAGAGCTGATTGCAGCGAAAAAAGTATCCATGCGTAGGCTAGAATCTATAAGGGTGGCACCCTTGAAGCTCGTGGTCCTTCCAAAAGCGCCCTGAGTCACCGACGTCCTGGTCGTATATCTTGTACGTGCCCTATCCTGTTACTTCTGTAACTTTGTAAGGTCTTACCCATCCCGGCTTGGTTGACCATTTGTTATCCAGATGTCATGATTCTCTGATGTGGTGGTATACCAGTTTTCCTTCTTTGAACAGAGCGCATTGGAATATCGTACCCAATATTTCTATAAACTGCTTATATGGGTTCGACCGTCCCGCCTCTGCATACGGCTTCGCCGTAGTGGGCGTACGATGCTCGCCTTTGGATGTCCCAACCATAATATCGCTTCCCATAGGACCACTTGCTACTTGACTCGTGGTCATCATTAGCGATGCGATTTTAATCTGCTGGGTGAAATAGCCTACAGGTGCCGTAAGGGAAACCATTCTTTGAGCAAGGGAAGAGAAAATTCCTTGTCCTGTCGACTTTTCTCATGATGTGTTGTGCAACAGCCCCTGTCGTTGACGTCTTGGCTTTGCCATGCGGCTCTGGCAACACTGACATGCTGCGTGCGTCCTTATACATGGTTGGCCAGTAATACCCAGAGCGCACGATTTCGCCGACCATAGGTCTAGGGCCCGTTTAGATCTGACACAACTTGCTATGTATGCCTTCCATGATGTTCCGCTCTTGTCACGGTGCCACACATTGCAGCCAAAGCTTGGAAGTTGATTGTTTGTACAAGATTCTGTTCTGAATACTAAGTTGTTTTATGTTCCTCCGGATATGCCTGGCAACCTTATTACCTCGTGGGAGTGTCCATTTGCTTAAGTGGTTGATGACCGGAGTCATCCATGTGATCCATTCTTTCTCTACAAAAGAAGTAAGTGCTTCCTGCTCTATTGATTTACGCGCGACAAGCTTAACTAGTACTTGCTTAGGTGGATCTGCCTAGTTAAGAGATGCGATGCAATTCATGGCTTCCACCATCTCAGTAAGCTCCCCCGAGACCTCGCGTATTGCAAATTTGTTAATTTTTTTGGTCATCGATCTTACTTTTTGTGTGTACCTTATTAAGTTGTCTCCTCCGGGCTCACACTTCCCTGATACGCGAATTGCTAGTAATGGGGAGTATACATCCGCCACTAAGTTTTGGATGTCCATCCATGAAGCCAACCTCAGCTCTGCCATTAGTGCTTCGTGATCAGCTTCACTGCTCGAAGATGTGAACCCGAAGCATAAGGCATAAGTGATTTGTACTTCCTCTTGGTCCGTGAGGATGAAACCCGCATCGGGTCCTCCTTTGTTGATGTTCGTTTTACAAGTCTTAAATTTATATTACAAGGTTTAGACAAAACAAGGGACTAGAAATACAAACATGGGCAAGTATACCCTTTCGTTCTTAATATAGCTTGTAGTGGTAAGCCAGGATCGTTCGCTGAGACTTAGTTTCGTTTTGGCAATCAATATAATAATTGAAGAAAGAAATGATTGATATGGATAACATAGTAACAAATATGACTAATATGGGATAGTTCGTATGAGTTCGTGATGATGATAATAATGATCGAGATACGATTATGTAGGTAAGGAGTGATAATCCTTTTTCGTCAAAATGGTGTTTACACAACTTACTTTAGGGGGATTCAAGACTTATGTTTATTCGAGCGACTAAGCTCAAAACAAGTTGCCAACGAGTTCAATATTTTATCACAGTTTCTAAGCGGATCTCTCCAACCAAAGATTCAAAACCATAGACAAGTCTTCAAAAACTTATTATAACGAGTTGCGTTTCTCAAAACCAAGCCATCATAACAAATCAACTCTAGATAAAATATTGTTTATAGAACTAGGTGGTAAAATGGTTCTACAACGTTAGCTTGAAATCAATTTATAAAGGATCATATCATAGCATCATCACTAATCATAGTCACATACCCATATAGTCACAAATAGCTTAGCCTAACATAGTAATCAAAGTAACAAATGAAGAAGAGTAAGAGAACATCATAGTTAGATTTTATCAAATGAACGAGTACACAAGTGTCACGATTGTATCGTTCCTCTAAGAATCGAATAGTAGAATACTCTCGTTACAAGTATTTCCCAAAAGTGAATAATACTGAAAATACTACTAGTAAGCTAAGAATACTCGGATTGGAGTAGTGGTTTTAGAATGAGATTGGTTATATGAAATGAGTAAAAGTGGCTCCTATTTAAGTGGTGACTAAGAGCACATGTGCGCCGCACTTTGGATGTAGGAATGTGCACCGCACTTTTGACATTGTGCGCCGCACTTTTGTGCGTTCCAGATTCTTCTTTCAATAGTTTGGATAATTTGCACCATAAGGATCCTCCTTTATATTTTCTTCACTTTGCTTCTCCATACTTCATACATGCATATAATACGCAATATATTAAGTATCAAAAGCTCTTATTTATGATAAAAAGTGGTATTACAATAACGGGTTGAATATGTATATTTTGGTCGTTATCAAATTTATCCACACTTAGCTATTGTTTTCCCACAAGCAATCAAAGCGAGAAAACAAATTAGATTTTAAAAATGCTTTTAAGTGTTATGAAGTATGATAGGAAAATGATTAAATTTTTATAAGTAGCAAAAGCAAATGACAAATTGTGATAACCCAAAACCGAGGTTATTGCTTAATCTTATTTTACGATTATTTTTGAAATTTTTGGATGAGTTTGCACGATATTTATTTTTGAAGGTTTAAGTTTAAACCGATGTTGGAAGGTTTATATTTCATATTTAATAAGTATAAGGAGTATTAGCAAGCGTGCTGTCGATGGATGCCAAATATTTCACGTTTTATTGTCGGTTGTTCGATGTTTGTCATTTTTGATGTTTTCTTTTAAATGACGTGTTAAGTCGAGTCGGGAGTCGATATTATTATATTTAAGGTACGTTTTAAATTTTTAAAAGTATCTTTATGAAACCTGAGCCCCGTAAATATTTTCAAAGTTGACTAATAGTTATTTTCCGTTTTTTAGCTAACTATTTTCATTTTGAGCCATAACTATTGCAAAATTACAACATTGGTCCCTCAACCACTATATATAAGCCCAAAATTTTTACACATACAACATAATCCCACTCACAAATTTCTTTCACTTCTCTCTCTCTCTTTCTTTCTTTGCCGTAAACTCCCACCCACCAAAACACCACCTTTCATCAACTTTTGCTCTATTTTCACAATGATCTAAGCTAAATTAACACAAGACCCATTCTTAGAATTTCAAGAGGATTATTTTGGTGTAAGAATAATGTACATGCAAGACTTTTTATTTTTTTCAAAGTTGGTAGGTGAGAATTATGCTCGTGCATGTTGTTTTTGGCATGATCAATGATGATTTTTGCAAACGTTTTGTTAAAAACTTGATTTTGATTTGAAGGTTTTGATTTTTATGATGACTATAGTGTTATGCTTGATATATTTTAATGTTAGGGATATGGGATGATCATATCTATGGTTAGTTTTTACTAAAAATGTGATTTTGTACAAGATTTTGAAAGGCATTTTATAACAGTAAGTAAACTGTAATTTCGGGATTTTTATGTTGTGATAATGGCTTAACTTATTGCCTAGGGTTGTAGATAATTTAATTAGCTTCGATTTGATATAAATTAGAGCTTCTAGCTCCAAACGAGCGCGAAGTTATGATGTTTTGATTATTCGTGTACCGGGAGACGAGTATCGGCACTACATATAGTTGTTGTCGATATTTGGATCGAATCTCGGGGACTATAAATTGAAGTTTTGAAATGAGTCACCTACTGATAATGAAGTGTAAACCCTAGAGGGTGAGTTTATTTTAAAACCCGAGTGTCGGTTTTGTAAACGGAGTCGTTTAAAGAAGTTAAAATGGTTGTATGAAATATTAACGTAAATCTGTCCGGATTTTGTAGTTTGTAAATGAGTCGGGTAAAGGACTTTAAAAGTAATTTCATTTGATAAACTTGTAGGAGGACTTTATATATATAGTAAGTTAGTTTATCGAGTCGTTTCATAAACGTCTGACGAGTTTAAAAAGGGGTAAATAAGCTAGTACATGTAGTATGTGCCGGCGGGCTTTGTTAAAAGTGTAAAATGGTAAAGTAAATATATAGAAGAGTATAATAGAGTTGTTTGTATCATTTTCTCTCGAGTTATCGTGAATTTATGAGTTTGAGTTTAATGTTTTTATGTATGATTTATTTCGCGAGTCATTATTAATGAACGCGCCTTATTTGATAGGTAGCGGTTCTCGTGTTTAAAAGACATCCATTATCATCGACGATCATCTCGCTAGATCTCTTATACTAAGGTGAGTCTGTAGCCTCGCTTTTTATGCTAGCTACTAAATGTTTTATTACCCGCGAGGGGGATACATGCTATTTGAAATAAATGAACACAAGTCATGAGTAATTGTTGGACCCGAATGTTGCCTAAGTTGTTTACATTGTATTGAGTACCTTGTTGCTAAAGACCTTAAATTCATGAGCCGTTAACTATCTTCTGACTTGATGTTGTGTGTCGGGAATAGCCGCTTATTCTAATGATAGTACTATTGGGTTGACCACCCTATCTGAGACCAGGGCATTACGTTGAGTAACCTCTGGGAAGGATAATTTACGGGAATAAGAATGTAGTATTCTAGCAACTGATACCCTAGAGGGGCAATGGTTTTATTCTAGTCATGCTCGCATTTGGCGTGGGTGACTATTTGGTTAAGGGGTCGGTGTCATGAGCTTAAATACAATGTCAATGTTTTTGCCTTGAATATAGATTGTGTGTACGACAATTCTATAAATGATTATGATTGATTTTCTTCTTGTGTTCAAATGTGATTTGATAAACCTATAGACTCGCTCAACATTATTGTTGACTCGTTTTAGCATGTGTTTTAGGTAATAGGAAGTGATGGAGGATGGAGCTTTGCTGTGGAGGTTGTGGCTTGGCTTTTGGAAGAATGTTGGTCTAAAAACTATTTCTATCCTTTTACTGTTTAACAATTTGTTAAATGTTTGTGTATTATACTAAACTTGTTGGTTTGTTGGTCAAGATCTATGGGGACTAAACGCTTTACTCTAGTGTCGTTTTAGTACAAATATGGGATGAAATTATGTTTTAGACCTATTATGAAAATCTTGTTTATATTTTATGTGTAAACGTCTCACTTTTGAGTCGTTCAATATACCTTGTGTGATGATGCTTGTGTCTAGCACCCAATTGTGTATTTCTGTTGCGCAATGTAAATTGGGGGTGTTAGAGATTGGTAATCAGAGCTACAAGTTATAGACAACTGGGTCGATTTTGAAAATTGCCCTAAACTATAACTTTGGTGCCGAAAGTATTTATTCTTCAAAAGCACACAACTCCTCTGCAACGCTCCGGTAAGATCACTTTTAATTTTGTTTTGTATTATAGATGTATCCCTCATAACTGAAATGATTTCCCGAGTATTTATTAAGTAAATACTACGAGATTGTATTGGAATTATTGAAAGTAAGCTGAGTGCTTGTCAGTATCATATTTATTTTTTTGCGAGCATTGTATAAACATCATTTGCATTGTGTTGCATAGCATGGATTACGTATAACATTTGCATAAGCATTGCATACTAATTTTTGTTTTATTAACAATGACCTTAAGTATCCTTGAACCCTTATAATTGTAGAAAATGGTTGGTTTACCTTGTGAGGATGGATGGATTGATATGACTAATGTATTGGATGGTGAGGATGTAGATAACTTTGGTGCTAGTGACGATGATGAGCCTTATGAGTATTTAGATGATGGGATTGCTTCTACTGCAGTTGGTCAGACCGAGCCTGAATTGATTCAAGGTAGTTATGTTCCAAGGGTTAGTGTTGTGCCACAGACTGTTTCGGACTGTCAGCGACCTTTTGTTCATTCTTTGATGCCTACTTGTGATGCTTATATGAGCAGTTTGCCTGGGATTGCATTTGCTAGGGGTGATGTTCCTGTTGAGTCGAGTAGTGTTGCTAGTGCTCGATCTATTCACGATGGCATATCTAAGGTTTATTGTCCAGGTCCTAGGTCTTATGATGATATTTTTTGGTTTCTTAAGAAGTTTGATAGATCCTTGTTTGAAAGGTATTTGGTTGAAACCCGTGTGATTAGAAGGTTTGAGCAGAATGAGAAAAGGTTTGACAGGTTTGTTAGTAGTGTGAAGAGATCAGAGTTTGTTAGAGCAAGGGAAATGGATGAAGTCGTTAGGTTAAGATCTATGGTGTTGAATTTGAGTAGGCAAATTGAAAGGTTACGTGAGGAACAAGCAAGGAATGCAAGGTTGAATGCGTGGGATGTGCCGATGAGATCTTTTCCTAGTCGAGGTGGAGTGATTCGTGATGTGCTGAGTCAGGTTGAAGCTCAAGTGTTGGTGAGGCCAAGTGAAGGAGGAAGTCGAAAGGGAAAGGAAAAAGTGGAGGAAGATTCTGAGGAAGATGATAGCAGCAGTGATGATGAGTCGATGTACAAGAAGCTGCGGGGATCTGATGTTTAGTTCTTTATGTTGTTTTATTAGCCTTGTTGTAATAGAACTTATGTAGACTGGTACTGTAGTTTATGATGAAACTTAATGACTTTAAGTTTGATGTGATGAAGGATTGTAGTGACATTACTTGTCACAATTTTGTGGAAATTTTCCAACGCAATCTAAGTTACCTTCATGACTTATGATTTGTCTTATTAGTTCTTTTGTGAATTGGTTAATGATTCATTGTGGACTGTGTTGTTGATGCATGTAGTATCCATGTTACATCTTGATAGAGAAATCCTTCTTCTTATCTTGATATGAATACTTACTTGTTCTTTATTTTCTGTGTCGTCACAGGAAGGAAGGAAGGAGTTGGGAGGCATTTTTCTGACTTTACTAAATTGTTGTTTGGTTAGTTTCCTAAAACATGTCGCCTAAATTGACAACTGCTATTGTTAATACCATGATTGAGCAAGCTATCGCTAGAGCACTGGAAGCTGAACATGCTGCGAGGAACCAAGAGGCTGAGAATAGGAATGTTGTTGGTCAGGTTGGAGGGAATGTTGAAAATATAGTTGCAGGTAATACTGATGAACAAGCGGGAGGAAATGCTGCGGGACAAGTTGGAGGTAATGCTGCTGTTCAGCAGATTCAGAAGGAATGTTCTTATGCTAGTTTCATGAAATGTGGACCTACCCAATTTCGTGGTACTGGTGGTGCTTTGGAAATAAGGAGGTGGATTGAGAAGATTGAAAGTACTTTTGAAATCAGTGGATGTTCAGAAGCTAGTAAGGTGAAATTTATTGCAGCTACTTTTCAGGATGATGCATTAAGCTGGTGGAATAGTCAGGTAGCTACTATGGGTTTGGTTGAAGTGAATGCTAGAACATGGACTGTGACCATAGGACTATTAACTGCTAAGTTTTGTCCTGAGGAAGAGTTAGGTCAGTTGGAGGATGAGTTGAGGCATTTAGTGCTGAGAAACAATGATATTGTAGCTTATACAAGAAGATTCTCTGATTTATGTTTGTTGTGTCCTGATGCTTTTGATGATGACCGTAAGAAGATGAAGCAGTATATCAGAGGTTTATCTAGCAATATCAAGGGAGAGACTACTTCGTCGAAACCCAAGTCATTTGATGAAGATGTTCAGATGGCTCATGCTTTAATGGATGTAAAGCTGCAGGATCGAAAGGATAGTATTGCTGAAGGGAATAAGAGAAAGTGGGAAGCTGCACACTCAAACCAAGGTCAGAATCGTGGTGGTTATCGTAACAACAATAACCAAGGACCAAATAGGAATCATCAATATAATTTGAAAAGGAATGATGGTGTTCGTGCTGCTACTGGAAATCAAGGTAACAAGGTGAATCCAAAGTGTGGTCGATGTAATCTGTATCATGTTGGAAATTGTCCACCTGCTTGCACCAAGTGTGGGAAGGTCGAACATAAGATGGCAGATTGTAGAAACAAGGGTGTGGCCACTGGAGCCAATGTTGTTAAGGTAGTTAACTGTTCTGGATGTGGAGGTCATGGACATAAGCAAGGGAACTGTCTGAGGGTTGGCATACAACAGGGAGGCAATGTTGCTGCTGTTGCTGCTAGGACTGCTACTTCAGCCTATGTCGTGAGAGATGCTGACAAACCTCAAGGGCCTAATGTGGTGACTGGTACGTTCTTACTTGATGCTTGTTATGCTAGTGTATTATTTGATTCTGGATCCGATAGAAGTTTTGTAGATGTTAGATTCAGTCAGCTATTGGATAGAGAACCATTGAGATTGACAACTAGTTATAAGGTGGAGTTAGCTGATGGTAAGGTTGTAAGCACTAGTTCTATACTGAAAGGTTGTTCCTTGAAGTTAGGTAATTATGTGTTTTGTATTGATTTGATGCCTATAGAATTAGGATCTTTTGACGTGATTGTTGGAATGGACTGGTTAGTTAGTAATGGTGCAGTGATTGTTTAAGGAGAAAAATTAGTTTAAGTACCGCTAAGGAATAGGGTATTGACTGCGAAAGGTAATGAATGTACTTCTCGGTTGAGAGTTGTTTCTTGTTTGAAGATGATGAGGTATATAGAAGTAGGTTGTGATGTGTTTCTTGCACAGATAAGTAATGATGGTGTGAATGAAAGGAAATTGGAGGATGTGCCTGTGATTAAAGAGTATCCTGAGGTTTTCCCTGAAGAATTGCCAGGATTACCGCCGCATCGTGAAGTGGAGTTTCGTATTGATTTAGTGTCGGGAGCTACGCTAGTTGCTCGTGCACCGTATCGTTTAGCTCCATCTGAGATGAAAGAATTATCTGATCAACTGAAGGAATTGATGGATAAGAGATTTATTAGACCGAGTTCTTCGCCATGGGGTGCTCCTATTTTGTTTGTTAGGAAGAAAGATGGTTCTTTTAGAATGTGTATTGATTATCGAGAGCTTAACAAATTGACTATCAAGAATCGGTATCTATTGCCGAGGATTGATGATTTGTTTGATCAGTTGCAAGGCACAAGTGTATACTCGAAGATCGATTTGAGGTCTGGGTATCATCAACTGAGAGTTAGGGAAGAAGATATTCCTATAACAGCTTTCCGTACTCGATATGGACATTTTGAATATCAAGTGATGCCTTTTGGGTTAACGAATGCGCCTGTTGTATTCATGGATCTAATGAATCGTGTATGCAAGCCGTATTTGGATGAGTTTGTTATCGTATTCATTGATGATATTCTCATTTACTCCAAGAGTGAAGAAGAACATGAGAAGCATTTGAGGATAATTTTGGAATTGTTGAAGAAAGAGAAGTTGTATGCAAAATTCTCTAAGTGTGAATTTTGGTTGAAATCAGTGCAATTTCTAGGGCACGTGATTGATAGTGAAGGTGTTCGTGTGGATCCTGCTAAGATTAAGGCAATCAAGGATTGGTCAGTGCCAACGACGCCGACTGAAGTTTGCCAATTTCTTGGTTTAGCTGGGTATTATAGAAGGTTTATCGAGAAGTTTTCACTAGTTGCTAAGTCGTTGACCAAGCTTACGGAAAAGAGTCGAGTGTTTAAATGGGGATTGGAAGAGGAATCTGCATTTAGTACGTTGAAGGATAAGTCGTGTTCTGCGTCGATATTTTCTTTGCCAGAAGGATCTGAGGATTTTGTAGTGTATTGTGACGCGTCTCATAAAGTATTTCGAGTTGTGTTGATGCAAAGGGAGAAAGTAATAGCATATGCATCAAGACAATTGAGGAAGCATGAAGAGAATTACACTACTCATGATTTAGAACTTGGGGCTGTGATTTTTGCTTTGAAGTTGTGGAGACACTACTTGTATGGAACCAAGTGTGTGGTTTTCACTGATCATAAGAGTCTGCAATATATTTTGGATCAAAAGGAATTGAATATGAGACAAAGGAGATGGGTTGAGTTGCTGAGTGATTATGACTGCGAGGTTCGTTACCATCCTGGTAAAGCGAATGTGGTAGCTGATGCACTTAGTAGAAAGGAAAGAGATAAGTCTATAAGAGTTAGAGCTTTGGTAATGATGGAAAGTGTTGATTTGATAGAAGCGATATTGAAAGCCCAAACTAATGGTTTGAAGGAAGAGAATGTTAAGGCAGAAAATTTGGGTAGAATGTTGAAACCATTGTTCGAAGTAAGGTCAAATGGATTAAGGTATTTTGAGAATAGGATTTGGTTACCATTGTGTCCGTCTGAGGAAGGTTCTTTAGGAGTGCGAGATTTGATGATGAATGAATCTCATAAGTCGAAGTATTCAATACATCCTGGATTGGACAAGATGTATCAAGATCTTAAGAAAGTTTATTGGTGGCCGAATATGAAGGCAGATATAGCACAGTATGTTAATAAGTGTTTAACTTGTGCGAAAGTGAAGGCTGAACATAATTATTAGTGCAACCTGAGATTCCTGAGTGGAAATTGGAGAAGATTACTATGGATTTTGTGACAGGTTTGCCAAGGACTGCTAGTGGTTGTGATATGATATGGGTGATTATAGATAGATTGACTAAGTCTGCTCACTTTTTGCCAATGAAGAAGACGGATAGTATGGAGAGGTTAACAACAATGTACGTGAAGGAGATTGTTTGTCGACATGGTGTGCCTTTGTCGATAATTTCTGATCGTGATAGTAGGTTTACATCAGAATTTTGTAAGTCTTTGCAGAAAGCGATGGGAACGGAGTTATGTTTGAGTACAGCATATCATCCGGAAACTGATGGACAAAGTGAAAGAACGATTCAAACGTTAAAGGATATGCTTCGTGCGTGTGTGATTGACTTTGGAAATGGTTGGGATAAGCATTTGCCATTGGTTGAATTTTCGTACAATAACATTTATCATTCTAGTATTAAAGCCGCTCCATTTGAAGCTTTGTACGGACGTAAGTGTAGATCTCCAGTGTGTTGGAGTGAGGTAGGAGAAAGTCAATTGACTGGGCCTGAAATGATATTTGAGACGACTAAAAAGATTGTGCAAATTAAGAAGCGTTTGTTATCTGCCAGGAGTAGACAAAAGAGTTATATTGATAACAGAAGGAAACCGTTGGAATTTGAAATAGGAGACATGGTTATGTTGAAGGTATCTCCGTGGAAAGGAGTGATACGTTTTGGAAAGAGAGGAAAGTTGAGCCCGAGATATATTGGACCATTTAAGATTACCCAAAGGATTGGATTGGTGGCTTATAAGTTAGAGTTGCCTGATTAACTTAAGGCTATTCATAATACTTTTCATGTGTCTAATCTGAAGAAGTGTTTAGCTGAAAGGGATGTGGTGATTCCATTGGAGGAAATTCAACTTGATGATAAGTTGCATTTTATAGAGGAACCTGTAGAGATTATGGATAGGGAAGTTAAGAAATTGATGCATAGTAGGATTCCGATTGTGAAGGTGAGATGGAACTCTAGACGTGGACCAGAGTTTACCTGGGAACGTGAGGATTTTTTAAGGACAAGTATCCTTATTTGTTTAGGAAGGATTAAGTGCCGCGGACGTTGCTTCTTTTAAGAAGGAGGGGATGTGATAACCCAAAACCGAGGTCATTGCTTAATCTTATTTTACGATTGTTTTACGATTATTTTTGAAATTTTTGGATGAGTTTGAACAATATTTTATTTTTGAAGGTTTAAGTTTAAAACCGATGTTGGAAGGTTTATATTTCATATTTAATAAGTATAAGGAGTATTAGCAAGCGTGATGTCGATGGATGCCAAATATTTTACGTTTTATTGTCGGTTGTTTGATGTTTGTCATTTTTGATGTTTTCTTTTAAATGACGTGTTAAGTCGAGTCGGGAGTCGATATTATTATATTTGAGGTACGTTTTATTTTTTTAAAAGTATCTTTATGAAACCCGAGCCCCGTAAATATTTTCAAAATTGACTAATAGTTATTTTCCGATTTTTGGCTAACTATTTTCATTTTGAGCCATAACTATTGCAAAATTACAACATTGGTCCATCAACCACTATTTATAAGCCCAAAATTTTTACACACACAACATAATCCCACTCACAAATTTCTTTCACTTCTCTCTCTCTCTCTCTTTCTTTCTTTGCCGTGACCTCCCACCCACCAAAACACCACCTTTGATCAATTTTTGCACATTTTCACAATGATCTAAGCTAAATTTACACAAGGCCCATTCTTAGAATTTCAAGAGGATCATTTTGGTGTAAGAATAATGTACATGCAAGACTTTTTATTTTTTTCAAAGTTGGTAGGTGATAATTATGCTCATGCATATTGTTTTTGGCATGATCAATGATGATTCTTGCAAAAGTTTTGTTAAAAACTTGATTTTGATTTGAAGGTTTTGATTTTTATGATGACCATAGTGTTATGCTTGATATATGTTAATGTTAGGGATATGGGATGATCATATCTATGGTTAGTTTTTACTAAAAATGTGATTTTGTACAAGATTTTGAAAGGCATTTTATAACAGTAAGTAAACTGTAATTTCGGGATTTTTATATTGTGAGAATGGCTTAACATATTGCCTAGGGTTGTAGATAATTTAATTAGCTTCTATTTGATATAAACTAGAGCTTCTAGCTCCAAACGAGCGCGAAGTTATGATGTTTTGATTATTCGTGTACCGGGAGACGAGTATCGGCACTACATATAGTTGTTGTCGATATTTGGATCGAATCTCGGGGACTATAAATTGAAGTTTTGAAATTAGTCACCTACTGATAATGAAGTGTAAACCCTAGAGGGTGAGTTTATTTTAAAACCCGAGTGTCGGTTTTGTAAACGGAGTCGTTTAAAGAAGTTAAAATGGTTGTATGAAATATTAACGTAAATCTGTCCGGATTTTGTAGTTTGAAAATGAGTCGGGTAAAGGACTTTAAAAGTAATTTCATTTGATAAACTTGTAGGAGGACTTTCTATATATAGTAAGTTAGTTTATCGAGTCGTTTCATAAACGTTTGACGAGTTTAAAAAGGGGTAAATAAGCTAGTACATGTAGTATGTGCCGGCGGGCTTTGTTAAAAGTGTAAAATGGTAAAGTAAATATATAGAAGAGTGTAATAGAGTTGTTTGTATCATTTTCTCTCGAGTTATCGTGATTTTATGAGTTTGAGTTTAATGTTGTTATGTATGATTTATTTCTCGAGTCATTATTAATGAACGCGCCTTATTTGATACGTAGCGGTTCTCATGTTTGAAAGGCATCCATTATCATCGACGATCATCTCGCTAGATCTCTTATACTAAGGTAAGTCTGTAGCCTCGCTTTTTATGCTAGCTACTAAATGTTTTATTACCCGCGAGGGGGATACATGTTATTTGAAAATAAATGAACACAAGTCATGAGTAAATGTAGGACCCGAATGTTGCCTAAGTTGTTTACATTGTATTGAGTACCTTGTTGCTAAAGACCCTAAATTCATGAGCCGTTAACTATCTTCTGACTTGATGTTGTGATTCAGGAATAGCCGCTTATTCTAATTATAGTACTATTGGGTTGACCACTCTATCTGAGACCAGGGCATTACGTTGAGTAACCTCTGGGAAGGATAATTTACGGGAATAAGAATGTGGTATTCTAGCAACTGATACCCTAGAGGGGCAATGGTTTTGTTCTAGTCATGCTCGCATTTGGCGTGGGTGACTATTTGGTTAAGGGGTCGATGTCATGAGCTTAAATACAATGTCAATGTTTTTTCCTTGAATATAGATTGTGTGTACGACAATTCTATAAATGATTATGATTGATTTTCTTCTTGTGTTCAAATGTGATTTGATAAACCTATAGACTCGCTCAACATTATTGTTGACTCGTTTTAGCATGTGTTTCAGGTAATAGGAAGTGATGGAGGATGGAGCTTTGCTGTGGAGGTTGTGGCTTGGCTTTTGGAAGAATGTTGGTCTAAAAACTATTTCTATCCTTTTACTGTTGAACAATTTGTTAAATGTTTGTGTACTGTACTAAGATTGTTGGTTTGTTGGTCGAGATCCATGGGGACTAAACGCTTTACTCTGGTGTCGTTTTAGTACAAATATGGGATGAAATTATGTTTTAGACCTATTATGAAAATCTTGTTTATATTTTATGTGTAAACGTCTCACTTTTGAGTCGTTCAATATACCTTGTGTGATGATGCTTGTGTCTAGCACCCAATTGTGTATTTCTGTTGCGCAATGTAAATTAGGGGTGTTAGACAAATAACTTAAGCACCTCACATGGATAGTGTTTAGATTTTAAGTTCACACAAATGTCACTCACAAAGGGTAAATGTAAGGTAACACTCAAATAGCACAGACATAAAATAGATAGCTACCATAGGTTTGTACATGACACATAAACATAACCGTTGCAGCGTGAGCACCAGATAAATTTTCAAAGAGACAAAACGTGATAATGATGAGGGTGTAAGAACAAAATATGCCTTGTCAAAGTCGTAGAACAACTATACTAGAATACTTTATTATTATTTTTCTTTTTTCATTGCTTTTTTAAGAGAATATCATATATACTTTTTCGCTTGACAAAATGGATAGGCATCAACATATGGATAATAGCACAAGGGGTAATACAACACATAGGTACAAGTGTAGCATATTTTAGCAAGCCAGTGTAGCTTAACTAAAATGATAAAATGGTGATTTGTTTGCCTCTTCTCAAAAATATCTATAAATTAACCTCACTGTGGGTTTAGTAAATGATTATCAAGCACAAATTCTGAAGCATACTAGATTATCGGCTTTCACACAATATAGAGAAATATAAGGCTAGGTTTCCTCACATATTTGGTGGATGGTTTTTGTGCTTAGTTATAGTGTCAATCAATGAGATTTTTGCTTTGCTAAAACTTTATTTGTTTTAAAATATATCAATTTTTATTTTATTTTCAAAAAGGTTTTGATGTGGAGAAATTTATTATTTATTATTTTTCCTATTTGTCCCTCCTCCACACTTAAGGTGAACGTCGTCCTCGATGTGATAACTGATAAAACTAAAAATAGGAAAAATTGCAAAGGGAAACGAGAACTTCCCAGGGCTAAGTAGAAAATTACGGGACTTCAACAGATGAATCCAGCTCAGAGCTCCAAATTTGCTATTTTCCTGCATGATATAAAACAAAACAAAACACATGCAATATATACAAGTACAATTTTATTTATTTACAGGTCCTCCTCCACACTTGAGGTAAAAAGTGGGGGATAAAATACGGATTGCCTTTCGAATAGTGCTAAGTTTAGAGTCTTCAGCCAGACTCGGCTACTCGGTTCTATTTCAAAAAGAAAGGGATTTATTCTTCATCGAATTCATTACAGTTTTCTTCTTCGTGGTAGAGCTTGAGTCTATGTCTATTGACAATAAAAGTGGTATTGTCTCTACCATAGAGTTCAACATATCCGGACGGATAGTGTTTTACTGTGTAAGGTCCAGTCCATCTTGATGTAAGCTTAGGTTGCTTGAATTTATATTTCGAGATAAAGAGAAGTATTTTCTCTCCATGTTTGAAATCTTTTCTTTGTCGCACTTTCCGATCATGCCACACTTTGGTTCGTTCTTTGTATAAACCTGAACTTTCATAAGCTAGATGTCGAAATTCATCTAACTTTCTCCAGCTGCAATAGGATCTGGGTTGCAGTTCTTAAGTGCCCAATATGCACGGTGTTCAATTTCTATTGGTAAGTGGCATGTTTTTCCATACAAGAGCTTGTACGGTGTGGTTCTAGTTGGTGTTTTGAAAGCGGTACGAAAGGCCCATAGAGCATCTTCTAATTTCTTAGACCAACAAGCAGGGTTGTTTTGAACGATCTTTTCAAGGATTCGCTTAAGAGCTCTATTAGTGTTTTCAACCTGGCCACTCGTTTGAGGGTGGTAAGATGTGGAAAATCGGTGGTTTACTCCATATCTTTTCATGATTTTTTCCATGAGTTTGTTATAAAAATGAGTTCCGCTGTCGCTTATAAGTGCTTTTGGAATTCCAAAACGACAGAACAGTTTCTTTAAGAATTCTATAACAACTCTTGCATCGTTAGTTTGCAAGGCTTGAGCTTTGGCCCATTTCGATACATAGTCGACGGCGACTAAAATGTATTCACATTCATAAGATTTAGGAAATGGTCCCATGAAGTCGATACCCCACACGTCAAAGATTTCGCAGACTTGGATATTATTAAGAGGCATTTCATATCTTTTTGTAAGATTTCCAGTCCTTTGACATGCTTCGCATAATCGTACTAAGGTATGAGCTTCACGAATAATCGTTGGCCAGTAAAAGCCAGCGTCGAACACTTTTTTAGCGGTGGTGTTCGCTGCATAATGTCCTTCGGTCGGTCCGTAGTGACATTCATCGAGAATTTTTCGAGATTCGGATCCGGAAATACAACGTCGGATCATTCCATCGGAACAGATTCTAAATAGGTGAGGATCATCCCAAAAGTATTTTTTAAGTTCAGATAAGAATCTTTTCTTTTGTTGATAGGTCATTCCCTTTCGTAAAATACCTACAGCCAAATAGTTTGCAAAGTCTGTGAACCATGATGTAATGTTAGTATTTATTTGCATTATGTGTTCATCGGGAAAATCAACGATTTCATCATCGCTAGAATCATCATTTACTATGTGAGATAAATGAACGGCAACAACATTCTCAGCACCTTTTTTTATCTTTGATTTCTAAATCGAATTCTTGTAAAAGCAATATCCATCGTATGAGACGAGGTTTGGCATCTTGCTTTTTAAACAAGTACTTTAAGGCTGAGTGATCGGCGTAAACTATTGTTTTTAATAATACGAGGTATGTTCAGAATTTGTCAAATGCATAAACTGCAGCCATGAGTTCTTTTTCCGTGATGGTGTAATTTTGTTGGGTTGCGTTTAGAGTTCTACTTGCAAAGTAGATGGGGTGAAATTGTTTTCCATATTTTTGTCCAAGGACGGCTCCAAGGGCATGTTCACTTGCATCGCACATAAGCACAAATGGAAGGTTCCAATTGGGGCTTGCAATAATTAGTGTGCATGTAAGCTTTGCTTTAAGAGTTTCAAATGCTAAAAGGCATTCAACATTAAATTTGAATGTTCTTTCTTTTCCGAGAAGTTGAGTTAAAGGTCTTGCGATCTTTGAAAAGTCTTTGATAAATCGTCGGTAAAATCCGGCATGACCTAAAAGACTTCTAATGCCTTTCACATTAGTAGGTGGTGGGAGTTTTGAAATTACGTCTATTTTTTATTTTTCAACTTCTAGGCCTGCGCCAGACACTTTGTGTCCAAGCACAATTTCTTCTTTTACCATAAAGTGACATTTTTCCCAGTTTAGCACAAGATTTGCTTCTTCACATCGTTCTAACATTTTATCAAGATTGCTAAGACATGTGTCGAAAGAATTTCCAAAGACGGAGAAATCGTCCATGAAGACTTCGACTGATTCTTCAATCATATCGTGAAAGATTGCAATCATACACCTCTTAAAAGTAGCAGGTGCATTGCATAAGCCAAAAGGCATGCGCTTATACGCGTAAGTTCCAAATGGACAAGTATATGTGGTTTTCTATTGATCCATAGGGTTGATTGTGATTTAAAAATATCCGGAAAACCCATCAAGGAAACAAAAGTATTCATTCCCTACGAGTCTTTCTAACATTTGATCCATAAACGGCAAAGGAAAATGATCTTTCACAGTTGCGTCATTCAATTTTCGCTAGTCAATACAAACTCTCCATCCGATGATGGTTCGTGTTGGAACTAATTCATTGTTCTCGTTAGTTACTACAGTGATACCTCCCTTTTTAGGTACACAATGAATAGGACTAACCCAGGGGCTATCAGCGATTGGGTAGATTATTCTAGAATCGAGGAGTTTAAGGATCTCTTTTTTAACTTAAGGATCTCTTTTTTAACAACGTCCTTCATGTTAGGATTTAGTCTTCGTTGTTTTTTAAAAACTGGTTTCTTGTTATCCAAAAGTTGGATTTTGTGTTTATAGAACGATGGACATATGCCAGGAATATCAGAAGTTTTCCAAGCAAAAGCTTGTTTATGCTTCTTGAGAACTTCAATTAGATCGTTTTTGTGTTCTTTAGAAAGTTGGGATGAAAGAATTACAGGTAGTAATTTTCTTCGTGAAGAAACGCATATTTTAGATTTTCAGGAAGAGGTTTAAGTTCTAAATCTGTAGGGGGATCTTCCACAGATTTCATAACTTTGAAGTCTGTTTCGAAAGTTACTGTTTCAAATGGTGTTTATTTTTCTTCTTCAGGTGTCTCTATAGGTTCGTCGGTATTAACGGCTATGAAGGTGTCAAATTCAGCAAAAAGTTCTTCTTCGAGGATTGTTCCTTCGATAGAATATAAAATTTCGCTTCCTTCATCAAGAAGAGCGTCGAAATCGGCTTCAACGACTTCTTCAATGACATCAATACTAAAGTAAGTATCATCATTAGAATAAGAGTGTTTCATTGCTTCATCGATAGAAAAGGAAATTCTATCTTCTCCAACTCCAAGGTTGAGTTGTTTTTGTTTTACACGAATCATAGCGTCAGCTGTATGCAAGAAGGGTCTACAAAGGATAAGTGGTACCTTCTTATCTTCTTCCATTTCTAGGATTACAAAGTCGTCAGGAAAAATGAATTTTCTAACTTCAACGAGCATGTTTTCGGCTATTCCCATTGGGTATTGAAAAGAACGGTCCGCGAGGCGAACGCTCATTTTTTTGGGTTTGAGAACATCTTTTGAGAGTTTAGCATACAAGGAGTATGGCATGAGGTTGATACTAGCGCCAAGATCGGTCAAGGCGTTACAAGAGTATGAGTGATGAAAAGTACATGGAATTAGAAAACTTCCAGGATCTCCAAGTTTCGGTGGTACTTTGTTTTGGATAATGGCAGCACATTCATCATTCAGAAAAGCTGAAGATACATCTTCAAACTTATGTTTGCTTTTGATAAGTTCTTTGATAAATTTGCCATAGTTTGGCATTCCAGCCAGAACATCGACTAAAAGCATATTGATTCTAACTTCTTGGATTAAGTCGAGGAAGTTACCATACTTAGCTTGCATCTTTTTGCGTAAACGTTGGGGGTATGGTACTTTTGGTTTATAAGGTTTGGGTGTTGGGTCTAAGTTTTCATTGGTTTTCGTTTTGGTTGGTTGGGCTTCATCCTCACCGTCACTATCGATTATTTTCGATTGGTGTGTCTTGGGTAGGTTTGGTAGGTGATTCATAAGATAAACCACTCCGCGTGAATACGGCATTCACATGTTCATGACGAGCTTGCGGTGGTTGATATTTGTTGTTGTTTTTGGGGTTTAGGTTGGTGTTGCTAGGTAAAGAACCAGAACCGCAATTCGATTGCTTATCGATAAAACGATCAAACTTAGCTTCGAGGATTTGAATGGAAGCTTGGTGGTTTTTGTTTGAAGTCTCGAACTTTGGTTTGAGGTCAGTGAATGTATCTCGCACGAAAAGGTTGTTTTTTCTTTGAGATTAAATAAAATTGTCGAGCTTGGTTTCGAGGTTGGGTTTGTCTTCGGTTTGGTTGGGTTTCTTTTCGTCTTGATTGTAACTTTTTTTATCGTAAGATCTCTAATTATCGCGGTCACAATTACGATAATCGTTATAAAATCGAGTTCGATGAAAGGTGTTCATGAAATTGGCTTCTCTTCCTTTATCATAGGTGTGTCATCGTCATCACATTCACTAGAAGGATGCTTTCCTCCACAGTGTTTGTAGGTTTCACGACTTTTGTTTTTCATCTCTTTATATTGAGTGTCGATCTTGAGAGACATGGCGTCCATGCGAGCCATAATTTTTTCAGTGTCGGTTGGGTTGTTGCTTTCTTCGGCAAAAGCTACGGTTTTTCGTGGGTTTTTGTTTTTATGGTTTTTGGACCAATCAAGCTTGAGTAAGACTTTGTCATCTAACAATTGGTAAGCTTGGTTAGGGGTTTTGTAAAGGAAAATATCGCCTGCTGCGACGTTCAATGCATCTTGGTAGCATCGTCAAGACCATGATAGAAAATCTTGATTATTCCTTCCTTTTTTAGTCCATGACCATGGCAGTTTCTGAGTAATTCTTTCATTCTTAACCATGCGTCCGTGAGAGTTTCTCGATCTTGTTGAGAAAAGCTTCGGATTTCTCCGAGGAGTTTTTCAAATAGGACAGGAGGAAAGAATCGGCTAATGAAAGCGGTTCTAAGACCTTCCCATGTTCGAATAGTTCCTTCGTTAATTTCGTCGAGCCATGACTTGGCTTCTCCAGTGAGGGATGATGGAAACATCATGAGTTGAACGGCTTCGGCTTGTCCTTCTCCATAGTTAAACATTTTGCATATTCCGCTAAATTCATGGATGTGTTTGTGAGGATCGGTTTTGATTCGACCATCAAATTGGTGGTTTTTGACAAGTGTCAAGTGGTTTCCTTTGATTGCAAAATCGTTCGCAATTTCAGGTAAAACGATTGCGGAGCCAGGAGTTGGTGCGACAACTCTATCGGCTGACCACATTGGTTCATCATCGGTGTCTGACATTGGATCGTAACGGTTGATGAGTTTGGTGAGAAATAGGAATTGAGAAAGGTTGTCGAAAGGTTGGTTGATTTCGCGAGGTTGATGTTGCTCGTGTCTCCTATCTAAAGGTACACGAAAGTGAAGTCGACGTAACCTTCGGATAAGGGTACGTTCAGGTTCTGATAATGGTGATAATGGTGGAGTTTCGGATGAACGGGTGTGCATCCAACAAGGGTTTTTGGTTTACAAAGAAATGTGCGGCGCACTTTTTGGATTGTGTGGCGTACTTTTGTTCGCTACAAGAAGTGCGGCGCACTTTTTGGATTATGCGGCGTACTTTCTATACTTTAGAAAAGTTTTGGGTTTGTTTTAGTGGGAAATGGTTCAATTCTTCAAAGATTACGAAAGTTTTGGTTACAAAACAGGATTATAAGTCCTCGGCAGCGGCGCCAAAAACTTGATGTTCGTTTTGCAAGTCTTAAATTTATATTACAAGGTTTAGACAAAACAAGGGACTAGAAATACAAACACGGGCAAGTATACCCTTTCGTTCGTAATATAGCTTGTAGTGGTAAGCCAGGATCGTTCGCTAAGACTTAGTTTCATTTGGTAATCAGTATAATAATTGAAGAAAGAAATGATTGATATGAATAACAATAGTAACAAATATGACTAATATGGGATAGTTCGTATGAGTTCGTGATGATGATAATAATGATCGAGATACGATTATGTAGGTAAGGAGTGATAATCCTTTTTTTTGTTAAAATGGTGTTTACACAACTTACTTTAGGGTGATTCAAGACTTATGTTTATTCGAGTGATTAGGCTCAAAACAATTTGCCAACGAGTTCAATATTTTTTCACGGTTTCTAAGCAGATCTCTCCAACCAAAGATTCAAAACCATAGACAAGTCTTCAAAAACTTATTACAACGAGTTGCGTTTCTCAACGCCAAGCCATCATAACAAATCAACTCTAGATAAAATATAGTTTATAGAACTAGGTGGTAAAATGGTTCTACAACATTAGCTTGAAATCAATTTATAAAGGATCATATCATAGCATCATCACTAATCATAGTCACATACCCATATAGTCACAAATAGCTTAGCCTAACATAGTAATCAAAGTAACAAATGGAAAAGAGTAATAGAACATCATACTTAGATTTTATCGAATGAACGAGTACACAAGTGTCACGATTGTATCGTTTCTCCAAGAATCGAAGAGTAGAATACTCTCGTTACAAGTATTTCCCAAATGTGGATAATACTGAAAATACTACTAGAAAGCTAAGAATACTCGGATTGGAGTAGTTGTTTTAGAATGAGATTGTTTATATGAAATGAGTGAAAGTGGCTCCTATTTATAGTGTTGGCTGAGAGCAAATGTGCGCCGCACTTATCCGAAAGTGCGCCGCACTTTGGAGGTGGGAATGTGCGCCGCACTTTTGACATTATGCGCCGCACTTTTGTGTGTTCCAGATTCTTCTTTCAATAGTTTGGCTAATTTACACCATAAGGACCCTCCTTTATATTTTCTTCACTTTGCTTCTCCATACTTCATAGGTGCATATAAAACGCAATATATTAAGTATCGAAAGCTCTTATTTATGATACAAAGTGGCCTTATAATAACGGGTTGAATATGTATATTTTGGTCGTTATCATTTGCGTAAGAATCCAGTTGAAAGTAAAACGCACGGGGGTTGCATCGTTTCACGACCTTCTTAAAGCATGTCCCTTTTCTTCCGTTTGCCTTCACGATCTGTTGAGTTTTGTCATTTTGCCGTTGTTAGTAACTTACGCGAGATACCATTGTCGTCGTGTAATCCCGTGGAATTTTTCTGCTTTTCACCTCGAAGGGAGATGTCGACGGTTATTCTGATCTCATCAATATTGTGGATTGTGACCACTCCGTTCTCCACTGGGAATTTAAGCATGCCATGCGCCATAGATGGGACAGCGCGTATTGCGAGAATACCTAGTTGGTCGATAATGCCACTATATGATGATTGTGACCATACTACCATGAAATCCATCCACACAGTAGCTGAATGGTCTTGGTCTCCTATTGTCACGAGCTTTCAAAGTTGTCCGAGTGGTCCAGTCTTTTCCCCGTTAAGCCCTGTCAATGAGGGTGCGATTTGCTTCAACTCGCCTCTTATCCTTGTTGGTAGTTCTGCGAAGCAATGTTCGTTCAGTATGTTCGCTGCGAACCCTCCATCGAAGTATATTTTATGGATGGCGTGATCTCCCATATTTATTTTGACCATCAGAGACCCTTTTCCGGTCGTTTTCATTAGTAAGGGTGGGAAATTATATTTCCGTCCCGTGCGAAAACTCTTGCTTGGTTCCTCCTTGTGGACCTCGTTTTTCTCTTTGCACCGTGTAGATAGTTATGGGATTTTCCTTTTGATTTTTGTTGTCGCTCTTTTTGGCCTCTCCTCCTTTTCTCCAATCTCTAATGAGATGATTTAACTTCCCTGCCTTAACCAGACTCTCTATGTGCTTCTTTAACTGTATGCATTCGTCTATTTCGTGGCCTTTGTCGTTGTGATATTCACATAATTTACTGTTATCACGCTTTTCCACGGGACCAGTTATTGGAAGAGGTTCAGGAAGTTTGAGCCTTCGGACAGAAATATCTCTATTGAAGTTGTTTTCAATGGAGTAAAATTTTTATTTTTATCGCGTCCTGTCGTCTGATTTCCTCGGTAGTCTATGCTGTGACAATCTGATTATTCGACTGCTTTTTTGGTCGATCTTGGAACTTATAGCCAGAGGATGTTTGTCTGCTATCTGTTGTGGTCGCCTCTCCTTAAATAAACGACCTGACCCTTCGCATTACTCCGTTGAAAGTTTCAGGAGTTTTATCATTTAACTTCGTTATTAGATCTGGATTAGTTATCCCTACCATAAACCTTGAGATTTTTAAAATTTCAGGGCATTCCCTGACTTGGTTACACTCGGTCTTGAAACACTCCACGAAATCTTCCAGAGGTTCAGATGGTCTTTGTTTGAATCTTGCGAGTGAGACTGGCCTCTTATCGCACTTCTTTCTGTAGCTCCTCGAATCCATCAATACTCCGTTGTAGGAGCCTATCAAACCAGTTCCGGGCGTTTCCTACCAGCGTGGAATTGAACATGTGACACCACACCAGCTCGGGCCAGTGCTTGATTCATGCTTGGGATTCAAAGACTTTGTGGTGACCGTCTGGATCAGTTGTGCCATTGTACGTCTTGACATTAGATGGCATGCACCTTCTTTTAATCTCTATGTAGGTCATGATGCGTTTTGTATACGCATTTCCTTTTTCGCAATGCCATAGGAGAGACCATTCCTCATCACTACGCCTTCTTGATTGTCGTGATGTTCTACGACACTTTCTTCCATAGCCAGAAGAGTCCGAGGACGAGGAGCTCGTCCTACGACGCCTAGGATGGTGGTCGCTAGAACCATAGGTTGATGAGCTGTCGCTTAAGGATCCTCTCCTCCTAATTTTTCTTCTATTGCTCCTTTTTCTTCCTTTTTCTCCTGCTTCTGGGGAAAGATCTATTTTTGTTAATCCCACTTCAATGCATAACATAATATTTAGAGAGAGAAAGAGAAGAAAAGTAGAGAGAGAAACTAGAGAGATGGTGGAAGGTTTTTACTATTTAGAGAGAGAAAGTAAATGGTAACCAACACCCTCTTCCAGACATGGAAGAGGGTATTTATATGCCACGCCACATGGGCTTTGGTGGACTTGTTCATGGGCTGGGTTTGGCTTTGCTTAGGCTTACGCCCCTAACTTATACAATATTAGCTTAAAGTCCAAGCCCGGTTAACCCGACTAACCTATTACAATACAAGACCATTAATGACTAAGATGACCTATTACATTCTTGTTCGAATATATAAAATATAGGACTAACAATCTCCCCCAATGTATCGATCATCTTTAAATACATAAGATGATTGAGTGAATACATTCTTGTGGAGGTGATCTTCCTTCTTTGGTCTTGTGTCTTGGTCTTGATCTTGTTTGTAACGGCTTTGTTCCTTCATGCTTTTTTTATCTTTATCTTGAGCCTTTGTCATTTGACTTTGAGTGCTTGAGATCTCCATCTTCTGCTCCTTGTGACTAAGATGACCTATTACATTCTTACATTCTTAGGTATCTTAGTTATCGCCATCTTGTGTTCTTGTGACTTCTGAATCGACATGTTCATACTTTGTTGATTTTGAACGGCTAACAATCTCCCATTCAAATGAAGTTGTAGTTAGTCCTTCAAATATCCATCAGAGTTGCGGAAGACTTTAACTTTTAGTATGAACATGTGAAGACGACTTCGGTTAGTACACAGCTACGCCATCATCTTGATATGCAACAACATATATAGACACGGACGAAATGGTTTTTAACATTTCACCCTAATTCGGTAGCGTTTTACCTCCGGTCGGTGAAGACCGTTAGACGGTATAAGATATTGTACCTGTGATCGGGTAGATTCAATTAAGAGTCTCCTTGACAGGGTTTCCCTGCGGTAGTAGCTAGTTCTCTTTACTCGACCGTCTCAAAGCAGACTGCGAACGTAAAGAGTGAATCATAAGGATAAATAATCCGTCTGATTAGAGTCGTCAATTCAGAATTCTTTGAACAAGTTTGATTCTAAAAGAATCACACCATTGTTGCTTTCCAGATTGTCACAAGCTCGATTCATAAAGAATTTTGCGAGTTACCTACCGCAGTGTTGTTTGAGGTTGACACTGGAAGGATATCCATTCGTCACTATGAGCACTTAAAGAGTGTCACTCGGAATGTTCTGGCAAGATCACACGGATTTTGCGAAGAAACCTGGAATCAAGTTTAATTCACTTAAGAATTTTAACTTAGTTGCATTCCAGTTCTCACAAGTTTGATTCGTGTAGAATCGCACAAGTTACCCACTATGAGCTTGTTAGATGTTAGCTCAAGCAGGATTTCCATCTTCATTGTGAATCGTATCACTCAGATGTTCTGGCAATATCACAAGGATAATGCATAGGACTCGATTGTGTCCTAATGAGATGATAGATTGATCTCTTTTGGCTCTAGACTCGATAGTGCGTTTTGGTAATCGGAGGCTGGAGCAGACTGCCACCTTTTCAATATTAACTAACTCGAAGTGAGAAAGTCAATGGATACGAGTTGATCTCCGTGACAATGAGACAAGTTTCTTTTGAGAGAAACTGGAATGGTTGGGTAAGGGTTGTGCATCGTATCACTGGGTCCATGACACTTGTCTTCAATACATGTGTTAACCCGGTTTCTACATAAGTTGCATAGAATATTCAACTCCTTCAATGCTTACCAATACGTCATCATTAGCACCTTGTTATGATTGTTCTAGTGCTAACTTAAGTAATTGGTCCGCATTCAGCTTCATTCAACTCCATCTTTCCTATGGACAACTATTTCTAGCTATGGGATGTCCTTGGGTAGATCCCTCCGGTTCTGGTTGGATCATGGGACTTAGTTTTCTATCCTAAACCACCTTTTGTCCATCGTTCCGTCGTGGATAGTAGGTTGTTTTGGGTAAAGATCGTAACCATAAACCATTGAAAACCTTTCAAAGTGCTTGATAAAAATCTAAACTTTTAACACTTTGAAAGTTTTACATTTTCGAAAAGCTCCCCCCTACACACATGCATCGATATACAATATAGTTTAGCATATGAAGGAAAGAGTTTCACTTGAGTGTTTAAGATCACATGTTGCGATATATTACATTTTAATCACATTTTCTCTCCTATCTCTAATATAAAAACATAATATTAGAGATACCATTTGATTAAAATATGACATTTTTTGAAAACCGATTGGGAGAGAAACATGTAAGCACGCATGAATCATGGAACTTCTATCGTCGGGTTGCTCCCCCTCAACAATATATGTGGGTCTTGAAACAAAAGTTTGACAAAAATTTGGAAAAACAACACCACAAAATATGTTGAGGTACGGAGTTGAGATGCCTTATCCGATATAATATATTACATTTGACAATTTTATATCATTTTCGGAATGTGTTGGATACATAAAATATGACAACTTTGAGATGTACCCAACAACATTAAAGGCTTGATTTTAAAACACTCCCCCTCAAAAATTGATCAAAATAACATATGACATTTTTTAAATATAAAAACCATATTATGAGGAAGGGAGTGTTGAACACACAATTTTGAAAGATTTAGAAAAACCTTTTGAGAAATTCTTGAAAACTGTGTTCAACGGTTTTAAAATAGTCATGATAGAAGACTTCTCTTCTATTGCTTTCAGAAAGCGCACTGATACGTACACTTCCCTTGCGGGTCCGTTTTTCATGAGCTCAAAACTTTACTTGTTTTGTGACTAGCTCAAAACTTTACTTGTTTTGTGACTAGCTCATGACCGAGAAAAATAAATTTCCCGTTGTGAAGGATAAGTTATCATCCGTGATAAGCTTTCCTTAAGTTGAAGTTCAAGTTCTAAGCTGACATTTACTTAGAAATCGTTTTTTATGAACTTAAAAACTTTGAATGTTTTTATGAGAAGCTCATGACCGAGAAATATGAATTTCTCGTTTAGAAGGATAATTTATCGTCCTTGATAAAGTTTCCTTATTTGAGATCTGAGTCCTAAGCTGTGATGCGCTTAGAAGTCATTATGAGAGAATATCAAGCAGCTTCATTTGCCAAAACCTCCAAGTCTTCTGGAGTCATATACTTCATACCAAGACGGCCAACGAGATACTGAAACCTATTTTGGGATAGGGCTTTAGTAAACAAGTCTGCTATCTGGTACTCAGTTCTGACAAAGTATAATTCCACGATACCATGTTCCACTTGTTCCTTGATGAAGTGATATATGACTGCGATGTGCTTGGTACGGGAGTGTTGAACCGGATTGCAAGAGATGGCTATGCTCGACTTTAAGTCACAATACATAGGTATTTTATCAAAGTGGAAGCCATAATCTGTGAGTTGAGTTCTCATCTAGAGGACTTGAGCACAACACGCGGATAGAGCCACATATTCTGCTTCAGCTGATGAGAGCGAAGTGAAATGCTGCTTTTTTAACGACCAGCTCACAAGCTTGTCTTCCCCTAGAAATTGTACGCTACTAGAAGTGCTTTTTCAACTATCAAGGCAACCTGCGTGATCATAATCTGAAAAAGTTGTTAGATGAAAACCGGTTTCCCTCAGATACCAGAGTCCCATGTGAATGGTATTCTTAAGGTACCAAAAGATCCGTTTAACCTCTTGGAGGTGCTTTTGAGTAGGTCTGGCTTGATATCGTGCACAATAACATGTGGCATGATGAATATCAGGCCTGCTGGCTGTAAGGTACATAAGTGACCCGATCATACTGCGATATCGCGTTTAATCTACGGGATATGAGTACAAGTCAGCGTCTAAGGATTTGGTCGACAATGGTGTACCAACGCGAGCACATGATTGCATACCATGCTTTTTAAGTATCTCTTGAGCATACTTAGCTTGGTTAATAAAGATACCACGTGGGAATTGATGAATCTGGAGGCCTAAAAAGAATTTTAGCTCCCCCATCATTGAAATTTCAAATTTGTTGTGCATTAATTTTTCAAAACGTTTTGAAAGTTTTGGGTTCGTAGAACCAAAAATGATGTCATCAACATAAACTTGCACAAGCAATATATCATCCCATATTTATTAATGAAGAGAGTAGGATCAATGGAACCTTTGGAGAACCCTTTGGATACCAAGAAGTTTGATAATTTATCGTACCACGCCCTTGGAGTTTGTTTGAGTCCATATACTGCCTTCTTGAGACGGTAGACTTTGTCAGGATGATGAGGATCAATGAACCCTTCCGGCTGATTCACATATACTTTTTCCTTCAAATGACCGTTGAGAAAAGCAGTTTTAACGTCCATCTGATAAACCGTGAAGCCTTTATGTGCAGCATAAGCAAGGAACATCATGACAGCTTCTAAACGAGCAACTGGAGAAAATGATTCATCGAAATCTATCCCTTCTTGTTGACAATATCCCTTAACTACAAGACGAGATTTGTTTTTGATGATGGTTTTTTCTTCATCCAGTTTTTTTTCCAGATCCATTTGAAATCTAAGAGTGAAATTCCATAGGGTCGGTCAACAAGTTCCCAAACATTTAGGCGTTTAAACTGATGAATTTTGTCTTGCATTGATTCAATCCATGCATGATCAGTCATGGCTTGCTTGATGTTTGTAGGTACATTTGAACTCGCGGTGAGTGCATACATACACACATCACCGTCGGTGTCGAGTTGTCTGCGTGTTCGAACCGGTTGTGAAGGATTACCAATGACTTGCTCCAATGGATGATCATGTGTCCAATGGTGAGTGGATGGCTATCGTTGGTAGAATGTATACATGTTGGACGGATCAACATGTTGAGTAGAAGACTCTCCGACTTCGCGTACTGGTGTACCGAACGGGTTGATAAATTCTTCTTCGTCTAATTGTGCATCGACTGCTTGATTGTTGTTTTCTCCTTCAGCATTGACTGTTGGTGACGTTGGTTGTATGACAGTTTCTTGAGTTTGTTGAATATCCAATGGAATTGTCTCTTGAGCAACGGTTGCTGAAGTAGATGCAGTTGTGTCTTGTTGACTTTGTTCGGGTGCATTAGCAGTATTGACAGTGGAAGGCTTTGAGACAACTTGATTGTTTCCATAATAATACTCATCAAACATTGGATCATATAAATCAACCAACTCATTCGTTGTCGTATCCGTCGAGTCTGCTGTAGGAGTACTTTCTTGACATTCTTGCACGGGACGTACACTGTTTTGTGTAGGTGCCATCACTGAACATTGAGGTGCGGGACTTGAGCTATTTTGTTCAAGTACCATTAATGGCAATTCGTCAAAGTTCACATGAATTGTTTCGACAATAATCTTTGTTCTCTTGTTGTAAACTCGATATCCTTTCGACAATGTAGCATACCCCACAAAAATACATGCATCGCCTTTTTCTTTCATCTTATCTAGATTCTCACCGTCTTTAAGAATGTAGCATAAAGATCCAAAGACGTGAAAGAATTTAACAGTATGTTTCCTGCCATTGATGATGTGGTATGGTGTCTTTTCATGTCTAGAGATTACGAGAGAATGATTCTGAGTATAACATGCAGTTGCAATAGCTTCAGTCCAGAAGAATAGTGGTAATTTTGATGCAGAAAGCATTGTTCGAGCTGCCTCAACCAAAGTGCGGTTCCGTCTTTCGACAACGCCGTTTTGTTCAGGAGTTCGAGTAATAGACGTTTGATGTTCGATGCCTTTTTATTGAAAGTAAGATTGCAAAGTCTTGTTCAAAAATTCAGTACCCCTATTCGTTCTTACGGTTAAGACTTGAGCTTGAAGATTGTGTTGTATCATCTTGAGAAAGTTTTTTAGAACCTCTGGTGTTTCATCTTTGGACCTTACGAAGAAAGTCCATGTGTATCTAGAGTAATCATCAACAATCACGAGAATTTTCCCGTTAATACTCTCCACAAGCATGGGACCACATAAATACATGTGTAGAAGTTCCAATCATCCTTTTGAGCTTGGGATAGTCTTTGTTTTGAAAGACTTCCATTTTGCTTTCCCCAACTCACAAGAAGAACAAAGATGGTCTTTGACGAATTTCAACTTAGGAAGACCGGTCAATATCATTCTTCGAAAGCAAGTTGATGGTGTCAAAGTTGAGATGTGATAATTGTTGATGCCATAACCATGCTTGAGAGGATGAAGCTTTCGCCATTAAGCAAATATGATTTGATGAAGATGTGTCTTGAAGAGTTATTGTGTAGATATCAGAACCACGAGAACCTGTAAGAAGGTCATTCCCATCGTAGTCTCTAACATAGCAAGTAGTTTTCCGAAAAGCCACTTCCAAATCGGCATCACAAAATTGACCAACCGAGAATAAATTGTGATTCAGTCCCTCGACGTAATAAACCCGTGTAATAGTAATATTCCCTTGAACCAAGTCTCCATATCCGAGTATCGGTGCAAACTGATCATTTCCAAACCGTACCGTACCCAGAAACTTCTCCACAAAGTTAATTAGAAGCTTGAGATTTCCCGTCATGTGCTTTGTGCACCCAGAGTCCATTATGAAGAGAATCTTATCGACGAGCTGCATAAGAATTAGGAGACAATGTAGCATTTGACAAATGGGAGCCCTTTATAGAAGTGGGTTCCAAAATATTAGGAGGCCTAGATACATCTAAAGGCAAGCTAACATTCATAGACCCAATTAGAATAGTGGTATTCTTAGGTACCCATTTGTATCCGGGTGGTATAAATCTTGAGTACCCTCGTTTACATGTCCTACTCATGTTCTCATAAAGCTTCTTTAACATGTTTTGTTTACGCAGAGTAGTGGATTCTAACGCACTTAGTTTCTTAAGTGGTTGAGCAGTGGATTGGTTCAAGTTTCTTGTGGGTTTTCTAGTACTAGTGGGCACAAGAATAGGCTTCCTAGTTCTAACATTCACGCCATTATGATTAAAATCACAAGCATCATGATTGAAAGTACGAACATATTTCCACATTTAACACAAACAAATTCAACATTTGAAGTCTTAACATTCAACTGTCATTACATGCATTTACAGACGTTTTATTCTTAGAAAACTTAAAATTCCTACGGTGGTCTTCTACTTCCATCTTCTTCCATTGACTATTGTTAGGCATGACTCTATCTTGAATTCTAGTGCTCTTAAGATGTGGTCCGCTAACGCTAGTAGTGGAAGTTACTCCTGTAGAAGAAGACACACGTTGACTAGTTTTTCGAGTATTCCGAGGCAACCACGATGTTCTAGTTTTAGTGGGCCTAGTATTCATCTTATACATTCCTGGTGCTATCACATTTGTGCTCTTAACATTTCCTAGCTTAGGCAAAGTCTGTGGGGGGGTTTCCTAAAATAGATGATTTAGGGCATTTAATCGCATTTGGCTGACGAACGGCGGATGGTTTATCCAAATCAGACTTTCCTTTCATTTTCTCAATGAGTTTTTCTAACTCACTGATGGCTATGTCCCTTTCTTGTAGCTGAGCTTTCAAATCATTTATTTCGAAATCTTTTTCATTCAATTGACGAGCCAAAGAAGCTGCCAATTCTTGACATTTTTATGATGAGTAGATTGGTCATTACTTTGTAGAGAAAGTTCAAGAGTGTGAAATTTTTTCTCAAGATTAAAAAATCTTTTCTCATGCTCTTTGTATGACTCAATCTTTTTTGAAAGCTCAACCTCAAGATTTTGACATTTATCAATAACTATAACAGTCAGATGGTCTATACGATAATATTCTTGCAAAAGTCGATCAATTTCGTTAAAAAGATGGGTTTCTTGTGTCTTTAGCTTAGTTTGACGAAAATCAACTTCATCTTCAAGAGATTTGACATATCTTAAATCAGTTGTCATTTCGTCAGTGAGAGCATTATAAAACATTTCCACATTGTTTGAAAGATCACCGATGGTTGGGACAATACATTGTTGAATGACTTCTACTTGTGGGTGAGGTTTAATATTCCAAACGGTATCTCTAGAAACTTTTTCATAATCGACAACACCTTTGTATAAATTTAGAACCCCTTGTTTTATAAACTCAAATTGCTAAATACTTTTACATTTTTCATCCCATTTATGTTTTTCATCCAAAATTCGCTTTTCTAACAAAATTGACTACCTTTTAAGACCCCTTTTTGTAGAACCTTTCGTTTCCGTGTGATTATACATTGGTGGAATATTTGGAAAATACTCTTGTTCAATTGAAAGCTCTCTTTGAGGGACAAAGTTAATGTCGTGTTTCTCATTCCATGCGGTATAATCATAGGGTGTGATAAAGTCATTTAAGTTGGATTGACGTTCTACGTCACGACGAAGGATTTCTTCGGAGTCAGGGGAAAGCATAAGGGCAAGATTATCATTATAGCAACCGATATCATAAAGACCAGGCTTGATAGTTTGAACGTTCTTGAGATATTCAGGCTTAACAAAACTCGTTTTCATATTTCTGTTGAGCATATTCATAGTTTAAATAGATTGACCCGTTTAGTAAACAATGTTGTTTAACGTGTCGACTCTCTTTTCCAAAGCAAGAATTTTTTCAATATCCTTTTCTTCACGAGTTTTATAAAGCTCAGTTTGTTCTTTGTTAACCGACTCTAACTCAGTAATCTAGAGTTTATGTAGCAGCAGTTGTTCTTCAAGTTCCAATATCTTTTGTTTTGACATATGAATTTCATGTGTTACTTTAGAACAATATTGTTCGTTGAGCACCTTACGTTCATATACCAAACCATTAGCTATTGCAACTCGTCGATCAGTTTCTTTTACATAATCACACTCTCGGCTAAGGATGTGTTTGCTTGCTTCAAACGTTTATTAGCCTCTTTGTTTTCCTCAATTTCATGTTTTAAAGAATCAATAATAGACGCAATCAAATCACGGTCCTCATCCGAGTCAGTATCCTGAGCAGTATTACCGTCATCATTACACATATGCTGTGAATCCGTAGATATATGGCTATCCTCCGTGTCCATTACATATGTGTCATTGATGCTTTCGAGTTGCTTAGTATGCCGTATTTCATTAGCAAACACATTATAGTTATCATATGATGGTACCTTTTCAATTGGCTCAGTATCAAAGATAGGTCTAGAAGTATCAGCAGTCTCTGGAATCACTTCTTGTCTCTTTGCCATGTACACATAATGTGCCTGTAACTCTTGATCATCGGCTTCATCATCAGTGTCATCACGTCAGTCAACTTCATTTGCTGTGAGTGGAATCCATGCTTCTTCTTTCTTACACAACAACATCTTTTCCTTGTGATATCTAGAATCCTTAACCCTTTTTGGCTTCTTGCATTCCCTAGCCATGTGCCCAAATCCCTTGCATTTGAAGCATTGAATCCCAGTCTTCTGTACAATCGGAGTGCCTACAGTATCTCTAGCCCCAACTTGATTCAGCATCCTCTGATTATCATACCTAGCATCACGATCATACCTTGGTGCATGATCAACTTCCTTATATCGAGCACTGGATGATGATCTGAGGTTGTTGTTGGTAGGATTTTAGATCTTCTTATAAGTTGTGGTGAGTAAAGACATGAGTTCTTCAATCTTCTTGTCCCTTGAAGTTTGTTCATCATCACTGTCTCCACCTGACTCGGTGTCATACTTTGGAGGTGGAGTGGGGACAATTGCTTTTGCTTTGTTTTTAACAGTAGCTAGAGGTTTGGTGGATGAGCTTGATGACTTTGAGGAATGAGTAGGTGGTTGTTGACGGTGTACGGATTTTGTTGAAGTAGCAGCCACAAAAGCAATAGAGTTAGCAGACTGTTCTACCTTTTCAGCCCTTAGTTCATTCACTTCATTCTAATGTTGTTTCAAGATATCATAAAGTTTATGATAGGAGATGGTCTTGATATCTTCCCTTTGTTTAACCAAAGTCACAAACCTTTGCCATTCCGGTTTGCGTTGAAGTAGAAACTGAACATTGGCACGATGATTGGAGATGGTGCACTGATTTCGAACAATCTCATTCATCATTTCGTAGAATCTCGAGTAATATGATTCAATGGATTCACCATCTTCAGATGTGAATTTTCCAAACTCCCAAAGTAGATTAGTCTCGAGATCTTGAACATTGATCGACTCACCTTGCTTCAATCGATGAATTGCATTCCACATTTCCAAAACATTAGGACATGCATCAAGTGTGGAATAGATATCGTTATCAATTCAAGTAAGTATGAAGTTTACAGCATCAGCTTCAGCTTGGAGGAGTTTCTTTTTCTCAGCAGAACATGTGTCAAAATCCTCCATAGCCCGTATAGTTGATGAAGTACCATCCTCTGCTTGTGTGGTAATTGGTCTGAATTCAAAAACTGGAGGTGGATTCTCAAGGCAGTGACGAAGAGCAGTTCGGTTCTCTTTTCCGTCGAAAATCTGAGAAAACGAGATCTCCATTGAACATAGCAACCGGTAGTGAGCACAGGTGGATTACAGTTGCCACCTTGTTCCAAACGAATTTGATTGGCAGTTGCATTGCTGATGTTGTTGTTAGACATGGTAAATGTGTATGAATGGATTAGGATCTTAGTGGATGTGTTGTGATTGCTATTGTCGAAGAAAAATGTTAAAATCCCCTAAAAATGTCTTCTCAAGAAACCAAAAATTCTCCGAGACCAAAAAAACACACAATTTTTATTGGAATAATTTATGACTTTCTGAATAATTCTCACTTTCGGAATTAGGTTGAGTTTCGGATAAAATGGAGTTTCGGAGAAATTGGGTTTCGGAGAAATGCAGTTTCGGAGGTGATGAGTTTCGGAGAAATTGGGTTTCGGAGAAATGGAGTTTCGGAGGAAAGCTCACTTTCGGAGAAAAGTAACTTTCGGAACAAATCTTTCGGAACTTTTTAGAGTATTGGAGTATGTTAACTTTCGGAACAATCTTTGACTTTCGGAACTTTTGGAGTTTCGAAGAATGTTAACTTTCGGAACAATCTTTCGGAGAAAATAACTTTCGGAGGAAACTTTCGGAGGAGAACTGCTTTAGGAGAAACCAACTTTCGGAGGAATTTTTATGAACAAGTTTCAGAGGAGATTTCCACTTGACTTTCGTAATATATTGTTTGTCCCCACGCGACTTTCAGATATATCAAAGACTTTCGGAAATAATGCTTTGATTGTAACTTTCGCACTAATCCAAAAAAATCAACTTTCGGAATATTTGCAAAACCCTCTTCCGAAAGTTGTACACTGTAGTCTCACAGAAGCTTTATTCTCGGGCAAAACACACCCAAAACGTGATTTTAAGCCAAAAATTGATCCAAATACCCAATTTTTTTGTGTTTTTAGCCAAAGAAACAATACCAAATCTCTACCACAACTATGTAGAATATTTGTATCAAGATTAAACCATAAAAAAAAATTGGATCAAGGATTGATCAAATACCTCACAAAATCAATAAGAACACAATCATGAATCTTAAATCACCTATCCACTATAGGCTCTTGATACCAAATGTTAATCCCACTTCAATCCATAACACAATATTTAAAGAGAGAAAGAGAAGAAAAATAAAGAGAGAAACTAGAGAGATGGTGGAAGGTTTTTACTATTTAGAGAGAGAAAGTAAATGGTAACCAACACCCTCTTCCACACATGGAAGAGGGTATTTATATGCCACGCCACATGGGCTTTGGTGGACTTGTTCATGGGCCGGGCTTGGCATTGCTTGGGCTTACGCCCCTAACTTATACAATATTAGCTTAAAGTCCAAGCCCGGTTAACCCGACTAACCTATTATAATACAAGACCATTAATGATTAAGATGACCTATTACATTCTTGTTCGACTATATAAAATATAGGGATAACAATTTCCCTTGGTCCTAGTAGCTTGAGGGCGCTTTGGCACTGCTCAGGTTGCTCTGATGGAGATTCATGACCCCTTGGGGTAGGTCCTAACCTATCTTGAATGCTTAGGCGCTGTTTGTTGTTATTGGGAGTAATTAGAGCTTTTTGTTCTCTTGAATCTTTCGAATAGTTCGAGGATGATGCATCCTCAATGATAGGTGCGTCAGGATACGTAACCCGCCTTGGGAAGGTTTGCATATCCTCATCTCTCAGCCTCTCTTCCCTTCTTTGCTTTCGCTTTTCTAGTCGGCGTTCCTTGTCGGAGGTGTATTCCTTGGAAGCTCGTATCTCTTTTTCGAATTCGAGCCGAACTCGTAGATCTTTGGTAGGAGCACTTTTCATTCTTGCAATCATGAGGGGACTTAAAGCCTCGTAATTCTTTGCCACATAATCATTCATGTCGGCATTTGGCCCGGGAGGGGTTTCAGTCTTGGATCATAGCATTATCTCGATGTCCGAGATCATTTATGCCTCTTTCTGAGGTATGTCAGGGATTCCTTTTGAAGTCAACGTTTCCTCAGTTATGAGGGGCATAGGGGGTCCGAATGGGGGAATATGCACTTGTGGTGATTTTCCTCCACCCCTTTGCTTGAGTTATTGAGTGTTTCTTGAGATTGCGTCTTCTTACCACCCCCTTTTTGGTGAAAAAGATTTGTACCGCCCTTAGTCATGCTTAGAGTTTAGTGTAGGGTCCCACGGATGGCGCCAACTTGTTAATACAAAAGTTGGATGGACCGCGCTTGACCCAAATTAGGCTTAATTCGGGTGCTTGAGGACTCCGGCTCTTGCACCAAGTGAACTTGTTTAAAGACCCTTCATACCAAATAACAGACACCGTTAGGCTTACCATGGGCGGTGTCCCACGATTAGACTCCAACGTGAGAGTAAGTAATTGGTTTTAAAGATAGGTGAGGGTTTAAATTATTGTAAATGTCGTATCTTTGTGGAACCTCCGGGGTTCCTTTTATACCCGGTGAAACCCTAATTGGTCTTCCCTATTCTTGCGGTCTAAGCAAGAGATAAGTACCAAATATAACTGGATCCTTATCACATAAATAATGATAGTGTATATCTTCTTAGCTTAGGTGAATCATAACCTAATTTAGATTATGATTTTTTTTGTTCCTGTCCGCGTACGGCCAGGACACAGTTGAGATAGAGCCGTGTGCGACAGCGACTTAATGGGCCTCGTGGGCTTTAGCGTTGTCTATATATGATCCATACATAATGGATACGGGTAGTACCCGTGGGTTGGGTTGTCAAGCCCGACTAGGAACTATACGTCATCAATAAAGATCCCATCATTCCTTTGCTAAACTTGTAACCCCAACAAGAAATGGAGCTCACCCATAACACTAATCTGAAATTTATCTTGCATCATTTTGACAAATTTGTAAAATCCATGATTTTACCATGATTTTATGTTGTATATTTCCACCCAATAATCCTAAAACACATATTCATATATTATGTTTCCTTAAGATGTGAATAAACATGTCTATCATGTAACTATACTTCTACATCCATCTTTGTTGAAAATAACTTCGCAACTTAAACCATGAACTCACAACTAAGTAAAACAAGTAATGAAGTGTGTTTTTTAACTATAAACAACACTTAACAAATATGGAAACATACTACACAATGTACTTATAATGTATGAGTGCATGCATATTATAACATGCTTAAACTCTCATGGACTAGCCCAAGGTTGTGCTCTTTGTATTAGGCCCAACATAAGCCCATGACCAAAGCCCATCCTTTTCCCCCTCTTTGGTGAGTATCACACGACATAGGCTTGTGTGGAAGAAGGAGAGTTGCCTTGGAAAGGCAAAAGGGGACACTTGGCATGATATGTCTTACCAAGGTAAATCATACCTTTTGCCATTCCTTTCCCTCTCTCTTCTTTAAGCCGAAACACATACCTTCTCACACACATGCAATCCAATCTTGTTCTCTCACCCTCTTCTCTCTCAAATCATACGGCTTAAAGCCATATACATCCAAAACCAAGTATTAATTCCACCAGGATACTTGTCTCATCTTTACTACAAAGCATTGGTAGTATCATTCTCTTGGAATCACTATAAACAAGCCCTAGCTAAGTCATCAAGGCCACGGCTTGGTTTGTTTTAGGGTTTTCTTCATCATCTTAAGTAGATCTCAAACCTCCTTGTTCATCTAGATCCTCTTTGGTACTTTTAGGCAAGAAAGGTATACACTACATGTTCTTTCATTTCTTCATGCATGCATCATCATACATCTATAAACACAAGTAAATAACATGTTAAAATCAAGATTTGGAAAAGCTATGACCATTATAGGTCACAACATATTTATAAAAATCATGTTCATGATTTAAAATCTTTTAATAAGAAACCTATAACTTGTATCCTATGTTTTAAACTTGATTTAAAACCCATATGAGACGTTTTGCAAATCTAAATGTTGCATGAGTTACAAATCTTGTTTTATGGGACTATGGTTAAACCAATAGTCATAGATCTCATAAAATGAATGTGTGTAACCTAAAAGTCTTGAAGACCATGACCTTAAAGGTCACTACATACATGGTTAATGTATATGTGATTTATGTGTTAAGTTTAAATGATGGAATATGAAATGATACATGTTAAATTGACTATTAAAAATCACAAAAATAATTTGTGGGATAAATGTAGTCGTGGGTTATATATGACCTAAAATGAATTAGATGTACATGCATGCTTATATTAACCATAGATCTAATGATAAAAACTAACTTGAGTATGTTAAACATAAAAACAAGTTTATAAAATCTTTTAGGAACTTTGGGAGGAGACAATATAGCCGTGGGCTATATGTAGTCACCTTGGTAAAATGGGAACCTTGGAAACATGCATGTCACCTAGATAATCATGATTATATTTTGCAAGTATTTACAAGACATGAAAACTAGTTAAAGTGACATCTTGGAAATACCAAGATCTAAAAATATAGCCGTGAGCTATATATGAGTGTACATGGATCTATGTTTGATTTTTAGGCCTAAACTTAGTTTAGATCTTATTTTGAACTTGTGACTTATTTTCTTGATGTATACATGGTTAGATCTATTTTTGTAACACTTATAAAACTACATGCAACCTTAAAATGGGACTTGACTTATCTTAATATGCTATAACTAATGTAGGCCGTGGGTTATAAGCTCCTACTAGGGCTTATGACTTACTTGTAACCTTATGACACACCTAGATCTAATTTGGTATAACACATAAAATGAATTTTAAGTTTTATTCATCTATTTAGATTGAAAACTAAATATTAATAAGCTCATAATAAGCTTATAAGAATATCCTAAGTAAAAACTTATATAAAATGAGAAGTAGTGTTAATGGACTATTTAAGCCCATGAAATGTTAATTCAAAACTTAAATGCACCCAATAAGCCCACTTTATAAATTATAATAACTTAAATGGACTTAAGATCACACTTAGGCCCATTTAACTAATTAAAGGGACTTAAAAATGTATTAAGCCCAATAAACGATTTAAAGGTCTATTTAAATAAATTAGTGGACTTGAAATATATTTAAGCCCACTAAAATAGCCCATTAGATGTTTAGCCCATTTAATAAGCCCATATAAAATTTAAATGTTAAAATAAAAGTTTTTATAATAAAATATAACTATTAAAACTTTTTGATGAAAATGACAATTTACAAAACTTAAAGACTAAAACTGTAACCTATGAAACTTGTTTTGATAAATTAGTAAGCACAAGGACTAAAAATGTAAATATCCAAAAGTCTAGGGTTTAATAATTACTAACCGTGGCAAATTAAACCCTAGGTACCATTTTGGGAAGTTATTTTGTCATTTTAAAACCCTAAGGACTATTTTTGTAATTTACCGAAACATAAAGAAGCCCTAGGGGCTGTTTTTTGTAAATTTAGTAAAGTTACAAAACCTGGATATAACTAGGGGACCAAATCTGCCATAAGCCGAAACTTTAGCAAGCCCGAGGTACTAAATATGTAAAATCCGAAAGTTTACTTGTTTAAAAATATGGAGGGACTAGTTTTGCCATGTTTCGAAACATTAACAAGCCCTAACCCTAAAATCTATTTTAATTATAATAAAACATAATTAAAAGTCTAGATCATAAGGATTAATGTATAAACTTAAGTTTATGATAAATAAATTATTTTATAAATATTAAATAATTTATAAAAACTTTAGAGTTAAATAAAATAACCTATTTTTTATGAAATATTTATTTATATTTGCTTTACAAAAATTGTATAAACAAGATGAATATGTATTATTAAAACATGTACTCATATACTTTTAAGAAATAAAATTATATGAACGTTAATTATGTTGAATGTTACTACATATATATATTATAAGTAAAACCCCTTATGTTTACTTAAATATAGAACTTGGTTATAAATTTAATTAGATGTTATTGATACAAGTACTATAAACATAGATTAATCTTTTAAGTGAAACATTTTCTTTTATGTTTACTTAAATGTAAAACTTAATTGTAAGATTGAATGATTACTATAAATACATGTATGCTAACTGATATTAATAGTTAAACATTTCGTGTTTACTTAAAGATAGAACTTATATAAATAAGTTTAATGAATATTGATAATACTTGAACTATGATAAATACCATAGTATGAATGAACTGAATAACATCCGTATAAGCATACATATATGTTCTTTGAACTATCTATTAAAATTGTACTATCTGATTAGGCATAACTTTGGTGTGAGCTTTTAATTGGATATCCGTGTTAAACAAGCAATTGCCTACTCCCATGTGAGTTTACAGCCCCATCTAAACTTTGATAAAATTTTCCCTTTTTGGGAAAGAAAATATGCAAACATATATTGGACATAACTGGATTGTATAAACTTGATTATGATTGATTATTATTGAAACTGTTAAATTGTTGTAAATCGCCCGAATGTTACAAATAGATATATTAGGGATTGACCATCCCCGTCTGGGTGAGTCATGCTCACTGTGCCTTGGCCGGGACAACAGACGTATACCGTGTTGGAACTGGAATGGGTGTCTTTTTGTAAGACACTACGTCCTCATCTGTTGAGGACTATGGGGTTAAGCTTCAGTTTCTAATAATAAACAATGTTATTTACATTTTAGTAAGAATGCTTTGTGCATTATTACTTCTATGATTGTTGTATGTCCAAACTAATTAATTGATTAAAATCTGTAAATTCACCAACTTTATGTTGACCCCCGTTAGCATGTTTTGCATAGGAAAATGAAGTTAGTACGTGGTGTGTGCATGGTCTCCAGCATCTTAGAAATCTGCATCATAGGACTCGTCAGGGGTTCTATTTGGGAAACAAAAACAATCACCTACTGTCTTGTTTAAGACAATTTTTATTTATTTGTTATCAAACATGTAATCTGATTTAAATAACTCTTTATCTTATGCTCTATGGACTATATGCTATCGATCCACCCTTGTGACATCTCCGGGGATATGTTCCGCATATTTTGACCCTACCCGGGGTGTCACAGAGAATGGTATCAGAGCGTTAGTTATAGAGAACCAGATAAATTTTTAAATAAAATAAAAATAAAAAATGATTTTTCTTTTATTTAAAACTGGACTATAACTTATAAAAAGCTTTTTGGGATTTTATTTTGGGACCGTATTAGTTAAGCATATAGATCTTAGGGCATTTTATGCTATGTGAACTAATTGTATATATATATATATATATATATATATATATATATATATATATATATATATATATATATATATATATATATATATATATATATATATATATATATATATATATATATATATATATATATATATATATATATATATATATATATATATATATATATATATATATATGTTTACTAAACTTGATTATTAATACTGTTTAGTGAGATATTGCTATATGTTAGACGTGCTAAACTTGAAAATTTTGCACCACATAGTGAAAATACTGAAATGAGAATATGATTAATATTAAACTAAACTTCACACTTACAAATTGACAAATGAACTACTTACATGATAATATATATATATATATATATATATATATATATATATATATATATATATATATATATATATATATATATATATATATATATATATATATATATATATATATATATATATAGATATATATATATATATATATATATATATATATATATATATATATATATATATATATATATGTATAAGTATATAAATATTTGTAACCTTAAAACATTCTAATAAGTGTTTAAAAAGGGATATATTTCATAAAACATGTAATCTAAATAATATTATTCTTTGTTTGTAAGCTTATACTCACTTCAAACTTAAAATAATACTATTTCAGAGCATCATGACTCCGCCTACTGCATCCACTACTCTTCTACCCAGAGTAGCACCTACTCCAGTTGTTTGTTCATCTCCACGATCGACGCAGTGTGGATGGTTGTCAGCCTCGGATTCAGAGGATGACCCAACTACCGAATCTGTACTCCCAGAGGACCCTTTTTCTATCTCAGCATCAGCCACACCTACCCTAACCTCTATGGAGGAGGACCGGGTCCCTTCTAGCATACCATCATCCATGCCTCCGTCATTCTCATCATGCTATTTCTCCGGACCCGCACCCGCCTCCACTTATGAGACCGGGGAAGGTTCCGGGGCAGGACGTGTCGATTCCGTCCAGGCCCAGATCTCTGCACTGGCTGCACGCCATGAGCAAGAGATATCTGACCTCCACAGCCAATTGACAGTCAGTCAACAGAGCCAGCCGTCATCTATGAGCGCATAGACACTCTTTTCCGCACTATGAGGGGAGACTCCCAGACTGCTAAGGGCATCCAGGCTAGGACGGACGAGGCACTAAAGTAGTTATTGGATGAGAACTACCGCCTCCACCAGCGCATTCAGGTCATGGAGGGTCTCCAACATCAGACCCATGCTGCTCTAGCTGCTCAGGAGCAATCATTGTCCATCTTCTTTGATCTCGCTACTGTCCGACATGATGGGGTTACTAGGGAGATGGCTTATCTCCGAGGGGTCGTCGATAGACTCCGGAACCAGCTACTGTCTGCACTCCGTACGCTCAAGGAGACCCGAACGACAGTTCGGACTTTGTGGAACACCGGGAGGAATTCTGCAGCCCCACCAGCTCCATCCGCACCTTCAGCCCCGACATCATCTAGTGGACCATCCAGGCAGGATTAGCATAGACGTACTAGACTTCTTGTACGTCATGATAAGCTCACGGGTTGCATCCCGGCTATCATGACATAGGGCCTTTGTACTTTTATCTCTTTTTCAGCTTTTGATGATGTAATCCTGTACTTATCTTTTCCTTTTCTTTTGGGACATGTAACTTTGGGATATGATGTTTTAAAGACTGTGTGTATCATACTTTGGATTAGGCCCGACCGGCCTATGACTTAGATTGTGTTATGCTAAGATGACTGTTAAATTTCTAATGTAAATAACATGTAATCACTTTCTTTATTATATCTGCTGTGCAATGTATTATATTATGAGATGTTAACAGGTTATCCAAATTTGTTATGAAATCAGTGCATAAGTTTCCTCGTGCAAATAATATAAAAATTGTACTAATGCTTGAGCTAATAATCTCATTTTGTATATGATTAAAGACAAATGGTGATTACGAGGTCAAATCCCAATAATGCAACCACTTCCAATGCCGACAATGCTGAATCCCCAGAAGCTACTCGAAATGTCACTGCCGCACAACTGCGGCAAATGATAAGTGAAGGCATCACAACAGCGATGGCAGCCAGAGGAGCTAACCCAAATGCAAACAATGATCCAAATTCTGATGCTCGCAGAAACAACACCAACAGGGGTTGCTCTTACCCCGACTTCTTAAAATGTAAACCCTCATACTACCGAGGGAAAGAAGGAGTTGTTGAACTGATGCACTGGTTTGAAAGGCTAGAGATAGTCTTCCGCATCAGTGGTTGTGCTGACGAGAACAGAGTTAAGTTTGCCACGTGCACCCTACTTGAGAGTGTCCTTACCTGGTGGAACTCTGTGGTCGCTATCCTTGGACATGACGCTGCTTATACTCTCACTTGGGCCAACCTCAAGGAAAGAATGACTGAGAAGTACTGTCCCAGAGGAGAAATGAAGAAGTTGGAAGTCGAGCTGTGGGATCTCAAGTGTAAGAACAATGATATCATTTGGTACAACCAAAGATTTCAAGAGTTAAGCTTGATGTGCACCAGAATGTTTCCTCTAAGGAGTGACAAGATTGAAAAGTATGTCAGCGGACTCTCTGACAACATTCATGACAGTGTGCTAGCTTCACGACCCACCACTGTGGAAGGTGCCATGGAATTTGCGACTAAGCTGATCAATAAACGAGCCCGCAATCTGTCCGAGAGACAAACGGACAACAAGAGGAAATCCGATGAAAACTCTCGTAGCCAGCACCAACAGCCTTTCAAAAAGCAAAACATTGGGCAAGCAGATGACACTACTCCCACAACCCGCGCTAAGAACTACTCGGGGACCAGGCCCAAGTGTTCAAAATGCAACTACCATCATGTTGCTGGAGGACAATGCCAAGGATGCTACAAATGTGGCCAACAAGGCCATTTTGCTCGCAATTATCCCACCAATGTTGCTACCTCCGGTCGACCCAACACCAATCCTGGAAACGGCAACAAGGGCAAGTCCAACGCACGAGGGAGTGGAAGTGGGCAACAGGGAAACCAAAACCCCCTGGTGGGAGCAGTAGCGGACAGAAGAAAGTTATGGTATGTTACGAGTGTGAAACCCCTGGGCACGTGAGACCTGATTGTCCCAAGTGGGCCAACTAGAAGAAGGACAACAAAGGAACTCTTTCGCAAGTGTACATGGCCGGCAATGCCCCAGCAAATCCAGGCTCCAACTCCATACATGGTACGTTCTTACTAAACCAATGATATGCATCTATCTTGTCTGATACATGTGTAGACCAAAGCACTACAACTGCTAAATTTAGTAACGTGATGGAAATTCCCCTGATAGTTCTAGATTCCCAATATACGGTGAAATACTTGACGAAAAAAGTTATGATAGTTAAGCACCATCATCCGAGGTTGTTCCTTAAAAACTTTCCGAATCAGTCGTTTTACACCAATCAGATCCTAGAAAGCCTTGATAACTTTGATGTCGTTATTAGCACAAATTGACTAGCAAGCATCATGCGTTTATCCTATATAACCAAAAATGGGTTTGTGTACCCTGGTGAGATGAAACCTTATTATATTGGGGAGCCATAACCCCGATATAGTTAACACTAGATTTAGTGTCATCTCTAGCACCAACGGGCCAGAGAATATTTGGTCCGAGAATATCCCATTTCCTTAACATGTTTCTTCCCTGCCTAAACCTGAAAGACACACCCGGCTCACAATGGGTGTATTTTGTAGGGTTACTTCCGCCACCTAGGCAACCCTAAACCTAAAAGGCACACCCAACTCACAATGTGTGTACTTTGTAGGGCTATGTTCGACATCCCCGTAAGGAGATGTTGAATGTCCTATGTTTTTGGACATTCCTCTTTCCTCTTCGGGTCCAATTAGTTCGACAATACCATCACCCACTAGACGTTGGGAGATGAGAATTTCTCTCTTTATAAGTTAAAATTTGTACGAATTTTGAACCAGTAATAGTGGATGCATGACCCTTGTTACGACACGCTGCAAGGCGCGCACTTCTTTATTCTTGGTATCTTCTTTTATTTCCACCATTTGAGGTACTTCTTTTCTACGCCCCTCTCACTCAGCCTTACGGCAAAGGAAGCAGGTTCTTGCAACTTCTTGCGCAAACGCCATCGACAACAATCTTAACCTCTTTGTTGGGTAGAAACTTTAGTACCATTAACTAATGTTTGTGTCCCGCTGGCTTGAGGTAAAGATCGTAAGTCTTTTCTTAAAGCTATTAATATAGGAGGGGTTAAAGTTAAACATGTTTGTTTTACCTTCAACCCCCAATTTTTCGTCCTCGGGTATGGAGATATAACTTGTATCTCACCCATGAAAAGGATGTAGAAATAGTGCATCCCCAGATTCCCTAGCGTATGAAGGTCCTCCTCATATTAGAAACCATTTGCAATGGATTTGTCCTCCTAACCAAATCCACAACGCCATTGGTTTTCTCCCAGATCCTGGAAGGATATAGCCGCGACCCCGTTAAGCATTCCTCGCCTACCCATCCACAGCAGCAGTCTCCTTTATTGCTCAATCGGATGTATAGTGCGATCTGGAAAAAGATCTCTTTGCATTCCCCGCCTACCCATCCACACCAACAGACTCCTTTAATGCTCAATCGGATGTATAGTGCGATCCAGATAAAGATCTCTTTGCATTCCTCGCCTACCCATCCACAGCAGCAGTCTCCTTTACTGCTCAATCGGATGTATAGTGCGATCCGGAAAAAGATCTCTTTGCATTCCTCGCCTACCCATCCACAGCAGCAGTCTCCTTTACTGCTCAATCGGATGTATAGTGCGATCCGGATAAAGATATCTTTGCATTCCTCGCCTACCCATGCATAACAGCAGTCTCCTTTACTGCTCAATCGGATGTATAGTGTGATCTGGATAAAGATCTCTTTGCATTCCTCGCCTACCCATCCACAGCAGCAGTCTCCTTTACTGCTCAATCGGATGTATTGTGCGATCCGGATAAAGATCTCTTTGCATTCCTCGCCTACCCATCCACAACAGCAGTCTCCTTTACTGCTCAATCGGATGTATAGTGCGATCCGGATAAAGATCTCTTTGCATTCCTCGCCTACCCATCCACAACAGCAGTCTCCTTTACTGCTCAATCAGATGTATAGTGCGATCCGAATAAAGATCTCTTTGCATTCCTCGCCTACCCATCCACAGCAGCAGTCTCCTTTACTGCTCAATCGGATGTATAGTGCTATCCATATAAAGATCTCTTTGCATTCCTCGCCTACCCATCCACAGCCGCAGTCTCTTCTACTGCTCAATCGGATGAATAGTACAATCTGGATAAAAATATCTCTGCATTCTCTTCTGTTCACCTGTAATGACAGAAATTTCCATTAATAACGAATCAGGCATATAAGAATAACCTAGGTGTAGACCACTTCGTGTTCATGCCGCCATCCGTACCTGAGAGAGAACCTGAAACGAATCATGTACTTAGAACATCTCTTACTTAAAAGATAACTAAGTTTTTAGTAGCTTTGAGGATAAAGCTAAAATAACGGGGTGGTGTTGTAAAATCCATGATTTTACCATGATTTTATGTTGTAGATTTCCACCCAATAATCCTAGAACACATATTCATATATTATGTTTCCTTAAGATGTGAATAAACATGTCTATCATGTAACTATACTTCTACATCCATCTTTGTTGAAAATAACTTCACAACTTAAACCATGAACTCACAACTAAGTAAAAAAAGTAATGAAGTGTGTTTTTTTAACTATAAACAACACTTAACAAATATGGAAACATACTACACAATGTACTTATAATGTAGGAGTACATGCATATTATAACATGCTTAAACTCTCATGGACTAGCCCAAGGTTGTACTCTTTGTATTAGGCCCAACATAAGCCCATGACCAAAGCCCATCCTTTTCCCCCTCTTTGGTGAGTATCACACGGCATAGGCTTGTGTGGAAGAAGGAGAGTTTCCTTGGAAAGGCAAAAGGGGACACTTGGCATGATATGTCTTACCAAGGTAAATCATACCTTTTTCCATTCATTTCCCTCTCTCTTCTTTAAGCCAAAACACATACCTTCTCACACACATGCAATCCAATCTTGTTCTCTCACCCTCTTCTCTCTCAAATCATACGGCTTAAAGCCATATACATCCAAATCCAAGTATTAATTCCACCAAGATACTTGTCTCATCTTTACTACAAATCATTGGTAGTATCATTCTCTTGGAATCACTATAAACAAGCCCTAGCTAAGTCATCAAGGCCACGACTTGGTTTGTTTTACGGTTTTCTTCATCATCTTGAGTAGATCTCAAACCTCCTTGTTCATCTAGATCCTCTTTGGTACTTTTAGGCAAGAAAGGTATACACTACATGTTATTTCATTTCTTCATGCATGCATCATCATATATCTATAAACACAAGTAAATAACATGTTAAAATCAAGATTTGGTAAAGCTATGACCATTATAGGTCACGACATATTTATAAAAATCATGTTCATGATTTAAAATCTTTTAATAAGAAACCTATAACTTATATCCTATGTTTTAAACTTGATTTAAAACCCATATGAGACGTTTTGCAAATCTAAATGTTGCATGAGTTACAAATCTTGTTTTATAGGACTATGGTTAAACCAATAGTCATAGATCTCATAAAATGAATGTGTGTAACCTAAAAGTCTTGAAGACCATGACCTTAAAGGTCACTACATACATGGTTAATGTATATGTGATTTATGTGTTAATTTTAAATGATGGAATATGAAATGATACATGTTAAATTGACTATTAAAAATCACAAATAACTTGTGGGATAAATGTAGCCGTGGGTTATATATGACCTAAAATAAATTAGATGTACATGCATGCTTATATTAACCATAGATCTAATGATAAAAACTAACTTGAGTATGTTAAACATAAAAACAAGTTTATAAAATCTTTTAGGAACTTTGGGAGGAGACAATATAGCTGTGGGCTATATGTAGTCACCTTGGTAAAATGGGAACCTTAGAAACATGCATGTCACCTAGATAATCATGATTATATTTTGCAAATATTTACAAGACTTAAAAACTAGTTAAAGTGACATCTTGGAAATACCAAGATCTAAAAATATAGCCGTGAGCTATATATGAGTGTACATGGATCTATGTTTGATTTTTAGGCCTAAACATAGTTTAGATCTTATTTTGAACTTGTGACTTATTTTCTTGATGTATACATGGTTAGATCTATTTTTGTAACACTTATAAAGCTACATGCAACCTTAAAATGGGACTTGACTTATCTTAATATGCTATAACTAATGTAGGTCGTAGGTTATAAGCTCCTACTAGGGCTTATGACTTACTTGTAACCTTATGGCACACCTAGATCTAATTTGGTATAACACATAAAATGAATTTTAAGTTTTATTCATCTATTTAGATTGAAAACTAAATATTAATAAGCTCATAATAAGCTTATAAGAATATCCTAAGTAAAAACTTATATAAAATGAAAAGTAGTGTTAATGGACTATTTAAGCCCATGAAATGTTAATTCAAAACTTAAATGGACCCAATAAGCCCATTTTATAAATTATAGTAACTTAAATGGACTTAAGATCACACTTAGGCCCATTTAACTAATTAAAGGGACTTAAAAATATATTAAGCCCAATAAACGATTTAAAGGCCTATTTAAATAAATTAGTGGACTTGAAATATATTTAAGCCTACTAAAATAGCCCATTAGATGTTTAGCCCATTAGATGAGCCCATATAAAATTTAAATATTAAAATAAAAGTTTTTATAATAAAATATAACTATTAAAACTTTTTGATGAAAATGATAATTTACAAAACTTAAAGACTAAAATCGTAACCTATGAAACTTGTTTTGATAAATTAGTAAGCACAAGGACTAAAAATGTAAATATCCAAAAGTCGAGGGTTTAATAATTACTAACCGTGGCAAATTAAACCCTAGGGACCATTTTGGGAAGTTATTTTGTCTTTTTAAAACCCTAAGGACTATTTTGTAATTTACCGAAACATAAAGAAGTCCTAGTGGCTGTTTTTGTAAATTTAGTAAAGTTACAAAACCTAGATATAACTAGGGGACCAAATCTGCCATAAGCCGAAACTTTAGCAAGCCCTAGGTACTAAATATGTAAAATCCGAAAGTTTACTTGTTTAAAAATATGGAGGGACTAGTTTTGCCATGTTTCGAAACATTAACAAGCCCTAACCCTAAAATCTATTTTAATTATAATAAAACATAATTAAAAGTCTAGATCATAGGATTAGTGTATAAACTTAAGTTTGTGATAAATAAATTATTTTATAAATATTAAATAATTTATAAAAACTTTAGAGTTAAATAAAATAACCTATTTTTTTATGAAATATTTATTTATATTTGCTTTACAAAATAAATTGTATAAACAAGATGAATATGTATTATTAAAACATGTACTCATATACTTTTAAGAAATAAAATTATATGAACGTTAATTAAGTTGAATGTTACTACATAAATATATTATAAGTAAAACCCCTTATGTTTACTTAAATATAGAACTTGGTTATAAATTTAATTAGATGTTATTGATACAAGTACTATAAACATAGATTAATATTTTAAGTGAAACATTTTCTTTTATGTTTACTTAAATGTAAAATTTAATTGTAAGATTGAATGATTACTATAAATACATGTATGCTAACTGATATTAATAGTTAAACATTTCGTGTTTACTTAAAGATAGAACTTATATAAATAAGTTTAATGAATATTGATAATACTTGAACTATGATAAATACCATAGTATGAATGAACTGAATAAAATTCGTATAAGCATACATATATGTTCTTTGAACTATCTATTAAAACTGTACTATCTGATTAGGCATAACTTTGGTGTGAGCTTTTAATTGGATATCCGTGTTAAACAAGCAATTGCCTACTCCCAGGTGAGTTTACAGCCCCATCTAAACTTTGATAAAACTTTCCCTTTTTGGGAAAGAAAATATGCAAACATATATTGGACATAACTGGATTGTATAAACTTGATTATGATTGATTATTATTGAAACTGTTAAATTGTTGTAAATCGCCCGAATGTTATAAATAGATCTATTAGGGATTGACCATCCCCGTCTGGGTGAGTCATGCTCACTGTGCCTTGGCCGGGACAACAGACGTATACCATGCTGGAACTGGAATGGGTGTCTTTTTGTAAGACACTACGTCCTCATCTGTTGAGGACTATGGGGTTAAGTTTCAGTTTCTAATAATAAACAAATGTTATTTACATTTTAGTAAGAATGCTTTGTGCATTATTACTTCTATGATTATTGTATGTACAAACTAATTAATTGATTAAAATCAGTAAATTCACCAACTTTATGTTGACCCCCGTTAGTATGTTTTGCACAGGAAAATGAAGTTAGTACGTGGTGTGTGCATGGTCTCCAACATCTTAGAAATCTGCATCATAGGACTCGTCAGGGGTTCTATTTGGGAAACAAAAACAATCACCTACTGTCTTGTTTAAGACAATTTTTATTTATTTGTTATCAAACATGTAATCTGATTTAAATAACTCTTTATCTTATGCTCTATGGATTATATGCTATCGATCCACCCTTGTGACATCTCCGGGGATATGTTCCGCATATTTTGACCCTACCCGGAGTGTCACAAAATTCTTTGCTATGTTTAAAATTTGTGGATCCAAAAATGATGTCATCTACATAAACATGAACTAATAGAAAATCTCCTCTGTTATTCTTAATGAACAGAGTCCGATCAATAGTGCCCCTCTTGAATCCATTGTCTAATAGATATTTGGACAAAGTACCATACCAAGCTCTAGGGTGCCTAATGAAGACCATACATAGCCTTTTGCACCTTATAAACCTTATTTGGGTGCTCTGGGTCTTCAAAACCAAGAGGTGTTGCATAACATACACCTCTTTTTCAATGGTGCTATAGAGGAAAGTATTATTGATATCCATTTGGTACACAATAAATCCCTTGAAAGAAGCATAAGCAATAAAAAAACCTAATATCATTAATTCTTGCAATTGGAGCAAATACTTCTTTATAGTCAATCCGTTCATATTGTGTGTACCCTTGTGCTACCAGCCTAGCCTTGTTCCTAATCACAATTCCCCTTTCATCCTTCTTGTTCCTCAACACCCATATTGTTTCAATTGGTCTAACACCTCTAGGACAATCAACCAATATCTATTTCTTAGATTTCAAATTGCAACAACTCATCCTACATTGCTTCCACCTAAATTGGATCTTGTAAATCATCAACGATCTTATTGGGTTATTCCTAGGAAAGCAAACAAGCAGAGTTGCAAATTTTGACGGTTAGTTTTCATAGTGATATTAGCAATATAATTGTGCTCCTTGGCATGAAAACACGTTTTCCTAGGAGTATCAAAGGTGCCAATAATTTGTGATTTAAGATGATATTTGTTGACTTTGTGAGTAGGAGTCATGCTTACAATGACATCTATTTCCAAGTTTCCCAAATCAGCTTCAATTTTTTAGGAAAGAACTCTCTAAAAGGGACATCCAAATTCATCACATTGCCTAAAGATTACATTTGATGGGCAACATGAAGGATTGAATAGCTAGGACCTCCACTTGAGATAATCCCGGGTCTGCTTGAATTTGTAGCAAATGAGAGAAATAGAGAACCAGGTAGGGTGCCTTTGTCCGTATATGTGTCATTGTAAACCACCACTAATGTAGAAACACGGGGAATTTTTGCATTAACAGGGGGATCCTTGTCATCATGGTTCCCACTATTTTCATCCCTGTTTGGATCACCGCGTCTAAAACACTTCTTTTCATTTTTGTCATTCTTGCCAAACCGGTTCTTTGAACATACTTTCTTGTCATTGCTTGGTTGTCTTACATATTTTCCTCTTATCTTGAAGAACTTCTTGAAATCTCTAACGACCATAGCATACTTTTCATCTTCACTTTCGTAAGTTGAACATTCTTATCGCTATGCTCTTTCTTGGCTTTCAATGCTAGAGATTTTCTTTCACTCTTGCTCTTGAATATTTCCGAATCCTTCAAGATTATCATTTCGTGAACTTTCAAATTTCTAACAAGTTCATCGAGTGATAATGTAGTGATGTCCTTTTATTCTTCAATCGTCGTGACTTTAGCTCAATAATGAAATAAATAAAGATAAAGAAATAATTAATAAAAAAAAACAAAATAAAATTGACTTCATTTTGCCTCCACTTCGGATGCAAGGCTCTAAGAAACTTTGTAACATTTTTCTTGCCAGAAAAACCTTCATCAAGTGCTTTTAGAATAGTAAAGATAATGTTAAATCTAAAAAATGCGTTATCAATAGTTTCATCTTCTAAGATGACAAATTGTTCATATTGTTAAATGAGAAGATCGATTTTGCTTTCTTTGACTTAATTATTACATTTGTGAGTTATCAAAAGAGTTTGCCAAATTTGTTAGCGGTTTTGCACATAAAAATTCTTTCTTACTCTTTCTTTGGTAAAGCATTATAAATGACCATTTCAACCTCATTATTTTTGGCAAGTTTCTTCCTAGTGTCATCATTTTGACTTTCATAAGAAACTAGTTCTTTCTTTTCAGAAATCTCGTTATATTGCATAGGTAAAAAGTCATCATTAGTAATAACTTGCCAAAGATCTAAACCTTTTGATTTCACATAAGTCTCGAATCTATTTTTCCAATACAATCGGTTTCAAAAATAGGTGGTCTTTGCATAGATTGCCCTTCTCGGTATTTATTAGAATCCATATATTGGTCAAAGTTTTAAAATACAATATACTTCTAAAGCTTGAGTGACCTTGACTCAGGATACCAATGGTAGAAACTAGAAAAAAAGGGGGGGGGGGAGGTTGAATTGTTTTACCACTTAAAAATTGATTTACAAATTCCTTTTGAAAATAGTTAGATTCATGTGAAACTTTCTTATTCTAAATATGAATAATTAATAGTATAGCTAGATTAATAATCACAAACTATATGCAAGATTAATTAAAAGTTTTAAAGAGAATAAGGAAAGGAAAGATCAAACCGATTGACAAGGATTAATAGTGGTTCGACCCTGAAGCTCTATCTTCGTCCTTACTCCACTCCTCGAGTACCCTACTCGAGAGTTAACTTAATAAAAAAGCTCATTTCTAGGTAGAGAAACCTTACACCTCACTTACACTAATTTCCGACACTAAACTATATGTCGAGTTCTAATATTAGATAACACTAATCTACACCAATATACTTTAAGGCCCATGTATTAACCACAACACATACACAACTTCCAAATCATACACGAATTTGGATCTACACAAATTGTTGGGCCAATGAAAGTTTTAACTATGGCCCTGTCTAGATTTGTTTAAATTAGACTAAGTGTTGAAAGGTCGCTGAGAGGACCAGCGACAGAGACTAGACCAGTGGAAGGCAAAGCCTCAGCTGGCACACCAGGATCATTCAAGTCAAAGACAACGTCAGAGAAGTCGAAGACAATCTGAAGTCAGACTCACCAGCGATTATGGATAGCTGGGATGTCAAAGGAATGCACTGGTGTTCAAGGATCTCTGAGTTGACAACACTCAGAGATCACTTAAGAACCCTAGAGACTTGGTTTAAGCAAAGCTTATCCAACCCTTTATAGTTTAGGCGGGAGAATCTTACAAGTGTTTTGAGCGGGACAAAACAAGAGATTCAAGTCAATGCCTAGTACGACCTAGTGGGACAAAGGTGAACAATTGGCAGAACTGTTCACCTAAAGTAGTTAAAGGCATGTCTCGATTTGGACATGCATTTAATACGTTGTACTCTTCCATTCAGAAGATGACACGTATCAACTACCCCCACTAAGGATACAACCTCGTACCACTATAAATAGGGGATGATAAAGAAGTTAAGATTCAACCCTTGTGCTTGGAATCTTTATCTAAGTTCTTTCTCCCACTAGAACCACTGAGGCCTCAGCTGTCCATCAGCGACTCGTTGGTTCTCTTGTAAACTTGAGTCTCGAATCAAGTTTACTTGTTCTAGGGTTCATTTCTTGTTGTTATTCAACAGGTGTATTCATAACACTTTGTAATACTTTGTTTATAATAGTTAATAAAGGATTACTCGTTTGAAAAGTATATCTATTGTGTGTTATTGTTTTTGTGTCTTAGTTTCAACAATAATTGTATTTTGGGACTTTAAATTGGTATCAGAGCGGTTTGATTTATAAAACCTTTCTAAAAACCGTTCTAGTTTTAAAATCAAGATCCAAATATGATTGAAACTATCCCACCACCGTTTGGTCAATCTAACCAAGCAAATACTTCAACAAACGCTCCAGCCACCACATCTACTACCATGCCTACACCCGTTGTAAGCACTGGTGTAAATGAGGATGATCTTCCACAACTTCTTGATAATCGTGGAGGGTCACATGTGTCTAATGTTCCAGCGTTTGATGAAGAAGATTTCTCAAGTTGGAAAAGTGAATTTCTTATATACTTAGATGGCCTAGAACCCTTCTTGTTTGAAATCTTAGAAAATGGTCCGTATGTACCACTGGCTATTTCCTCTACACCAGAGAGACCCATTAAGAAACCTGTTAAGCAATGGTCTCCCGCTGATAGACGTCTGGCCAACCAGGACAAGAGACTTAAAAGTATAATAGTCTCTTGCCTACCCAAGAACATTATGAAGTCCATCATCAAGTGCAATACCGCACAAGAAATGTGGACTGAGTTGGTTCTAGGGTATGAAGGACCAGAAGAGACTAAAGAGACCAAAATCCAAGCATTAAGACTTAAGTTTAACGCTTTCAAAGCCTTAGAAACTGAAACTGTTTCTCAAACTTACACTAGACTTAAGATCTTGCTGAATGATTTAGGTAACAATGGTGTTGTACTACCCAAGGCTGAGGTTAATGCCACATTTGTAAACAGCTTGCCTAGGAAATGGCTTAGCCTTAACCAAACCCTGAGAGCAAATAATGCCATAAAAATGATACTCTTGCTCAACTATTTGGTAGATACAATTATGAAGAAGGACTGATTGACTCTATTTACAAATCAGAGACTGATAGGTTTACTTCTCCTATATCTGGGTCAAAAGCTCTTGTTGCTAACCACTCTTTTCAGGATAGTGACTCTGACGTGGAAGAAGACACAAGAAGTAGTCAAGAATTCCTTGATGAATTACATGCTGAATTCCATGACAGAGCCCTCTTAGCTGACCAGAAGAGATACTACAAAAGATCTGGTAGAGTTGGTGCTGCCAAGATTGACAAATCCAAAGTGTCATGTTACACTTGTGGAAAGACTGGTCATTTCCAAAAGGACTGCTGGTCAAACAAGACATCTTCTCCCAGTTTTCCATCATCCAGCAAAACCCCCAGCAAAAAGAAGTTTTCTCCCTCACCTTTCAAGCAATCCTCTCTCAGTGACTCTGAGGGTAAAAAGGACTACAAGGTAAAATACAAGGCCTTGAAAGCTGAGCTGATCAAACTCAATCAGAAAGCTGATGATGCTGCCAAGAAGAAGGATAACAAAAAGACTGAAAAAGGTCTAATAGCTGCTTCTTTTGACTGGGATGATGAACCCCTCACCTCTGAGGATGAAGGAACCACCACCGTCAGAGCCTTCATGGCTGTTGCTGATGAAGAACCAGCGGTTGGTAAAAATGAAGCTAGATCAGGTCAATGGGTTGACATCACTATGAAAAAGGTACAAAGATTACTTTCCATGCCTGAGGGTCCTGACAGAGACCATGTCAGTGATTACACTTTAGTTGACCTCCATTTTGTTGAAGAACAAAGGAAAAATCTGTTAAATAAGTTTCAAAATCTCAAAAATGAGTTGAGTCTTTGCCAATCTGAATTAGCTAATCTCAAACCTTTTGTGAACATCGCTAATCAACTTCAAAATGAGGTCAGCAAGTTGTCCATTGAAAATGAATCATTAGCTGATGAAAACTCTGAGTTGAGAAAAACCATTGAAAAATGGAACCTTGCCCAGTCCACTGTGGAAGAAATAGTTGCTGAAACTATTCCAGGAAATGTGGTTCAAGCCATAGGGGGTAAGGGTAGGTTCAAAAACCACATTCCAGTGCCCAGTGTTAAATTTGTCCCATCAGAAGTCACTTCTCCTCTCTCCACCTCTGTGGTTGAGAAGGACTCTGACAAAGAATCTGACGCATCAGCTACTCCCAAACTTGCTGGTGCTAACCCATCAGATTCCTTGCTTGGCCCAAAACCAGTTCTCAAAACCTCTGGGAACCTCACTTCCAAAGTTGCTGATAAAGCACACAAGAAGGTTTATGTGGCCAAAAACACTGACATACCCACTTCTTCCACCGAAGAGTTATCTCCCACCAAGAAACTTCTCCTCACCCTGATGGAAGAGGTAAAAGGGTTGAAAGAAAAAATCAACCCCAAGGATAACAGTCCTTCTGTTAACTCCCTTGGTGAAAGCTCCAGCAGCTCAAAGGGGAGAACGCTATTCAGGCCTTGCAAACACTGTGGGTTCAAAAATCATTCCTCAGATGATTGTTCCAAGAGACCCAAGTGTATCACATGTGAGTCCACTGAACACTCTTCTAGAGAGCATGAGGAGATCATCGCTGTTCAAAGAACTCGAACACAGCTTAGATCTAAAACCCCTCACAGGCCCTCTAGAAGACCTGAGCAACCAAAATCCAGAGAAAGTTCTCAGGGATACAGGCCTAATCCTCCCTGCAAATATTGTGGCTTTTATGACCACCACTCTGATGAGTGTGAACATTACCCTGGTTGTGACATCTGTGGCAGCATGCGACTTGAAACCAGGGATTGCAACCAAAGAGGGGGAGAAAGGCCCAGAAGACCCAATGTCGCCAGTCAGCGACAGCATGGACCCACTGGAAAGTGGGTTCATCATAGAAACTAATCTGGTTTGTTATATCTATGCAGGCATACCTAAAGAAATCTGTTTGGTATTTGGATAGCGGGTGCTCCAGACACATGACAGGAATTAAACAATATCTGCATAGATATAAGAAGGAGCCTGGTCCAAAAGTAGTCTTTGGGGATGACTCCTCAGGGGCCACTGAAGGATATGGCTCAGTGGATTGCAATGGATTAACCTTCACAAGGGTCGCTTATGTAAATGGTTTGAAGCACAACCTAATCAGCATTAGTCAACTCTGCGATGCTGGGTTCAAGGTTCTGTTCTCTAAGACCCAAGGAACTATCTTCAATCAGAACGATGATGTCGTTCTAATTGCACCCAGAAGAAGGGATGTTTATGTCATTGACATGACATCATCCCCTGAAGGAGAGAACACCTGTCTCTTTGCCAAAGCATCTGATAGCGAAAACTGGCTCTGGCATAAGAGACTCTCCCATCTCAACTTCAAAAACATCAACAAACTGGCAAAGAATGACTTGGTAGCTGGACTTCCCTCTCTGACCTTCAGCAAGGACAGACCCTGCTCAGCCTGCGAGAAAGGGAAGCATCACAGGGCTTCATTCAAAACAAAACAATCATTCTCCATTAACAAGTGCCTTCATCTTCTTCACATGGACTTGTTTGGACCAGTTAAACCTCAATCCCTCAATCACAACAAATATACCTTGGTCATTGTAGATGAATTCTCCAGATACACATGGGTATTCTTTCTTAAGAGAAAGAGTGATGCTGCTGAAAGAATCATGTCCTTCATCAGAGAAATAGAAAACCTCAATGACTGCAGGGTAAAGGCTATCAGAAGCGACAATGGCACAGAATTCAAAAACCATGCCATGGAAGCCTTTTGTGATGAAAAGGGTATATCACAGAACTTCTCAAACCCAGGAACCCCTGAACAAAACGGTGTCGCTGAAAGAAGAAACAGAACACTCATTGAAGCTGCCAGAACAATGCTCAGCGAATCTAGACTTCCTAAACAATTCTGGGGTGAGGCTGTGTACACAGCATGCTACACACAAAACAGATCCATTATTGTGAAGAGACATGGCAAGACCGCTTATGAAGTGTATAGGAAGAGAGCCCCTGATGTAAGCTACTTCCATGTCTTTGGTTGCCCTGTTTTCATTCACAATTACAAAGATCACCTGGGTAAATTTGATGAAAAATCAGATGATGGATTCTTCCTTAGATACTCTCCCACCTCCAGATCCTTCAGAGTATTCAATATTCGTAGGCAAGAACTAGAAGAGTCCATTCATGTCACCTTTAATGAAGCTGACGCTGTCATAACACACACCAACTCAGAGGAGTGTGACATTGACTTCAACGAAGTCAAATCTTATCCCAAAGATGATTTCTCAAATCCCAAGGATTCATCTCAAAGTCGTCACAAGGATCTCCCATATGTTCAAGCTTTTGATCCTCACTCCATCTCTGACATCACTCCAGAGACTGTTGGTGTTGAATCTCTTACTCAAATCTCTGAAGAAAATGCTGATCCTGTCACTTTAGATATTCAATCAGATGAAGAGATCATGGACGAAGAGATTACATGTGATGAACCTCCATCACTCCCTGAACTTGAAGTGACTCCTGATCCCACAGAGACTCCTGTTCCACAATCCAAATGGAGTAGGAACCAAGATATTCTTCTAGTTAATATTCTTGGAGAACCCTCTGAGGGAGTCACCACCAGAGGAAAATTAAAAACTCTGGAAACCGCCTCTGCAAATGAATGCCTGTTTGCAAATTTTCTCTCTGAGGATGAACCTAAGAACGTGGCTGCTGCTCTGCTTGATGAAGGCTGGGTTGTTGCCATGCAAGATGAACTCAATCAGATCAAGAGAAACAAGGTGTGGACTCTGGTTAAAGCTCCAGCTGGTAAGCAAGTGGTTGGAACAAAATGGGTCTACAGAAATAAAAGGGATGAAGCTGGTATGATTGTAAAAAACAAGGCTAGGCTCGTGGTGCTGGGATATAACCAATCTGAAGGAATTGATTATGATGAAACCTTCGCACCAGTGGCCAGATTGGAAGCCATCAGAATCTTCCTAGCCTTTGCAACTTATATGGGTTTCATGGTTTATCAGATGGATGTGAAGAGTGCCTTTCTCAATAGGAAACTTGCAGAGGAAGTATATGTCAGTCAACCCCCAGGGTTTGAAAACAGTGACTACCCAAATCATGTCTGCAGACTTCACAAAGCACTCTATAGGCTGAAACAAGCGCCCAGAGCCTGGTATGAAACTCTCTCAAAATTCCTTCTTGAAAATAAATTTGTCAGAGGTACCATTGACCAAACCTTGTTCACCTATAGGTCCAAGGGTGACGTCATATTAGTACAGATTTATGTGGATGACATAATTTTTGGTTCAACCAATGTTAACTTGAGCAAACAATTTGCTAAACTTATGACCAAAAAATATGAAATGAGCATGATGGGGGAACTAACCTTTTTCTTGGGTTTTCAAATCAAACAAAATTCAAAAGGAATTTCTATTTGTCAAGAAAAGTACGTTAGAGATTTGCTCAAGAAGTATGATCTGTCTGATTGTGCATCAGTGAAATGCCCCATGCTTCCTCCCAACAACTTGGGAGCTGATGACTCAGGGGTCTCTGTTAATGAGACCTTATATAGAGGCATGATTGGGTCACTGATGTATCTTACAGCAAGCAGACCAGACATACAATTCTCCACTTGTCTCTGTGCTAGGTACCAAGCTAACCCCAAGGAATCCCACCTTGTAGCTGTCAAAAGAATTTTCAGGTACTTGAAAGGATCTCCCTCATTGGGTCTCTGGTACCCAAATGGTTCAGGCTTCGACCTCAAAGCTTACTCCGACTCAGATTACGCTGGGTGCTGCCTTGACAGAAAGAGCACCTCTGGTAGCTGTCAAATCCTTGGAGGAAAGTTGGCATGCTGGAGTGCTAAGAAGCAAAACTCTGTGGCTATGTCATCAGCTGAGGCTGAATATGTTGCGGCCGCTGGTTGCTGTGCACAAGTTCTCTGGATGAAAAGTCAGCTGGCTGACTATGGAATTAACTATGAGCAGGTTCCTATATTCTGTGACAACACCAGTGCCATAGCCATCTCCAATAATCCGGTACTTCATTCCAGAACCAAACATATTGACATCAGGTATCACTTTATCAGAGACCATATTCTAAAAGGTGATATTGAGCTACATTTCATACCCACTGAGTACCAGCTCGCTGACATTTTCACCAAGCCGCTGGCTGAGCCAAGCTTTACTAGGCTGGTCGCTGAGCTGGGAATGCTCAATATTGGGAAGTAAATCGATTGTTGACCTCTGTCTCTGGGCATTTAAGGGAATTGAATGTAACGAGGTAGTTACATTTCAATGGGAATGTTTTTAATCAGATATTAAATTCAAATGATTGTCTCTTTATGCCACCAACTTTCCCGCTTTCCAAGGGGACAAGTATACCATGAAAGGTCAAGGGGACCCACGAGTTTCTGAAAAAGGTTAATCTTTGCATTTAATGCTCTTATTGGAAAACGGCTAAACCTTTCAAAACCCTTGACCCAAAATTATTTTTTTTGTCACTTTGAAAATCTTCTCTCACACATTCCTTCTCATCTTCTCCATTCTCTCACCACCTTCAAACTCACAACAATGGCGTCTTCTTCACCAAACCAAACCTTCGTTGTACAAGCCGCCACAAACGTTGATTTCGAGATCTCAGATGGCAAGATTGCTTTAAATAACTGTGTGGCCCTTCTCGAACACAACAACCCACTCTACCATCCGTTGTTCCAATTCCTCAAGAACTCCACCATTGGCGAAGCTATCACCAAGGAACCCTCCACTTGTTACTATCAATACCTTCGAGAGTTCTGGTACAGCGCTGAAGTCGATCCATCCTCTTCCCAAATCACCTTCAACCTTTCCACCCATCCTCAACCTCTCACCTTTGATTTCACAACCTTTGCCACAGCCATTGGACTCCCTTACAACAACAATATATCAGCTTTACCCACCAGTGCCACAGTGAGAAAAGCTCTGGCCACCCTTCAGCCTCATGATAATCAGGAAAAACCTTTCACTGCTGCTGGCTTCCAAAGCAAATCCCTCATTAAGGTCAATTACTTCTCTCCCACATGGAGAACGCTGATGCTGTACATTGTCAAATGTCTGGGAGGGAACACTGGCTCTCACGACCAACTGAATGGCTCCCAACTGGCCATTGCCTACAGCTTAATCTGGGGTTTGGACATAGGGATCGCTCACATTCTTTACACCGATCTCATTGCTAAGTTGGAAAACAAAGGGAAGAAGAACCGTGGGGCCACCATCTGCTACACCAGATATCTCTCTCTTGTCTTAGAAAATATTCTTGGTGACTCATACACTGATGACACTCTACACTCCTTTCCCTCTCATCATATCACCGCTGCATCACTGAAAGCTCCAACTGAAGATGAAGTGCCTCTTACCAGACATATGATGAAAATCGCTGGGTTACTTGCTGAGGATGACGAGCCCTTGATCCCTCAACTTGAGGTGAATGCTGAAAGTATGGCTGATAAGTCTCTGTCCAAGACCTCTGTGCAATCTACTTCTCAGCCCAAAGAGCTCAAGGAAAAGAAGAAGAAGAGGAAAAACATCACCCTTTCCCCTGAAACCCCTTCTGTTAATCCTTCGAAGAAGATAAGGACACAGAAGAACCCATCCCCTTCTCTGGAGGATGTGGTCGAAGAGCCCATTGCTGACAAACAACCTGTGTCTAGTGTCTCCAAGTCAGCGAAGACGACTAAGATCCCTTCCCACGCTGATATCACTCAGGTATTAGTTTGTCCCTTATTTCTTTCAGAGGTCCACATACATTTACTCTCATTGTCTTTAGGAGAGAGTGATGTACTTTAGAGTTTGCCTCAACTCTTAGAGTGTCTGTGTCAGCACATAGATCCACTAGGATTTTCTGTACACTCTGTCTTCACTAGGAAGTGATTCACTTGTGCTCTTAACGCACCCCGATGATCCTTCACCCTCTGGACTGTGCTTTTGTCAAATAACAACCTAAGCACATATAAGTCCCGACTCAGAGTCTCTGCACTTTTCACTGACTCTGGGTCCCCTCATTAATAAAAGAGTCCCAAAGAATTTATTCTTTTGGGAAGACTGAATCATCACCCTCAGTCTTCCTAGGGGCAACGATAAAAGGCGACCTTTACCCTCATTTTATTCACAATCAAAAGAGTCCCAGGGAGTAATCCCTCAGGGGGAGCTGGATAATCACACCCAGCTATCCCAGGGGCAGAGAAAGGCGACCATTCCCATATCATGTTTCACAAATAAAAGAGTCCCAAGGAGAAATCCTTCAGGGGGAGCTGGATAATCACACCCAGCTATCCTAGGGGCAGCGAATGGCGATCCTTCAACACTTTTATTTCACATTAAAAGAGTCCCAAGGAGCAATCCTTCAGGGGGAGCTGGATAATCACACCCAGCTATCCTAGGGGCAGCGAATGGCGATCCTTAACATACCTATTTCACAATTAAAAGAGTCCCAAGGAGAAATCCTTAGGGGGGGCTGGATAATCACACCCAGCTTTCCTAGGGGCAGCGACTGGCGATCTATAACTGCATTATTTTTCACAACTGGTTACTAATAACTCTTATCACAGGCTCACAATCTTCATCAGGAACAACTTAACAATGATGATTACTTGATTGCTGATGACAATTCCGCTGAAGTTGCCACAATTGATCTTGATGCCCTCTCAGACTTCGAATCTCTGCCTGATGATGAAGTTCTTATTATAGAGGAAGGCCCCTTCACCTCTGACTTTGAGGAAATGAGCACTGATGACTACAACCTGTCCTCCATTGAGCTGACACCGGTCTCTGTCCCCTCCCTTCCTAATGTTCAAGAACTAGCTGCCAAAAGGCTATGGGAACAGAGACTTAGCTCCCCTGCACCTGTTCCATTTCCCACCTTGCCAAGTGTCATGGAGCTGGGGGCTAAGCAACACCTGGAATACCTACTCTCACGCAAGTCAGCACAAGTCCCACGAATGAAAAATGTACAGGAACTGGCTGCTGAGGCTTTATGGGAAAAGAGAGGGGATATCAGCATCACGAAACCCAAAGTCACAAACGAAGCTCTTCTCTCTGAAATCCAGACCCTGACTCATGCTGCTGAGGAGCTTACTACAAACTTAGAAACATCACTAACTTCATCAGTGGAGTCTTCCATGACCGCAATGCTTCCGCAACTGTTGAACAACGCTCTGAAGGCACAACTACCTGACCTACTCAGCCAGAGTCTTCAGATGTACATACCATCTGTTCTAACCTCAGCGGTAAAGGCAAATGTTGCAGCTATAGCTCAGGCTGCTGAACCCTCAAGACGTCTTCTTCAGGAACTTCTCCAAGGTGAACTTAAGGAAATTTGCATATTTGTTCACAATGAGTTCCTTCGCTTTAATAAGGCAGGTTCAGGCACAACACCTGCTGGGGCTATGCCTGAGGGGGAGAATTCTGCCTCCTCCTCTGAAGAAGATGAATCCACAGCTGAAATTCCAACACCCAAACCACTGAGATCTTTCAAATCCGCTGCTGAAACTGCGAAAGATAAGGGAAAAGGAATTGCTGTTGAGCAACCAGAAATAACCTTACACTCCCTTCAAGCTGAAGGTGGATCCACAGCAAGACCCTCCAAAAACTCTGAACTCAACAAATTTAAGAGCGCTGATGAACCACCACTCACCCCAGAGCAAGCAAAAGCCCAGATCATTGAACATCAAAGACTGGCAAATATCAGGGCCGCTGAACTAAGAAGCAAAGAAGCCTTGGACAAGCTCTCTCCCACTGCTAAGAAAGCTCAGCTTGTCAAGCTCAAGGAACTGGAGGACAAGAGGAACAACCTCTTAAAGGAATATCAAAGACTTGTCAACCAGAGAGCTGAACCCGGTCGTATCACCAAGTATACATGTTTCACTGACAAAGACAAAAAGGTGGTAATGACTATTTACAGGGAAAATGACATGCAGAACTACAAAGTCTCTAATGACTTTAAACTCAGAGATTTGAGCCTCTCTGAGTGGTTGGAGTTGCTGGCTCTTGCCCAAAAGAAGACTGGGCCTGGTGCTGCCCAAATGATGAAAAACATACAAGCTAAACTTAATTGGGTAAGAGACACAGCAAAGAAACTGAAGGCACCCCTGCCTCCTCAGCTTTCGTCTCAACCACCTCCTCAGCTGCAAAGAAAAAGGAAAACACCAATGGGGCCTCTGATAGAAAGGCTGGTCACTGAAGATGTAGTAGTCGATGGGATGCAAAGGAACTTGGTACTTCCCAAAGAAATCACCAAACCCATAGAAGGCCAAGTATACACAGAACCTGAGGCAGGTATGGTCTTCATAAATGGCAACTGTGATTATGCTTTTCAGCGGTTGAATGAGCTACCTCTGGCTTCAACCATTCAGCTAATCAGACTCAAGCAGGGCATCCTAAGGAATTGCAAAGAAGCTGATGAGTTCGATTTTGAAATTGAACTTGTCATTAACTCGAGGAGTGACAAAGTCGAAGCCCAGAGAATCTGTGATCAAGGCCTTGATCGCTGAAGAACCTATTTATTTTTGTTTATGTTTTCACCTTAGGGTGCTATTGTAATAGACTAGGTTCATTCTGTTTAATAAAACTTTGAGGTATGTTTGTTAAATTATGTGTAAGAAGAAGCTGTGTACTCACTTACAATAATTTTAGACTTAGTATAATTTATAAACAAATAGGGGGAGATTGTTGGGCCAATGAAAGTTTTAACTATGGCCCTGTCTAGATTTGTTTAAATTAGACTAAGTGTTGAAAGGTCGCTGAGAGGACCAGCGACAGAGACTAGACCAGTGGAAGGCAAAGCCTCAGCTGGCACACCAGGATCATTCAAGTCAAAGACAACGTCAGAGAAGTCGAAGACAATCTGAAGTCAGACTCACCAGCGATTATGGATAGCTGGGATGTCAAAGGAATGCACTGGTGTTCAAGGATCTCTGAGTTGACAACACTCAGAGATCACTTAAGAACCCTAGAGACTTGGTTTAAGCAAAGCTTATCCAACCCTTTATAGTTTAGGCGGGAGAATCTTACAAGTGTTTTGAGCGGGACAAAACAAGAGATTCAAGTCAATGCCTAGTACGACCTAGTGGGACAAAGGTGAACAGTTGGCAGAACTGTTCACCTAAAGTAGTTAAAGGCATGTCTCGATTTGGACATGCATTTAATACGTTGTACTCTTCCATTCAGAAGATGACACGTATCAACTACCCCCACTAAGGATACAACCTCGTACCACTATAAATAGGGGATGAGAAAGAAGTTAAGATTCAACCCTTGTGCTTGGAATCTTTATCTAAGTTCTTTCTCCCACTAGAACCACTGAGGCCTCAGCTGTCCATCAGCGACTCGTTGGTTCTCTTGTAAACTTGAGTCTCGAATCAAGTTTACTTGTTCTAGGGTTCATTTCTTGTTGTTATTCAACAGGTGTATTCATAACACTTTGTAATACTTTGTTGATAATAGTTAATAAAAGATTACTCGTTTGAAAAGTATATCTATTGTGTGTTATTGTTTTTGTGTCTTAGTTTCAACAATAATTGTATTTTGGGACTTTCACAAATACTACACACAAGATTGAAATAATAGTTTGGATCTTGACTAGATCATGAACTTGACACAAAACTCAAAGATGATTGTGTTCTTCTATTTGCACTTTTGAGGAAGATGGATTAGAAGAAAGAATCACTTCTTAATCAAGATTAATCAAACAAATGATCAACGATTAAATGATTTGAGAAATGTTAGATATGAGAAGTGTGTGCAAAGGAGGTGATTTGAAAAGTTTGAAATGAACCACTATTTATAGGAATGAAGGGAGAAATGGCTAGATCGACACAGTTCGTTATTATTTCCATGGTTCTTTATATATAAAGAACCGTGTGACCCTATCGAGAACCGTGTCATAGAGTATGCTTCCTTTTTCGTCCTTTAGTAGTGAAAGCTTGTCTGGCCAGGCTGTAACCAACTAGAGGAGGGAATATCTAATTTCAAACTTGGAATATCCAAAAATAAGCTTTTCCATTTTAGTAAAATATTTTCTTAAAAGTAAAGTATTTTAATAAATAATTTATCACTTTAAATAAAAGTGAGTTTTAAGAAAATAATCCATCCTTGATCACTTGATTAGGTCAGTGACTTGTTTATTCATACCTTAAGCGATTGTAAGTGAAATGGAAGATATACACTCCACAATTCGATGTTAGTTGTTTCTGTGAGATGCTTCCTTTTATATAGTGTCGAAATTAAAACGAAGCAAGACCAATAAATGCAAGTAACGTTTTTAGACATCTTTTGCATTAGCAGTACGTTGTGTCATTTTAACATTTTTATATGTTTTCATATGTTTTCGTACTTTATCTTATGTTTTCGTATATTTGTTTCATTTTCGTCTATTTTCGTACATTTTCTTCCGTTTTTGTACGTTTGTGCAGATTTGTGTACGTTTTTATGTTTCCGTACGCTTTACATTACGTTTTTGTCGTGTTTTACGTTTCTGTTTGTTTTCACCATTTTCGTACGCAAGAGAACATACGAAAAGGTGCGAGAAGGCAAAAGCGTAAAAAAACAAAAGAAAAAAAAAACAAACGAAAACGTACAAAAACAAACGAAAATGTAGGAAAACGTAAGAAAAGAGACGAAAACGCAATGGAAACAAGTGATAACGTACAAAAACAGATGAATACGTACGAAAACATAAGATAAAGTACGAAAATAGACGAAATCATAAGACATTGTATGGAAACATGCGAAAATTTACGAAAACGGACGAAAGCGTAAGGAAACATAAAGAAAACAAACTAAAACGTACAAAAATAGACGAAAAAGAATGAAAACAAATGAAAAGGTAAGAAAACAAATGAAAATAGATGAAAACATACAAAAAGTAAGAAAACGAACGAAACGTAAGATAAAGTACGAAAATAGAAGAAATCATAGGAAAATGTACGGAAACAAATGAGAATGTACGAACAAGAACGAAAGCGTAAGAAAACAACCAAAAACGTTCAAAACAGATGAACGCGTAAGAAAACGAACGAATACGTAAGTTAATGTACGAAAACAGACGAAATCATAAGAAAACGTACGAGAACAGACGAAAATGTATGAAAATGTAAGAAATCGTAAGAAAAAAAACGAAAATATACGAAGGCGGACAAAAACGTAGGAAAAGAGACGTAAACATAAGAAATATAAAATTGGACAAAACGTAGAAAATCGTAGAAAACGGAAGAAACATACAAAAAGTTCAGAAACAAATGAAATCAGATAAAAATAGATGAAAACGTACAAAACAAATGAAAACAGATAAAAACGTTAGAAATTGTAAGGAAGCAAACGAAAGAGACGAAAATGGAAGATAACAGACAAAGCGTAAGAAAATAGACGATAATGGACAAAGACTGACAAAACAGGCAAACACGTAGAAAAATTCGTAGAAAAAGGATGAAAACGTATAAAAACATACGTAAAGTACAAAAAAGAAGGAAATCGTAGAAAACATAAAAGAACGTACGAAGACGGATAAAAACGATTGAAAACGTATGAACAAAAAAAGTATGAACTATTGAATAATTGTGGAAATAAGTGAAAAGAAGACAGAGAAGTGAAATACTTTGTCTTAACTAGTGAATAGGCAAAAAAATGCTTATTATCCTTTATGTCCGCAACAAAGTAAACAGATTAGTCTACGCATTGCAGACAAAAGAGAGAAAAAATTGGAAAGAACTGCCTATAGAAAAAAAAACAAAAGACACCCGAGTGTGATTTTTGTCAAAAACTAAAGTGTGATTACATTCTAAATCAATGGAAGTCACCAAAGCATTTGAGGAGTTGGTTCTACATGATGTGTTTGTCAGAGCGTTTTTAAAAATGTTTTTAAAATGTTCGTTTTAGTGAATACCTTACTAAAGTGATTACCATCTCGGCTCGTGTTCACTTCAGTTGATGATCATTTTAGTAAAAGAGTTGATAAAGCTATTTTTTTGTGGAATGTAGTAGTGGTGAGCATTTTGGACCGTCGATCGGACCGGATCGGAAAACCGGACAAGATTGTACAATTTTGGCCCGGTCCTCGGTCTAGGGTTTTGGACCGTTTCGGTCTTCGATTCGATCGGTTCAGTTTGGTCTTACCAAAAACCCTACGATTATGCATAATAGGACCAGATCGGACCGAAGACCGATCGATTTTGGTCCGATCTCGGTCCAGGGTTTTGGACCATTTTGATTCTTGATCCGGTCTGATCATAGTCGGTCCGGTCCAGGCCCGATGCTCGACCTTACCAATGTAGTAGCTGGTTATTTGAGTTAAAAAGAGTTGGTCATTTTAGTTAATCCGAGTATTTGGTTACATAGCCCAAGTAAAGAGGTAACTAGTTGGGCCGGGCCAAGTATCTCTACAAAACTGTCCAATCCAAAAAAAAAGAAGCAAAAGAAATCATCAGTCGAGCTTTCTTGGAGAGAAAGACTAGTACCATTCTATAAACACCATATTTCCAATCAACAACAACACTTCTTCAATTCACTCTTCATCTTCATTAATCACAAATTCATTCTTTTTAGCAAACCCTAATCTAATCAATGGAGCCTGAACACACCAACAACAACAAGAACACCACCGCTAACGGAAACCCTAAGGACGATAAGCTTCCGTCAAAAGACCAGAAGAAGAAAGACGATAAGAAGGACGAAGATCTCGTAATAACCTTTTACCTTTTTCTTTTTTATTTAATTTTATTTAATTTTATTTAATTTATTCTGTTAATAGTTTGTTAATTCTGTTGAGAATTAGTTATTTAATTATTTAATTAATTTGTTATAAAACAGTCTGAGGAGGATTTGGCGTTGAAGCAACAATTGGAGCTGTATGTTGAGAGAGTGCAAGATGCTGATCCTGCTTTGCAGCAAGTTGCTCTTGATAGCATGAGGTATGCCACTCGTTTATTGCGCCTTTTTGTTTGGTTCGATTAGATTTATTTTTAGGGGTATTAGAGGTTATGGATTTAAATACGCGTATAAGAACCGACTTTTATGAGCAATTGGTGATTGTTTAAGCTTTTTATGTGAATGAGGTACTGTTTTTTACTGTCTTTTTGTTGCCACTCGTTTATTGCGCGTTTTTTGTTAGGTTGATTTAGATTTCTTTTTAGGGGTATTAGAGGTTATGGATTTAAATACCTGAGCTTTATGAGAAACGGGTGATTGTTTGAGCTTTATTTGATTTTGACTTATCTTTCATAAGCCATAATTTGCCAACTTATGGGCTTGTATAAGTGTTTATGTTATATTAAGTGTATATAAGCTCACAAGTCTCAGAATAATAAGCTTGGATTAGATTCCTTTTTAGGGCTTATCTCAATTTGGACTAGGGGCATATCAGCTTTTAGAGGTTATGAATTTAATTTTAAATACACTCTCGGAAAAGAATTGCTTTTTATGAGCAAGGGGTGATTGTTTAAGCTTATATGTAGGATTACGAGCTTATTTGATTTCAGCTTATATTTTATAAGCCACAAGTTACTGGCTTATTTTGCAATTTATGGGCTTGTATATGTTTTTAATTTTTTATATTATATTAACAAGGTAAATTGTTGCTATATGTTGAAATTAAATAAGCATAAACAAACACCAAAAGACATTAAAAAACTCCCCTTCGTTGTCAGTGATTACTGTTACCATAAGCATAGACTCCGCTGGAGTTGTTCAAATATATTGATTGTAACTCGTTTTCTTGATAAGTGTTCAATAAATGTATACTTGATTACGGCATGATAATTTGGCTCTTTTACAAGTATAATGGTAATGTATGATTTGATGCTAAGTTTTTTTACTTATGATTTATAGGCAAGAAATCAGGACATCAACGAGTTCCATGACTTCAGTTCCTAAGCCTCTGAAGTTTTTGCGTCCACATTATGGTACTTTGAAATCTTTTTACGAGTCGATGCCAGACTCGGATAGAAAGGTATCTATATAATTTTTTTTATTAGAAAAAGGCTATGTCTCCCGTTCTGATTTGCTTTTATCTTTTGATGCAGAAAATGCTTGCCGATATACTATCTGTTTTGGCCTTGACAATGTCTGCTGACGGTGAACCGGTAAGAGAGCACTGTGCACATGTTTATTTAGACCTGACCTGTTGTTTTTGGGTAGGTGGTGATTGTTTGTTGTTTGGTATTCATGTCTATCATTCTGTATATTTCAGGAGAGTTTGAAGTTCCGAATGTTGGGTTCCAAAGGTGATATCGGTTCTTGGGGTCATGAGTATGTTAGGTAATCATTCTATGCTGCTTTGTTTTTAATTTGTAATGATCACTGGTTTTAATTTGTAATGATCACTGTCTTAAGTAGGACTGGTAAAAATAATTAGAAGGTTCATCCATAGCAAGAAAATGTATGTCCGACAGTGAGATACAATTGAAAGTTGTGTGCTCACTCTGTTAGGAACATGTTAAGTACTATAGGTTCTAAAGGTGTATATATCTAGCATGAGCTGTAAGTTTTTTTGCAAGGCTGTGCTGAAGGATGCTGTCTTAAGTGCGGTTAAGTGGCATATAAAGTTGATTCCTTAGTTTCAGCTTTATGTATACCATTGGTATTAATATATCAAATAAGATTTCACGTTAAAACAAGAAGTTGTACGCCCACTACTTATTGTTGCATATTTTTTGGATAGTGCTTCTACTTGATCAATTGTCTGATCACTGATTGTGTAATCTTTGTAGGAATTTGGCTGGTGAAATCGCACAAGATTATGTAAAGAGAGTGGTATTGCTCTATCATTTGTTATTATAGTTATAATTCTTTTTGTTGGTGCTGTTATCTTTAACTCGTGCTTGTTCATGCAAGTAAGATTATGTAGATAATTATGACATTAATGCCATGTTTTACTCTGTCTATTCAGAATGAGGAAGCACCGGTTGCTGATCTACTAGAGCTTGCGGAACAAATTGTTGCATTTCACATGAAGGTATGCCTTATCTAATAATTTGCTAACTGTTTATAGTTACATTTATGAGATGATGACACTCTGTATCCTTGTGGTGGTGTATCTAAACTGTATTCACTTGTTCTGCATTACAGCATAATGCTGAACCTGAGGCTGTAGATCTCTTGATGGAGGTATTCTACTACACAGCTTTTGACATACTTGTTACCAATTGCTGTTTTGAAAATGGAAGTTAATAACAATTATATGCAGGTCGAAGATCTTGATTTACTAGTGAAGCACGTTGACAAGACAAATTATAAAAGAACCTGCTTGTACCTAACAAGTGCTGCAAGGTAAGCTACAGACTGTATATATGTCTTCTTTGCACTAGTATAGAGTCTTGCCATGCTTTTATGTAATACTTCTTCACTATATGCTTATGTACCATGTATGAGTGTTTAATCTTTCTCAAATTCTGTAGATACCTCGCTGGACCAGATGACCTGGCTGTTTTGGACATTGCCTACCAAATCTACACGAAATTTGAAGACTATCCACTTGCACTTCAGATTGCACTCTATCTTGACAACACACAGGTTTGCATTTTATGTTCACTCGTATATTTTTTTATTGGCTGCTATCATGTAGAATGTACTAGAGGCAACACCTGGTTTCTCGATCTCTTCTCTTGGGTGCAATAAAAAAGTTGGTTACTTGAATTTTCTGTAGGACAGGAATTGCCATACCTTTTGCTGTCAACTTGGTGTAAACCAAAATAACTTTCTTACGAGACATGACACTCTATTTCCTTGTTTTGGCAGCATGTGAAGCACGTTTTAAATTCGTGTTCTGATCTTTTGGGGAAGAAGCAGCTTTGTTTCATTCTTGCTAGACAGGTAAGCCTTGTCCTTAATCGGAATATTTGTTGGATTTTTTCTTGTTTATTTCTTTCTCGCGACAGATTCTCAGTGAGTGATGCCTTAATTGCCTTCCGGAAAATGTTTCTTAGTTTATTATAAAGTTAGAATACAGTTTATGGAGCTGTTACTCGGTTATTTTTCTGCTGAAACCAAATGTTGCGTTATCTGCAAGGCTTCAAATGGCATTTTTAAAGCAGTTGTAATGTGAAGTTCACATTTTATGCAGGGAGTCAGTTTTGAACTTGATAAAGAGGTTTGTGCTGATGAAGACGAGAGGGAGGCCTTGCAAGAGATTATCAACAATACTAAACTAAACGAAGGCTATCTTATCCTTGCTAGGGATATCGAAGTTATGGAGCCCAAGTCGCCTGAAGATATCTACAAGGTTGGACTGCTTAAAGAGATTTCATGTTCTAATGCTTGTAAAACAACCTTTCCAAGTTAGATTGCACTCTTTTTCTACCTTGCATTTTTAATGATATAGCAATGTAAATCTTTATTTTAGGCACATTTACTTGATGGTCGAGCAAGTGCTGGAGCTAGTGTTGATTCAGCCAGACAAAACCTGGCAGCTACATTTGTCAATGCTTTTGTGAATGCTGGTTTTGGGGAGGTATATTGTTTGTCTAGATACGGCTGTTCAAACTTATTTTCGTTTGTTGTCTGTAATAGTATGTTTATCCTTCGTTTCCAGGATAAGTTAATGACAGTCACTTCAGAAGCTTCAAGTGGAGGCTCTTCAGGAAACTGGCTCTTCAAAAACAAAGAGCATGGGAAAGCTAGTGCTGCCGCAAGTTTGGTATAAAAGCTGTTTCATACTCTTCCATTTAACATATGCTGTATCTTTTAGACATTATTTTTAATGAATTTTAATTCATGTTTGTACCATTGTAGGGATTGATAAAAATGTGGGATGTTGACCTTGGTCTTTCCCACATTGACAAGTACTTCCATAGCAATGATAATCATGTCATATCTGGTGCATTGTTAGGAGTTGGTATTGTAAACTGTGGCATCAAGAATGACTGTGATCCTGTGAGTGCGATTTGTACTATATTATTTAAACCGGATTTGTTATGACACTTTATTAATAAATATATTTCTGTTTTCAGGCCTTGGCACTTCTTGCTGATTATCTGGATAAAGAAGATTCTTCTGTGAAAATCGGTGCCATAAATGGTCTTGGTCTTGCTTATGCCGGAACTCAGAATGAACAGGTTTGCCAGAGTATTTCTCTGTAACTAATAATTTTCTTTTTCTTATACATTCTTCCGACTCATACGTTTAAATCATCTCTCAGATCCGGGACAAACTGACTCCCATTCTTGGAGATCCAAAAGCACCACTAGATGTTATTGCCTTCACAGCGGTTTCCCTGGGTTTGGTATATGTTGGTTCCTGTAACGAGGAGGTTGCACAGGCGATAATTTTTGCACTCATGGATCGAAGTGAGTCAGATTTGGGAGAGCCACTCACCAGACTACTGCCTCTTGGTTTGGGTCTTCTGTATCTTGGGAAGCAGGTAAAGGAAATATGGTTTCTAATATGTTAGAAATATGGTTTCTAATATGTTAGATTTAAACCAAATTTGTATTCAATCAGTAGAATAAATGAATTTTTTATTCTTTGTTGTAAATATATTAGTAACTTGTTTTGAAATTTGTTTCCGAATAACAGGATAGCGTAGAGGCTACTGCTGAGGTTTCCAAGACATTCAATGAAAAGATCAGAAAGTACTGTGATATGACCCTGTTATCTTGCGCCTATGCCGGAACGGGAAATGTTTTGAAGGTAATTTAATCACAAGAAAGAGGTGGCAATTTTGTCCCATCTACATCTACCTATGAATTGGTTAATCTCAGTTCTCAAATGGGTCACAGATCAAAGGGGGCAGTTCCACCCAAACTGACCCATCCTCTTCGGCTTAAACCATAACCATCGATTTCAACCTTACTCGTTTTGACTGGTTACCAAACCAACCAGTTCGACCATGTTGCCGCATCTAATATAAAACTTTTGCAATGTTTCTGATGGTCTTCTTATATTCTATAGGTTCAGCACTTTCTTGGTCAATGTGCCCAACACCTTGAGAAAGGTGAAACTTTTCAAGGTCCAGCTGTGCTAGGTATAGCCATGGTAGCAATGGCTGAGGAGCTGGGCTCTGATATGGCAATTCGTTCGTTAGAGCATCTTCTACAGTATGGTGAGCAGAATATACGAAAGACAGTTCCCTTGGCTCTTGGTCTTCTCTGCATCTCAAACCCGAAGGTGATAAATTATGTGATCAAATTCTGCTTCTTGGTGTTATTTGTTTCCTTAAATGTAAATCCTAATTCATACTGTTTGCTGTGATAGGTTCATGTTATGGATACATTAAGTCGACTCAGCCATGATGCTGATTCAGAAGTCGCTATGGTAGGGTGTTAACTATTTTCTATTTACTAATCAAACATAAGATATTTTTGGGGCAATGCCGTGACTTTCTTGAGGTGATGTACAGGCAGCAGTCATCTCCTTGGGGTTGATAGGAGCAGGAACTAATAATGCAAGAATTGCTGGCATGCTCCGGAATCTTTCTAGCTATTACTACAAAGAAGCCAGTCTTCTCTTTTGTGTAAGTCTCTTTATGCCTAATTGACTTCCACTCTTGACTTGCAGAGCAACAATGGCATTATTTAATTCTTTTAATTACTATTGTTACAGGTGCGAATTGCTCAAGGTTTTGTCCATATGGGGAAGGGTTTGATGACCCTCAACCCATACCACTCAGAACGATTCTTGCTATCTCCGTAAGTAGAGCTATTGCTTTTCATTTTCGTAATATAGAGTGCATTATCATATATTAACGTTTGATCTTTTTTTGCAGCACGGCCCTTGCTGGACTTGTGGTATTGCTGCATTCATGTCTAGACATGAAAGCTATTATCTTGGGAAAATATCACTATGTCCTCTACTTTGTAGTTTTGGCGATGCAGGTTCGTACTGTTGATTATTAAATCTTTAAGCCATGTTTCGTAAAGCGCGAGTTCACTAATCTTTGTGACATACTCAACAGCCAAGAATGTTGCTTACTGTGGATGAAGATTTGAAACCTTTGTCGGTACCAGTTCGGGTAGGACAAGCCGTTGATGTCGTGGGTCAGGCAGGTCGTCCCAAGACCATCACTGGGTTCCAGACTCATTCCACCCCTGTCCTCTTGGCTGCTGGGGATAGGGCTGAACTCGCAACAGAGAAGTACTACATTTCTTCTATATGCTTTTTCTTGTAGTTATGCAAATGCTTCTTTTTTTTTTCTAAATGTTTTTTGGCTGTCTTTGTATGCACAGGTATATTCCCCTTTCCCCTATTCTGGAAGGATTTGTTATTTTAAAAGAGAATCCAGATTACAGAGAAGAAGCCTAGACATGGATCTCTTTGTAGGTGAAAAGAGTTGTTAAGCCCACTGAGGAGACGGGGTTTCGTGATACCTAAAGATACATGTTGCCAGGGGACTTGGTTATGATGATGAGAAACGTGTATCTTGTTTTATGCTCGGGCACATGTTGGCTATGTAGTTTGTGGATGCTTTTGATGTATTTTCAAGCTTTTTATGTTTGATGGTGACATTAAATTAGATTCACATTTTGTTCATGAACTGATAGTGGTAAAGCTATATGACATATCATGGACTTGTATACGCTTTTTTAATTATTGCTCGTCTGACATAGTAGATGATTTTCTAAATGCTATTGTTGTGATGTTTAGTTTTGCGTATTTCATACATTCCAGTGCATTGTTTCTTAGGTGCTTCAGTGCTTACTGTAGGTTTCCTAGCATTATTTTTTTTGTGACCCAGTTATTGATACTCTTAGGTGTATGTGTATGGCTTTATCCTTCTTTTTTTCTGCTGAATTATATATGCACTGTGATTAATAAGGTGGATGTTTGCTAAACTACAATGAACATGCTTTCTTACTTCGTACTAGTGAAGAATGTGTTAGTTTACAGTATCATCTTGGGATGATTTTGCCTTTAGTCACCATTTGATGACTTTCATGCTCAACGGATTCTGATTATTTAATCAACTGGAAAATTCTATATTAGTAGTAAACGTGAAATATGGTTGATTAGTTTATGTGAATGCTGATAAATGTGATGAATTTTTGTGTATTTTTAGACAAAATTTAAATAAGTTTTTTAGATATTAAAACTGCATTCTTTATGTTCTTTGACTGACTGACCATGTTCTTATTGTGTTTTAGATTTAATCTTCATGATCAGCATCATCTTTTATCCATGTGTTTGTGATTATATGTATTTGTTGTCAATTATTAATGATCTTAGATTCTTGGATTATCTTTTTTATTGATTTTGGACGTTTTATGTTTGTGACACAGTTCTCGTATCAGGGATCCATTCTTTTCTCCTGAGAAAAATTTACAGTATAGGAGTAGTACAATGTCGAAATCGTATAGTACAAATCTGGTAGATTTAGAATCTGTGAATTTCGGTAACAAAAGATCAAGGGAAATCTTATCATCAGATTTCAGTAAAGATTGCAGTGTTTCTTCTAGTAGCACTTCTTCTTCTTCTTCTTCTTCTTCTTCTTCATCTGCTCATGCCAGTCGGTTAGCCATTGTATCCAACCAGTCGAGGAGGGTCTTTATTGGATTTCGATTGGGATGAAAGTTCGTTATATATGCATATCAAAAGAGAAGTTGCTGAATTACCTGCAACAATCGAGGTCTTCTTTGTCGGATCGCTCAAGACCGAAGTCGGCCCTGCCCTACAGGATCACGTTTCAGCTACATTGCTCGAGAACTTCAATTGTGTGCCGCTTTTTTTAAGTCCAGAAGTTTCTACTAAACACTATGACGGGTTCTGTAAGCAGTTTCTGTGGCCCATTTTCCATGACAAGCTTCCCCTCCTAAGTACTGAAGATGGACAGTATGATACTTTAGTGAACAAAGAGTTCTTTAAAAAGGTGACAGAAGTGGTAAATGACAACACAGATTATGTATGGATACATGATTATCATTTGATGCTTCTTCCAACGTTTTTGAGAAAGGACTTTTGCCGTTACAAAATCGGATTTTTCCTTCACAGCCCCTTTCCATCATGGGAATTATTCAAGAGTATACCTGCTCATACCAATATTTTGAGGGGTCTACTAAATGCTGATCTTATCGGCTTTCACACGTTTGATTATGCTCGAAATTTTATGTCATGTTGCATCCGAAAGTTTGGTTTGGATCAGAAGGTGAAAATGGGGATGTTTTATTGGAATATTATGGAAGACATATAAAGATCAAGATTATGCCGAGTGGGATCCATGTTGGTACATTTGAGGCCGTTTTGAATAAGCCCGATACAAAGTTAAAGATAGAAGAGCTTCACAAACAGTTCGATGGGAAAACAGTATTGCTTAGTGTTGATGATTTGGATGTATTCAAAGGTGTAAGTTTGAAGATTTTGGCAATGGGGAAACTACTTGAGTCGCATCCTACATGGCAGGGGAAGGCAGTTTTTGTCCAAATCTTGAATCCTGCTCGCGGCCGGGGATTATATGTTGCTGAGGTCGAATCTGAGATTGGAATAAACACTCAGAAAATCAATGCTAAATTTGGAACCCAGGGATATGAGCCAGTTCTGGTCGTTGATAGCACTATTTCTTTAACAGAAAAGGCAGCTTATTATGCTGTTTCTGAGGCAGTGGTTGTTACACCTCTACGGGACGGTATGAATCTTATCCCGTGTGAGTACGTTGTATGCCGAAACAGGACCCAAAAGAGCATGATTGTGATATCCGAGTGTGTCAGGTGTTCGCGATCGTTAAGTAAGGCCATAGAGGTCAACCCTTGGGATGTGTCAGCCATTGCAGAAGGCATGAATGCTGCCATATCGGCTCCTGATCATGAGAAAGAGTAATCCATGAGGTGCACAATCAGTACATTAGGTCCCATGATGTCATGAACTGGTCACGTAGCTATTTTTAAAATTTAGTAGAAACATGTACTGAACATTCTGCTAAGCGATGTAAGACTTTAGGAATCGGGCTCAATTCCAGAAAAATGCTGCTAGATGGAAACTTTAGGTTGATGGATATGGATATTTGCAGAATGCTTACCGTGGGGCTAAAGTAGAGTGATTCTTTTGCCATTTTTAGATGCACGACCAGCTGAAAATTTGATCTCAGTCATCAAACAAATGTGTGATGATCTTAAAACATGGTGTGTCATCAGTGGGTGTGGCAAGGAAAGTCTTGACACCTGGTTTGAGTCGTGTGAGAAACTTGCAGTTGCAGCTGAGAACGGATACTTTTTGAGGGCGCCTGGAGATGCAGAATGGAAATCATGTGGATTGAATAATGGTGTCGGGTGGATGGAGGACGCTGAGTTGATAATGAAGTTTTATGGAGAAGCTGTTTCGGATGGCTCTTATATTGAAAGGAAAGAGAGTGCTATGGTGTGGCATTATGAGAATGCAGGGGAATTTGGGCAGAAATAGGCTAAGGTCATGGTGGAACATCTTGAGAAAGTGCTTGCAAATGTTGCCGTTGCTGTGAAGCATGATCAAGATGTTGTTGAAGTTAAACCAAAGGTATGAATTGCTGATGCATACAGTTGATAAAAAGTTTACTTCTTTATTTTGTTACTTGGTATATGTTACTGACTTAAGGTACCATTGTAGGATGTGAACAAAGGTGCAGCGGCAACAAAGATATTTGAACTGATGGCAGAGGTAGGCAGGAGGGCAGATTTTGTGTTGGGGGATTGGAGATAGTCCAAGTGACGAAGACGTGTTTGTGGCTATTCGTGAGTCCGTGCAGAAGGGGCTGGTTACTAACACTGGTTCTGTTTTTTCATGTACTGTGGGAGAGAAACCAACTGCCGCTGAGTACTTTGTACATGAAATGGAACTTATTCCACCCATGCTCTTGAAACTAGCTGCTCTTAACAACATCTGATTCGCTTAAGTTTTCTTGGGAACAAGATGTATAGCCTTGATTCGTATAGTATGAACTTGTGTTTTAAGTTATGACAACAAGATTTATGAATATAGTATCTCTTTGTTTCTTGTTATGTGGTTTAATTCAATTCTTGTTAGATGATATCTCTGCAGGCTTATGAACCACGCAGGGGCGGACGTATGTGTTGGGTATAGGGTGGCGGCGCCCCCCAAGGCTCGACAAAAGAAAACGAGATTACAATGTAATTATTTTTTTAATTGACAATTTTTTTTGAATGTCCCTCACTAAAAACGTAAATTGCCCCCTATTCACACATTGAATTTCAACATTTAACACTCTAAAACTCAAAAATCAAGTTAAAATACTCGATTTTCCATTCGGATTTTAGTTTTTTTCAAGGTTTTCAAGATCGGGATCTTACCTGAGATCGTTTTCGTTTTTGCAAGATCGAGATCGTAAAGTAGGATCGAGATCGTAAGATCCTACTATAATGTAATTCTCTTAGTAGTCTTTGCCCCCCACTGTTTAATATCCTGCGTCCGCCACCGGAACCACTCACTCATGGCAGCCTTTAACTAATAGTTTTAGACAAACTGACTTGCGAATGCATGTTTGAGGACACTCAATCAAAGCGTTAAGTTTCGGTAGTAAACGAAAACCATTTGATCTTCCATCAAAAGATTTATTGCTATAGTTCATTTGCATCATCTTTGTTGAATTGTCACACTCACTATAACTATGTGGCAAAGACTTGCCCTTATTCACTTGTGAGCATATTATAAGTCAACTTATTTGAAGATTAGTCAACTTATGTCAAGAAAACCGGTTTATAAAGAACGGCTTAGGGTTTTTTCCCGGTTCGATTCATGAACCGGTTCTTTTGTACACCATGTGATATGGGCTTCTTGTTGGGCATGTATTGGGCTTCTTGTAGGCCCACTGATACACAACCTTGTTTCACCACATATATACTTACTTTCGCTAACCCTGATCGCTCTTATTTATTTTAGAATTTTTTTATTTTTTTTGCAGGTAATCAACAATTCCCAGATATTAATGTATGCATATCAAACCCTTATTTACGTTTAAGTAATAGTGTACCTTAGTTTAGACACTTTTTTTTTTTTTTTTCATAGCTTCATGTGGAATGAACTTTATTTAGAACATCACCAAACTCAACAAAAATTTCAAAGATATATATAGGAGTTTGTATTGAATAGACAATTTTGCTTCTTTTAGTTTGGAACTTGGACGTGATTTTAGACACCAAACATAAACATTCACTTGGATTGTTATCTAAAAGTGTACGTGTTTTAATCAGGTACTCGAAAATCTGCGATATGAGTTCCCATGGTGATCATAATCTAGATAGGCTTAGCAGCTTGCCAGAAGAGCTTATTTCACACATACTCTCTCTAATGCCTACAAAATTCGCTGTTCAAACTTGTATTTTATCCAAAACATGGAGATACAGTTGGACGTTTGTACATAACCTTGACCTAGACTTTGATGATTTTTTCCATTGGGGTCGCTTCTCAAAATTTGTGGATCACGTGTTGGAGCTTTTTAAACCATTCCAAGTTATTAAAAAATTTCGAATCAACGTTTTCACTTTTAGCATTCCCACGTCACTTGTGTTAAAGTGGATTAGTACAGCGCTTACTTTAAATGCTTGTGAGCTCGACATAGAAGTTACTGATGTTGAGTTGCCTTTGAGTCTGTTTACTTGCAAGACACTCACAAAGTTTAGATTACATTCTTCTTACCCACAATTTTCTTTACCGGATTGCGTATCTTCTATCAATCTTCCTAATCTTATAACTCTTGACATCAATGTCGCTTCCGAACCTTTTTACGATGCAGTCAAACTCATCCATGGTTGTCCAATACTCGTAAATCTTTCTCTAAAAATAAAATGGTGGGACGACAAAGAAGACTACACTTTCAATATACCGACTTTGAAGCGATTGAAACTATTAATCTTTAGAGCCTCACGAATGGTTAACAAGGTGATTTTAAATGTCCCTAATCTTGAATGCTTAATTGTGGACGGGGTCTGGTGTTCACTTTTTGTAATACAAGATTTGTCATCTCTGGTTGAGGCAAATGTTTCATGTAGAGTAAGATATGAATATTTGTGGTTTGAGCTTCTAAAAGTTATAAGTGAAGCTAAATTCCTCTCGTTAACAACCAAGGTATGTTTTTGTCCTACAAACAGATGTAAACGATTATCTCTTGCATTTTGAATGATTTCTGTTCATATATAGGACTGGATGCCATTGAACGACCAATCCCAATGGCCCAAATTTCCAAATCTGAAGCGACTGCAGTTACAGGGTTGTGCCAAGGCTGGCCGAAGTTGGCAATTAATCCCTCAATTTCTTGAGCGTTGTTCCATGCTGGAGTTTTTTAGCGTTGAAAAGGTACATGATTTGGGCTTTTTTTTTAAAGATGTGATATGTTTTCGTTTATGCCTGTATAATGTTCCGTTTTCTCTATCTTTGGTTGTTTTAAACAAAAGCCAAATGCAGGTGTTTGGGTTGAACCAGTGTCGATTCCCACTTGTATGCCTATGAAACTTAAGACAATGAGATATTACAAAACCAAGGGAGCCATGGACGATATAAAGTTCCTGAGGTACATCTTGTCAAATTCAAAGGCTTTAAAGACGTTGACAGTTGAATTTGATGCTACATTATCTTCCGAAGAAGAAAAACAGTTTGCAGAACTGTTAACCCTTGATAAGGGTTCTAGGGATTGTCAAATTCAGTTTGTTAAGGTTTGTCATCATCAAAAAACAAGTAATTTCTTGTTTTGAAAAGAGAAGCGCATTATTAGCTATGCAATGGCTCTATATGCTCCTATCACAAGACCGTCATGAGACTGTAGACAAATTCTATACACGTGACGTACAGTGCTTAGTTTATTAGCCGGCAATAACTCTATCTAGGGCCTTTTTTAACGTTTTATGCATCTTAGTCTTGTACTTGGTTGGCTATATGTATTTGATTGCAAAGTTCTTGAATTTTATTTTGTTTATTTACTACAAAGATATACAGTAATAAAAAAGTTAGACCGCTCAGGATTTATAATGTCTACTGAATTTATGGGATTTTTTTTTTATCTTAAATTCAGAAATCTTCGCCAAGCCTAGCTAAAGTGGAGCCCAGGTGGAGAGACTGAGTCGAGTATATCAGTGAGCCTGCTGCCTAGCTAGATGGGTGACGAGACTCTCCTTCAAGTTAAAACTCTATATGAATATCATACATACACGTTTATTGACCCAAGTCAATATTTTTACAAACTTTACAAAGTTTACTAAATAAAAAGTAATGATTTTCTAAATGCTATTGTTGTGATGTTTTTTTTTTGCGTGTTTCATACTTTCCAGTGCATTGTTTAGGTGGTGCTTTCTTAGGTGCTTCAGTGCTTACCGTAGGTTAAGATGTTGATTCCTAGCATTATTTTTTGTGACCCAGTTGATGATACTCCTTTTCGAGGTCAAGTGGTCAACGGTATCTTACTACCACGCTGTATATGCATATTCTTAGTATGTCACAGAATGTTATGGGAAATCACACTTCACACCATTCAATTTCAAAAACCATCGTCATAAACTTCACAGTTCCAACTAATCACACGATTGGTGATTCCTTCCTCTTCTACATGGCAAATTAAACATCTAAATTTTACTTTTTTTATACCTTGGAGGAAAATTCTGACAGATACATGTTACAGTTTTACCCGGTTTTACTTTTAGTAACCCATCCGGGAGAAATTCCAGAGAATCATAGAGATGGTTCTGGAATCAGCCTCGTCAACTTGGAATTGCCAATGATTTTGTTTTGTATCTGGTGATGACCAACAGGAGTCTTGCAGGATGGTTCATGACCAGGTGTCATAGCCATTTATGTTACGGCAAGTTGATTGATAGGACCAGGTGTTTGGCTTTATTCTTTTTTTTTTCTGCTGAATTATATACAAAAAGAATCAAGGTACGTGATTTCTATGTAGTACCAGTTCACAGATTATGCGACAATGCTTGTGGTCAATGTGTGTATACTGTAGAATATACCGCACATATGTTTTAAGGTGTCTTAACTAGTTAACCATGCTTCCAGGTGTTGTAAAGTGATATGTCTCCACATCTTTAGTGGTTTTATCTGATTTGAAAACTTTGTAGTGTATCATCAATGGCTACATGTAATTCTATTTTTGTGTGTTTTGTTCAAGCTTCTTGTCATTAATTGCCACAATGTCTTTCAGCTTGAGGGTGATAGAGTCAAGAGTCACGTCGCAATCTCAGAATACATTCACAACCTACTCATGTATACGCAACTATGTATCATTTCATAGAGATGACACTAGATGATAAGATTTTCACTGCGCTCTTATGTTTGTTCATTTGTCGAAATAGGGTTGCAGCATTCTGCATATCTCAGTTCTCTCTATTTCCTATAAATGAGTTGCAATGACCTAGACGTCAAGCTATTGAAAATCCGCCACAAGCATCTGTGATGGTAACTAACCGTGATCAACCTTACCACACATCCTTCAAATGCTAATGCTTGTATGACCGGTGCTAAAGTAAGTGCAAAGGTATTACTTTGTCTTTAACTAGGATAAAAACGGAATAGTTTCTTTACAAATGGCTAATATGAATGTTGGATTAGACGTTTACCGGTGTTAGATAGGCTTCTTACAAGAAAAAAGGACAAATCGGACCAAGAACAAAGAGGCCTTCACACTAATATACAGATAATACAATGATATCATGAAGTTGAGAGACCTCACACATATTAGAGTGATAACCACAAACACTTTTTTGCCATTAAGCATGAGTTGTTAACTAGTAGTAATATGTACAGTACTAATTAAATAACAAGTGGATTGAGCACCCAAACTATATATAATCCCAGTCTAATTAGAGTCAATATATTCTGCAAAACTATCAAGTTCTTTAATCCACTAGTCAATATTGCTCAACCCATTTAATCACAACCCAAACTTCACAAATCACGGGTCAAATATATAAGTGACTTCGTTGAATGGTTGTTGATTAATATATGAACTAAATTACTAACATTACAAATGAATCCAAACATTTGCTTTATGTCATGCTTATGTATTTTTCATTATTCATCACAAAATATGCATCAACTTGGATCTTAGCTTGTCAAAATGCCCAAATAAGCCATTTAATAGTTAATATTTGCCAAATAAGCCATTGAATTTTTCTAACAAAGTTACTACTAGCATATAGATATTTATCATTGATTAGTAGGAGGCGAACTTTATGAAAACAAAAGTATACACTTTAGGTCAACATATAAAGCGCGAAGAGTAATTGATCAAATTCGTGGGCGTTCCTACGAAGAAACACTTATGATATTAGAACTCATGCCTTATCGAGCATGCTATCCCATTTTCAAATTAGTTTATTCTGCAGCATCAAATGCTAGTGCATTTGTCTTTTGGCCTTTGGGTGTGTTCCACACACACAAATATGATGTGTCAAGTAGGGTCCTAAAGAAGTAAACCACAAGCCAGTAAGCCACAATAGAAGTGAGGCAATATCTGATCCTGTCAATACTCCAATAAGAATGAGGCAATCTAATCTTATCCACACTCCAACCACAACATTTTTCATATCAATTACCACCCACATGACACAACTTCAACAAATAACTGCATTTGCCTTATAATAATACCATTGTGTCATTTACACATCAAAATCACACCCAAAAACTTTTAATAATAAAAAAAATGGCAACAATGAACGCTAACGTGTTAGCTTTTAACTACGCGGTCTCTGGTGCCGTTGTGTCGCAAGACATCAACTCACCAAAGCCTGCGACAGTTGGCTTCAAGCCTTTGGTGATCAGGTCACAGAAGACTGTCTCACAGTCTTCTGAGACCAAGGATCAATCACAACAAGGCAGAAGAGCGGCTCTAATTTGCTTAGGAGCCGCTCTTTTTGCAACTGCCACGTCTTCAGCTAATGCTAGTGTCTTTGACGAGTATCTTGAGAAATCTAAAGCTAACAAGGTTAGTTTGATATTTTAAATAGTATTTCGTATGCATGAGCACAAATATATAGTAACTTAATACCTAATGATGTTTCATGCATGATCAAAAACATATTTAGTGATTTATGTGGATACTATGTTGAAATGTGTAGGAACTAAATGACCAAAAGAGATTGGCTACAAGTGGAGCAAACTTTGCAAGAGCATACACAGTTCAGTTTGGAACCTGCACTTTCCCATACAACTTCACAGGATGCCAAGATCTTGCTAAGCAAAAGGTTTATATTCTTACTCACTAGGTTTGCATATATTTTTGTAGTACCGGAATAAAGGGTTAGGTGGTATATGGGTCAAAATGGAACTGATCAAGTGTACCAAGTGAATGTGATAGTAGTTTAGATTAGCTAGTTACCAAAAACAGATACTAAAACATTAATCTAGCTATTATTAACAAAAAGATTAAAAATTAGGAGGGTTTTAAAGGCTTCCAATAATTTGATTTTGGGCGACTTAGACCCATTTGTTCAATTTAACCGGTTTGACTGTTCTATCAAGTATTCTCAAATTTACGTGTTTGACCCGTTGGAGATAAATTTGGAGTATAACAAATAGACTAGTATATATACTTTTTGGTATATGGTTAGGAATTAAATCGGAAATGTGTAAAAACTCTAGTTACCTGCAATGTATATACATTTATACCACAACTTCTTTGTAGCTGTTTTTTTTTTGGTTTAGCAGTAGTAGTTTAGATAGCTGGTTACCATAAACAGAGATACTAAATTAATCTAGTAATTAAAAAGAAATGGTTTAGGAGGGTTTTAAAGGCTTTCAATAATTTGCTTTCGGTGACTTCGACCCATCTGTCCAATTTAGCCGGTTTGACTATTAAGTATTCTCAAATTTACGTGTTTGACCCGGTGGAGATAACTACGGAGTATAACAAAACTCCAGTCACCAACGATGTATGTACACTTATACCACAACTTCTTTGTAGCTGATCTTAATATGATTGCTCTTTTTATTTTTTTCAGAAAGTGCCATTCATATCAGATGATATTGAGCTAGAGTGCAAAGGAAAGGACAAATTCAAGTGTGGCTCAAATGTATTCTGGAAATGGTGATTCATGTAGTCATATGCAAAGTCTTGTTGTATAATATTTTGGGAAGAAACGAACACTTATGTGCTTCAAGAAAATGCAGCATTTGTTTTGATGTATAGTTTATTGAATTGTTTGATTATTTTCATTAACTCACTGTGGACAGGCAAATAGTAGTTATTTGAAAACTTGCCAAATTAAGAAATTAATGTGAAGAAGAAAATTAGAAGGTCAAAATTTTGAATCAAACTGAAAACCAAGAAAATGTCGCCCCGACCAAATGATAAGTCTAGTCTTTTTGTCAGTGTCGAACAAAGAAAGATCAGTTCTCTCACGACCAAATGTTCTCTTAAAGTTCCTCCTTAGATTAAGATTTAGAACGAAATTACCAAAAATGCAGGTGCTTTGATGAACTGACGATGGACCCTTATATCTTAAACCTTATTGATTATCTTATAAAGCAACCATAAGTTATAATGTGGTTTCATACACATAATTGAATAGAGTAAAGTCGAGACAAACAGAAAAATGAAGCTAAGCGAAAACTTTGTCAAGCTCATCTTCACTAGCCCTTAAAAGCTCGAAACTAAGAATCAGACTTAAGCTCGACCAAGCCTTATAACTTATCAAGGTCAAACTCGAGCTTGATTAGCTAATCAATGCTTTTGTGTTTGGTCCGACTCGATTATATTAGTTAGATACCAACTCTTTTGATTATAGCTTCTTCTTTTGACCCCCTTTATGTGAAATTTCCCTTAAAAGTGATCATGGATCATGGATGTCCTTGACTATTAGAGCACACTATGTGGTTTCGTGTTATGGCGTGGTGTTTTGGAAAAAGTAGGTGTCACGTTAGTATCTTACTCTTAACACCAAAAGTTTGTCCTCTCGGTTAACATTGGATTTTTTGTGTTATAATGGTTCCACTTTTAATAAAAAAAAATTAAAAAAAAGCCCACGACGCAAGCTTATAACGCGAGCCACGGTACAGTTTTCGCGCTGTAGGCCACGGTGTGAACTCTAGCGTTTTCGACCTCGCGTGATGAGCATGGCTTGAGCCACTTTGTCACAGGGGCGGAGCTAGTAGGAGGATTAGTGGGTGCCGAGCCACCTCTAATCAATCTATTTTGCTTATTATTTATGTGTATTAAAAATCATTTTTCTATTATTTTCTACATTCAGTCTTTCTAAACACTATAAACTTTTGTCTTAAGTATTGTTAGCCTCCTTTAACTAAAAATCGTGACTCTACCTCTTTTTTATCATACCATATGCTCAATGCGACTTGCTAAAAATATCATTTAATATTTTTATTATTTATATATTTATATATTTTTATGGTTATAATTGTATAATTTGTTGTTACATATACAATTCAAAAATGATAAATACTCCCACAAAAAATTTCTACTACAAAGCTTCTTATACACGGGATCTTGATGATTGACAAACTAACAGTTTGAATTTAGAGAAATAAATAAATAAATATATTTGAATAAGAGGATAAATAAGATGATTTTGTTAGCAATGATGTATACAACTTTTGAGGTTAATTAATTGTTGATACTCAATTAAAATAATCAACCACAAATCATAATGTTCTCAATAGCAAAACTAAAAATTTATTCTACATGATTAAAAATGAATTAACTATGTTCAATCTCTGTTTTATATGATTTTATCATGTAGATTTCGTAAAACAATTCCTGTGTTCTAGTTACTTTTGACATGCAAAATCAATCTATTTTCATATGCAATATTGGATATTCTTGTACCCTAGTTAGCATATACTTTTGGTGTAACTTAATAATATAATTCCATGCAATATACTTGCAAAATTTTAACTATAAGGGTCCGCTTAGTTGGCAGAATGTTTTTTTAGGAATCGGAATCTGTCCAGCATTGTCAAGGATTGGAATTCTTAAGGAATTGGAATGTCACAATCTAAAATATGCCATGTGTTTGGTTAAGACAAAAAAAATCAAATTACATGCCAAATTTTTGTTTGGTTTACAAATTTACCACAAGAATGAAAATGTATTTTATAAAAGTTTATGTGGCAAAAATTTATATGATCCTGTAAAATACTACAATACTTCTAACGAGAGACATTTAAAATCATATACATCATACTACTAACAAATTTGTAAGCAAATTTAACCAGCGTAGATATTGCTTAAAGTGGAATCAGTACAATAGGTTCATACCTATGATTAGAAGCATACATACAAAATACTTTCCTAAATACTGGATACATATTTTTCAAAAACATCAACATCCATTCACGACATGATCTTCAGCAAAAAAGAATCTAAAAATTAAAAGGATAAAATTAGAACATGCATTTATGGGCTTGTGATTTTATGTAACTTTAAATAGAGAATGACATGAAATATAGTAGTCGATGTGATAAGATCAAAATCATACCTAAGATATGAAAAGTGTAAAAGAAAAAAGATAGATGTGAACTCTTAATGAGTGGAGAAGAGAAGAAGTAATATAAAGTTAGGTGAAATAAGATTATTTTAATGATAATTTTGTCTGTATGTTTTAATTCATAGTGGGATTTAAAGATTACATCACTTTGTCTAAGGAATGTTAAATTCCTCTAAACCATGGATTTTAAGAATTTTAAAACATTACAATTATACTTCTTTTACAACCAAACACGACTTGGAATTGGAATCTTATTACAATTCCTTAACAATCCTGAAGAATCCTTGAACCAAACGAGGTCGGTATTCAAGAAAATAAGCATAACATGGATTGTGTACTTTTTTTAGTGCACACAATGCATTTATTATTTATGATTTTTTGAAATTTTGTCCAACTAATTCATGAGACTTGAGTTTATCAATGAGTAAATTTAGACCGGGTAAAATTATCCATGGGTCATACTATTAGTACACCCCTTTCACCTTTTCTACCACCAATACCCCTAATACCCGGTATACTGACAGGATAAGACAGTTTTTGACGTTTTTTTTTCATACTTTTCACATTTTATAATTTTTGAACTGTAAAACTTTATAATCTCAGCTTCATATTTTTTTTCAGCAGTTTTACTCACTTTATTAACAGGAGAAGACTGCTTACCGCTCCGCATTTTTCATATTTTACTGCTTTTGACTTATCAAACTTTATAATTTTCATTCTTTTTTTTTATTTCGTAGTTTTATAATATAAAAAAAAATATAAAAATAAAAATGAAAATTTTAAAAATGAAAATTTTAGGCGGGGGGGGGGGGTATTACTTGTAAAAAAGGGGATATGGGTAACCAAACCCTTATCCATTTTGATGTTGATAATCATATGTAATAGATAAAAAACATAAAAAGAGCATAGTCTAGCGGTAGGTTTAGCAAAAATACCAATAATGGTGAGCTTAGTTAAGGGCAGGACCATTTTTTTGGATGAAAACTTTTGCAACGTAACTGTGTAATCATAATGTGTAAAACAACTCAATACTCTCAAGTGCGACTTTATGAAGCGTCGGAAAATGAGCTTTCTGAAAATATATAAATATACTTGGAGTAAACTCGTGTAATTCTCATAAATGAATAATAAGTTTACGTACAATATAAATAATACTAAATGATCAAATAGACGAGGCAATACAAACAATGCCAACACTAAATACTAGTCCACTAATAACCATATCAGTTGGAGCGAGAGAGCGCAAAACGCTTAAACTGATATGAAATTCATCAAATAGGGTAGACAAAAGACCTTAGTGAAAATAAGTGAAAATATTAGCATTCTGATAGTGTAAAGGAACATGTAAAACGTGAATGTGTCATGTTCCAACAATATATCTCGAACAAAATGAAAGTCAATCTCAATATGCTTATTCTATTGATGTTGCACGGGATTGCACGATAAATAACCATACTCACGTTATGAGAGCAAACAATAGTAGTCGAATGTATATAAGTGTTTATGCTCTCAAGGACGATTCCACAAGCAAGATGTGTCAGTTAGTGCATTAGCAACACCATGCTATTAAACGTCGGTACTAACAAGGTAATGCGTACTCAACTCTTAGATGACCAAGACAATAATTTTAAAAAAAAAACAACCTGAAGTAGTCGACGAGTAGTTGGGCAACTTGCCCATCAACATTTAAATAGGCAACCAAAGAATATGTCGAGGAAGAATACAATTGAAGAACATAATCCAAAGTGTCACGTACATGCATAACATAATATCCTCTTAAGATCAACAAGATAACACTGTCGAGGATTATGCACATAGAGACAAATATGTTGAACCACATAAGACAAAACAAGTTTAGTGAAGGTAAGATACTGTGTAGCCTCAACAAGGCTCCTCTAAAGAGCCATATCATAAACCGAAATGTCACCAGCCCCAAATTTGACTCCATATCAAAGTGAGTCCTAACTCTTAATGTAAAGAAGTTAAAATCCTCAATAATAATGTTGTAGAGGAAGTTGTCAACAAACATGCAAAACCTGTGGTTTTCATGTTTTGTAATGTCATCATTGTACACATCATCTCATGAGTTATATTATATATTACCACATTTGCATAAAAACTTCATATTATCACTTGCATCATGCATGAGCATTCAAACATTTGATCACGAGAACTATTTATATACTATAACATGATTGTGAATATTCAATCACTTGACCAATTAAACTATGAACATTTTTATCATGATTGTGAGTATTCAATTATAGGATCACAGGAACATTACGTATGACTACATTTTTATGAGCATACAACCATACAGTTGATTACTTTGACGACTATTAAGTCATCTGGAACACATGAGCATATGCATACATCATTCTAGATTTTATAAAGTCTAAAACTATGATCACAGATTATAATATTTACCAACTACTTACATTCACTACAAAATATATATTTATATATTTTCTGTACACCTTAAATGACTCTATGAGTCAATGAAAGCCAACATTTCACATTTTAACTTTACACTTACTAAATATTACTACATTTTATTAAGTGTCTTATATTATGTTTTACTAAAACTATATATTTTATATTTACTACTTATGCTTTCACTAAAAACCTTAAACATCAACTTAACCACCTTAGATTTAAACCTAGACTTACCATAACCTACCTAGATCATTTGTAACCTTACAAATTCACCAAAAATCAAACTCCAAGTTACCTTAAACACAAGTCCTAGCCGAATACCTTACATATTACACTTAAGCTACCTAGAAACTTATGTACACTACACTTAACAATTACCTATACTTGTACAACAATATGTCATTAAAACATATAATATTTTGTACATCCCATGTCCCCTTGACTTCTCCTATGCGACGGCTAAAAACAAGACACAAGAGGCAAGTGTACATATGTTGCATTTAAGGATTTTGTACCATGAATCTTACCTAGGATTTGTTTAGTAATTTGCAAGGATACTAATCTCCATTTTGTCTCTCTCTTTGCATGGCCTAAACCGAACCACAACAACCATTCACCTCACTTGGATATAAACATGAACACTAACACATTCACTTCATATCTCTCACTCTCACTCTCGGTTAAATAATAACACACACACACAACACCTTCAAACTTGCATTTACTACCTGAATCTTTGTCTCAAGGCTCATTTAGTGTTAGCATTCATTGCTACTACTCCAAGCTTGGGCATCAAGGCACACCAAGTAATCCTAGGTCACGGCTAGAGCAACCATTCATGTAGATTTTATAGTTCAAGGAGTTCCTAGCTAGTTTTCATCACTTGTCACCAATATCACTAACAAGTAAGTGTATCCACCTTCATTCTCATTAACATTCTTTTACCACCTCATAAGCATATGGACATGAACACCTATACTTGTAAATCTATGAAAAACTTGACTAGACTAGCATGCACACGTAAAAACCTTTGATAAACTCGAACCCCATGTAGAACTATAGCCACAACTTGATTTATGCACATAAGAAACATGTCTAATTTTTAGATCTAGATAAACTAGTATAATCCTTGCTTAAACCTAGGAATAAGCCTAGAAAACTAGGAGCTTTAGCTTTGCTTAATCCCTAATGAACTAATCAACTTATAACTACATAAGCTAAACAAATAAACCTCGAATATAAGCCCACAAGCCATAAGCTCATAACTCACGGCTATTTATAAGCCGTGTAGGATTTAAGGCCCACTAGGCCCAATAACTTTAGTAACTTATTTTGGATATGGTTAAGTGCTTAGATAAATAACTTATGCTTAGATAAGCCCAAAGATTAATCCCACTAGAGCCTAAAACAAACCAAACCCTTATTGGGCTTAGCAAGCCCATTAAGCCATTGAAACACTATTAATGAACTTTTTGTGCCAAAAATGTAATTATGTGAAAGTATAGGTTTATTTTGTAAGGTTACACTTAAATGATTTTCGAGACTTTAGTAAAGTCTAGTGACTATTTTGTAATTTACTGAAAGATTAGAGGGTATTTAATTACAATCGAAACTTAATTAAAACCACAAGGACTATTATTTCCATTTTAAGTAAGTTAAACGAGCCCTAGATATTTACTTGGTGTCCTTTATTGATTTTCAAAATTCCAAGGACCATTTATGTCATTTATTAAACTTAAAGCAAGCCCTAGGGACTTGCTTTACAATTAACCGAATCTTCACAAACCCTAGGGGTTGTTTAGTCATTTACCGAAAGATATATAAGCCCTAGGGGCAGTTTTGAAACTATGTTAACGGATAAGGACTAACTTTGCAATAAAACTTAACGAATGAAACCCTCGGGGTATTTTATGCCATATAACGATTGTGTTACAAGCCCTAGGGGCTGTTTGGAAACTTCCCCTTTTTACAAGGACCCCAGTGCCATTCAACTTAAGTTTATTATAATTATTTAATTAAATAAACTAAAAGGATTTATTAAGGAACGTGTGTAAACCGGAGGACTAATTTTGAACATTTGAAACTCAAGGACTTTTTGTGAAACATTATATTTACATGTCTTAATTAAATAAAATCATTTATTTAATTAGCTATACCGTTAAAGTTAAAACAAGTTAAATACATTTTAATAAACTAAACGTGTACGTATTTAGATAACTTACTAATAGTTTAACATTTAAAAATGATAACAACTTATTAATTTGTGATCATGCATTTTTATCAACAATATTTATATGTGCATTTCATTTGTGCATTTACTGAGACCCACATAAATTAATTAGGTAATTCCACTGCTTTGTGATCATACCGTGCCAGTCTACTCAATGACTTTATCACTACTGTATCACCAATAAGGTGAGTTCATGGCCCCATATTTTACAGCTTTTATAACTGAGGAAGAAAACATACTAATTATTGTATATGCAAACATTTCACGGGTCCACAACTTACTTACTGCCTATTGTTTTCCCCATTCCTGTAGATTGTAATAGTTAATTGTGTAGCGCAAAATGTTATAAATAGATCTATTTGAGGATTGACAATCCCAGTCTGCGTGAGTAGCTCTCACCTAGCCTAGGCTAAGGTCACCAGACTTATATACATTGTCGGACTAAAGGGGTACTTATCAGGGATGATCCACATAGGCCTTTGATCACTTGTCTAGTTTCTATTACAAGGCAATAGGAACTACTATAGTATTGAGCTTGGAGCTCTACTACTTTCATGGTGTTTTGCATATCAGTACTTTTATTTATAAACTAAACATGTGAATTAACCAACTTCGTGTTGACCCCCACATTTTACTTTATATGTTTTCTCAGGAAAAATAAGCAGGTTCATGTGCACTTGGATTTCCAGCATCATAGGAAGCATCATGTTTACCAATGGGATTGGATATTACTTCAAAAATGTTAAATCTTGATTTCAAGACAATTTACTTAATTTGCACAACTAAATTCATGTAATATGTTTTAATGACATTTATGATCATTGATCTATATACTATGTGCTGTCGATTCACCAAAGTAACACCCCATGTACTATTTCGCTGCATTTGACCACTTTGGGGGTGCTACATAAATGGTATCAGAGCGCATACTTATAGAGAACCAGATCAAAATCAAAAAAATTTAAAATAATAAAAATTTATAACTGGACTATAACTGAATTTAAAAATCGGTTTTAAGAAAAATTGATTTTTTGGGAAACCCATATGATTAGGCATACATCATATAGAGCATACATATTGTGTGAACTAACTGTGCATTGATATATAGCTTTTGGCTATATGATCACCTAAGTATTTATGTAATTTTTAACCTACATTGTTAAAAGACATATACAACATCGCATATACATTTTTGAAAACTTTTTGAATTGTGTAAGCTAATACTTACTCAACTTTGAAATGCTATTATTTTCAGATTATCATGACATCACCGGCACGTGTACCCACTATTGACGCTCCCATGACTACTACTGCTACGCCAGCATGACCGACCTTAGTACTTCACGGAATACCATCAGACACCGAGTCTGGAGATCACTAGATTACTGGAGCTATTGTCATATCAGATTCTACCACATCCACACCACTAGTTGTACCTGCTTCCCCAACCGGGGAAAGAGATCAGGCTTTACTCGTTTTACCATCCTTCCACCACTTTCTACTCTTCACAGCTACCCCACTAGAACCTTACCACCTCGCAAGAGGATGTGCGAATCTACTCCTATCTCCACCTTTGAGATAGGGGAGGGATCAAGAGCGGGACGGGCAGGACCTGACCCTATTCAGGCACAGAGCGCCGCATTAGCTGCGAGACAGGCTCATGATTCAGCTGCTATTCATTCTTTGCTACGAGCGGGTCATTATGAACGCTCAGTGCTCCAGGAGAGACTAGACTCTCTCTATTGGGCAGTAGCGACAGAGTCGCACGCTACACAGGGGACTTGGGCGACTGTCCAGGACACCTTGCAGTGGTTGCTCGAGGAGAACTCTCATCTCCGACAGCGTTTGTTCGCCCTCGGGGGCCAGCGGTATCACAAGCACACCACCCTCATGACTCGGGGGGATACACTCCAGACTTTCTTCGACCTTGTAGAGATCCGTCACTAGGGGAATACTGTAGAGACTGGCTACCTCAGGAGTGCATATACGGCTCGACATGTACAACTACTAGAGGCTCTTCGCGATACCAGAGACACTCGTGCTGCCATGATCGCTTTGCAGGATGCTACACAGGTACCTGTAGCCCCAGCTGTACCAGCATTTTCCAGTGATTCAACTAGCCATGTTTAGATTAGATATCTTTGTTGGAATACGTTTTTACGTATTTAGAAAGGATCGGTCACTTCAACGATATATTCTAGTATGGGCTCGTGATCTAGTTATGTAAAAATATAACCTATAAAGCCCACATGTAGGATGGGCTATATATACCCCTCCTAGCATGTTAGGAGGGGTTGTTGATTCTTATTTTAATTAATTAAACATCTTTCTCTCTAATCCTCTCTTTTATCTCTCTAACTTTCTGTCTCTAGTTCTTCATCTCCCTCCCTCTCTTTAGATCTTTACAACATATTAACAATCCTAAGAAAACGTGGACTTACAATTGGTATCAAGAGCCATGGTTGATTGGTTTGTTCTTGTGTTTGATCATCATTGATTTTGGTAGGTTTTAATATAATTAATCTCAAATCTTGAATTTTTTTTGTGAATTTATGGTTTAAAGTTGTAAACAAATCATTAGATTTACTTATTTTGGTAGAAATAAAAAAAATTATTTTTTTTAGGTGTTTTGGGGTAATTTTTGGGTTACGGGATTATTTTGTTCTTCGAGATCTCTGTTGAGTTTCAAGGATAAGTTTTGGATTTTAGTGATTATCCGAAAACAGTGTTTTTCGCAAAAGGGTTTGCTTATCCGAATTCGTCCATATACATTTATCAGAAGAAATCATTTTATCCGAAAAATACATTTTATCCTAAGTTATCCGAAAGTCAATTCATATTAGTGGTTTATTCCGAAATCGTCATTTATCCGAAGTCATGCCATTTATCTGAAGAAGTGTAATTATCCGAAAGTAACTTCATCTTTAATTTATCCGAAACCAGTCATTATTCCGAAGATCAAACTTGTCTCCATTATCCGAATATAATACTTCATCAAATTATCCGAAGATCAACTTCTTGCAATTATCCGAAGAAAAAAAAACTTCCAATTTATCCGAAGAATTTTTCCAAAAACCTCCATTTTATCCGAAGGTGAGTTTTTATCCGAATTTGAATGATTTATCCGAAAACTCCGAGTTTATCAGAAACACTCAAACACAAAACTAGACTCAACTCGACTCCAATATCAGAACTGACTCGAGACTCCAGACTCAACACCCTACACTTCACACAAACACTCTCGACACAAACACACATAGACTTTCGTCTAACAGCCTCAACAAACATAATAATTGACTCGACCACTAGCCTTGACTCGACACGTAGTTGCTGAACACCCAAACTCGAACCTAACTCAGACTCACTCGACACTCGACACTCACTAACTTAAAAACCTCAATTCAAACAAAAACCTCGAAACTCGATTCCCTCATCATCCAGACATTCTCGAACTCACCAAGTCTCAATCCAAACTCACATTCTCGAACTCACCAAGTCTCGACCCAAATTCACATTCTCGAATCTACCAAACTCACGCACATTCTTGACCTCACGCATACAAACTCACAGACCCTCAAACACAAGATCTCAGTTATTCAAAACTCTCATCGATCCAAAATAAAAAAATAAAAAAATATAAAGACCTACCCGAGACCTTGATTATCAAATATCTTGAAGTCATCCTTCATCTTGCTTGGTTCTAATAGATTTGGTATATTAGATTTTAATTAGTGGGTTTGTAAGGTTGATTGAGTGAAAGAAGCAGGGTTGAGTTTAGTTGCGATTAAAAGAGACGGAGGTTCCAAAGAAGTTTTTGAAGGCTGTGAGATTTTTTTAAGAAAGTGAATCGGAGGATTTGAGGTGAGATTTGAGGGGTGTTATTCAGTTTTTTTCTGTTGACTGAGGAAAGAAAGAGATGAAGATTTCTTTTGGAGAAGACGTAGGAAACAAGAAACAGATGGGGGAGGATGTAACAAGTAATGAGATGGGTGTTTCGATTTGGTTATGATTGAGAAATTAAGTAATGAGATTGAAATTTGAGATTTGGAGATGAGGCTGGTGAGATGAGATTTGGAGTAACGAGGCTGGGGGCGGCTAAAACAAAGATTTTTTTGAAGATTAGGTTATGAGGGAGTATAAGTAGGGTTAAAGGTTTGTATGATCAGAGATTGGGAGAAGTTTGGGGATGAGAGGATGAAGTTTGGTGGCTGTGTGCTTATGTGAAAGATTGGGGGTGGAGGTTTCAAAGAAAAGAAAATAAAGTTGACTAAGACTTAAATGATTTAAGTCTTCTTTATATATTGTTTTCAGACAGAGAAACCAAGGTTTTCCACTTGCCACATTTTTTACTTTATTCAAGCCACGTTTTATTTTGGATTGTGAATCCTATTGGTATATTCAAGCCACGTTTTATTCCAGTCACGTTTTATTCAAGCCACGTTTTATTGGTATATTATTTTGGATCAGGATATTTATTTTATTTGGGCCGAATACACAAAGTGTGTAAAATAGCAATTGTTTTGGGCCAATTTCGTTAAATACCATTTGGTATTTGGATTATGAAGTCTTCAAATTGTGAAAAATATTGTGACGTTTCCAATATTTACAACATTTGACTTTATTGATTTTGGAAGTAATCAGTTTAATGGCATCAGGTCGCGTATAATGTGTCGGAAAATATCAAAGAGTTGGCTTTAAGAGAAATTATTCCTGCACGGATTTCAAGACTTGAGTTATTTAGGCTTCAAACAAACTTTGAGGATTTCAAGCACCGTTTTATATCACCAAACAAGGATCCAATACTTTTTCATCACCTTCAATGGAATCGTTGACTTCGACGTTTCAAGAAGGAGAATTGCATCAAATGCAAGACAAAGCTAGTGAAAGTGGCATAACTTCATTTCGACTACTTTAGTCTCATATAGTAACTCTTTCATGGCTTCAAGGAGGGAGCGAATTTGTGACGCTCTTTGGTCAAGATCGACATATATTCATAGAATCGATGCTCATCATCTTGAACAAACTAACAAAGCAACTCCACAATGAAGAATTTAATCACTATGCATCGGTACTTGCATATAAGGCTCTTGTGACACAACTTACGCCTTTCCTGCATTTCAATATTGTCAAGTCTGAAAGTTCAGTGATTTGCCAGTCATGTCTTCGAGACACACATACCGAGCTTCAAGATTTCCGTGGTACACTATTGAAACTCATGACATCGGTCTCGTCTTCAATTTATGAAAGATCTCGAATTCAGCAAGCGTATGATAATGGAGTGAAAGAATATACGATGTAAGAGGAAAATGGTCATACGATTGACGCATTGGAGGCTGCTAAAGATTGCAAGGACATGGAATCAACAATTAAGCATGACATCAACAACACGTCAGGGATTGTTACAGACATCTCTTATGATGACACCATACCCGTTTATGACGAAGAGCCTACACATATGGTACAATGTAATGTTTTATATGATGTCTATGCCGATGAACTACCGCATGTTGAGCATTCCGAACCTAATTATGGAAAACATGGGATGGAAAAGGGTGATAGTTTTACCACTTTGGATTCATCTGATGTGCGTCATAATGGGGGAGAGATTGTTTAGAATGCTATAGTACATCATGATAAATGCTTTATGACTGCTTCGTTAACTTATTCCGAGTCCAAGATTAAAGAGCTCGAAACGATCTTTTCTCAGCAATCAAAAGATATTGAGGATGCCAAACTTGAATTTTCGAAGAAAACGAACAAATTTGAAACATATTTTGAAAAACTTGAAAAGTCAAACGTGGTTCTTGAACGAAAATTGGATCAAAAATTTCTAGATTCTAAAGCTGAAAAGGATAATCTTTTGAAACAAATTAAGTTGTTAGAATCTAAATTGGCATCCCAAGATAAATTGCTCAAAAGAATGAGACTTTAAAGGCTCAAGTTCAGGAAAAGGTTTTTGCAATAGCGGCTCTGAAAAACAAGTTGAGGAAAAGTAAAGGAACTAGTGTGGACACTAAGCTTGAAAAACCATCAATCTTGGGGAAACCGCCTCAAATTCAGTCTGTAAGACAACCGACTGCATTTAGATCCAAGCGACCAAAATCCTCGAGACCGCGGTTTGCGTCCCAAGTTGATATGGTTCATCTTTCTAGACCAGTCACTCCACCAACTAGGGCCAATGTGACTAACACAGCTTTTACAAGACCTCATCACAGGATTGCCTCTAGTCTCCCTAGACATAGTCCAAAGAACACGTCTCGAACGAGTTCAAATGACGTTCATCACAAATTTGGTCTAAGGGATGCTATTCAAAAGACACAAGTAAAGATAGGAATTTTAAACTTAGTCAGATGCCTTTTAGATTACCCAACACTGCTAACCGTAGCATGTCATATCCTAGGAGCATCAATCAATCATCTAGGAATTCTAGATCTTACTCCGACATTAAATATGCTACTTGTAAATCATGTAGGAAACATGTCTTTAAGGCAAATCATGACTCTTGTGTCAAGAAATTTCTTAATGAGGTGAACTCCCGCGCTAGAGTTAAATCCCGATGGGTAGCTAAAATCAAACCCATTGGTAAAATGTGGCGCCCTACTAGTATAATTTTCACTCTTGTAGAAAACGAGTGCCCTTTAACTAGGATAGTCTCTGATTCTACTAAGACTAATAGGGAGGAAAATGAAAAGGATGATACATCACTTAAGCATGAACTTAAGGTTTTCTATAAAAGGAAACGTTTGCTAGATAAGACAAGTGAACCATCCCCTCAGGTCACATCTGGCACAAGAAAAGAAAACTGTGAATCCCCGCAGGGTTCTAAGATAGATATCGCTTGTGACAATCCGTCAATTTATGGTCAATATTTTATTCTCAATATTTATTTGAAAATATTATTTTATGAACTCACTTATTTTTGGGAAGAAATTTGGATTTATGTCCTGAAGTAGCATCGACTACGTCTAAACCGGAGGATTCAACGTTACGTGCTTACGTTTACATACACCGTCTTTGGTGACAGTCCGACATTTCAGAAAATAAATTTATTCGTAAATATTATTTTGGAGTTTTAAATTTGTGTTAGTTCATAAACTCACAAATTTACGAGAAGAGATTAGGACTTACGATTTTATTTTAACGTCCTTTACGACTAAACCGGAAACCTTAGGATTACGTACTTACGTTTTCGAACTCCGTTTTTGATGAGACAATTTTTATTGGATTCGTTTTGTGACGTTGATTCATAATTTATAAAAACGTTTTTCGTAAAATGACCCGAGGGCACGCAAATCGAGGAAACTGGAATCGAGGAATACCCGTAAACTAGTGAGATGGGACAAAATACATTTACCCACCCCACTAGCACACATGGGGCGGCCAAATACTCACCAACACCCTTAGGTGTCAAGTTCTTATGTAACTACACCACACTTGTCTAACTAAGCTTACTAGTTAAGCTTTCCACAAGCTAAAACCATCAAACCTTCATATACCATCATTTACAACATGCAAACAACTACACATTTCTCTCTCACTCTCCCTAATGTGCCGTCCACTTTTACTACCACCACCACCATTTGATCTTGATTTAACCATGAAATTCCATGTTGTACATACATATGTTGAAGCTCTCTTGAAACCCTATTGATTGGTGGTGCTTATAACATCCAAGGAGGAGTATTCATGGTGTCTTGGGGCTGATTTTCCACAAGGAGTTCATGGAGCATGGTGGTCTTGAAGATGATCTTGGCTATGCACAAGTTTCTCCATCAAAATCCATGTTTTGATCACAACCTACATCATCATGGTGGTATAAAGATTGTCCTCCTCAACTTCTTGTTATTTTAATTATGTAAACATGTATTTTATTTCCTATTGTATATGTATATGATGATTATATGATGATAAAAATGTTATGTGGGGATTTGTTGTTGATAAACATGCTTAAAAAGATGAAAGACTATAAGAAACAAGGTTAAAATCTTGGTTAAATTTGATGGCTGTATAAAACAGTAAAGAACCATATGGTAAACTGATAAAATGATGAAGTAGAATGGATTTACAGTAAGCTATGGGTCTTGTACACATGTGAGAGTTGGCCATGCAATGGAATCATTGTAATGAGTGAGATATGATCAAAACAAGTTTATGATATAAATCTGAGGTTACTGTTTTGGACGATTTTTAGAAAATACTTAAAGGATGATTCAACAGTAGCTATAGAAGAGTTAAATCTAGCACATATCATGTAGTTTATGTGATAAAAATTTGAGCTTCTATCTCCATATAGAACTCAAGATATGGCAGTTTTGGTGAAAGTGAAGATAAAAATCAGATTTTTGAAAAATAAAGTATAATACTATTATATAAGCACTCAAAATTATATTGTATAAAATGTAAAGTTAAAACCCACTAACTCATGAATTTTATTTATATAAATATGTTAAAGGTTAAATAAGTGGACATTTTATAAAAATGATAACTTGTTATGTCTTATAAGATATAAAACTATAAACATGATTTTTACGACTTTTTCGGCTATTTCCGTAAAATTAACGTTTTTGTGAAATAAAACTTAGATGGTTGGACCCGTCTAATGTAAACTTTATAAAACTTATATAATGATATATAGACATGTATAACAAGTAAAAACCGATAAAACCCGAACTATAGGACATACGGACGTTAACGGACTAAATTAACGTTATTGGACTAATAATACAACAAAAATGGACTAAAACACTTATAAACTTATCATTGGGCTTAACCCATTTAGGCCCAACTTGTAATGTGTAGACACTGATAATATAAGTATAAAATAGATTAAAACAAGTTAAATAACTTATAATAAGCCTATTGGACATAAAACGTGTAAATGGGTAAAACTAGTAAACTAGTATAAAAGTTATCGACATATAACACTAAAATGAGTAAACGAGAATATGTAAACCCACTTGATCATCATATATATATAATCATCATATGTATACATAATTGTTATTTTTATAAAGTCATTGGACATGAGTCTAAGACGAGTATTATTTGTCTAGGTTTCCGTGATTGAAGCACGTACCGTACGTCTGAATTACCGATAACCCGCCTTCCCACATCAACGTGAGTTCATAGCCTCGCACTCTTTTAAATGTTTTTATAAATGTTTTATAAACCCGCGAGAGAGATAACATGTTAGTTTTTATAAAATAGGACACCATTTGTCCCAATTGTTTGTTTATTGATTTAGACCCGAATGATTGAATGACCCGATTGTATGACCCGATAAATGAATAAAGGACCCGATAGATGAAATTAAATGGATTATTAAAGTTAGGTTATGTCACTAAAAGTCCCATTAGCATGAATTGTGAACTACCGGGATTTGGTAGACGCTTATGCATTTAATAGTACTATTTGGGGACGATCACCCCAGTTCGCGCCTTGACGGTTGATCCCCGTCGTGCCGCATTGATTGGTAAGCGAATTTATGTATGAGAAGATTTTCATAGCGTGACCTTTGTGACGACACGCTACTTTAGATGGGCAAAAATTGGTATCGGGTTAGCTACCCGTTTTGGTTTAGTAAGGTAACAATGTCATGCGGCTTATAATAATCCAAAACTAACTAAATACTATTAGACGCTTCGAATTACGATGTATTTCCTGACTAGCAATACAGGGTCATACTATTGATATTATGTTTGTGTTTTGGTTTTCATAACCATATACATATAACGGTTTTTATTTTCATACAACGTCGTAAGACGTATTGTATGACGTTTTTACGACATTGGCTCGTATAATAATTTTTAAGGCTTTTTATAACCATATTCATATAACGGTTTTATTTAATCTATACAACGTTGCAGAACGTATTGTATGGTGTTTTTAACGACAATGATTCGTATAATGATTTTTAAGGCAAATGCCTATATTATGATTTTGATGAAGATTTGTATAAAATGATTTTGGCTATTTCATGGCCTATCAAAATGATTTGTACAAAATCATTTTCAGTAATAATTTTATACTGATATATTATATTGATGGATTTTATGAAACTCTATGAATTCACTCGGCGTTATCGCTGACCCTTTTCTTTTAACATGTTTTATCTCAGGTACTTGAAGGTAATTCTCGGGAAGACGACAAGAATTCATGGCCCGCACTTAAACAATGTTTTCCATTCAAATACTTTGTAAAACTTTGTATGTAAAGTAATGACTTGGGACCGATGTAACTTTGTTGTTCATGAATGGAAATGATTTAATATTAAACGACGCGATTTTTATGCGTTGTCTATGATGTGAGTAATGTGCTATCCCGTAACACCAACGAGTCTTCCGCTGTACTGAGTTGTATAAATTTGGGGGTGTTACAGTTTGGTACCAGAGCTCTCGTTATAGAGAACGAAAGATTTTTAAAACTATGGTTTTGAATAAAACATTTCAAAATCTTTTAACTATAAACATTTTTCTAAAAATGTCTAAAAATCTTTTGACTATAACGGTGCCGAAGAATTCCCGAGTTACCGACAAGGCCAGACTGAGAAGTGTTATTTTAATATATATATAACTTAGATTATATATATATGATGTAATTTTATTACATGATTGTTTGATGATTATTTTGATTTTTATACGAGGTATTTATACGACGTAGATTGTCACAAGTAACCCTAACTCCCCTAGTAAATTAATCGAAGCTATTCTCGTAGGAATTCTAGCTATCCTAGATCTAAACCAAGTTGTGAATATCTATGATCCCAACAAATGGTTGATATTCGTAGAAATATAGATATTAGTTGATTGTGATATTGAATAAGAATTGGCGAGATTAAATCTGATATCGATGTCATGACGATCTTTCCTTATAGAGTGGAGTTTGACAAAACGTTACCACCTAGAAAGATGTCATCTGATTCGTTGTCATCCAATTCTTAAATTTGAAATCGAAAGGGTGAATGTTGCACTTGAGGCTGTCATTGGAACCATTACCCAAAAGCCTCATGCCACCAATACCTTTCCGAGAAGTCTAAGTTGAATGATCAAGTCATTTCATATTAATGACTCATTTGATAATTATTGTTGTAAGAGATATAGGATTGGAAGTTAAGTGTTGATTCATATTGAGATTGTATTGCCTTTACAAGGCCGAAAAATAAAGCTGAAGTATTGGAATATGAGGTAGGATATTGAATTGAGTATAAAATTGATTGAAAATTTGAATAAAGTAAAACTTAAATTGTATGGAATATGAGATTGATAAGAGGAAGTCGTTAAGTCCTGTGATTGAATTATAAGGTTTTAAATGATTGTTGATTCGTGTTAAGGGTTGTTCCTAGGCCATTGTCCACTAATGAGGATGCCCAATGTCCAAGAAATAAATTGAAGAAATCATCTTCTGAATTGGGACCGATGGATCTTCTGGGACATGTGGAACACCTAATGACTGTTGTAGATTAGTATTCATTGTGGTATCTTTTAAAAAAAATCCCTAACTTAACTGAGATATCAGTTGGTAGGATGAGTTTTATAAATTGTATGACATAGTGACACGTAATGTGTTACGGTACAATTTGACTTGTTTGTGATTAATGAAAAGACTACCTTTGATTGCTAAATTCTACATATATCGATGTTATCTCTCCTTTATTGCTTCATCCTAATGTTCGCATTAGTGATGTAACCATTGAACAAGTACTCATCTCGATTTGAGTTACGTTGTGGATTATTCTTTTTGAGTGCCATCAAGGTCATGAACCTCATGATTATTTGGCTAAGCTCATCTCCTATTATATTGTAGTTAGTTCTTGGTGAACAACTCTTCATCACTCTTTTGCAGATCACTGATTGTTTTTATAAGATAAAACAGTATTCCTTGATAAAAGATTGGATTTTCATCAACATATGGATTATTTAAAGTGAGATTTGTAAGTGATTGTTATCGAAATGAAGTTGTTTATAAAATACCTTTGAAAACCTAATTGTCTTCATAACAAAGAAAATCTTGGTAAATTTATTTTTGATTCTTATTTAAGAATTAAGCATGAAAATGTTTTTATTACAAACATGATGATAAAATTTTGACGAACTGAGTATTGCATCGTTAATCTTGAAATTGTATATAGTTGCGCGCTTAGATACAATTTGGAATGAACCATGCAAGGCTGATTAGTAGTCACCATAAAACTAATGAATAAACACTACATTTTCGTTGAAATTGTGAAAGATTAAATTTTATGAGATCTGCAAGAAGTGAAAAATAGGGACATAGTGTTAGGGACACCTACATATGTGCCTGTAGCATCTATTCTTATGAGTTGAATTTACTCATCAGTGGAAATTGTCTTATTTGACAATTGACAATTCTTTCTTGTCCAATTCTCCCGTAGTGAGATTCTTAGGAAAAGTATCTGATTACCGAGTGTTGATACCCGACTGGATGTATCGACATCCCTATCATTTCTTTTGATTTGGTTTCATTTGAATGACCTGGGTAACGATCCGAGGAGCTTTCGAATGCATACTCAAATTATGAAAACATGGGATATATTCATATTCGTTAAATGTTTTCGTCTGTATCTGATTTGAAATTCTATCGCGTAAATCATGCGTTGAACTTATTCTTTTAAGGTTAGTTATGTCTTCTAATATCCCTGAATTTGTGAAGAATTATGAACTATTATTAGCCTTTTGAGAAGTTCACATCTTATCGACGGCAATGAAACTGAAAAGTTGATAATGCAAGTAGAATAGATTGATTGATTATGACATGACGACATTGTCTTAATTAATGGGAACTCGAGTAGAATTCCCCTAAATGATAAGATGTTGATTATCAAAGGTGATCTAAATAATTCTTGATGGATGATTTTATCCTGTATTTAGACTTGAAATTTTACCGTAAATGGTTGTAAACTAGTTATAGATATTGTAATCTAGAAGAACTTAATATGAATGTATTAAAAGATGTTTATGTTATCTGAAACTTTAGGAAGTATTTGTTGATGAATTACCTAGACTTTCGCCATTAAGGCAAGTTGAAATTGGTATTGGTTATAGTCCCGGTGCTGCACCTGTGGCTTGTGCACTGTACGTCAGCACCATTTAAATTAAAGGAATTACCGTACAACTGAGAGAGTTGTCGGAGAATGATTTTATTATACCAAGCCTGTCATCATGAAGAGCTATGGTGTTATCATTCCTTATATTTATAGATTACTGTGACTGAGTAAATTGACAATCGAAAACGATATCGAAGATTTGTTCGATCATTTACAAGGTTCTAGCGTATGTTTTAAAAGATTTGATCCACGGCATGATTATCATCAATTTCGCGTCCGCGAAGAAGATTATGTATTCCAATCACTACATCCGGTACTTGTAATGAACATTACGAGTTTCACGTGATGTCGTTTGGATTGACCAATGCACATGTAGCATTCATAAAATTGGTGAATCACGTGTGTAGGCTGTAATTTGATAAATTCATGCTTGTGATCATTAAGGATCATTTGTTTGTTTATAAGAATAAGAATGAGTTAATAATTATTAATAGATTGCCCTTAGATGACTGAGAAATAAAAACCTGTACCTTGAATAATTAACACGTGATTAAAGACTTGAACCTTCACATGATTTAACCGTGTGATTAATAAATAATGGAAGCTATATTGACTTCTCAAGGATTAGACCCGTTAACGCTTAGGGATTAAAAACTTAATCCTTTACATAAAATGACCGTTGGATTAATAATGGTAAGATGTATGCATATAGACTCTTTAAAAATTAAGAGCCCTTTTAAGACTTTGGATTTTACCAAAAAGAAAATGGAAATATGTTTTGACGAATGTTTTAACAAAGGATTTTAAAGGGATTATTCCCTTATACACAAAACATTTAACTAAACTCCTGTTTAGGGGTAAATGTTTTTGCATACCTTAAGACAACTTAAGAAGGATTGAGGAGAACCATTTATACCATAACCTGAAAACTTAAAACGACAATTTTTGCTTTTTAACTAAGAAAACTTTGACCAAAGTATAAATAAAGGTTTTTCGAACATTTACGAATCCTATTAATTATTTTTGATAAATCAACGAAAATCTTGTTAATTAAACTCCAATTTATTTTAAACACTTTATATAACTGGTCGAACTAAGAAATTTAAAATTTTTACGTTTACGTTTCATAAAAATTAACTAATTATTATTTAATTACTTATAATAATTATCGACGCTTTAGACGTCATATTGAGTAAAACAGATGAAGATAATAGTAAAAAAAGAAACGAAACTAAAACATAGAAGATATAAAGAATAAATTTTGAATAAATACAGTTATGATATTTATTTTATCCGGAGAAAGTGAACGTAATTACTGGCGCTTAATATAGAAAGAATATCTGAGTGAATTGTGGACATGATAATTACATCATCATGAGAAGGGAATGTAGATACCGAAGCATTATGTAGAAAAGATAAAGAAACAATTAGGACATGTTCCTTAATAATGAAGGTGCAAAATAAAGTGCCGAACAATATAAAATAAACGATGCTTGTAAGAAGGATAATATAGATGATAAAAAGGTTTCACGGCTAGTGTGAACCATTAGAATTAAGAAGCCGATGGCGTTAAATGTATAAAAGACCACATGAGATTGTCTAAATATGGAGGATTATGAGATATAGTTATGTTGGAATTTGTAAGTATAAGTATTATATGTATGTCATTTTTGACTAAAAGTATCCTTGTCTGAATAAGTTGTACTAATGACAATTATGAAGGCAGACATCGCCTCATACATTAGTAAACGTCTAGCTATTGCAAAGGTCATCATCTGAATTTAATTCGATTCGGGTCATCGTCGACAGACTGACCAAATCTGCTAATATCATTCTCGTTAATGATAAATGCAAAAGAGTTATGTAAACATAGCATGCCTGTATCGATCATCTATATCAAGATCCTCGCTTCGTATCGAATTTCTAGAGATTTGCTCAGAAATCATTGAGAACGAACCTTGATGAGAGTACTATGTACCACCCCAAATCGAAGGGACGAGGTAAAGTAACGATACAAGGTAATATAAGTGCTGTTTTGTGTTTGAATGATTGACCTTTGGTAATGAACCGTATAATCGTTTTCCTTTGAATAGATTATCATTGATAATTATCGTATTAGGATCGAGATCTAATCTTGTTAGGATCTAAATCTTAGAGCATCTGTAAGCAAGAGTTGAGATGAAGACACCCGACATACACCCATTGTGAGTTGGACATGTCTCTTAGGTTTAAGGTTTCCTATTATGGCGAACCTATCCTTGCAAAATACCCGACCCGCGAGATCTGAAATGAATATTGAAATTAGGATTTGATTATTGACAGCCGATAGTGGGCAAGAGGTTATGTGAATGTGAAATGTAGATCTTGAAGTGCCAAATGGGTAGCGAAGTTATGCCACAAAATTTTAAACTTGGAAAAATGAATTCATGATCTGACAAATCATGGGATATAAGTCCCTGTTGTATGGGACCATTGAGATGATGTAAAAGTTGGGATTGAAAGGCATATAAGCTGGATCTACCCTAGGACTTCAAAGACTGCGTGAATTATGTTTCGTATATCGAACTTGATGGAATATCTATCAAGTGAAAATCTGAATTCTTCTTAGTAATGTTTAGATCGGCGAAAAGTTGCATTCATCAAAAACCCGTGAACATCATGGATAGAGAAAGTAAGTCAACATTAAGCCTGATCTTATTCCCGTAGTTATGTTTGATGAAACTCGCGTATTGTAACGAATTGCACTTGTGAGAAAAGACCGAATGTGGAGGAAATACCCACATGGCTTTAACTCTATAAAAAGCGAGTAGTAAGGTAAGATGATCTTTGAGGACAAAGATCCTGTTTAGGGGTAAATGCTGTGACAATCCGTCAATTTATGGTTAATATTTTATTCTCAATATTTATTTGAAAATATTATTTTATGAACTCACTTATTTTTGGGAAGAAATTTGGATTTACGTCCTGAAGTAGCATCGACTACGTCTAAACCGGAGGATTCAACGTTACGTGCTTACGTTTACATACACCGTCTTTGGTGACAGTCCGACATTTCAGAAAATAAATTTATTCGTAAATATTATTTTGGAGTTTTAAATTTGTGTTAGTTCATAAACTCACAAATTTACGAGAAGAGATTAGGACTTACGATTTTATTTTAACGTCCTTTACGACTAAACCAGAAACCTTAGGATTACGTATTTACGTTTTCGAACTCCGTTTTTGATGAGCAAATTTTTATTGGATTCGTTTTGTGACGTTGATTCATAATTTATAAAAACGTTTTTCGTAAAACGACCCGAGGGCACGCAAATCGAGGAAACTGGAATCGAGGAATACCCGTAAACTAGTGAGATGGGACAAAATACATTGTCCCACCCCACTAGCACACATGGGGCGGCCAAATACTCACCAACACCCTTAGGTGTCAAGTTCTTATGTAACTACACCACACTTGTCTAACTAAGATTACTAGTTAAGCTTTCCACAAGCTAAAACCATCAAACCTTCACATACCATCATTTACAACATGCAAACAACTACACATTTCTCTCTCACTCTCCCTAATGTTCCGTCCACTTTTACTACCACCACCACCATTTGATCTTGATTTAACCATGAAATTCCATGTTGTACATACATATGTTGAAGCTCTCTTGAAACCCTATTGATTGGTGGTGCTTATAACATCCAAGGAGGAGTATTCATGGTGTCTTGGGGCTGATTTTCCACAAGGAGTTCATGGATCATGGTGGTCTTGAAGATGATCTTGGCTATGCACAAGTTTCTCCATCAAAATCCATGTTTTGATCACAACCTACATCATCATGGTGGTATAAAGATTGTCCTCCTCAACTTCTTGTTATTTTAATTATGTAAACATGTATTTTATTTCCTATTGTATATGTATATGATGATTATATGATGATAAAAATGTTATGTGGGGATTTGTTGTTGATAAACATGCTTAAAAAGATGAAAGACTATAAGAAACAAGGTTAAAATCTTGGTTAAATTTGATGGCTGTATAAAACAGTAAAGAACCATATGGTAAACTGATAAAATGATGAAGTAGAATGAATTTACAGTAAGCTATGGGTCTTGTACACATGTGAGAGTTGGCCATGCAATGGAATCATTGTAATGAGTGAGATATGATCAAAACAAGTTTAGGATATAAATCTGAGGTTACTGTTTTGGACGATTTTTAGAAAATACTTAAAGGATGATTCAACAGTAGCTATACAAGAGTTAAATGTAGCACATATCATTTAGTTTATGTGATAAAAATTTGAGCTTCTATCTCCATATAGAACTCAAGATATGGCAGTTTTGGTGAAAGTGAAGATAAAAATCAGATTTTTGAAAAATAAAGTATAATACTATTATATAAGCACTCAAAATTATATTGTATAAAATGTAAAATTAAAACCCACTAACTCATGAATTTTATTTATATAAATATGTTAAAGGTTAAATAAGTGGAAATTTTATAAAAATGATAACTTGTTATGTCTTATAAGATATAAAACTATAAACATGATTTTTACGACTTTTTCGGCTATTGCCGTAAAATTAACGTTTTTGTAAATAAAACTTAGATGGTTGGACCCGTCTAATGTAAACTTTATAAAACTTATATACTGATATATAGACATGTATAACAAGTAAAAACCGATAAAACCCGAACTATAGGACATACGGACGTTAACGGACTAAATTAACGTTATTGGACTAATAATACAACAAAAATGGACTAAAACACTTATAAACTTATCATTGGGCTTAACCCATTTAGGCCCAACTTGTAAAGTGTAGACACTGATAATATAAGTATAAAATGGATTAAAACAAGTTAAATAACTTATAATAAGCCTATTGGACATAAAACGTGTAAATGGATAAAACTAGTAAACTAGTATAAAAGTTATCGACATATAACACTAAAATGAGTAAACGAGAATATGTAAACCCACTTGATCATCATATATATATAATCATCATATGTATACATAATTGTTATTTTTATAAAGTCATTGGACATGAGTCTAAGACGAGTATTATTTGTCTAGGTTTCCGTGATTGAAGCACGTACCGTACGTCCGAATTGCCGATAACCCGCCTTCCCACATCAACGTGAGTTCATAGCCTCGTACTCTTTTAAATGTTTTTATAAATGTTTTATAAACCCGCGAGGGAGATAACATGTTAGTTTTTATAAAATAGGACACCATTTGTCCCAATTGTTTGTTTATTGATTTGGACCCGAATGATTGAATGACCCGATTGTATGACCCGATAAATGAATAAAGGACCCGATAGATGAAATTAAATGGATTATTAAAGTCAGGTTATGTCACTAAAAGTCCCATTAGCATGAATTGTGAACTACCGGGATTTGGTAGACGCTTATGCATTTAATAGTACTATTTGGGGACGATCACCCCAGTTCGCGCCTTGACGGTTGATCCCCGTCGTGCCACATTGATTGGTAAGCGAATTTATGTATGAGAAGATTTCCATAGCGTGACCTTTGTGACGACACGCTACTTTAGATGGGCAAAAATTGGTATCGGGTTAGCTACCCGTTTTGGTTTAGTAAGGTAACAATGTCATGCGGCTTATAATAATCCAAAACTAACTAAATACTATTAGACGCTTCGAATTACGATGTATTGCCTGACTAGCAATACAGGATCATACTATTGGTATTATGTTTGTGTTTTGGTTTTCGTAACCATATACATATAACGGTTTTTATTTTCATACAACGTCGTAAGACGTATTGTATGACGTTTTTACGACATTGGCTCGTATAATGATTTTTAAGGCTTTTTATAACCATATTCATATAACGGTTTTATTTAATCTATACAACGTTGCAAAACGTATTGTATGGTGTTTTTAACGACAATGATTCGTATAATGATTTTTAAGGCAAATGCCTATATTATGATTTTGATGAAGATTTGTATAAAATGATTTTGGCTATTTCATGGCCTATCAAAATGATTTGTACAAAATGATTTTCAGTAATAATTTTATACTGATATATTATATTGATGGATTTTATGAAACTCTATGAATTCACTCGGCGTTATCGCTGACCCTTTTCTTTTAACATGTTTTATCTTAGGTACTTGAAGGTAATTCTCGGGAAGACGACAAGAATTCATGGCCCGCACTTAAACAATGTTTTCCATTCAAATACTTTGTAAAAATTTGTATGTAAAGTAATGACTTGGGACCGATGTAACTTTGTTGTTCATGAATGGAAATGATTTAATATTAAACGACGCGATTTTTATGCGTTGTCTATGATGTGAGTAATGTGCTATCCCGTAACACCAACGAGTCTTCCGCTGTACTGAGTTGTATAAATTTGAGGGTGTTACATCGCTAACCCATATAAAAGCATACAAACTTCAACTGAGAATGCAAGTACCAAAGTCAAGGATCAACAAAAACAAACCGGTCCGATCTTTGTACACCGTTCAACTAAGGACACTCTGAGAGTTTGGTTACTAAAGAATCTGATATCAGAGAAACAAGTGTCTCATGGGATTTGCAGTTAAGCACGTGATGGCTCATAGTCAAACCACAGTCTGTGACCCGAACTTGAAAGAAAGGGAAGTTTATCTCCCCAACGATAACTTACCCTCAAAACTAGAAATTAAGTTTTATCGGACACGAGCTTACACTTAAACTATTCAAAGGTTTTAAGCTCGTGTATAAGGCTCATTGTTAAATGTCAGACGATGACCCGATCTTCAAATAATGGAATGTTTATCGCCGATGATAAACGTATCCTCACAACGAGAAATTAATTTTTATCAAGCATGAGCTTATATTAAAAACATTCAAAGTTTGTAAGCTCATGCACAATGGCTCACAGTCATATTACAGATTGTGACCCGGACTTCAAAGAAAGGAAAGTTTACCTATGCAACGATAACTTACCCTCAAAATGAGAAATTAAAATTTTCTCGGACACGAGCTTACATTAAAACTATTCAATGGTTTTAAGCTCGTGTATATGGCTCATAGTCAAATCACAGTCTGTGACCCGAACTTCAAAGAAAGGGAAGTTTATCTCGTCAACGATAACCTACCCTCAAAATGAGAAATTAAGTTTTCTCGGACACGAGCTTACACTAAAACCATTCAAAGGTTTTAAGTTCGTGTACATGGCTCGTCATTAAATATCAGATGATGACCCGATCTTCAAATAAAGGAAAGTTTATCGCCGATGATAAACTTATCCTCACAAACGAGAAATTAAGTTTTCTCGGACATGAGCTTACACTAAAACCATTCAAAGGTTTTAAGCTCGTGTACATGGTTCATTGTTAAATGTCAGATAATGACCCGGACTTCAAATAAAGGGAAGTTTATCTTGTCAACGATAACTTACCCTCACAACGAGAAATTAATTTTTCTCGGGCATGAGCTTATGTTAAAAAACATTCAAAGTTTTTAAGCTCATGCACAACGGTTTGCAGTTACATGTCAGATTGTAACCCGAGCTTCAAAGAACGGAAAGTTTATCGCCGATGATAAACTTATCCTCATTACCGAGAAATTAAATTTTCTCGGACACGAGATTGCATTAAAACTATTCAAAGGTTTTTAAGCTCGTGTAAATGGCGTATAATCATATGTCAGATTATGCCCCGGACTTCAAAGAAAGGAAAGTTTATCGCCGATGATAAACTTATCCTTACAACGAGAAATTAATTTTTCTCAGGCATGAGCTAATATTAAAAACATTCGAAGTTTTTAAGCTCATGCACAATGACTTACAGTTAAATATTAGACTGTAACTCGGACTTTAATTTTAGGAAAGCTTATATTTAATGATAACTTATCCTCTTAACGGGAAATTCATTTTTCTCGGTCATGAGCATGTATCAAGACATTCCAAGTTTTAAGCTCAGAAAGGAAAGTGTATCTTTTAAATAAGAAAACTTTTCCTCATAACGAGAAATTCATCTTTCTCGGTCATGAGTTTTATGTTAAAACATTCAAAAGTTTTTCAAGCTCATGAAAACAACTTCTAAGTAAATGTCAACTTAGGACTCGTTCTTCAGTTAAAAGGAAAGTTTATCGCTGATGATAAACTTATCCTCACAATGGGAAGTTTACAACTTCTCGGACTTGAGCTCGTTTTGTAAGATATTCAACATCTTAAGCTCAAGTAATTGGTTTTCAAAACATTGAACACAATTTTTCGAGAATTTCTCAAAAGGTTTTTCTAAATCTTTCAAAATTGTGTGTTCAAAAATGTTTTGATAAAAAGAGCATGTCTTCTGGAATCGATAATATTTACGATACTAGAAATGTCATTCAATAATGACACGGGGTTGTAAATAAAGTTCGAGCAGAAGTTCAAATGTTTTAAAACATGCTCAAAATGGCTTGCTATTATTTTTGATAGTAACCCGCTTTTCATATTAAAGTCAAGCATTTCACCGGAAAACTTTGACTCAACAACGGGAATTAATTTTCTCGGGCATGGTCTATTTATAACCATGTAAGGGATTGTTTTTACGGAATAACACAATCTAACACGAATATATGTACGCTCCAGTGCATTTATTTGTTAAAACAAGAGAAATCTTGTTTTTATGAAGTTATCATCTCCACAATCAGCAGCAATTTACAATTGATATCTACATACTCAACGATGCGACTACTCAAACGACGACTACTCTTTCAATAGTAACCCGCTTTTCATATTTAAGTCAAGCATTTCACCGGAAAACTTTGACGCAACAACGGGAATTAATTTTCTCGGGCATGGTCTATTTATAACCATGTAAGGGATTGTTTTTACGAAATAACACAATCTAACACGAATATATGTACGCTTCAGTGCATTTATTTGTTAAAACAAGAGAAATCTTGTTTTTATGAAGTTATCATCTCCACAATCCGCAGTAATTTACAATTGATATCTACATACTCAACGATGCGACTACTCAAACGGCGACTACTCTTTCAATAGAACATGGGTCAACAATTGAGGGGGAGCAGTTGTCCAGCATTCAGAATCTTTGATGCCGAAAGTGCCAAGGTCACTAATTGGTGTCAAGACAACGATATCAATCGTACACATAGTGTCAAGAGATAAATTCAGACGTGACGAGGCGACCAACATTCGTGAACAAGAACCATGTGATTCTATCATATGATGTTCTTCATCATTCAGGTCCAACCTCGTAAATTGCTAATCTTGTGAATACATTATCATATATGATCTTTGCACATGATAAATACCTTACACTTGTGTTTAAAAGGTATTTAATTTACGTTTCAAGTGATTTATACTTACCCACAACCTATTTATTTCACAACGATGAAGATTATGGTGACAAAAGGATGGTAGGATAGGTTAAGTCCAATGATTCTTCTAGAACCAGAGGAATCTTTCCAAGGACATTCCATAGCTAGAAATAGTAGTCCTTAGGAAAGATGGAGAAAGATTGTGAACGTAGCTGAATGCCGACCAAGTACTTATGTTAGCACTGGAACAATCACAACAAGGTGTTAGTAATGACGTATTGGTAAGCATTGAAGGGGTTGAAGAATGAAAAAGAATTGTAAAGATAAAAGGTCTAAAGAAACAAGCTCTCCTTACAACTTAGGAAAAACCGTGTCAATACATATGCTTTGAGATCATTTTTAATGATGCTTGATATTGAAGATAAGAAATCATGGACCTAGTGATGCAATGCACAACCCATCTCAGCTAACTCAGATATCTCTCAAAAGATATTTGTTTTATTCACACGGAGACAACAAATTATCTATCGATTTATTCACTCCGAATATATTGATATTGAAATGGTGGCACTCCTCTCCAGCCTCCGATCACTAAAAATCCAAAATGCACGATCGAGTCTAGAGCCATTTGAGATCATCAAATATCTCATTAGGACACACTTTCATAATTCCTTGCTTCTTCACATACTGTGAAAAGTAAGAAAGATTTTAAGAGTCCTATGCAAAATCTTCATGATCTTGCCTAAACATCCGAGTAATACAAAAGTATTTACAGTGAAGATGGGAATCCTTCTTGGGCGAATATCAAAAAGCTCATGGTAGGTGACTTGTGCGATTCTTTATGAATCAAGCTTGTGATAACTGGATAACAACAATAGTTTGACTCTTAATTGAGATTAAACTTGTTCCAGGGCCTCTACGCAAAGTCCAAGTGATCTTGCCAGAACACTCAGAGTGACACTCTATAGTGTTCACAGTGATGAGTGGAAATCCTTCTAGTGTTAACATCAAACAACACTTGGTAGGTAACTTGCAAGATTCTATATGAATCAAGCTCGTGACAACTGGAAAGCAACGATGGTGCGATTCTTTAATGAATCAAACTTGTTCCAGGAATCGGATTTCACGGCTTCAAATCATGCGGATATTATTATCCAAATGATTCACTCTTTATGTTCGCAGTCAGCTTTGGACGGTCGAGTAAAGAGAACGGGTTTACCCGCGAAATCTTGTCAAGGAGGTTCTTAATTGAAACTACCTGCCACAAGTACGATATTTAATATCGTCCAACGGTCTTCACCGGCCGGAGGTAAAATGCTATTGAGTTAGAATGAAATGTTCAAGGCTATTTCATCCGTGTATATGTTTTGTTGCTAACTGTCTTATGCAGCGTAACAAGAAGGTGGCATTGCGGCGTACAATTTAGAAGAAGTCGTCAACACATGCTTATACTGTATGCACTTAATACTTCAACAAATTCAAGAAAGTCTAAAAGTCAAGTCTTCCGCTGTATCGAACTCTGAAGCTTTCAAGAATTTATAAAAGTATAAGTATGTGAAACATGATGTCACAAGGAGGCGAATATCACAAGTGATGAAAGCACACGACCAAGGAAAAGAAACATGCTCAAGACTAAAGTCAAAGATCTCATCTGCATATTCACAAGAACAAGATCGAAGACTCAAGCATAGTATGCTAGGTTTAAGATTTTGTAAAATGGTGTGACCTCCCTCAGGGAGAGATTGTTGGAAATACGTTTTTCTAAAGAAAGTCTCGGTCACATCATTGTTAGCATAGATCACGAGCTATAGACTATTTAGGACATCGTAACTTGGAGTGACATCCCTTAGGGGGAGATTGTTGGAAATACGTTTTTACGTATTTAGAAAGGATCGTTCACTCCAACGATATATTCTAGTATGGGCTCGTGATCTAGTTATGTAAACATATAACCCATAAAGCCCACATGTAGGGTGGGCTATATATACCCCCTCCTAGCATGTTAGGAGGGGTTGTTGATTCTTATTTTAATTAATTAAACATATTTCTCTCTAATCCTCTCCTTTCTCTCTCTAACTTTCTCTCTCTAGTTCTTCATCTCCCTCCATCTCTTTAGATCTTTACAACACATGAACAATCCTAAGAAAACGTGGAATTACAATCTTATTTATCATGACAAGTATTGAGTTGCATCCCAACTCTCATGATCTAGGACTGAGGTACTGTATCTTTTGTTCTTTCAGTTGTATTTCCATCTCTTAGTACCTAACCCTAGTAGGTTATCTTTTGTTGTACCAAAAACATCTGTACCACTATTTCAAACAGGCATGTTTTATTCATGTCTTAGATTGGTTATACTTGTATGATATTGTTGTTTGCTAGAAATAACTTGTACTAATGTTACTCTATTACCCTCTTGTGCTTATATTATACTGTGAATTTTTGACAGGCTATCCAATTTGTTACAAACTTCATTCATATACATTTCCATGTAATTGATATAAATGTAATATTAATCAACTAATAAATCTCATTCTTGTATATTATAGAAAAATGGCTGCAAGAAACACACGATCAAACCCAAATGCCACCCCCACTATCTCAGAAGCCTAACTCAGGGTACTCATCGGGCAGGGCATAGCTGATTCCTTGGCTGCTAGGGAAGCCCATCCCAACAGGAACCAAACGACAGCCAGAACTCCAACGCAAGGAGGAACGACATAATTGATAGAGGGTGCACTTACCCCGACTTCTTGAAATGTAAGCCTACTTACTTTAAGGGCAAAGAATGGGTTGTTGAACTAATGCAATGTTTCGAGAGGACCGAGACTATATTCTGTATCAATGACTGTACGGAAGAAAACAAGGTGCAGTTTGCCACCTGTACTCTACTAGTAAGTGCTCTCACATAGTGGAATTATTTGGTTGCTACCCTTGGGCACGACAATGCCTATGGGATGACTTGGACTGTGTTGAAGGAAAGGCTTACCGAGAAGTATTGTCCTCGTTAAGAATTCAAGAAGCTAGAGATCGAACTGTGGAATCTCAAATGCACGAACCATGACATTACAACTTACAATAAAGCTGACTTTGATGTGCACCATAATGGTTCCTGATGTGAAGGATAAGATCGAGAAGTATATTAGCGGACTTCCGAAATCCATTCATGACAGCGTGCTCGCATCTCGACCCACTACAGTCGAGAGTGCCATTGAGTTTGCCACTGAACGGATGGACAAACGAGGTCGTAACCATGCAGAACGGCAGACTGGAAACAAGAGGAAAGCCGATGAAAACTTCCGTAGCCATCATCAGACTCAACCACCCAAGAGACAGAACTTAGGTCAGGTTTACAGTGTTACTACCTCAGAGCCACCTCGATATGTAGGTACCAAGCCCAAGTGTGCCAAGTGCAATTTTCACCATTACCGTGACGCGTCTTGCCGAAGACCCGGATCAAACAATACCTTCGTTTCGGCTGATAGAAGCAACACTGGCACCAACTTCAGACCCAACAACGGGAGTGGTCAAAACTTCCGTGGAAATGGACAGCAGGGAAACCGCCATCCCACTGGTGGAAATGATATGAGACGGAGAGAAGTTCGTTGCTATGGTTGTGGAGAACCGATACACATCAAACCCGAATGCCCAAAGCGAGCAAACAAGAACGGGAATGGTGGAGGAGCACCGGCCAAAGTTTATGTCGTAGGAGATGCCAGAACCAACCCCGAATCCAATGTGGTTACCGGTACGTTTCTTCTTAACAATCGATATGCATCTATTTTGTTTGATACCGGAGCTGATAGGAGTTTTATATCTACCGAGTTTAGTAATTTACTAGACATCACTCCCACCAAGTTAGACAATTGTTACAGAGTCGAATTAGCCGACAGTAAAGTCATCGAAATCGATACTATCTTAAGAGGTTGTACCTTAAATCTTCTGAAAAATCCCTTCGATATTCATTTAATCCCAATAACCTTGGTAGTTTTGACGTTATCATTGGTGTGGACTAGTTTGCAAAATATCAGCGACTATTTTGTGTGATGAAAAGCTAGTCCGTATACCTTAGGGAGAAGAAGACTTAATCGTCCGAGGAGAAGGAAACACAGACAGGAATGACACCAGACTTAGTGTTATCTCATGTACCAAAGTCCAGAAATATCTACTGAGAGGATGCCCTATCTTCTTAACACATATTTCTAAAACGAACGAAGAAGACAAGCCAGAAAAGAAACAAATCAAGGACGTGCCACTTGTCCGCGCTTATCCTGAAGTTTTCCCAGACGACTTACCTGGTTTACCACCAACTCGTCAAGTAGAATTCCAGATTGACTTAATACCAGAAGTTGCACCTGTAGCTAAAGCACCCTACCGGTTGGCACCAACCGAGATGAAAGAACTCGCTAAACAACTCCAAGAACTGTCATACAAAGGTTTCATTAGACACAGTTACTCACCTTGGGGAGCTCCAGTACTATTCGTAAAAAAGAAATATGGTTCTTTCTGGATGTGCATTGATTACAGGGAACTGAATAAGTTAACTGTAAAGAATCGTTATCCACTTCCTCGAATCGATGACCTATTTGATCAACTCCAAGGATCAAGTGTGTATTCCAAGATCGATTTAAGATCGGGATACCATCAGTTGAAGGTCAAGGAAGAAGACATCTCAAAAAAAGCCTTCAGAACTCGCTACGATTATTACAAATGTCAGGTTATGCCCTTTGGACTAACCAACACACCAGCAATATTCATGGACCTCATGAATCGAGTGTGTATACCATATCTGGATAAATTCATGATCGTATTCATCGAAGACATACTCATTTATTCCAAGAATGAACAAGAACATGGAGAACACCTTGCTCAAGTACTAAAACTACTTAAGGAAGAAAAGTTGTACAAAAAATTCTCCAAATGTGATTTTTAGATTCCTAAGGTTCATTTCCTTGGTCATGTGATTGATAGTGACAGTATTCAAGTAGATCCCGCAAAAGTCGAATCTGTAAAGGATTGGGCACCAGCTACATCACCGAAAGAGGTTCGCCAATTTCTAGGTCTTGCCGGATACTACCGGAGATTTATAGAAGGATTCTCCAAGATAGCCAAGTCTATGACGAAGCTCACTCAGAAAGGCGCGAAATTCGAGTAGGGAGAGAAAAAAGAACTAGCATTACAAACCATTAAACCGAAGTTGTGCAGCAAACCTATTCTAGCCTTGCCAGAAGGCAACGAGGATTTCGTTGTCTACTGTGATGCCTCACACAAACTCTTAGGTGATGTACTGATGCAAAGGAAGAAAGTAATTGCTTATGCTTCAAGACAACTAAAAATGCACGAGCAGAATTACTCTACTCATGATCTAGAACTTGGATCTGTAGTTTTTGCCTTAAAAATCTGGAGGCATTATTTATAAGGAACAAAATGTAATGTGCATACTGGCCACAAAAGTTTACAACACATTCTAGATCAAAAGGAGCTGAACATGAGACAACGCCTTTGGATAGAATTGCTTAGCGACTACGATTGTGACATCAAATACCACCCCGTAAAGCCAATGTGGTTGCAGACGCACTAAGCCGAAGGGGATTGATCCTCCCATGAGAGTCTGAGACTTGGTTATGACGATTAGCTTGGAACTATCCAAGCAGATATTAGAGGCTCAGATACAAGCTCGGAAACCAGAAAACACTGAGAAGGAAAACGTAGGGGGAATGCTTAGAACCGACCTTACAAAGGAAAAGCTAGAACCAAGAGCAGATGGAACGTTGTGTTTACACGGAAGGAGTTGGTTACCATGTTACAGAGACTTAAGAAGCGTGATCATGCACGAGTCTCATAAGTCCAAATACTCCATACATCCAGGATCTGAGAAGATGTATCAGGATATGAGGAAGTTGTATTGGTGTCCAAACATGAACGTCGACATTGCAACTTATGTGAAGAAGTGTTTAACATGTGCCAGAGCAAAGACTGAGCACCAGAGACCGTCAGGACTACTGGTCCAACCTGAAATCCCAAAATGGAAATGGGACAACATCGCCATGGATTTCATTACCAAACTTCCCACCTCATCTCATGGCTACGATACTATTTGGGTAATCGTCGACCGACTCACCAAGTCTGCCCATTTTCTATCCATAAGAGAAAATGACTCTCTGAACAAACTAGCAAGATTATACCTAAAGGAAGTTGTGACAAGACACGGAATACCCGTCTAAATTATTTGTGATCGAGATGGTAGATTCACGTCAAACTTTTGGAAAGATTTCCAACGAGCTTTAGGTACAAACCTGGATATGAGTACTGCTTATCACCCTCGGACCGATGGTCAGAGTGAAAGAACGATCCAAACTTTGGAAGACATGCTGAGAGCATGTGTGGTCGATTTTGGAAAAGGATGGGTCGAACATATACCTTTAGTTGAATTCTCCTACAACAATAGCTACCATGCCAGCATCAAAGCCGCACCATTTGAGGCTCTCTATGGTCACAAGTGCAGATCACCCGTATACTGGGCAGAGGTAGTGGAATTTCAACTTACTGGACCCGAACTAATCCAAGAGACAATAAAGAAGATCACTCTCATCAAGCAGAGAATTCAAGTTGCACAAGAAAAACAGAAGAGCTACGTAGATCGGAAATGGAAACCTATGCAATTTGAAATAGGTGACCGTGTTATGCTCAAGGTATCACCTTGGAAGGGTGTTGTACGTTTTGGGAAACATGGTAAGCTAAATCCACGATACGTAGGACCTTTCAAAGTGATTGCCAGAATTGGTGAAGTGGCCCATTGTCTAGAGTTACCCCAAAAATTGAGCCTAGTACACTCTACCTTTCACGTTTCAAACTTAAAGAAGTGCTATGTGGAGGAGCCGTTAGCCATATCATTGGAGGGAGTCCAATTTGATGACAAACTCCAATTTATCGAAGAATCAATGGAGGTCATGGAGAGGGTAGTCAAGAAGCTGAAACACAACCAAATTCCGTTGGTTAAGATACGTTGGAACTCAAGGCGAAGTCCTGAGTTCACTTGGGAACGCGAAGACTCATTTATAGCTAAGCACCCACACTTGTTCACCTGAGCAGTAACGTCATCTTAAGCTTTGAGGACAAAGCTAAAATAACGAGATTGAACTGTAAAACCTGTGGTTTTCATGTTTTGTAATGTCATCATTGTACACGTCATCTCATGAGTTATATTATATATTACCACCTTTGCTTAAAAACTTCATATTATCACTTGCATCATGCATGAGCATTCAAACATTTGATCACGAGAACTATTTAAATAATATAACATGATTGTGAATATTCAATCACTTGGCCAATTAAACTATGAACATTTTTATCATGATTGCGAGTATTAAATTATGAGATTACAGGAATATTACGTATGACTACATTTTTATGAGCATACAACCATACAGTTGATTACTTTGACGACTATTAAGTCAGCTAGAACACATGAGCATATGCATACATCATTTTTGAAAGTCTAAAACCATGATCACAGATTATAATATATACCAACTACTTACATTCACTACAAAATATATGTTTATATATTTTCTATACACCTTAAATGACTCTATGAGTCAATGAAAACCAACATTTCACATTTTAACTTTACACTTACTAAATATTACTACATTTTATTAAGTGTCTTATATTATGTTTTACTAAAACTATACATTTTATATTTACTACTTATGCTTTCACTAAAAACCTTAAACATCAACTTAACCACCTTAGATTTAAACCTAGACTTACCACAACCTACCTAGATCATTTGTAACCTTACAAATTCACCAAAAATAAAACTCCAAGTTACCTTAAACATAAGTCCTAGCCGAATACCTTACATATTACACTTAAGCTACCTAGAAACTTATGTACACTACACTTAACAATTAGCTATACTTGGACAACAATATGTCATTAAAAAATATACTATTTTAGACATCCCATGCCCCCTTGACTTCTCCTATACGACGGATAAAAACAAGACACAAGAGGCAAGTGTACATATGTTGCATTCAAGGATTTTGTACCATGAATCTTACCTAGGATTTGTTTAGCACTTTGCTAGGATACTAATCTCCATTCTGTCTCTCTCTTTGCGTAGCCTAAACCGAACCACAACAACCATTCACCTCACTTGGATATAAACATGAACAATAACACATTCACTTCATATCTCTCAGTCTCACTCTCGGTTAAACAAGAACACACACACACAACACCTTCAAACTTGCATTTACTACCCGAATCTTTGTCTCAAGGCTCATTTAGTGTTAGCGTTCATTGCTACTACTCCAAACTTGGGCAAAAAGGGACACCAAGTAATCCTAGGTCACGACTATAGCAACCATTCGTGTAGATTTTACAGTTCAAGGAGTTCCTAGCTAGTTTTCATCACTTGTCACCAATGTCACTAACAAGTAAGTGTATCCACCTTCATTATCATTAACATTATTTTACCACCTCATAAGCATATGGAATCGAACACCTATACTTGTAAATCTATGAAAACCTTGACTAGACTAGTATGCACGCGTAAAAACTTTGATAAACTCGAACCCCATGTAGATCTATAGCCACGACTTGATTTATGCACATAAGAAACATTTGTAATTTTTAGATCTAGATAAACTAGTATAATCTTTGCTTAAACCTAGGAATAAGCCTAGAAAACTAGGAGCTTTAGCTTTGCTTAATCCCTAATGAACTAATCAACTTATAACTACATAAGCTAAACAAATAAGCCTCGAATATAAGCCCACAAGCCACGAAAATCAGTAAGCCATAAGCCCATAACTCACGGGTATTTATAAGCCGTGTAGGATTTAAGGCCCACTAGGCCCAATAACTTTAGTAACTTATTTTTGATAGGGTTAAGTGCTTAGATATTTTACTTATGCTTAGATAAGCCCAAAGATTAACCCACTAGAGCCTAAAATAAACCGAGCCCTTATTGGGCTTAGCAAGCCCATTAATCCATTGAAACACTATTCATGAACTTTTGTGCCAAAATGTCATTATGTGAAAGTATAGGTTTATTTTGTAAAGTTATAAAATCACTTAAATGATTTTCGAGACTTTAGTAAAGTCTAGGGACTATTTTGTAATTTACTGAAAGATTAGAGGGTATTTAATTACAATCGTAACTTAATTAAAACCACAAGGACTATTATTGCCATTTTTATGTAGGTTAAACGAGCCCTAGATATTTACTTGGTGTCCTTTATTGATTTTTGAAACTCCAAGGACCATTTATGTCATTTATTAAACTTAAAGCAAGCCCTAGGGACTTGCTTTTCAATTAACCGAATCTTCACAAACTCTAGGGGCTGTTTAGTCATTTGCAGAAAGATATATAAGCCCTAGGGGCAGTTTTGAAACTATGTTAACGGATAAGGACTAACTTTGCAATAAAACTTAACGAATGAAACCCTAGGGGTATTTTCTGCCATATAACGATTGTGTTACAAGCCCTAAGGGCTGTTTAGAAACTTCCCATTTTACAAGGACCCCAGTGCAATTCAACTTAAGTTTATTATAATTATTTAATTAAATAAACTAAAACGATTTATTAAGGAACGTGTGTAAACCGGAGGATTAATTTTGAACATTTGAAACTCTAGGACTTTTTGTGAAACATTATATTTACATGTCTTAATTAAATAAAATCATTTATTTAATTAGCTATACCGTTAAAGTTAAAACAAGTTAAACACATTTTAATAAACTAAACGTGTACATATATCGATAACTTACTAATAGTTTAACATTTAAAAATGGTAACAACTTATTAATTTGTGATCATGCATTTTTATCAACAACATTTATATGTGCATTTCATTTGTGCATTTACTGAGACCCGCATAAATTACTTAGGTAATTCCACTGCTTCATGATCATACCGTGTCAGTCTACTCGGTGACTTTATCACTACTGCATCACCAATAAGGTGAGTTCATTGCCCCATATTTTAGAGCTTTTATAACTGGGAAAGAAAACATACTAGTTATTGTATATGAAAACATTTCACCGGTCCACAACTTACTTACTGCCTATTGTTTGCCCCATTCCCGTGGACTGTAATAGTTAATTGTGTAGCGCGATATGTTATAAATATATCTATTTGGGGATTGACAATCCCAGTCTGCGTGAGTAGCTCTCACCTAGCCTCGGCCAAGGCCACCAGACTTATATACATTGTCGGACTAAAGGGGTACTTCTCAAGGATGATCCACATAGGCCTCTGATCACTTGTCTAGCTTCTATTACAGGGTAATAGGAACTACTATTGTATTGAGCTTGGAGCTCTACTACTTTCGTGGTGTTTTGCATATCAATACTTTTATTTATAAACTAAACCTATGGATTCACCAACTTCGTGTTGACCCCCACATTTTACTTTATATGTTTTCTTAGGAAAATAAGCAGGTTCATGTGCACTTAGATTTCCAGCATCATAGAAAGCATCATGTTTACCATTGGGCTGGGATATTACTTCAAAAATGTTAAATGTTGATTTCAAGACAATTTACTTAATTTGCACAATTAAATTCATGTAATATGTTTTAATGACATTTATGATCATTGATCTATATACTGTGTTCTATCGATACACCAAAGTAACATCCCATGTACTATTCCGCTGCATTTGACCACTTTGGGGGTGTTACAAAACATTCATCCACATAGAGTAATAAACAAACAACATAAGAGCCATGTTTATAAATAAACAAGAACGGGTAATATAACTCGAAAACCGCTGAAACCAAAATCATGGTGCCTGTTATCACGACCGTTAAGAAAGACAAACATGATCAGGACATCAAGGGTCCCAGAAACAAGGAGGATGATATATATAGACGATTTCCGATAAAGTCTTGTGGAGAAAAACATTATTGGCTTTGAGCTGATGGACCGGACAATGCCAAGAAGTAGTGAGGCCTAGAACAGTCCTAATACTGGCCAGTTTAAAAGCCATGCTAAATACCTCAATCATAATCAATGCCCTGCAGTTGATTGTTACCAATAGAGACAAGGAGAGCCTTGTATATGCTCAACGATCCATCTACAAGATACTTGTGCTTATCCACATGAAACGAATGATGTTTGTGTTAGGTGGTCGTGGCAAAAGAAGCCTAATATTATCATTAGCTAAATCATGGTATTTGTCAAGCATAATACATTACTAATTAGGATCTCTGATTGAGATAGTGTATGACTTTGGAATGGGAGAAATAGTAACATGATAATGATAACTAGATTTATTTTGATTAGTACTAATGTGAGAACGTTTTGTTTATTCTAGCTCATTGCTAGTTAACAAAATTTCGTCGTTAAAAAAACTAACATGAGAACGTGTGACTGTGTCATGAGTTGAGGATAGATATGGATGAGGATAAGGCGCAACTACATTAGGTACGTGATGATGAGGCAGGGTTGGTGGTTGGACGAGTACCATTGGGCCACTAGTAACCAGCGTAGAAATTGGGTTGGTGGCAGAGGCAAAAGAGTTGAGCGAGTGAGCTTTTTGTCTATCATGACAATTTAGAAGATGTCGGCAAAAATTTCGTTGAGCGAAAATTAGGAAGTGAAAACAAGGGCAGGCTATGATACCTCGTGTAATTCTCATAAATGAATAATGAGTTTCAGTATGATAGATACTATACAAAATTATTAAATTTCATGAATAAGTCAAGCAGCGTATCGAAAACCATGCTTGCCTAAATAAAAGGAAGACGATCAAACGCGCTCGACCTAATAAAAACAACAGTAATGTGACATTTCTGATTTTTAACTTTTGACATGTCATCGGCTTCATTCTTATTATCGTTCATCTTATAATATTTTTACGGACCACCTTTGCAATACATTATTACAAGATTAATTATGTACAAAATCATAATTTTATTACATAAAAATAGCGAAGTATTTAAACTTACTTCTATATAGACATTTTAACCTAAACTACACTATAATTAATAACGTCACATTTAGATACAACTTATAATACAATGGACACACACTAGTCAATATGACACGAAATAAAAATGTTTCTTTCCTCTTTTGGCAAGCAAAACTCACGTCCCACTGTATACATACATGTACATTCATTTTTGAAATCTAACTAAATCCTATATAATCTTCCATATGTATTAACTCTTATACAATCTAAACTAGATACTTACTAAATCCTACACAATCTATGTAACACCCCATTTTGGTAAATAGAATGTCACGCGTGATTATGGTGTGTCATCAAAGCATACAAGGAAAAATGTCTTATACATTACATGACCATAAAGGAAATACCAGAAACAAACATCGGTACCCCAAAGTATAAGTTTACCACACACAAACATAAGTGCTGTAAAGGAAAAAGACTAAACAATGTCCATAGAAATAAGTATCAAAATGTATGATGAAATGCATAAAGTAATGAAGGCTAGAAAGCTTCCAATCCATATGCACGTACGCTTAAAGTCTACGATCGTCCCTGAGTACCTGTCGTTTGGGAACATGAAAGGAAAACGGCTGAGCATAACGCTCAGTGCACGGATATACAAGCATAGAATGAATAACATAAGCATATACAACATATAGCAGCGGAATTGATTAAGTCCTGGAAAACCTGGTATAACTTAGTAAAACTGGTTTTATAGTTTGAAAAGCCTTATGTTTATCTTATAAAAACTTTTTAACATGTTAACCATTAAGCCATTATAGGTCATGAAATATCAACGTGCATGAATACTTGGAGGGGTGACCTCATCATGCAATTAGAGGAGTTGCCTCTAATTAATGTAAGTTTGGGTAGGAGGGGTCAACTCCTTGTGAAGGATGCAAGGCACATACCACATTCACATAAATAATATTCTAAAACATGTTACCTAAGATGCACCCATACGCCCCATATGATAATATAATAATATGGCCAAAAGCTGAAAGGGACGCCACGAGCTATCACTCCGCGGTGGTGAAGTCATAACATTGGTGCCTCCAGTGTCATGGTTATGGTACCTCCATAACTAGGTGGAATTGGTCATGCATGTATATGGTGTTAATGAAATAATGCCTAAAAACGTTACTTGCATTTTTCGGTCTCTCTTAGTTTTGATTACGACAATATGTAAAAACAAGCATTTACGAAAACAACAAAAAACGAATTCTTGAGTTCAAGTATTTTTCATTTTACCCATTTTCACTTAAGGTATGAATAAACAAGTACTAACCTTAATCAAGTGATCAAATGATTTAATCTTTTCTTAAAACTCACTTTTTATTAAGTGTGACAAGTTTTTATTAAACTTTCTTTTTAAGAAAATGTTTTATTAAATTAATTATTTGAAAATTTGAAAATGGCATATTCTTATTTGATTAGGAATATTCTATCAGGATATTTTTTAATCCAGATAAGACCTCCACCACTAAAGGACAAAAAAGGGAGCAGAGTCTAGGCGGCGGTTCTCTAGTGCCTACGCGGTTCCTTATCGATAAGGAACCGCTGGCTGAGATATGGAACCGCGGCCAGATATATCCGTTGGCCTTTTGTCCTATAAATAGTGGACCATTCTCAGCTTTTCAACTCACCTCTTTTGCACATCTATTTCCAGATTCAAACATTCTTCTTTAATCACTCAAATCTTTGATCATTTGTTTGATTACTACTTGTTTAAGAAGTGAATCTTGTTCTTCCATCCCTTCTTCTCCAAGTGCAAAGAGAAGAACACTATCCTTGTGAAGTGTTGAGTCCACCACCAAAGATCCATTGAAGATCTAATTTTATACATTTGTTGTTGTGTCATAGTTGTGAAGATCCAAGTAGTTGTGTATATTTGGAAGTTGTGTATGTACTAAGTATAGTTGTATAGATTGGTCCTAGCTACGATTAGGGCTCGACTTTTAGCTTAGAGTCGGAAATTGGTTAAGCGACGTTTACGGTTTTCTCCACCGTAAGGAGCTTGTTGTGTAGTGAACTCTCGAGTAAGGAGTACTCGAGGAGTGGAGTAGGAACGAGGAGTGAGCTTCGTTGCCGAACCACTATAAATCCTTGGTGTTCGGCTTGATCTTTATTTACCCTTAACTCTTTAAATTCTTTATTCTTTGTGCATATATTTTTGTTAGTATTAGTTTAGTTACACTATCATTGTTCATATTGTGCATAAGAAGATTTCACATATTTCCTCAAGCCTAAGTTTTTTGAAAAAGGATTTTTGAAAACCACATTTTAACAAGTAAATATAAGAAACTATTCAACCCCCCCCCCCCTTCTAGTTTCTACAATTGGTATCAGAGCGAGATTGCTCAAGAATTTTTAAAGTATATTGTATTTTAAAACTTGAATCGATCTATGGATTCCAACAAATACCTAGAAGGGCAATCTATGCAAAGACCACCACTTTTTGAAACCGATAGTTTTATTTATTGGAAAAATAGATTTGAAACTTATGTGAAATCAAAAGATTTAGATCTTTGGCATGTTATTACCAATGGTGATTTTTTACCTTATCAATTTAATGAAGTTTCTAAAACAAAAGAATTGGTCACTTTTGACAAAGCTAATGACGATACTAATAAGAAACTTTCAAAAAATAATGAGGCCAAAATGGTGATTTATAATGCTTTACCTAAGAAAGAGTATGAAAGGATTTTTATGTGTGAAATCGCTAAAGATATTTGGAACACTCTTTTAGTAACCCACCAAGGTAATAGCCAAGTCAAAGAAAGCAAAATCGATCTTCTTGTCCAACAATATGAACAATTTGTCATCTTAGAAGATGAAACTATTGATAGTGCATTTGCTAGGTTTAACACCATTATTACTAGTCTAAAAGCACTTGATGAAGGTTTTTCTAGCAAGAACAATGTTAGGAAGTTTCTAAGGGCTTTAAATCCAAAGTGGAGAGCAAAAGTCACGGCGATTAAAGAGTCGAAAGATCTCTCAACTTTATCACTCGATGAACTCATAGGCAACTTGAAGGTTCATGAGATGATAATTTTGAAGGACTCGAAATTAGTGAAAACCAAGAGTGAAAGAAAATCTCTTGCACTTAAAGCCAAGAAGGCACAAAGTGACCATGATAGTTCCTCGGATAGCGATGACGAGGAGTATGCATTGGCGGTGAGAGATTTCAAAAAGTTCTTCAAGAGACGAGGTCAACACGTTAGGCAACCCAACAATGACAAGAAACCATTCTCAAAGAATCAGTTTGTCAAGAACGAAAAAGGTGATAGGAATTGCTTTAGATGTGGTGATCCAAATCACTTCATTGGTGATTGTCCAAAGCCCTCTCGCGATAAGAATCACACGGCGTTCGTTAGTGGCTCTTGGAGCGATAGCGGTGAAGATGATGATGACAACCCCAAAGAGGAGAAATGTCTTATGGCTCACACTTCTAAAGAGGTCATTCCGAAACCGAATATTATAGCAATGATAGCTCCACCTTTGATGATATTGAATTTGAAGGCAAATATGATAGTTTACACAAACTTAGTCTTAAATTCATAGAAAAGAATAAAACCTTAAAATCAACCAAAACTAAGCTTGAAAATGAGATCAATGAACTTAGGGAGAAATTGGCAAAACTTGAGAAAAATAAAGAAGTTGATTTAGGTTGCTTAAGTTGTGAGAAACTTAGATTAGAGAATGAAAATCTCAAGAGCACCTCAATTAAATTGGAAAAGTTCATGAAATGTACTAGTGCTCTTGATGATATGTTAAACAAACAAGTTCATTCAAAGGAAAGACTTGGTGTAGGTTTTAACTCAAATGAAGCCTCAACTAGTGAACCTAAACAAGTCAGATTTTCACAAAAATCACCCACTGTACGCGGTCCCAGATTGTATGGGGTGGTTCCTTATCACTATGGAACCGCCGCCATAGATAAGGTACCGCTGCCAGAACAAGAGTTTTGTGAAATCATGAACTTTCTGAAAAGTCAAAGTCAGGTGAAAAACCAAAGCATCTTATTGTTAATAAGGTAAAATTACCCATACTTGACGACAATGCTATTGATAAGTTCTACAAGCCATTAAGTAAACCTCTCATGGGAAATAGAAGGTTATCAAGACCATCTTCTACTCCACCTAGAGTACGGAATGAGTCTAAGCCTATAAGTAGAACGATAACGCCTAGAAGGGATAATCAAAACAATTCACGATCTAGAAGTAAAACCCCAACAACTAGAAGAAATGATCATAACTCTAAACCTAGATCAAATACACCCAGGAGAAATAACGAACAACAAAATGGTTATATAAATTACTATCCTCCTCCATTTTGTTCTCCATGGGAACCCCTCCTTTATTCATGCATCCCAACCAAATGCAAGGGATGTTTGGAACTAACAATTTTGGACCCATGAGATATTGGGGACCAAATGTTTGATCTTGTGTGTTGTTACCTAGATATGCTTGGGAATTGATTTGGAGCCCGACGAGTGGATTAAGGATAGTGGATGTTCTAAACACATGACGGGTAATCGAAGTTTGTTCTCGCACTACAAAGCATATGATGGAGGTAACGTCACATTTGCAAGTAGTCTACGTGGTAATATCATTGGCAAAGGTACGGTTTCTCTTGACTCTATGACCATTGAAAATTTTAAGCACGTAGATAACTTAGGGTTTAACCTTTTAAGTATAGGTCAAATTTGTGACAATAAGTGTAAGGTCATCTTTTCGGAACATGACAATGAAATCGTAAAAGATGGAAAAGTCATTAGAAAAGGTGTTAGAAAGCATGGGCTTTATGTCATGAAGGTCAATAAGAAGTCAAAAGACAACATATGTCTTGCGACTATAGATGATAGTTCTACTCTTTGGCATAGGAGATTAGGTCACGCTAATATGCGCTTAATTCAATCTTTAGTCTCTAAGGAGTTGGTAAGACACCTCCCCAAGATGAAGTTTGATAGTCACTTTTGTGATGCTTGTAAAGTTAGAAAGCAAGTTCACTCAAGTCACAAAGCCAAGAATTTGGTTTCGACCTCTCGGTGCTTAGAGCTCCTACATATGGATCTTTTTGGACCTTCCGCCATAGGGAGTTATGGAGGTAACCTTTATACCCTAGTTATAGTTGATGACTATTCTAGATTCACTTGGACTAGATTTTTGGCATCTAAGAATGAAGCTTTCGATTATTTCGAAATCTTTAGTCGAAGAATTCAAAATCAACTAGGATGTCCAATTGTCTATAATAGGACGGATCATGGTAGGGAATTTGATAATGAAGTGCAATTTGGTGCCTTTTGTGAAGCTCATGGTATTACCCATAACTTCTCGGCTCCTCGCACTCCATAATCAAATGGGGTAGTTGAAAGGAAGAATAGGACTCTCCAAGAGATGAGTAGGAAGATGTTAAACGAGCAATCTTTGCCTCAAAAGTTTTGGTGCAATGCCGTGGACACATCGACTTATATTCTCAACCGAATTCTTATTCGACCTTTCCTAGGAAAGACCCCCTATGAGATTCTTAAAGGTAAGAAACCCTCATTGGAATACTTTAGGGTGTTTGGAAGCAAGTGCTTTTTCCTCAACACCAAAGACTACCTTACCAAGTTTGACCAAAAGTCTTACGAAGGTATCCTCTTAGGTTATTCCCAAACTAGCAAAGCCTACATAGTCCTAAATAGAACCACGAGGGTTATTGAAGAATCACTCAACGTAACCTTTGATGAAACCCCTCCTTCACCCAAGACACCACCATTGGTTGATGATGACTTGGATGAATTAGAAGTAGTTAAAGCCAAAGAGGTTAGAAAAATAGGAGTTGAAGACCTTAATGTTGAAAAGGAAGTAAACATTAAGGATTCTAGGGATCATACTCTCAATAATATCATTGGTGACTTAAATCAAAGGACCCTAAGATCTCAAGTCCAAAACCAAAGCAACTTCTTTTGTTTCGTCTCCTTGATTGAACCAAAGAATGTTAAAGAAGCTTTGACGGATGAAAGTTGGGTCATTGCGATGCAAGAAGAATTGAATCAATTCATTGCAAATGATGTTTGGGAACTTGTTCCTCCACCTAGAAGTTCTACCATTATAGGAACCAAATGGGGCTTTAGGAATAAATTAGATGAAAATGGTGTTGTGTCTCGTAACAAGGCTAGACTTGTAGCTCAAGGCTATAATCAACAAGAAGGGATTGATTATGACGAGACATATGCACCGGTAGCAAGATTAGAATCCATTAGAATCCTTTTAGCCTACGCTTGTGCCTTAGACTTTAAGCTTCAACAAATGGATGTAAAGAGTGTGTTTCTTAACGGTTTGATCAATGAGGAGGTATATGTGGCTCAACCTCCCGGCTTCATTGATTTTGAGAAACCGGATCATGTTTACAAGCTTAAGAAGGCACTTTATGGTCTCAAACAAGCACCCAAAGCTTGGTATGATAGACTTAAAGCGTTTCTTGTTAAACATAAGTATACCATGGGGATGGTAGACAATACACTCTTTACAAAGAAGAAAGGTCCTCACCTCATAATCATACAAATATATGTTAATGACATTATATTTGGCTCAACTTGTCAAGAATTGTGTGATGACTTTGCCAAAATCATGCATGATGAGTTTGAAATGAGTATGATGGGAGAACTTGACTTCTTTTTAGGACTCCAAATTAAACAAATGGATGATGGTATTTTCTTTAGTCAATCTAAGTATGCTAAAGAAATGCTAAAGAAATTTGGATTAGATGAATCTAGACCAATGAAGACCCAATGGCCTCAGATACTAAACTCACCGTAGATGATGATTGTGAGTCGGTAGACAACACCAAATATATAGGTATGATTGGTAGTTTGTTGTACCTAACGGTAAGTCGACCGGATATCATGCTTAGTGTTTGCCTTTGTGCTCGCTTCCAAGAGGCTCCCAAAACCTCTCACCTCGAAGCGGTTAAGCATATCTTCCGATACATTAAAGGCACTATACATTTAGGATTATGGTATCCTAAAGGGACCGGCTTAGAAACCATTGTCTACGCGGACTCGGATCATGCGGGAGACTATGTGGACCGGAAAAGCACTAGTGGAGTTTGTACCTTCTTGGGTTGTTGTTTAACTTCTTGGTTCTCCAAGAAACAAACCGCTCTTGCAATATCCATCACGGAAGCCGAGTATGTGAGTGCCGGAAAAGCATGCCAGCAAGCTCTATAGATGAAGCAAGCGCTTGTTGATTACGGGATTTCTCTTGATGATGTTCCCATCATGTGCGATAATAAAGGTGCTATAGACCTTAGCAAGAATCCCGTGCAACATTAGCGAACCAAACACATAGAAATTCGACACCATTTAATATTCAAAAGGGGAACATTTCAATTGAGAAGTTACCCTCCGAAGACAACTTAGCCGACATCTTCACTAAGCCACTTAAGAGGGAACCTTTTAATTACTTGCGTCTAGGTCTAGGATTAATGGAACATCTTCCTTAATTACCTTCTTTTGTTTTTGTGTGTTTTCTTCTTTTTACCACTTTGAGTCATTGAGTCTTCCAAACTCTTTTTGAAAAACCCTCTCTTCTCCTTTTTCAAAATTCTCAAATTCTCTTTTGAAAATGGTTGAGAAATGCTTTTGACATTGTTAATTCAATCTAAAAATGGTTTTTCATAGATTCTCGCTATTAATCTAGAGCTTACATAATTCATATGTATGATTCTCTCAAACATAGCAAGAACAAGATAGAATCATGGAGGATCATTATGTCATGACTTAAGGTCTTGTATTACACACCTCCTACATCGATTTTTAATCCATGTATTTTGGTCAAATCTCTATTTGGTAAGTTTGCATATGTTTTCTTTGTCTATCTTTGCTTTTAAGCATATCCCTATGATAAGTTAGACTAGAAAAATAAGATTTGCTGAAAAATCTTCCTCCAAACACCAAACACATCCTCTGCAGGCGGTTCCATATGTGAACCGCGGTGCCTTAGTGATAAGGTACTGCCAGTCATGATAAGGAACCGCATACAGTGCCTTCCTTTTTCGGGTTTTTGTCTAAAACTCCAGATTTGCTCCAACATTTTTGAGAATCTTTGTTTCAAACCCTTTGACCACCCCAAAAATACCTTAAGCCTTCCCTATTTAAACCATAAGCATTTTGCCATACTTCACATCCCAAAATGTCTTATTATCCCAATAAAAGCCTTGAATCTCCTCCATTTTCTCCAATTGCTTTCAATCCCAATTCACCCAAGAACACTCTTAATCACATCTCTCCTACCAAGAATGTTGATTGTGGAACATCTTTTCTTCCACCACCACCCTTTAGTGTTCTTCCTCCTTCTCAAGATAATGTCATGCACCATGGAACATATTGTCATTGTTGTCAATATCAACATCTTGCTATGGCACACATCTATGAGGAGTTGAGCTACATCAAGAGTCTCTTAATCAAGCCTCCTCTTCACTTTGATTATGAGATCTCCAACAAGCCACCACCACCCTCTGCCATTACCTTTTCTTTCATATAAGCATTGGTTGCTTATCCACAAGAGGCCAAATTCAAGCAAATCTTAGAATTCTAGAATAACTAGGATTAGATTTATGCTTTTAGCTTGTTTCTTTTTCCATATATCTTTGTATGATGTTCTTTTAGTAACCTATCTTGGATCTTTGTCTTTATGTTTTCTTCTCTTTTATTTTGTGACCTATTGCTATATCTTTTTGGTTGTTTCTTTTGTTCAACTAACCCTTCTATGTAGCTTGTCACCATATCTCGATTCCTCGATGCCCCAAGCTAGGGGGAGTAAGCACCAAGGGGAGTCTTTACAAACTCCGTCTCTTCAACACCGACTTGTGCAACCTTTTGGCTTCGACAAAGGGGGAGAAATGAATAAACTCGTCTTCGAAAATCTTGTATTTTGTGTGATTGAGTTTATGTATTGTCGGAATCAAAAAGGGGGAGATTGTTAATGCAATAATGCCTAAAAACGTTACTTGCATTTTTCGGTCTCTCTTAGTTTTGATTACGACAATATGTAAAAACAAACATTTACGAAAACAACGAAAAACGAATTTTTGAGTTCAAGTATTTTTCATTTTACCCATTTTCACTTAAGGTATGAATAAACAAGTACTAACCTTAATCAAGTGATCAAGTGATTTAATCTTTTATTAAAACTAACTTTTTATTAAGTGTGACAAGTTTTTATTAAACTTTCTTTTTAAGAAAATGTTTTATTAAATTAATTATTTGAAAATTTGAAAATGGCATATTCTTATTTGATTAGGAATATTCTATCAGGATATTTTTTAATCCAGATAAGACCTCCACCACTAAAGGACAAAAAAAAGAGCGGAGTCTAGGCGGCGGTTCTCTAGTGCCTACGCGGTTCCTTATCGATAAGGAACCGCTGGCTGAGATATGAAACCGCGGCCAGATATATCCGTTGGCCTTTTGTCCTATAAATAGTGGACCATTCTCAGCTTTCAACTCACCTCTTTTGCACATCTATTTCCAGATTCAAACATTCTTCTTTAATCACTCAAATCTTTGATCATTTGTTTGATTACTACTTGTTTAAGAAGTGAATCTTGTTCTTCCATCCCTTCCTCTCCAAGTGCAAAAAAAGAACACTATCCTTGTGAAGTGTTGAGTCCACCACCAAAGATCCATTGAAGATCTGATTTTATACATTTGTTGTTGTGTCATAGTTGTGAAGATCCAAGTAGTTGTGTCTATTTGGAAGTTGTGTATGTACTAAGTATAGTTGTGTAGATTGGTCCTAGCTACGATTAAGGCTCGACTTTTAGCTTAGAGTCGGAAATTGGTTAAGCGACGTGTACGGTTTTCTCCATGATAAGGAGCTTGTTGTGTAGTGAACTCTCGAGTAAGGAGTACTCGAGGAGTGGAGTAGGAACGAGGAGTGAGCTTCGTTGCCGAACCACTATAAATCCTTGGTGTTCGGTTTGATCTTTCTTTACCCTTAAATCTTTACATTCTTTATTCTTTGTGGATATATTTTTGTTAGTATTAGTTTAGTTACACTATCATTGTTTATATTGTGCATAAGAAGATTTCACATATTTCCTCAAGCCTAAGTTTTTTGAAAAAGGATTTTTGAAAACCACCTTTTAACAAGTAAATATAAGAAACTATTCAACCCCCCCTTCTAGTTTCTACATATGGCTTAGTGTTGGAAATACGTTTTACGTATTAAGAAGGATCGGTCACTCCAACAATAGTCCGTGTAATATCTCGTAGTTTAGTTATTTATCTTTATTTAACAAACAAATCCAAGCTTAGCCTACAACATGTGTAGGCCGGCCCAAATGTAAGCCCAAGCCCAAGCCCATGACAAGGGCTTGGGTATATAAACCCTCTCCTTTGATGGTGAGGGTAGTGGTTTTCATATTTTACACATAGTTCTCATTAGTTTCTCTCTCTAGAATTGTTTGAAATCCACCATCTTTCTATCTCTCTCTTTCTAAAACATAAGCAAGATTTACATATCCTACAAATGGTATCAAGAGCCATGGGATGATTGTTTGGTTTTTGTTTTTGTGTTCTTGATTCTCTCGCCCATGTTGATCCAAAATCACACGAACCAATTTTTTTTTGTTTTTTATGATTTAATCTTGATATACTTCATCTAGTTACTTGTTATAGTGATTTGGTATGTGTATTTTGGTTAAAAACACAAAATTTTTGGGTGTTTGATTCATTTTTAGGCTTAGAATCTCGAATTTGTTGTGTTATTGTATTGTCCGAGAAAAGTGGGATTCATAGTACGATCTGTGTATTGTGATCGCATAAACCCGGGGTTTCTACTTGCGATCCAATAGCACGATCACATAATACGATCACTCGTTGCGATCACGAGTACGATCACTCGTCGCGATCACGAGTACGATCACTCGTTGCGATCTGAGTACGATCGTTGGGTACGATCAAACGAGTGCGATCAGAGTACGATTGTTGGGTACGATCAAGAAGTACGATCACTAGTACGATCTGAGTGCGATCATAGTGAGTGCGATCACCAGTACGATCTGAGTACGATCGTTGGGTACGATCACTAGTACGATCCAAGTTCGATCCAAGTACGATCAAGGAGTGCAATCTGAATACGATCATAGAGTAATATCCACGAGTGCGATCTGAGTACGATCCCCACTGCGATCACGTGTTGTGATCCAACATTTTTTCAAAAACATGTTTTTGAAAAAATTTTGACTTGGATTTTTTGGTTTATCGAGGACATAATTTAGGGGATTTCAACATTATTTCTTGGCTTTAACTCACAACAACAAATACATTTACTTTCTTTCATTGACCGATCAACTTTGTAAATCTTAACTTATTGAAATGGAGTACACATCTCTAACGGATAAGACCATCCTCTCTGGTACGGATAATCGTCCACCAATGTTGGTGAAGAATATGTATGAGGAATGGTCTTCCCGAATGGAACTTTATATGTTGAACAAGGAAAATGGACATCTTATTTGGGCATCGGTGCTCAATGGACCATTGGTATATGGTACTGTGACGGAAGGTGCTGTTACTCGTCCTCGCACAACGGGTGAATTAACTCTAGATGCTAAGATACAAGACAAGTGTGATAAACAAGCTACAAATATCATTCTCCAAGCCCTTCCTCCAGATGTATACAAACTCGTCAGCAAACATAAAGTTGCCAAAGAGTTATGGGATAGAATTCGTGTTCTAATGCAAGGCACCTCGTTAACTAAACAAGAACGAGAGTGTAAGCTTTATGATACTTTTGATAAGTTTGCCTATGTGCCTGGGGAGACTCTCAATGACTACTATCTGAGATTTACCCTATTGTTGAATGAGCTTAATATCTATGGCATGGCAATTCCTACCTTTCAATTGAACACCAAGTATTTGAACACTCTTCCTTCAAAATGGAAAAAATACGTGACGGATGTTAAATTGGCTAAGGACTTGCATAACACCAATGTGGATCAACTTCAAGCTTTTCTTCAACAACACGAATGCCATGTGATTGAGGCTCGGTTGTCTACAACTCAAGTTCATGATCCACTTGCCATGTATGCTTCTCAACAAAACATGGCTTATACTTATCAATAACCATCATACTTGCAGCAGCCACCACCACACACCTATTAGGAACCACAACAACCATCTTATCAACCACCAATGATGCCAGAGCAAGCATATCAACAAAGTGTTCATCAAAAATCTTTTCCACAGCAACCACCATATCAGACATCACCATCACAAGCCAACACTTCTCCAATGGGCTATACTCCTCAGCAAGGATATTTTCCAATAGAAGCACAACCAGCACAAGCTTTCTACTCTAATGAACTTCCACCAATCCAAGCACCGGTCTTTACTCCAAATGATACGCCAGCTGATGTACTAAACCATCTCACTGCCTACTTGTCAAAACTTGTTGCAACTAGAGGATTTCCACCAACAAACAATCAGCTTCGCACCTCTTCAAATCCTCGACAACAAGCTACTGTTCAAGATAGTCAAGTAACAGTGCAACCTATTCAGGGAAGGCAAAATTCATATGGACCTCCTACAAGGACTGTGAATGCTCAAGCTGTGAATTCTCAAGCTAATGGAAATGGAAGCCTCATTGGTCCTCAAAAGGTTGTGACTTGCTACAATTGCCGAGGACAAGGTTATATGGCTAGGCAATGCACGCAGTCGAAAAGGAGAAGGGATGAAGCGTGGTTTCGTGAGAAGATGTATTTGGTCGATGCTCAGTCTAAGGGAAAGATTTTGGATTCAGAGGAGTTAGCATTTCTTGCAGACCCAGGGGCAGCAGATACTGAAGGCATTACAGTCGTTTCCACTTCTAATGCAGCTTATCAAGCAGATGATCTTGACGCATATGATTCAGATTGTGATGACATTCACTCTGCCCAAGTTGCTCTCATTGCTAATCTCTCTCACTACGGTTCTGATGTCGTCAGTGAGGTACCCACCACAACCAATCTTGGTAATAATGATAACCCACATCAAGTTGGGCATGAAAATGACAACCTCGAACAGCATTCGGGAACTAGTAACTCAAATGATGTGGTACCCAATCCTACACATTTGAGTGAACCTCAACCAAATGCTACGACGGGTATGGAATCTTATGCTCAATATGATTTGGTCATGGTGCCTAAACATATTATTGATCAAATGCATATGGCTCTCAGACAATCCGTAGATACGAATTCCACCCTAACTACTGAGCTTGCGTTGCATAAATAAAAGGTCAAAACTTTTGAAATGGTCCTTCAAGCAGAGAAAATAACATGTTCTGAATTTGACCAATTTCGTTTTGAAAAGATTGAACACTTGAAAGAAATAGAATCATTAAAAGCTAATCTTTCCAATGAATTAAAAGCAAAAGAGTCGGTTGTCAATGATTTTCAGAAACTTAAAATGGATTTCGAAACTCTCTAGTCTAAAAAGTTTGAATCGGAAATTAATGCTACCAAACTTCTTAAATTCAAAGAACAACAACTTTTAAAACAATACGCTTCCACATAAAAGGTTCATCTTTTAACTAAATCGTTTAAAGAACTCGAACTTAAGCGTCTTCAAGATTTACCACCTAATCCCGGTTATGCAAAACAAGCTCAGGAATATATTCCGTGTCTATATGATATGACCCTAATTGGCAAATCGAAAGAAGCACCTTTTGTTCGTAGTACTGAGGAGACACAGTCACTTGCGGAAGAAACTCATTCTAAAATGCTTCCAAAATTCCATGCGATTGATTATGATACGTATAATAAAGATCAACTTTCTAAAAAGACCCGCATTCGCTTACAAAAGGAATTATCTGAATTGACAGTTCTTGTGCCCCAAAGTTTGTCAAATGAACACCCTCCTAGTACGTCTCCTACACTTGTCAAAACGGATTTAACGAAGTTAATTCCACCGGTAAGTAAGGCATCCGTTAACTTAAATGCGGTACACCAACACTTAGCCGATTTTGACAAGGTCATTTTGGAACGTACGACGGATTCGGCCATAACGGAAGGTGAATGGAACTTTGAGCACACTAGAGTTGCGTTCCGAGACGAAATTGTTTCGTTTGTAAAGAAGGTTAAAGCTTGTCTTAGTAATCTTGATCAAGATTTGCTTTTGGAAATAGAAGAAGTTAGACGTGTTTTCAATGAAATAGATGATGCTTATGAAAACAGTTTACTTGAAATAGAACGGGTTTCACGCCAAAATGATCAGCTTCTGAAGCGAGTGATGTCTCATGATATAGTTTCCGTCTGTGTGAATAAAAGTGTTGATAATGATTCTATTGTGCATAATGTTGAAATTGTGGATAATGTGGTATATAGTACTTGTCACGAATCTGACGCTGAATTTTTAAAGCTTCAAGATTCATATTCTTCGCTTTCAAAACGTTTTGATGAGATTCAAACACATTGTATTTCGCTTGAATGCAAGCAACAATTTATTCAAGAAATCTTTGAAACATCATTCGAAGGTGTTAATATTGATGATGCAAACTTTGAAAAGAATTTTCGATTAAATTTACAATCAAAACAACGTCAGCCAAGTGACAAAGTTGCTAAATCTTTGCCGATAAAAATAGAGAAATCTAAGGAGCTTAACTGTGTGAACGTACTTGAGGCCGCTGAGAATTTTAAACTTGATCTAGATAATCGAGTTTCCAAGATTTTGTCCAAAGTTGATAACTTAAAACAGAAAAATACACGACTCTTCGATTCAGTAAAGCCCGCATGTGTTGATACCACTGCACATAATCAATCATTGATTGAACAATTGAATCGAAATTCGGTGGAAATATCTGATTTGAGGGAACAAATTTGTGATAAGAATCTGGTCTTGGCTGAGTTAAAGGAAACACTTCGTACTCTAAAAGGTAAGAATGTTGTGGATAACGCAGCCACTGTTTCAGCTTTGTCCTCTAGTGCAATCAAAAGGACCCTTATAGCCGTCACACCATTTAATAAGGGCCCTAGGACTAAACCATCTCAAACTTTGGTCACTAAAGATAAGGCGGAATCAAAAGTAGCTTCTAATATTCCCGTGTTGCCTTCTACAGGAGTAAGCACCACTACTAAGACTCAAAGATCTAAGCTTAAAAGAAACAAGAAGAATGATAGGATCTTGCCCCCGTCTAGTAGTCAAGTGAAGAAGAAAGTACAAGCCCATCCTAGGAATGTTATTTCTGTTTTGAACAAAAAGAATCATGTAGCTAAACCTAAAGGCTCTGTGGTTGTGCAGCATTCTAAGCCTACTGTGAATTCTAATTTGAAATGTTGGAATTGCAATGAATGTATGTTTTCTAGTCGTCATGATTCTTGCCTTATTGACCATGTGAATGAGATGCATGCCCGAGAATGGAAACCGACTGGGAAAGTGTTAACCCAAGTTGGTTGGTTGTGGCGCCCCACTGGTAGAACTTTCACTATAGTAGGAAATATGTGCCCTTTAACTAGGATCACTCCCACTACAGTGAAGAAAGCGTGCCATTTAACTAGGAGTACCAAGACTACCAAAACACAAGCGTTTCCTTTAACTAGGAACACCAACACTACCGTAGGAACCAAGTGCCCTTTAAATAGGTCTACTCCCACTGTAGTGCCCGCGAATAATCCAAAACCTAAGAAAGTTGGAACAGTAAAACCTGTTAGTGCTAAAACTCACATTAGAAAACGCAGGAAATCTAAGGGTCTCACAAATGTTAGCAATTCTGATAATCTTACATCTGTATCTGCTAACACTCCGGAACCAATAGTTTCTAATGCATTGTCTACTGTTGTTATTGAAAACAGATGGTCCAAATTGTTCTCTGGTATTTGGACTCTGGTTTCTCCAAGCATATGACCGGAGATCGCTTTCAGCTCAGAAATTTCGTCAGCAAGTTTCTTGGTACGGTTCGATTTAGAAATGATCATATTGCAAAGATAATGGGTTATGGTGAATATCATATTGGGAATGTTATTATATCAAGAGTGTATTATGTGGAAGGTCTCGGTCACAACTTATTTTCTGTGGGACAATTTTGTGATGCAAACCTAGAAGTTGCTTTTCGAGAGCATACCTGCTTCATACGTAATTTGGAAGGGGTTGATTTATTGAAAGGTGCTCGAGGAAATAATTTGTACACTTTGTCTCTACAATACATGATGGCCGCTTCTCCCGTATGTCTTCTCTCCAAAGCATCAAAGACTAAGTCATGGTTATGGCATCGACGGTTATCTCATCTTAACTTTGACGCTATTAATCATCTGGCGAAAAACAAACTTGTTCGTGGTCTTCCTAAACTTTCATTTCACAAGGATCATTTGTGTTCCACGTGTACAATAGGGAAAAGCACTAAGAAATCTTACAAACCCAAGACGGAAGACACCAACCAAGAGAAACTTTATTTGTTGCATATGGATCTTTGTGGGCCAATGCGTGTTGAAAGTCTTAGTGGTAAAAGGTACATCCTCGTCATTGTGGATGATTACTCTCGGTTTACATGGGTGAAATTTCTTACAACAAAAAATGAGGCACCTAAATTTATCATCGGATTTCTCAAGATGATTCAAGTGCGTCTCAACACTACTGTCCGACGCATTCGTACAGATAATAGAACCGAATTTGTGAATCAAATCTTACGTGATTATTATGAAGAAGTTGGCATATGTCATGAAACATCCGTTGCACGCGCTCCACAACAAAACTGTGTCGTTGAAAGGCGAAATCGCACACTTATGGAAGTTGCTCGAACGATGTTAATTTACGCAAAGGCTCCATTGTTTTTATGGGCAGAAGCAGTATCTACAACAGTGTACACCCAAAACCGGTCACTAATTCGTAAACGCCATGGTAAAACACCTTATGAGCTTCTCCATGGAAAAGTACCAGATTTATCATATCTTCATGTATTTGGTTCTCTATGCTATCCAAATAATGATGGTGACAATTTGGGAAAACTTCAACCAAAGGCTGATATTGGTATTTTCATTGGTTACGCACCCCCAAAGAAGGCATACCGAATCTACAATCGTAAGTCTCGTAAGATCCTCGAAACTATGAATGTTGATTTTGATGAGCTGACAGCAATGGCTTCTAAGCAAAGCAGCTCGGACCCCGCACTTCATGAAATGGGACCCAGTAACATTAGTTTTGGTCTTGTCCCAAACAACCCTACTTCATCATCATTCACACCACCTACTAGGAATGAATAGGATACGTTGTTTCAACCGTTCTTTGATGAATTCTTTACTCCTCCCAGTATTGTTGCTCCAGAACTTGAGGTAATAGCTCCGGTCACCGAAGTTGTCGCTCCAACAACCGAAGCACAATCAGACACATCTGCACCTATAATTGGTCAAGATATACCATCAACAAGTAATTCTCAACCAACACCTGTTTCAACTACCCATGTCATGCCTATTGATGATGAAGAGGATGAGGATGATCACGATTTGGAATTCGCTCAAATGCGTGAACTTCCATTCTTTGGTGTACCTATTCCCAACCCTAATCAATCCGGGTCGTCCACCTCAAAGGAAGCTCCTACTACAGTTTACTCCAATCCACGGATTCGTGAACATGACAGCAAGTGGACAAAGGATCATCCTATAGATTCTATTATTGGTGACCCTAATCGTCCGGTATCCACACGAAGTCAGTTACAAGAAAATGCAATGTTCTGTCATTTGATGCTTTTCTCACTGAAGTTGAACCTAAGACATGGCAAGAAGCTTTTACTCAATCCTGTTGGATAGAAGCTATGAAAGAAGAACTTAATGAATTTATACGTCTTGAGGTATGGGAATTTGTCCCATGCCCGGATCAAGTGCAGTTACTCACTTTGAAATGGGTTTACAAGGTGAAACTCGATGAGTTAGGCGGAATATTGAAGAACAAAGCTCGACTAGTAGCTCGTGGATACAAGCAATTATTGGGCATCGACTTTATGGAATCCTTTGCACCTGTTGCCCGTTTGGAAGCTATTAGACTATTCCTCGCTTATGCAGCCCACATGAATATGATCGTCTATCAGATGGATGTGAAGACGGCATTTTTGAATGGTGAAATCAAGGAAGAGGTCTATGTACAACATCCAGATGGTTTTGTGAATCCTAAATATCCTAATCATGTGTACAAGCTTAAGAAGGCTCTCTATGGGTTGAAGCAAGCTCCACGCGCATGGTATGATCTTTTGTCACAATTCCTCATTACGCAAGGCTTCGCTAAAGGCAAGGTGGATCCCACGCTGTTCATTCAGAAACGAGGTAAAGATATGATTATGGTACAAATATATGTTGATGATATTATATTTGCAGCCTTGACCCAAACCTTATCCGACAAGTTTGGGAAACTCATGTCTTCCAAGTTTAAGATGTCAATGATGGGCAAGGTATAATTCTTCTTAGGTCTTCAGATATCTCAGAGTCCTAGAGGCATCTTTATCAATCAATCCAAGTATGCCCTTGAATCGCTTAAGAAATACAAGATGGAATCTTGTGATCCCGTGGATACTCCAATGGTGGAACGAACTAAGCTTGATGCAGATCCACATGGAGTTGCCGTTGATCCGACACTGTATCGTGGAATGATCGGTACTCTTTTGTATATCACAGCTAGTCGACCTGATCTTCAGTTTGCTATATGTATGTGTGCTCGGTATCAAACTCGACCTACTGAGTTACACTTGGCCACGGTGAAACGGATCTTTTGATATCTTAAAGGAACCATTAATCGGGGACTTTGGTATTCGAAGGACTCTTCGATTGCACTTATGGCGTATGCAGATGCGGATCACGCGGGTTGTCAAGATACCAGGCGTAGCACGAGTGGAACTTTGCAACTACTAGGAGATCGACTAATCAGTTGGGCATCGAAAAGGCAGAAAAGCGCTGCAATTTCAAGTACGGAAGAAGAATACATAGCTATGTCCGGTTGCTGTGCTCAAATTCTTTGGATGAGATCGCAATTAACCGACTATGGTCTAGGTTTCAACAAAATTCCGATGTACTGTGACAACAAGAGTGCAATTGCCTTATGCTGCAACAACGTTCAATTCTCCCGGTCGAAGCACATTGACATTCGCTACCACTTCATCAAGGAGCAAGTGGAAAATGGAGTGATCGAGCTTTACTTTGTTTGATCTGAGTATCAATTGTCGGATATTTTCACGAAGGCTTTAGATCGCGCTCGAATTGAATTTTTTGCCAACAAGCTAGGAATGAGAACCTTCTCGCCCGAGACTCTAAAGGAATTGGCAGATGAAGCGAAACAATAGTGATGGTAAACTATTCTCCGTATCCTTGGTGATAATCTGTATATATTGTTTATATTTTTATCCACAAAAGCAAAATACAAAAATATAAAACCATATAAAAACCATAAAAATTGAAAAATCTAGAAAAATCCAAAAATATTTTTACTTTATTTTTCAAAGGCATGTCTTTTGGTACGATAATATTTACGGCCTTAGAAATGTTAATTAATATTGACACGGCACCATAAATAGAGTTCGTACAAAAGTTGTAAATATTTCATAAAACATGCCTATATGGCTTGTAGTTATTTCTGACTGCAACCCGGTTTTCACATTAAAGTCAAGTATTTCTTATGAAAGCTTTGGCTCTCAACGGGAATTAATTTTCTCGGGCAAGGTTTACTTTAAAACCTTGTAAGGGATCAAGTTTACTTTATAACTTGGTCTAACACAAATATATGTACGCATCAGTGCATTTATTTGTTACAACAAGAGAAATCTTGTTTTTATGAAGCTATCATCTCTACAACCATAGCAATCTACAATTGGTATCTACACACTCGACAATGCGACTACTCAACCGACGACTACAGCTCTTTCAATAGAACACGGGTCAACAATTGAGGGGGAGCAATTATCAAGCATTCAGAATCTTCGATGCCGAAAGTGCCAAGCTCACTAATTGGTGTCAAGACAACCATACCAATCATACACGTGGTGTCAAGAGATGACTTCAGACATGACGAGGTGACCAACATATGCTGACAAGAACCATTTGATCTTATCATACGATGTTCTCATCAATCAGGTTCAACCTTGTCAATTCTTTTTAATATGGTGAATATGTGATCATGTTACAAATCGGTATCATATCTCATACATTTGGTATCATGAAGATAAAACGGACTGCATTTTTCTTCCCAAAACCTTTGTTAAAACTTCATTAAATCAATTGATATTTAAAACATCAATTGGGTTAATATTTTTAATATGGGGGAGAAAATGTGATTTAATATGAGAAATTATCACAAATGGTTTGACTTAATGTGCTGGCTCATCCCGACATATGCGAAATGTTTTCGAATATCGTGGCATATGTTAAGGGGGAGCAAAACGGATTTGCATATCAAAATGGATTTCATGGTGTCATATACTTACCCAAAACCCATTTATTTCACGACGATGAAGATTGTGGTGACATAAGGATGGTAGGATAGGTTAAGTCCAATGATTCTTCTTAAACCGGAGGAATCTTCCCAAGGACATTCCATAGCTAGAAATAGTAGTCCTTAGGAAAGTTGGAGAAAAGATTATGAATGTAGCTGAATGCCAACCAAATACTTAAGTTAGCACTGTAACAATCACAACAAGGTGCTAGTTATGATGTATTGATAAGCATTGAAGGGGTTGAAGAATGAAAAAGAATTGTAAAGATAAAGGGTGTAAAGAAAGAAGCCCTCCTTACAACCTTAGGCAGAAACCGGGTCAACACATATGCTATTGAGATCATTTTAATGATGCTCGATATTGAAGATAGACATCATGGACCCAGTGATGCAATGCACAAACCATCCCAGCTAACTCAGATATCTCTCAAAAGGTATTTGTTTTATTCACACGGAGACAACGCATTATCTATCGATTTATTCACTCCGAATAAATTGGTATTGAAAAAGGTGGCACTCCTCTCCAGCCTCCGATCACTAAAATCCAATGTGCACGATCGAGTCTAGAGCCATTTGAGATCATCAAATATCTCATTAGGACACACTTTCATATTTCCTTGCTTCTTCACACACTATGAAAAGTAAGAAAGATCTTAAGAGTCCTACGCAAAATCTTCATGATCTTGCCTGAACATCCGAGTAATACGGAAGTATTTACAATGAAGATGAAAATCCTTCTTGAGCGAATATCAAAAAGCTCATGGTAGGTGACTTGTGCGATTCTTTATGAATCAAACCTGTGATAACTGGAAAGCAACAGTGGTTTAATTCTTAACTGAATTTAAACACGTTCTAGGCCTCTACGCAATATCTTAGTGATCTTGCCAGAACACTCAGGGTGATACCTTAGTGTTCACAGTGATGAGTGGAAATCCTTCTAGTGTTAACCTCAAACAGCACTTGGTAGGTAACTTGCAAGATTCTATATGAATCAAGCTCGTGACAACTGGAAAGCAACGATGGTGCGGTTCTTAATTGAATTTCACTTATTCCAGGAACATGAATTGAAGGCTTCAAATCATGCGGATATTATTATCCAAATGATTCACTCTTTATGTTCGCAGTCAGCTTTGGACGGTCGAATAAAGAGAACGGGTTTACCCGTGAAATCTTGTCAATGAGATTTTTAATTAAATCTACCTGCCACAAGTATGATATTTTATATCGTCCAACGGTCTTCACCGAAAGGAGGTAAAATGCTACCGAATTAGAATGAAATGTTCAAAGCCATTTCGTTCATGTCTACTTATGTTGCGGAATTTGAAGACGATGGCGTTGCGGAATCCAAGAAGAAGTCGTCCCCGCATGCTTATACTTTATGCACTTAATACCTCATCTAATTCAAGAAAGCCTAAAAGTTAAGTCTTCCGCTGTATCGAACTCTGAAGCTTTCAAGAATTACGAAGGTATAAGTATGTGGGACATGGTGTCACGAAGAGGCGAAGATCACAAGTGATGGATGCACGAGATCAAGGCAAGAGATTAATTCTCAAGATTGATATCAAAGATCACATCAGCATGTTCACTAGAAAAGAAAAAGAAAAAGAAAGACAAAGACTACGAGCTCAAGACAAGCATAGTATGCTAGGTTTATTTTTATTATTGTAACTTGGGTAACGCCCTTGTTTGGAGTGACCTCCCTTAGGGGGAGATTGTTGGAAATACGTTTTACGTATTAAGAAGGATCAGTCACTCCAACAATAGTCCATGTAATAGCTCGTAGTTTAGTTATTTATCTTTATTTAACAAACAAATCCAAGCCTAGCCTACAACATGTGTAGGCGGGCCCAAATGTAAGCCCAAGCCCATGACAAGGGCTTGGGTATATAAACCCTCTCCTTTGATGGAGAGGGTAGTGGTTTTCATATTTTACACATAGTTCTCATTAGTTTCTCTCTCTAGAATTGTGTGAAATCCACCATCTTTCTATCTCTTTCTCTTTCTAAAATATAAGCAAGATTTACATATCCTACACTTAGGCATTTAAATTAAACATAAGCAAATCAAAACATATAAAACATATACTGGGAAAATAGTTGGCTGCATACGGGGAATCCTAATAAGGAAAGAATGTCCATACTGAAGGACGGAGAATCCGTACCTTTTGTCCAGTAAACGGAAAAGAAGAACGAAAGGAAGTCCTACTCCGATCTCATTGATGCTGCATAAAAGGGTACATGTATAAGTATTCTGTTTACTGCGTACGTAACTGATTATAGTATGTTTTGACTTGTTTTATATGTTTTAGTCTTGTTTTACTGATGTTGATGTTATACTGTATTTATCATGTGTTTTAAGTCTTCTGATTAAGTATTAACTTATATTTTTGTATTATAATACTTGTCGTGTAATAATAAGTAACTTTCTAAAAATAGCAGGTTTCCTAAAATAGAAAGTTTCCAAAAATAGAAAGTTTTCAAAATAGATTAACTTCTTAAAATAGATAAGTTTCTAAAAATAGAAAGTTTCTAAAAATAGTAAGTTTCCTGAAATAGAAAGTTTCCATAATTAGAAATAAGCTGGATTAATAAGCTAATAAGATAATCTTAAGTTTTACTGATTAAATATACTAAGTCATGTGATTAATAGTATAGTTTATTAATTATAACATGTTAATTAAATAAACTATATGTTATACGATTTAATTAAATATAATCATGATTTAATTAAATTAAAGTGTATAAAATACTTAGGTTAAACATGTATTAATTTTTATATTAATATAACCTAAGTCGTGATAATTAATTAATTATATGTCATGTTTTAATAATTAATTAATTACTATAGTCTAAATTACATAAATTAATACTTAGGTTAAAATCATGTATTATTAAATAATAATAATAAACCTAAGTCCATGTTTTAATTAAATTAATTATATACCATGTTAAACTAATTTAATTAACTTGTAAAATAAATATACTTGTAAAACTATTAAACTTGTAAAAAATAATAAACCGAACCCATATATTATTTTATTAAAACATATCGTGAACCGGCACGTGAACCGCCTGAACCAAACCTACCCGAAAACAGTGGCAAACCGGCCTAAGCCAGTTGCCCCTGCTCTCGGCAAACTGCCACCGGCTGCTGCCGGTGGTCTTGTCCTCTCGGCCAGCCGCTGACACCACCAGGGTTCCCACCGACAGTGTGTCGGTGGCCCTTGCCGCCTGCGCGTGGTTCCCCCTGCTTTCCTAAAATAGCCACCGGCTTAAGCCGGTGGTGGGGTTGTGACTGCCGAGACCTCCCAAAACCACAAGGACACCCCCGACGCATGTCGGGTGCCTTGTACCCGCTACCGACCGAACCTAAACCACACCGAGACATATGTCTCGTGTGGTGGTGCGAACCAAACGACACTGAGAGTCATAGGACTCTCGATTTGTGTGGCGGCTGAACAACTAAACCCGAAAACATCCTAATTAATTTTCAAACCATGATTATTAGCATGTTATTAATCTTGTTTTTAAACCCCCATGATCATATGTGCATAAAAATATAAAAAGAATTAAAAGGAAAGGTTTTCGGATTACCAAAACACGTGTAATAAATGGAGGATGAATACACGAACATGTTCTTATGATTTGTTTAATCAAAATCACCCAAACACCCCTTGTTCTTGATGTAGCCGCCGGCCAAGAAGAGAGAGATAAGGTAGGGTTTTGAGATTTCTTAAAATTCTTTTGTGAATGAAAATATGTTTCCCTTAATTTGTTATTTAGTAAAATTAAACATGGGCTGGGCCCCCTCTTCTCTTGTTGCCGCGGCTTGTAGGGCCCACCAAGGGAAACCCGTAGCTTTTCCGTGTTCTAATTATTTACGTGTTCGTGTGCTCGTATTTACATTAGGCTATTATTAAATATTCGTGTTATCATAAATACTTGTACGTAATCATAATAATAATATACGTAAATACATAATTATATGTTCGTGATTCTTACGTTCATGATTTCATGTTCTTGATTATAATTATTATTGCTAATAATTATCGTGTATTAACATGTACTTAATGCTTATCGTATAACTATACGTACATAACTTCTGTAATTCCTAATCGTGACACGTGTTCATGCTATAAAAGGAAAGTTTTAATATGTACGTAGTACGTACGTTACTAAGGGTACTATTCATGGTAAAACCATGCGTGTTTTACAACTCTTCCCCCCTAAAAATAATAATTCATCCCCGAATTATAGATAAAATAAACTAAAAGAGGAACATACCCGAATTCAAAATATGAAATGAGGGTAAGAAGCCCGGATAGACTCCTCTATTTCCCAAGTGGCTTCCCGCTCGGTATGGTCCCTCCAAAGGAATTTGACGAATGGAATCGTCTTCTTCCTCATGATTCGTTCTTGCCTGTCAAGAACTCGTTCGGGTTCCTCTATGAAGGTAAGATCTTCACGAATCTGTTCTAGTAGATATTGAACCATGTGAAGGGGATGATACTTGTACCCTCTGAGTAAGGACACATGAAAAATGTCGTGAACGTGAGAAAGCTGCGGAGGTAACGCTAAACGATAAATACTTCACCGACTCGCTCAATGACATCAAACGGTCCGATGAATTGAGGACTGAGCTTCCCTTTAATTCCAAAACGCTTAACGCCATGTGCCGGCTTAACCTTAAGAAAGACGTGATCTCCTACGTGAAAATGTAAGTCCCTACGATGTTTGTCGGCATAACTCTTCTGACGTAAACGTGCCTCTTGCAATTTCTGCTTAGCTACAGCGACCTTCTCGTTGGTCAACTCTATCATTTCTGGTCCTTCAAGTGTTCGCTCACCAACCTAATCCCAGCAGATTAGGGCGCGACACTTTCTGCCATACAACATCTCGAATGGAGCACACTTAATGCTAGCGTGCCAACTGTTGTTGTATGCAAACTCTACCAAACAGATGTAATCGTCCCAATCTCCTGTCCATTCCAACGCACATGACCTCAACATGTCTTCTAATGTCTGAATCGTTTACTCTGATTTCCCGTCTGTTTGAGGATGAAAAGCCGTGCTAAGCTTAAGTTTTGTACCCCAAGCTTTCTCCAGACTCTTCCAGAATCGCGAAGTAAAACGAGGATCTCTGTCCGAGACGATGCTGGATGGAGCACCATGAAGTCTCATGATCTCCTTCTTGTAAGTATTGGCGAGTTTACTGACTGGATCATCCTTGCGGATCGGTAAGAAATGAGCTGACTTAGTAAGTCGATCAACGATAACCCAAATCGCATCATGCCTCCTCTTTGTCTGTGGAAGACCGGTACCAAAATCCATTGTGATTTTGTCCCACTTCCACTCTAGAATGTCTAAAGGTTGTAGCAAACCACTAGACCGCTGATGCTCGATCTTAACCTGCTGGCAGGTGATGTAGTGAGGATAGTATATGTGATAATTAGATACGTTATAGGGTAAATTAGAAAATTACCTTTAGGAAAAAGTAATAGACTAAAATTACCAAAGACGGATTTAGCTAAACACGTTGGTGAACCAAGTTCGTTGTACACGAAGATCGAGTGAATTTGAGACGTTTTGATTCGATTTGGACAATTGATTCGAATTGGTTTTCGGTTTTTAAAACTAAAACTAATTCTACCAATTTAAAACTTAAGTGCATGAATCGTTCCCGAATTATTTAATCTAAAAACAATTAACACTACTAAAAAATTTAAACTAGTTGAAAATCCTATTTAAAATAAACTATTTAATTAAAATACTTTTTTCAATATTTAAAAATCTATTTAGACTAACTTAAAAATTATTTTTAATCTAAAATTTAATTAAATCTATTAAAAAGTAAATTTCTATTTATAAAACTATTTTTATTTAAAACTAATTTAATTAAAATTTAATTATTTTGAAAACTAATTTTTTTAAACTAATTTACTTTTAAAACTAATAAAACATTTTTATTTTGTTTTTATTTAATTATTATTTAATCTTTATAAAGTTAAATTTGTAAAACTAATTAAAACTATGTAATTAAATTTAATTAAAAACTGACAGAAGCAAATTGACTATATTAATTCAATAAGCTGTAATTAAACACAAAAGGTTAACTAGAACAATTGGTAGAGCGTATGGCCCATGACCAGGAGGTCATGGGTTCGAGTCTCATTGGAGACATTTTTTCGATATATTAATTTTTGAACAATAAAAAATGAATTAGAGTCACAGGAGTGACTAGTGATGTTAAGTCTTGACTGATGAATCAGTAATAAACTAACAAACCAAATGAGTCTGTTAGTTTTTTAGCAATCAGCAAAGCAAACAAAGAAAACTAGCAAATTCTTATTACAGCAAGTCATGAAGCATCAGCTAAGGAAGAAACTACGAAATCAAATATCAGATACAACTCAATTTCATAAGTCAGATTCATAGAATGCTAAACGAAGAAAATCAATCAGAAATTTAAACTCAAAAAATCAATACCAGTTATATCAGATAAAAGTATGCAGATAAAATGCATCTTGTATAACCTCAAACTTCACAGATCAGTGATAATCATCACGAAAATAAGATCAAATCATTCAGCTGAGCAGACTGTTCCAATTTTATATAACATATTAATTCTCTTCAACATCTTATAAGTTTTATACAAAAAGAATGACTAATATCAATTCATAAAGCTAAACTCACAACTTACTACGAACAGTTAAATCCAAAACTTACTACGAACAGATAAACCCAAATCCTATTCATCTGACTACGTAAACTTCAGAAAACCAGCATACTACTAAAAACAACTTAATAACGTAAGCAGAATCGAAACAGTACAGTTTTATCTAACTTTAATCAGTTTAACAATTTGCAAGTGAAATAAAGAGCAGATTTACATAACTAGATAAATCATATATCAGAAAGCGTTTAATAATAACTAACTAAACTCACAACTCAAAGAATCAAATTCCACTATGACAATAAGAGCTAAACTTCATCAAATTATAGGAACTAATTAAACATGTAAAAATAATCATTAAATTAAAAGAACTTAAAACCTTTTGAAGAATCCATTGGGAAGAGGTGCAGCGCTGAGCTGACCTAGTTAACCGAATCAACACCACCATTAAACCCCATACGAACCACCATGAAATTATCTCGAACCAGCAACTATTTACTTATCCAGTGGGGATAAGTATTAATGCCAAATCTTACTTTTTTATTTAACTAAGCTATTGAATTAGCTCAATTAAATAAACTCACATATAATATCAAACAGATTTAAGAGAGAATAATTATATTTAAATAAAAACAGTAATCAACCAATAGAATATTGAAACTCAAATTAACTTTTCATTAAACTCAGAAATTCATTACAAACTTTAAAATGAAAATACAATTAACCCTAAATCTATTTTGACATTATAACTAGAAAGTAAAAAAAAAGGGGGATGATTAACAATGAAGGAAAAGGGGGTTTTTATAGGAGAACCGAGAGGGTTGGTTGTTGATGAAGAAACAATCTTGAGCCCGTGGATTATCTTATTCTCCTTCTCTCTCTTTTCTGTTTCAATCGAAAGGTTGTGATTAGTCCATAGTCACACGGATTACCAACGTGGCAATCCGTTGTGCTTCTTGTGCTACTTCCTTGCTGACTTGGCTAATAATGATTGGAGGATGGTGAGCAATGAGGTGTTTTAGCCAATCAAATTGGAGAAAAAAGGCCACGTCACCTGGTTGAGAGCATCTTCTATCTCCGGTAAAGGTGGGGAATTAATTTCCCCTCGTGTGCATCACACGTGCTTCACAAATAAAAAGCCCCAATTTTATTAATTGATTTAGGGTTTGGGTTACAGTGATAAAGTGTCTGGTTTATTTAGGTTTTGGGAGTGAAAAAGAAGATGGGTAACTTTGGAGATAACGAAGAGTGATGTGTGGTGAGTATTGTGAGTTACGTTTTGTGGTTGACCAAGAATATGAAAAGTAAAACTTTTCATTCGTTTATAACTTGCAACCGGTTTACACATTTATAAAACCTAATGGGTTTTATTTAGAGCCCATGTAACTCCACCGTCCATTAAATTGATAAGTAAAATGGGCTACTGGCTTAAACTTTCTCAATCCGTCATATATCATAATTCTTTTTGGGCCTTGTAATGGCTAGTGATCCAAAAGATGATTTAACTTGTTTTTGCTAATGGGCTTTTGGGCCCAATACCCAAATGTGGGACCCACTAGCCCAATAAACTTTTTCTAAGATTAAATCCGCTAAAACGAGCTTGTATATGGCTTTGATGATCTTTTCTTCAAACTCGTGCCGTTTTCGCCGGTTTTCGTGAACTTGGTACCTACACACACGAAACAACAAACAATGCATATACAAGGCATATTTCATACATTTTATGCATTTATTATTCATATTTAGATACAATTGATATGAGTAAAATCACTAATATCAGCAGGTAAGACATTTGGAGACGTAAGTCGCAACATCATGTTTCATACCACTCCACCAAAAGTATTGCTTGATGTCGTGGTACATCTTGGTCGAACCAGGATGAATGGAGAATAGAGAGCTATGAGCTTCAGCTAACAATGCTTCCCGTAGTTCTTGATCATCAAGAACACAAAGTCTCATGCCCTGCCATAAGATACTGTCTTCGTCTACACGAAATTCTGTCTGCTTCTCCAAGTTCTGAATTATCGCCCAAATTTCACCATCATCCTTTTGAGCTTCCTTAATCCTAGAGAGTAATTCGGGTTCTACTCTAAGATTAGCCCAGTACTCGTATTGTCCACGTACCATGATCTCGATATGCAATCGCTCCAAGTCCCGTATAACTTCCTCCTTTATTTTAATGTCGTTGATCATACCCGACTTCATACTAAGAGCATCTGCCACTACATTTGCCTTGCCGAGATGATACTGCAGATTAATGTCATAATCCTTCAACAACTTTAACCATCTTCTCTGCCTCATATTCAGTTCACGCTGAGTGAAGATGTATTTCAGGATCTTTTGATATGTGAAGATATCACATGATTCACCATACAAGTAATGCCTCCATATCTTCAGTGCAAACACGATTGTTGCTAGTTCCAAGTAATGTATAGGATAGTTTGATTCATAAGGCTTGAGTTGTTGTGATGCGTAAGCAATCACTTTTCCATGTTGCATGAGAACACAACCAAGTCCCTTCCCTGAGGCGTCACTGTAGATTTGAAATCCACTCGTACCAGATGGGAGAGTAAGAATAGGTGCAGATACTAGCTTCTGCTTCAGGTCTTCAAATCTCTTCTCTCTTTCCTCAGTCCAAACGAATTTCTCCCCTTTCCGCATCAGTTTGGTCAATGGCAGTTTTAAACGGGAAAAGTTCTCTATGAACCTACGGTAGTATCCAGCTAAGCCTAGAAAGCTGCGAACTTCAGTCGCGTATGTCGGTCTTGGCCACTTGGTAATAGCCTCAACCTTTGCTGGATCCATGGTTATTCCTTCTGCAGATACAATGTGACCCAGAAATGCCACACTAGTCAGCCAGAATTCGAATTTGGAGAATTTAGCATACAGCTGCTTCTGACGAAGTATCTGTAATACTGTACGAAGATGGTCTTCGTGCTCTTCCTTCGACTTATAGAATATAAGGATGTAGTCAATGAATACGATGACGAACTTGTCCAGAAATTCATGGAAGATTCTGTTCATCAAATCCATGAAAACAGCTGGAGCATTGGTAAGGCCAAATGGCATGACTACAAATTCGTAGTGTCCATAACGTGTACGAAAAGCAGTCTTGGCGATGTCCTGCTCTTTAACTCGTAGCTGATGATAGCCCGACCTCAGATCAATTTTGGAGAAATGCTTGGCCCCTTGGAGTTGGTCAAACAAGTCGTCAATGCGTGGCAACGGATACCTATTCTTGATGGTGATCTTGTTGAGCTCGCGATAATCTATGCAAAGACGCATACTGCCTTCCTTCTTCTTCACGAATAAGACCAGTGCGCCCCATGGAGATGCGCTAGGTCGAATGAAGCCTCGTTCCATAAGTTCTTGCAATTGGTCCTTCAACTCCTTCAGCTCAATGGGAGCCATGCGATAAGGAGCCTTGGAAATCGGCTCAGCTCTTGGGATGAGCTCGATATTAAACTCTACTTCACGTGCAGGTGGTATGCCCGGAAGTTCTTCTGGAAATACGTATGGGAATTCTGACACTATTGGCTGATTCTGGATAGATGGAGCTTTAGCCTCCAAATCATGAACCCAGCAAGATAGCCCTCAAAACCATGTGACAGTAGTTCACGTGCTTGCAAGGTCGATATGATTTGTACAGACCTTTGGGGTACAAACCCGTTGTGAATGTACTTTGGTGCATTTGCATCACCGAATATGACCCGATATGTATGGCAGTCTATGGTGACGTGATGTTTGGATAGCCAGTCCATGCCTAAAATCATGTCAAAATCGCACATATCCAGAGGAAGTGAATCAACGGGACGAATCTTGTCGTCAAACTCTAGGGGGAGGCTCTTGTACACATGGTTTATGCGTACAAAGTCTCTTAAAGGCATGGAAATGTTTAGTACATTCTCTAATGGCATAGGGGATATCCTAACATTCTTAACATAAGCAGTAGAAATGACCGAATGAGTAGCACCCGTGTCAAATAAAACTCATGCAGCTTGACCATACATATACAAGATTCCAGTGATGGTACCTGTAGACTTGTTGGCCTGATCGCGAGAAGTCGTGTAAACGCGTCCACTAATATGAGGCGGCTTGGAATCAGCATGTCCAGATGTGCCCTCCATCTCGCCCTTGCGGCAGTCCTTCATGCGATGACCAGTAAGGCCACACTTGTAGCATGCGTCGCTGTCGCAGCGACATGGCCCTGGGTGCCTACGGTTGCAGGTAGTGCAAAGAGGGTGAGTATACCCTCTAGCAGATGCCCTTGCTGGCTGGGAGCCTGTTAAGAACAGTTTACATGAGACATGGTTTATAGGTACAAAAGGAAAATGCAGAAAAATCGTAAGATGTAATACCAGTGATAGTTGGACGGTTAGGCTGTGAACCTCTTTGGTTCTGCTCCCTCCCGTTACCATGATTCCTGGTAGAAGATTGCTAATGTGTCAGAATTATGAAATATCACATGTAACATAAGGAAATGAGTAAGTGTAAGGACCTGCTGCTGTTGGAGTTTCCAGCGTTGTTACGGTAATTATCATTACCGCCACGCCTATCCCTAGCAGAACGGTCTTGAGTCTGATCGTTTCCCTTGGGCTGAGTAGGTTTTTGTTGAGTAGCTGGCTGAGACCGGTCCCCAGTCTTCTGCCTGAAAGATGCAGTTTAAAGAGAGATATAAATATTGGATAACTACTGAAAGAATTTGGAATGGTCATTGCTGAATAACGAATAATTACCTCTTCTTGGGTCTCTCTGCTTCCCCGAACTCTTCTCTTTCTTGTAGCATCTCTAGCTTACGGGTTGCATCGGCAACTTGTGCCACCGTGTTGAAAGTAGCACACACCAAGTTGTTGGTGACCGATGTACGAAGAGCCCACCGGAAGTGGTATGCTTGCTCTTCGACAGTACCTGCTGCTGCGCCAAGAAAACCAGCCAAACAAAGAAAGTGTTGCATGAACTCGTTGCTGTTCTCCCCAGCTCTCTGCCTGATTTCGTGGTACTCCCTCTTCATCTTGTCTTGCTCAGCCTTAGGGAAGAACTGTCCCATCACTAACTCCCTGAACTGAGCCCAAGTCAAACCAGCCACCCAATTGTCACCTCCCTCAGACTGCTTGACTGCCTTCCACCATCCTAGCACATCACCTTCGAACTTGTAACAGGCCAACCTCGACTTGAATACGGGGTCACAGCCCATTGCATCGAATATCTTCTTGATATGAGCCAACCAGCTTTCAGCTTCACTAGGGCTATCAGTTCTCTCGAAGGATCGAGGACGTTGCTTGTTGAATCTCTCCAGCCATGTAACCAATGTTGTTGGAGGAGGAGGAGGAGGTATTGGGTGTTGTTGCTGATTGTTGGCAGCCTGCACCTCAGCCCTGATTTCGTTCCTCAGCTGAGGAAGCAAAGCTTGCATCGCAGCTTGGACTGCTGCATTGAGTTGTTCTTGCTCGCGTGTGAGAACCATCTGACAGTATAACATAAAAATACATGATAAAACTGATCAAAACATAAAATATATACATGAGTTAAAAATAAAAAATTTATACCAATAAATCATGAGAAAAAATTTATGCAGGAAAACTAGTACATGAATGCATGATGCAGTTTTATGAAAACTCTTATATGCGCGATAGTGAACGCCTATGGTCAGTTCACTCAAAACAAAAGACATGGCGAGGGGACGCCAATGGTTCGGTCCCAAAGTTAAAAGTTTCGATAAAAGCACATGCGACTAAATAGGGCCAGTCCTATACCAACCATTACTTAGTCATAAACCTACGACAATGACATATATATGAATGCATGAAAACAATGAATGCATGAAAACCGAGTGTCATTTGTAGGAAGACCATAATGACTACCCACTAATCACATGTCGTGTTTTGAGAGCCTACAGGTCGAAGCCTTGGCTTTGATACCATAATTGTAACACCCCATTTTGGTAAATGGAATGTCACCCGTGATTATGGCGTGTCATCAAAGCATACAAGGAAAAATGTCTTAAACATTACGTGACCATAAAGGAAATACCAGAAACAAACATCGGTACCCAAAAGTATAAGCTCACCACACACAAACATAAGTACTCTAAATGAAAAGGACTAAACAATGTCCATAGAAATAAGTAGCAAAATGTATGATGAAATGCATAAAGTAATGAAGGCTAGAAAACTTCCAATCCATATGCACGTACGCTTAAAGTCTACGATCGTCCCTGAGTACCTGCCGTTTGGGAACATGAAAGGAAAACGGCTGAGCATAACGCTCAGTGCACGGATATACAAGCATAGAATGAATAACATAAGCATATACAACATATAGCAGCGGAATTGATTAAGTCCTGGAAAACCTGGTATAACTTAGTAAAACTGGTTTTATAGTTTGAAAAGCCTTATGTTTATCTTATAAAAACTGTTTAACATGTTAACCATTAAGACAATATAGGTCATGAAATACCAACGTGCATGAATACTTGAAGGGGTGACCTCATTATGCAATTAGAGAGGTTGCCTCTAATTAATGTAAGTTTGGGTAGGAGGGATCAACTCCTTGTGAAGGATGCAAGGCACACACCACATTCACCTGAATAATCTGCTAAAACATGTAACCTAGGATGCACCCATACGCCCCACATGATAATATAATAATATGGCCAAAAGCTGCAAGGGACGCCATGAGCTATCACTGCGCCTTGGTGAAGTCATAACACTGGTGCCTCTAGTTTCATGGTTATGGTACCTCCATAACTAGGTGGAACTGGTCATGCATGTATATGGCTTAGGCATTTAAATTAAACATAAGCAAATCAAAACATATAAAACATATACTGGGAAAACAGTTGGCTGCATACGGGGAATCCTAATAAGGAAAGAATGTCCATACTGAAGGACGGAGAATCCGTACCTTGTGTCCAGTGAACGGAAAAGAAGAACGAAAGGAAGTTCTACTCCGATCTCACTAATGCTACATAAAAGGGTACATGTATAAGTATTCTGTTTACTGCGTACGTAGTTGATTATAGTATGTCTTGACTTGTTTTATATGTTTTAGTCTTGTTTTACTGATTTTGATGTTATACTGTATTTATCATGTGTTTTAAGTCTTCTGATTAAGTATTAACTGATATTCTTGTATTATTATATTGTTGTGTAATAATAAGTAACTTTCTAAAAATAGCAGGTTCCCTAAAATAGAAAGTTTCCAAAAATAGAAAGTTTCCAAAATAGATTAACTTCTTAAAATAGATAAGTTTCTAAAAATAGAAAGTTTCTAAAAATAGTAAGTTTCTTGAAATAGAAAGTTTCCATAATTAGAAATAAGCTGGATTAATAAGCTAATAAGATATGCTTAAGTTTTACTGATTAAATATACTAACTCATGTGATTAATAGTATAGTTTATTAATTATAACATGTTAATTAAATAAACTATATGTTATACGATTTAATTAAATATAATCATGATTTAATTAAATTAAAGTGTACAAAATACTTAGGTTAAACATGTATTAATTTTTATATTAATATAACCTAAGTCGTGATAATTAATTAGTTATATGTCATGTTTTAATAATTAATTAATTATTATAGTCTAAATTACATAAATTAATACTTAGGTTAAAATCATGTATTATTAAATAATAATAATAAACCTAAGTCCATGTTTTAATTAAAATTAGTTATATGCCATGTTAAATTAATTTAATTAACTTGTAAAATAAATATACTTGTAAAACTATTAAACTTGTAAAAAATAATAAACCGAACCCATGTATTATTTTATTAAAAAATATCGTGAACCGGCCCGTGAACCCGTGAACCGGCCGAACCAAACCCACCCAAAAACAGTGGCAAACCGGCCTAAGTCGGTTGCCCCTGCTCTCGGCAAACTGCCACCGGCTGCTGCCGGTGGTCTTGTCCTATCGGCCATCCGCTCACACCACCAGGGTTCCCACCGATAGTACGTCGGTGGCACTTGCTGCCTGCGCGTGGTTCCCCTTGCTTCCTTAAAATAGCCACCGGTTTAAGCCATTGGTGGGGCTGTGGCTGCCGAGACCTCCCAAAACCACAAGGACACCCCCCGACGCATGTCGGGGTGCCTTGTACATGCTGCCGACCGAACCTAAACCACACCGAGACATATGTCTCGTGTGGTGTTGCGAAGCAAACGACACCGAGAGTCATGGGACTCTCGGTTTATGTGGTGTCCGAACAACCAAACCCGAAAACACCCTAATTAATTTTCCCACCATGATTATTAGTATATTATTAATCTTGTTTTTAAACCACCATGATCATATATGCATAAAAACATAAAAATAATTAAAAGAAAAGGTTTTCGGATTACCAAAAGACATGTAATAAATGGAGGATGAATACTAGAACACGTTTTTATGATTTGTTTAATCAAAATCACCCAAACACCCCTTGCTCTTGATGTAGCCGCCGGCCAAGAAGAGAGAGAGAGAAGGTAGGGTTTTGAGATTTCTTAAAATTCTTCTGTGAATGAAAATATGTTTCCCTTAATTTGTTATTTAGTAAAACTAAACATGGGTTGGGCCCCCTTTTCTCTTGTTGCCGCGGATTATAGGGCCCACCAAGGGAAACCCGTAGCTTTTCCGTGTTCTAATTATTTACGTGTTCGTGTGCTCGTATTTACATTACACTATTATTAAATATTCGTGTTATTATAAATAGTTGTATGTAATCATAATAATAATATACGTAAATACATAATTATATGTTCGTGATTCTTACGTTCATGATTTCATGTTCTTGATTATAACTATTATTGATAATAATTCTCATGTATTAACATGTACTTAATGCTTATCGTATAATTATACGTACATAACTTCTGTAATTCCTAATCGTGACACGTGTTCATGCTATAAAAGGAAAGTTTTAATATGTACGTACGTTACTAAGGGTACAATTCATGGTAAAAGCGTGCGGGTTTTACAATCTAACTTGATACTAACTAAATCCTACACAATCTAACTAGATACTAACTAAATCCTATATAATCTTACTAGATCCTGTGATATCTAACTAGATCCTATGATATCTAACTAGATCCTACACAATCTAACTAGATACTAACTAAATCCTATACAATCTTACTAGATCCTATGATATCTAACTAGATCCTATGATAGCTAACTATATCGTATGATATCTAACTAAATCCTTCCTAGATCACTAAAGATTTCGGCTAAGTACTAGAAAAGAACGATGTATCCATGTTTTGATCCACATACTAAACTCTTGTATAACATCAACCATATATTACTAGTACATATGTAATCCCAAAATATCTAACACAAATCTTATTCAATTTTTCTTAGATTTCGGTTAACAGGGATGCATACTAACTTAGTTTAGAGCCACAATTCAAATTTGTACAAAGACTAGTATAAAGTTGGTATTGGTCCATCACTCACACTTAACATATACTCTCACACTTATAAGCTAACACCAATGTCCATTATTTTTCCTTCTTACCACTGAGAGCATCAATCACAAAATCACTTCATCATTACCACTATATTATACACTAAACAAACTGTTGATCCTAAACTTAGATTGATTAGCTTTATGTTAACGAGATTAAATCAAGTATAACACGTATAGAAACTTTGTGTTTATGATAATCTAAGTGGTATGCGGAATTAGAACAAAGAACAAAGCAAAACACAATGTATACCAAACTTTCACTTGTATTGATAATCGATTAAGTACAATGAAAGTGAGTAAAACGTATCTCAACATCAAACCCTAAGACCTCCTTTTATAACATAAGGAGTCTTGAACAATAGTCTACTTATCAACTATTTTAGGAAAAGATAAATATAGAAAATACAATGTTGATCATATCTTTCCTAAACATACAAAACGTGTTGACTAAGTAGTTGTCTTGTGACTGGGATTTCCTTTGTCAGCGCCTTGATTTGTCTTGTCATTGCCCCATCTGTCAGCGCCTCAATTGCTCTTGTCAGCGTCCAAAATCTCTTTGACAGCGTCAGAGTGATTTAGCTATTTTTATTCCCAACAATCCTCCCCTAAACTTGATACTTATACTAATAATCAAGTTTCTGAATAAAAACAAAATACAAGAGAGGATTTTTACAAATAAAACCTACTCCTTTATCTAAGCATATATAAACCTTAGAAAGTCCATGCTAATGTCACTGGTGTAATCAACTTTAAGCTTGGTGCATAACAACTTCTTCAATAATTCTTGTGATAGAGAATATTCTTGATCTATCAACAAGTATTCTGTAACACTCTCAATTTTCGTATCGGTACAGCGGAAGGGTCTTTCAGAGTTTTACGGGATAGCACAATAACTCCAATCATAGACAACACATAAAAATGGTTGTACAAGGTTCAACATACATTCATTCGATAAAAAGTTTTAAAGTGTACAACAGGTCCCAAATTATACAAGTCATTAAGTTTACAAAACATAGATCGAATGAACATTTTTAATATTAAGTGGGCCATCAAAGTCGATCTCCATCCGGATTACCTTCAAGCACCTGAGATAAAAACATGCAAAAATCATATCAGCGAATGCCGAGTGAATTCATAGAGTTTAATAAAAGCCGTTATATAAAACAATCGTTAAAATCATAACACAAGTATAATATCGGAAGTAAGTCCTCGTATTGCTAGTCAGGCAATATATAAATCAAGCATACATCTGAAACCGTCCATGAGACCGTAGCCTCAATATTACCATTATAGGTAATATTATTATCGTTATTAGCATCGTATCATATCGGATATTTAGATTATATAGGATTATTATTAGCCGCATGACATTGTTACCTTACTATGAAAACAACAGGCCGCGAACCCGACAAACAATTTGCCCATCTAAGTTAGCGTGTCGTCACAAAAATCACGCTATGGAAATCTTCTCATACATAAATTCGCTTACCAATCAATGTGGTACGACGGGGATCAACCGTCAAGGCGCAAACTGGGGTGATCGTCCCCAAATAGTACTATCATATGCATAAGCATCTATCAAATCCCGGTAGTTCACAATTCATGCTAATGGGACTTTAAGTGACATAACCTAACTACTAATAATCCTTTTTATCTCGTTTATAGGGTCATAGCATCATTCGGGTCCATATCATTAAGCATACCATCAGGACTAATTGTGTTCTATTTTATCAAAATCTAGCATGTTATCTCCCTCGCGGGTTTACAAATCATTTTATAAAACATTTAAAAGAGTGTGAGGCTATGAACTCACGTTGATAATGAAAGGCGGATTATCGGCTACGAGCGTGCTTCGGTCACGGAAACCTATATAAATAATAATCGGTCTTAGACTCTTGTCCAATGACTTTATCAAAATAACAAATATACATATGATGATTTTGTACATATGATGATTTTCAAGTGGGTTTATATATCCTTGTTTACTCATTTTAGTGTTTACGTATTGGTAACTTTTTACTAGTTTACTAGTTTTACTTATTTACATGTTTTAAGTCCAATAAGCTTATTATAAGTTCTTTAACTTGTTTTAATCCATTTTATACTTATATTATCAGTATTCACACTTTACATGTTGGGCCCAAATGGGTTAAACCCAATAAGTACTTTTTATAAGTGTTTAACTTATTTAGTCCAATTATTAGTCCAATATGCTTACTTAGCTCGTTAATGTCCGTATGTCCTATAGTTCGGGTTTTATCGGTTTTTACTTGTATTAGATACTTATATATCAGTATATGACTTTTAAAAACTTTACATTAGACGGGTTTGATCGTCTAAGTTTTAATTGGCGGAAAACGTTAATTTTACGGTAATAGCCGAAAAAGTCGTAAAAATCAAGTTTATAGTTTTTATAACTTATAAATCTTATTCAACTACCATTTTTATAAATTTTCCATTTATTAAACCTTATACATATTTATATAAATGAAATTCATAAGTTAGTGGGTTTTAATTTCACATTTTATACTATATAATTTGAGTGCTTATATAATAGTAATAAACATTAATTCTTCAAAATATGATTTTTATTTTCATCTTCACCAATTTTATCATATCTAGAGTTCTATAATGAATTAGAAGCTCATTTTTGGATGGCATGAACTTCATATTATGTGCTACAATTAACTTAGTTATAGCTACTGCTCATTTTAAGTTTAACTATCCTTAACAGTCCCTACAAAACAGCTTATTCAGATTAGCACACTCATCTTGTTTTGATCATATCTCACTCATTTTAATGATTCCATTGCATGGCCAAATCTCACATGTGTATGACATCTTGTACTTACTGTAAATGGATTATACCATGCAAATTTATCAGTTCAAGTTTTGGTTACATACTGTTTTTATACAGCCAACAAATTAAGCATGATTTTAGCCTTGTTTCTTATGGTTATTAATCTTTTTAATCATATTTATCAACACTTGATCCCCACACAACATTTTTATCATCATATATTCATCATATACATATACAACAAGAAATAAAATATATTTTATCTTTACAAAAATAACAAGAGAAAATGGATAGGATGATATTCTTTACCAACCAAGAGTATATCTTGTTTTTGGAAGACAAGAACTTGATGAACACCAAATGTAACCCCAAGATCATCAAACACCAAGAAAGTAAGTTGAGAAATCAGCCCTAGGACACAAGCAAATCACCTCCTTTGTTGTTAAAATGGCCACCAAGTGATCAAGGCTTCAAGGTAACTCTATGATATAGCTAGATAACAAGTATTTTGTGGCTAGAAAAGATCAAAAGGGGTGTTTGTTCTTGAATATAGGACGGCAAGGGTGAGAGTTTGAGAGAGAATTGAGATTGTTTTGCATGTGTGATATGGTGGTAATGAGTTAGCTAGTGGTTTTTGTGGTATGAGTGGAAGGAAGTAAGCTTAAGTGTTAAGCTAATGCTTACACTTGTAAGCTACTAGTTAACATGATGCCACATCATTGATGTGGTGTCATGTTTGGCCGTCCCATGCTATAGTGGGGTGGGATGATTTATTTTGTCTCACCTCACTAATTTACGGGTACTCCTCGATTCTAGTTTCCTCGATTTGCATGCCCTCGGGTCGTTTCACGAAAAAAGTTTTTATAAATTATGAATCAACGGCACAAAACGAATCCAATAAAAGTTGTCTCATCAAAAACTGAGTTCAAAAACGTAAATACGAAATCCTAAGGTTTCCTGTTTAATCGTAAAGGACGATAAATTATGCACGTAAGCCCAAATTTAAATCCGTAAATTGTGAGTTCATCAACCAACACAAAAATAAGTTTCAAAATATTATACGAGAAAATAATTCACTACCTGAAAATGTTAGATTGTCACAGCTTTTCCTCCTAAAAGGGATCAACGTCCTCGTGATCCATTTCATTTTGATGTCCATTTCTTATTGAAATCGAAGAGGTGCGGATATTTCTTCCACATTTCATCCTCTCGTTCCCAAGTATATTCTGGTCCATGCTTTGAATTCCATCGGATCTTGACAATAGGTATCCGACTTTGTTTCAGTTGCTTTACCTCACGATCCATAACCTCTACGGGTTCTTCGATAAAATGCAACTTCCCATCTATTCGAACCTTATCTAACGAAATTTTCTCATCACTCACTGCTAGACATTTCTTCAGATTAGTTACATGGAATGTGTTGTGAACACCATGAAGTTCTGGGGGTAACTCTAGTTTGTAATCCACCGGACCTACTCTAGATAAAATCTTAAAGGGTCCAATATAACGGGGATTCAATTTTCCTCGCTTTCCAAATCTTATAACGCCTTTCCATGGTGATACCTTCAACATTACTTGGTCACCCACTTTAAACTCCATTGGCTTCCGCCGCACATCCGCGTAACTTTTCTGTCTACTACGGGCAGTCAACAACCTATTCTTAATCTGAAATATCATCTCCGTAGTCTCCCGGATCAATTCCGTTCCCGTAAGCTGGGTATCCCCAACTTCACTCCAACATACAGGAGATCTACACTTCCTACCATATAAAGCTTCAAACGGTGCAACCTTAATACTAGAATGGTAACTATTGTTATACGAAAACTCTGCTAACGGCAAATGTTTATCCCAATTCTTACCAAAGTCTAACACACAAGCTCTCAACATATCTTCTAGTGTTTGTATCGTCCTTTCACTTTGCCCATCAGTCTGGGGGTGATAAGCAGTGCTCATGTCGAGATTCGTTCCCAAAGATCTTTGGAGAGATTTCCAAAAATTCGATGCGAATCTAGGATCTCGATCTGAAATGATCGATACAGGCACTCCATGCTTGCATACAACATTCTCAAGATATATACGAGTCAGCTTCTCCAGTGAGAACTGCTCTTTAACCGGAATGAAGTGTGCTGATTTGGTCAGTCTGTCGACAATAACCCAAATCGAGTTGTTTCCAGATGATGTTCTAGGAAGCTTGGTGATAAAGTCCATCGTAATTCGCTCCCACTTCCATTCAGGAATCTTTGGTTGTTGAAGTAGTCTTGATGGCTTTTGATGTTCAGCTTTGACTCTAGCACAAGTCAAGCATTGAAGAACATACATAGCTATGTCAGCTTTCATATTCGGCCACCAGTACAACTTCTTCAAATCATGGTACATCTTATCAGATCCCAGATGAATGGAATACTTAGATTTATGGGATTCTAACATAATCAAGTCTCTTAAGCCTCCAAACTTAGGTATCCACATACGACCTCTTAAGCATTTCACTCCATCAGCTCTAACCTCTAAAGGATCTCCTTCTCCTCGGAACCCTTCATTAACAAAATTTTCCTTCTTACAAGCTTCTATTTGCGCATTTCTAATTTGCTCAGGCAAATTATTGTGCACGGTCAAGACTAGAGAACGTACCCTGATAGGCTCTCTATCTTTCCTACTTAATGCATCGGCAACAACATTGGCTTTTCCTGGGTGATATTTTATATCATAATCATAATCACTTAACAACTCTATCCATCTTCGTTGCCTCATGTTCAATTCCTTCTAGTCGAGAATATATTGTAGGCTTTTGTGATCGGTGAATACCGTACACTTGGTGCCATACAGATAATGTCTCCACAACCTAAGAGCAAAGACTACAACTCCTAACTCAAGATCATGAGTAGTATAATTCTCCTCATTCTTCCTTAATTGCCTAGAAGCATAAGCTATCACTTTCTCTCGCTGCATCAAAACAGCTCCATAGCCTCTAAGAGATGCATCACAAAACACTACAAAATCTTCACTCCCGTCGGGTAATGATAAGATTGGCGCACTACATAATTTTTGCTTCAATGTCTGAAATGCTCCATCTTCATCACTTCTCCAAATGAAAGGTTTATTCTTCTGGGTAAGCTTAGTCAAGGGTTTAGCTATCAAAGAAAATTCTTTAATGAATCGCCTATAATAGCCAGCCAATCCTAAGAACTGTCGCACTTCCGTTGGCGTTGTCGGTGCAGACCAAATCTTAATGGCTTCAACCTTTGCAGGATCAACATGAATTCCATCTTTGTTAATCGCGTGACCAAGAAATTCCACAAAATCTAACCAAAAATCACATTTCGAAAACTTAGCATACAACTTTTCATCCTTTAACAAATTCAAAACAATCCTTAAATGTACTCTATGTTCATCTTCATTCTTAGAATAGATTAGAATATCGTCAATAAACACAATCACAAATTTATCCAAGTAGGGCTTGCCCACTCGATTCATTAAATCCATGAAAACCGCAGGTGCGTTAGTTAACCCAAATGGCATTACTTGAAATTCATAGTGTCCATAACGATTTCTAAATGCAGTTATAGGAATATCTTCTTCACGGACGCGAAGTTGGTGATATCCTGACCGCAAATCTATCTTAGAATACACACTAGATCCTTGTAGTTGATCAAACAAATCATCAATCCTAGGTAAAGGATATCGATTTTTAATTGTCAACTTATTCAGTTCCCTATAATCAATGCACATACGGAAAGATCCATCCTTCTTCTTAACGAACAAGACTGGAGCTCCCCAAGGCGACGAGCTCGGTCGAATAAAACCTTTATCAGACAACTCCTTAAGTTGCTCAGATAACTCCTTTAATTCAGAAGGGGCTAATCGGTAAGGCGCACGTGCCACCGGTGTAGCACCAGGAATTAAATCGATTCGAAACTCTACGTGCCTTATCGGTGAAAGTCCGGTTAAATCTTTAGGAAATACCTCAGGAAATTCACAAATAATAGGTACATCTCCCAATCGTTTCTCCCTAGACTCATTCCCGGTTACTTGAGCTAAGAATAACTCACAACCGTTCCTGATGTACTTTTGGACTTTAATACATGAAACGATTTTCAAAGGGGATTCACCTCGATTACCATCAATTACTAACGTCCTATTCATAAGAGGAATCTTAACCTTCTTCTCTCCACACAAAATAGTAGCATTATTCAACGACAACCAATCCATACCAATAATAATATCAAAACTACCTAATTCTATCAACATCAAATCAATCGGAAAGGAATAGTTCAAGAGATTTAGAGAGTATCCTTCTAATAGCTTATTAGTTTTCACTAATTTACCATCAGCCAATTCCACCTCGTAACTGGTATTTATCTCAACAGGTTCAATGTCAATAAGGGCACTAAATTTAGTGGATACAAAGCTCCTATCAGCACCCGAATCAAACAAAGCAACAACATAATGATTGTTGAGTAAAAACGTGCCGGTAACGACATTCGGATCCTCTTTCTTCACCTCAATCGTTCCAAGTTGATAGATACCACCCTGGGGGTTTCTTCCAGGTAAAATCGCTTTCAACTTGGGGCATTCTGATTTCCTATGACCTTCTTCATTACAGTTGAAGCAAATGGTTCCCTTCTTACACCTTTCAACCTTGTGTCCAAGCTTTCCGCAATTTCGGCACTTCCAGCAGTCGCCAGCATGCCTCTTGTTGCCACACTTAGGACATCTATCATCGTTTTGCGGTGTGTTGTTGGTAAGAGCATTTGCATTCCCCTTTCTCTGGTTCTGACAGTGATTGAAATTCTTCCTATTATCACCTCTATCTACACGATCACTGTCACCCTTTCTTTTCTCACCAACACGGGCTTCGTCTTCCCTATCCTGAATTATCTGTCCAATGAGTTGGTAAGCCATTCGAACAGCATCATCAATGGTCAGTGGTTTAGATGATGTCACGTCCCCCCGGATATTCCTGGTCAACCCTTTAATATATTGCTCAATTTACATCTCTTCGGGTTCCACCAATCGAGGACATAGCAAGGCCAACTCATGGAATCGGTTTGTGTAACTATCAATGTCCACACCTTTCATTCTCAAATGAATCAACTCTTGTTCTAACCTAATGATCACACTACGAGGACAAAACTCCAAAGTCACCCACTTCTTAATCTCAGCCCAAGGAGTAGCATTAGTAGCATCAAGACCCATGAAAGTAATTCTCCCGTTCCAGCAAGTCAACGCACGACCTTTAAGAGTAGCCATAGCAAAAGTCACTTTATCTTCCTCCTTACACTTACTAATCCGAAACACCGACTCAATCTTCTCAATCCGCTGGCTTAATCCTACAGCACCTTCAGTTCCATTAAAAGGTAGAGGTTCACACTTCATGAACGTCACATAAGTACAACCACCAACTTTCCAATTCCTCCTACATTTCCTCCAGCATTAGCATTCACATTATTAGCATTCACATTCACATTAGTACCGCCAGCTCCACTACCGCCAGCTCCACTACCGCCAGCCTCATTTCTAGCATTTGCCATAAATTCAGTCATAGATGCGGTAACTTGATCCGTAATAATCCTACGTACATCATCCTCAGTCACAGCTTTCTTGGGCGACATAGTTCTATAATTTCACAATTTCAAAGTATTAAGCATTCGCCCAACAAGGGATTCATATAATATGGATTGAATTCATAATCAAGATACAAATAAGGCACAATATGGAATTCAAGACAAGATACATATTTCATTCGATTTGAAACAAAAGCATTGTCTTAGTTACATCCCATATCAACGTTCTAGCATTATATATATACTCAAAATTCGTGCCAAGTCTACTACTAACAAGTCGGTTCAGTCAAAGCTCCAAAAGTACAAAAGATACAAAGGTCACTACTAAATACAGACTGGTCTACTGAGAACCGCCAGATGGTCCATCATCCACCGTCTTCTGTATCTTCGTCGGACGATCACTAGACACATCTTCAGCTGGGCGCTTACGGATCACTCCTCTTTCAACCATTTCAGCATAAAATCTACTATTCCAACCCACGGATATATTCAACTCCTTCTCAGCTTTCTCACGCATCGCACGAGCTACATTCAACTGAATCTCCATAGAAATCACCTTTTTCTTCATAGCAGCAAACTCGCCGCTTTCTAACACCGATAACCTCCTAAAAGCCTCATTCAAACCACGCTCTACATCAGTCAAATCCAAACTAAGAAATTCCCGCTCTTTCTCACCAACCTTAGTCTTCGACTCCAAATAAGCAACTTGAGTCTGAACAACACCTAATCCAATCTCTGTCATACTACTCTTAACACGGGAAGCATCTAGATCACGTCTCAAGGCCCATGGTGCAATACCATCAATATGAGTAGCCTCTCGAGTACTAGACGACTCTCCTATCACACGTCTACGAGTAGCAATACCATCAGTACCATCAGGTGCATTGTCATCCTCATCCTCCTCTGATTCAGAATCAGATTCAGACGATTCAGACATTTCATCCCTAGGTAGCTCAACCTCAGAATCAGACAAATAAACTGGTGGGGGTAAAGGCTCGCCCTCTGGAACATCATAAGGATAAATAAGCTCAGCTTCCTCATCGTCATCAACCTCATCGTCTATACCTACCTCCTCCTCGACATCCTCGTCGTCAATCTCATCATCTAAATTATCTATCCCAATCTCCTCATCATTCTCAATAACAACATTATCAATCTCATTCTCTACCATATCAACCTGAGGGGCAATCTGATCTCCTAGTCCTATCTCGGGCTCGGGATCCTCAAATGGTTCCTCCTCATCATCCATATCATAATCTACTAAGCCTAAATAAGGATCATCATCTACATTAGGTTCGGGAATAGCATGGTTTTCTACAGGAATATTAGGGTCAGCCATGACAATCTGCATTTATATATATATATATATCTCGTATTAGGATAACATACTATTTAAACAATTACATATTGAAACCACGATATATACATATATATATATATATTAATTTATATATATCAAAATATATATCTTCTCAATAGGGCTTGTTGGTAACGTCGTAGATCTCTGGCACCGTTATAGTCAAAAGATTTTTCAAATATTTTCTCAAATGTTCATAGTTAAAAGATTTTGAAAAGTTTTGTCCAAAACCTTGGTTTTTAAAATCTTTTGTTCTCTATAACGAGAGCTCTGGTACCAAACTGTAACACTCTCAATTTTCGTATCGGTACAGCGGAAGGGTCTTTCAGAGTGTTACGGGATAGCACAATAACTCCAATCGTAGACAACACATAAAAATGGTTGTACAAGGTTCAACATACATTCATTCGATAAAAAGTTTTAAAGTGTACAACAGGTCCCAAATTATGCAGGTCATTAAGTTTACAAAACATAGATCGAATGAACATTTTTAATATTAAGTGGGCCATCAGAGTCGATCTCCATCCGGATTACCTTCAAGCACCTGAGATAAAAACATGCAAAAATCATATCAGCGAATGCCGAGTGAATTCATAGAGTTTAATAAAAACCGTTATATAAAACAATCGTTAAAATCAGAACACAAGTATAATATCGGAAGTAAGTCCTCGTATTGCTAGTCAGGCAATATATAAATCAAGCATACATCTTAAACCGTCCATGAGACCGTAGCCTCAATATTACCATTATAGGTAATATTATTATCGTTATTAGCATCGTATCATATCGGATATTTAGATTATATAGGATTATTATTAGCCGCATGACATTGTTACCTTACTATGAAAACAACGGGCCGCGAACCCAACAAACAATTTGCCCATCTAAGTTAGCGTGTCGTCACAAAAATCACGCTATGGAAATCTTCTCATACATAAATTCGCTTACCAATCAATGTGGTACGACGAGGATCAACCGTCAAGGCACGAACTGGGGTGATCGTCCCCAAATAGTACTATCATATGCATAAGCGTCTACCAAATCCTGGTAGTTCACAATTCATGCTAATGGGACTTTAAGTGACATAACCTAACTACTAATAATCCTTTTTATCTCGTTTATAGGGTCATAGCATCATTCGGGTCCATATCATTAAGCATACCATCGGGACTACTTGTGTTCTATTTTATCAAAATCTAGCATGTTATCTCCCTCGCGGGTTTACAAATCATTTTATAAAACATTTAAAAGAGTGCGAGGCAATGAACTCACGTTGATAATGAAAGGCGGATTATCGGCTACGAGCGTGCTTCGGTCACGGAAACCTATATAAATAATAATAGGTCTTAGACTCTTGTCCAATGACTTTATTAAAATAACAAATATACATATGATGATTTTTTACATATGATGATTTTCAAGTGGGTTTATATATCCTTGTTTACTCATTTTAGTGTTTACGTATTGGTAACTTTTTACTAGTTTACTAGTTTTACTTATTTACATGTTTTAAGTCCAATAAGCTTATTATAAGTTCTTTAACTTGTTTTAATCCATTTTATACTTATATTATCAGTATTCACACTTTACATGTTGGGCCCAAATGGGTTAAGCCCAATAAGTACTTTTTATAAGTGTTTAACTTATTTAGTCCAATTATTTGTCCAATATGCTTACTTAGCTCGTTAATGTTCGTATGTCCTATAGTTCGGGTTTTATCGGTTTTTACTGGTATTAGATACTTATATATCAGTATATGACTTTTAAAAACTTTACATTAGACGGGTTTGATCGTCTAAGTTTTAATTGGCGGAAAACGTTAATTTTACGGTAATAGCCGAAAAAGTCGTAAAAATCAAGTTTATAGTTTTTATAACTTATAAATCTTATTCAACTACCATTTTTATAAATTGTCCATTTATTAAACCTTATACATATTTTTCTAAATGAAATTCATAAGTTAGTGGGTTTTAATTTCACATTTTATACTATATAATTTGAGTGCTTATATAATAGTAATAAACATTAATTCTTCAAAATCTGATTTTTATTTTCATCTTCACCATTTTTATCATATCTAGAGTTCTACAATGAGATAGAAGCTCATTTTTGGATGGCATGAACTTCATATTATGTGATACAATTAACTTAGTTATAGCTACTGCTCATTTTAAGTTTAACTATCCTTAACAGTCCCTACAAAACAGCTTATTCAGATTAGCACACTCATCTTGTTTTGATCATATCTCACTCATTTTAATAATTCCATTGCATGGTCAACTCTCACATGTGTATGACATCTTGTACTTACTGTAAATGGATTCTACCATGCAAATTTATCAGTTAAAGTTTTGGTTACATACTTTTTTTATACAGCCAACAAATTAAGCATGATTTTAGCCTTGTTTCTTATGGTTATTAATCTTTTTAAGCATATTTATCAACACTTGATCCCCACACAACATTTTTATCATCATATATTCATCATATACATATACAACAAGAAATAAAATACATTTGATCTTTACGAAAATAACAAGAGAAAATGGAGAGGATGATCTTCTTTACCAACCAAGAGTATATCTTGTTTTTGGAAGACAAGAACTTGATGAACACCAAATGTAACCCAAAAATCATCAAACACCAAGAAAGTAAGTTGAGAAATAAGCCCTAGGACACAAGCAAATCACCTCCTTTGTTGTTAAAATGTCCACCAAGTGATCAAGGCTTCAAGGTAACTCCAAGATATAGCTAGATAACAAGTATTTTATGGCTAGAAAAGATCAAAAGGGGTGTTTGTTCTTGAATATGGGACGGCAAGGGTGAGAGTTTGAGAGAGAATTGAGATTGTTTTGCATGTGTGATATGGTGGTAATGAGTTAGCTAGTGGTTTTTGTGGTATGAGTGGAAGGAAGTAAGCTTAAGTGTTAAGCTAATGCTTACACTTGTAAGCTACTAGTTAACATGATGCCACATCTTTGATGTGGTGTCATGTTTGGCCGTCCCATGCTATAGTGGGGTGGGATGATTTATTTTGTCCCACCTCACTAATTTACGGGTACTCCTCGATTCTAGTTTCCTCGATTTGCGTGACCTCGGGTCGTTTCACTAAAAACGTTTTTATAAATTATGAATCAACGGCACAAAACGAATCCAATAAAAATTTTCTCATCAAAAATGGAGTTCAAAAACGTAAATACGAAATCCTAAGGTTTTCGGTTTAATCGTAAAGGATGCTAAATTATGCACGTAAGCCCAAATTTAAATCCGTAAATTGTGAGTTCATCAACCAACACAAAAATAAGTTTCAAAATATTATACGGGAAAATAATTCACTACCTGAAAATGTTAGATTGTCACATATTCTGCAAACTTTGTAGTACTAAGATGGTAAACTCCAGCAGCTGGTGCCACTTCAACTCACTCAGTCATCCAGATCCAACCATACTGGATCAGCAACATCATGGGCAAACATTCTTCTAAATGTTGTCCAGATTTTATTCCATTCAATGATGAAGGAGCTTCAGCCTCATACATCTCCTTCATTAAACTCCAAAGAGTTTCTATATCCTCCCTGTCCATGCTAGCAAACAATGACACCAAAGAGGTAAAAGTATATACCTTATCACCAGCCCTGGTGATCTTCCAAAAACCAACAAAATATTCTTCATACTTGATGATTAGATTCCTGAAGTCCAAAAGTACAACAGCAGCTAAATTAGAAGCCACCAATGGAGAAAGCACCATATTTTTCTTCAAAACTGCTTCAGTTCGGTGCACTTGGTCAAGTTCTGGGAATGTCAACTTGAACCCTTTCTTCACTGGCTTCGGCACAATTAATTCCTTCTTAATCTTTAGCTCCTCCTCTATTTCTTCGTGTCTCTCTACAGATAGCACCCTAAATGTGTTAGCTTCACACACAGACTTCCAAATGGGATATGCAAAGTATTCCAATTGTTCAAAAGAAAGCTTCCTTAGTTTTGCATAAGTCCACCCTGTTTTGTGGCATCTAAGAAGCATATAGTAAAGCTCCCTTCTGACTGTCTTGTTCTCATAAAGCACTATGTTTGCCCTGTACTTTAGAATAACCTTGCAATCACTTTGAACTCTTGACAAAATCTCCAAACCCCAAATTTGCCCTGTTAAAGTCATGTCTGGATTTTCTGTGCAGACTTCTTCCTATTTGAAATACATAGCAGCAACATGAGGTATGTCAAAATAAACCTGCTTTTTCAACTCCTTGAGCTTTTCCCTTTCTAGCTCATCTTCTCCATACTCAATCTTTTCCAAGTCCACGATACTGCTCATATCAACATTTGAGCTGTGTAAACTTCTATCATCATCAGAACCATCAATCTCATCACTCTTAGATTCAGATGAAAGAATCTTAGCTTCAATACTTCCCTTTCCTAGCCCTTTCTTTTCTTGCTCATGAAGTTGTTGAGCAACCATAGTATCATACTAATTTGGGTTGCATCTTTGGAAACCTACTCTTCTACCGTAACTGCTTTACCCTTATCTAATGGATCAATTAAGGGCAAAGTGGTTGTTACCTGAGTGGAGGGTTCCTTGATCTTGAAAGGTGGCTGAGATACACCAATCTTAGGAGAAATTTTGTCAGCGGATAAAATAGTCATGTCAGCGTATGAAGTACCTTTGTCAGCGACTGAACTTCCACTCACTTGCATCAACATCTCTATGAAGGACTGATTTATAGGAGTAACCACATAAGGATTAAAAGGAGCTTGTTCCTTCAAACCTATAAGAGCCTCAACTACCTCCTTTGTCCCATATGAACCTTCTTGGGACCCCTTATCACTCACATTAGCTGGTTCAGTAGGTGCATCCTCCCCTTTGTAAGAATCATCTCCTAAGGACATCACCATAAGCTTCCTTTTCCTAGAACCATCATTCTCCAATACTACCAACCTCTCCCTCAACTGGGTGAGTTCAAGGCCTTGTTCAGTGACCTTTTCTATAAGAACTGCATTAGACTTTTGCAAGCTAATGCAGATGGTTGTCAATTATAAATTAGATAGTGGTTGCAAACTGACCTCCTCCATAATTAGGATTTGACTCCTGAATATGAATTCAACATGCAAAGTTCTCTCTGCTGCATGGCTAGGACCACTAGAGGAGAACACTCTAGTAGTCCTTTGGCGTTTCTCCAGTCTTAAATCAAAGGGTTCAGAAGATGAGGTGGAATGTGGGATTTGTGAAGGGTGAGGTGGAGAGTTGTCAGTGGGTGAAATGATTGTGTCAGCAGCTGAAACAGGAGTGTCAGTGGCTGACGGCTATGAATCAAGGTGGAGGTTGTTCAATGGGTGGTTGTTGTTGTGGGTGCGGTTTAAGCCTGCCTCAATAACAGCCAACATGGGAGGGGTCAAAGGCAGATCCCTAAATGGTGTAGTGTTCATGGACAAAAAATTTTTTGACTTTTGAGTAGGGATCTTGTAAAAATTTTCATGATCCCTACGAAAATACCTTTGTTGATCAAAAACCATTTGTAAAAACCTAGGGTAAGCAAGTGTCATCTTGCTACCCTTGTTGTGCAACATGCCCTCAAAAATCATACTAGAAAAATTATATTTGTGCCCATTTGCCATACAAACAATGGCACTCCCGAATGATCGGTTGATTTCATTGAATGATGTGCATTTGGGACTAAGACATTGAAGGAGCACATGTGTCAAGAACTTCCACGCTGGGGGAAATTGTTGTTTAGAATATTTGTTTATACGCCCTTCAGGGGCAAATCATATCCCAAGCCTCGAAGTCCTTCTTCTAGTTGTTCAATGGGAAGGGTAATCACACCATCAGCATCATCAAGCTTTAAAGCTTGACGAATAAGTGCTTCAGTGACTACCCATTTAGTCCCATGAACAGTCCCAACTAATGTAACCACTCCATCAATCATTTCAAAACGAGTAGTGTTTCAAAACTACTTGATGTGTGTGGTAGGAATGAGAGGAGCATGAGTCAAAGCATACCTTAAATTGGATGCCAAGAGATACTCAATCATTCGAGTGTATTGGGGATGATGATCATGATCAGCCTCAAGATAAGCAATCATGTTGTGATGATCCCTAAATCCCAATATAGTAGCAGCAGGTTTAAACAATGGAGCCATGAAAACCGTTGATGAAAGCTTTAGGATGAAGGAAAAGGTAGAATTTTGGTTATAGAGAAAAATAGACAAACAAGCAAGTTACCCTGTTTAAAAAGAATGAGCCGTATAAATAGGAGGTAAACTAGGCTACTATTGGTTGAAAAAGAGGTAAGTTATTCAAAAAGTAATGATGATAATCTTTGAAAAACAATAACTTATCTCTTTGATTTAAAAGAAATTTACCAAATCTCATAAAATTACGGCCCAAAATATCGCAAAAGTAACAACTAGGTGGGACCAAGTGTTCTTCAACGGTCAAAGAATTTGTCAGCCGGTAACAGCTGTATTTGTTAGCGTGTAAATTTTGCCATGTCAGCGTCTAAAAATATGCTTGTCAGCGTCTAAACCAGTTATGTGTCAACGGAAAAAAATAAAAAGTAATAAAATAAAAAGACCATAACAAAGAGGTTTACCTTAATGAAGATAACTCTTCCTCTAACACAGACTGAAATTAGCATTCTATTTCCAATTATACACACTTGAATAAGCAAGATAGACATAACTGTCCTCAAGTGAACCTTGCTAAAGTAAGTCCTTTGGAGTGAAGTCATCTAATATAAACACTTTGTAACTCCGAGGTAAGCCCATTTTTATTTACAACCCAAGTCTCCCAACCAACCCAATCCCAAATCTAGGCCAAAGAGTCTTGGTAAAATGCACAGTTATATCAACTTTGCATGCTACAGTGCCTCAAGAATTAGAAATTATAACAATTCTTAAAAAGAAGAGTCTTCATTATCCCTAACTCTTACTCACCAGTGGACACAATCTAGAATTGTAATAAGAGCACTCTAAAAGTACCTAAAGACCTAAAGGTTTCCTAAACCTCCCCTTAAACTTACACAGGTTGCAAAATAAATATATGACAAATTTTTATTTCAAGATAGGAATGTAAACCTTCCAACGATGCCTGCATGATTAGATGAAAAGCCACAAAAACTAACATATGCTGTCAGCGGATTCTTTACACTTGTCAGCGGTTAGAAAATATAGTGGAAAATCTAACATTTTTACAAGTAATAATAACAGTGCACATCATGTACATACTATACATGAAATTCAAAAACACATATGGATTGATCATTACAATACTTGTTACCAAGTACTTGAACCTCCTAACATTAAAAGATTTAGTTAAAAGATCAGCCACATTATCTTCTGTGTCTATTCTATCTGGATGTATTAAACTTTTTTCAAAACAATCCCTTATAAAATGATGCCTAATTTCTATGTGTTTAGTTTTAGAATGATGCACAGGATTTTTAATAATGCATAATGTACGGTTATTATCTATAAGTATCTTGGTATGCATAAAATTGTACCCATAATCCAATAATTAGTTTTGAATCCATAGTACCTGCCCACAACATGCAGCAGCAGCTACATACTTAGCCTCAGTTGTTGAATTAGCCACCACTGTTTGTTTCTTGCATTGCCAAGAGATAAGTCTGCTCCCAAGGAATTGACATCCACAAGTTGTGGACTTCCTATCATTGTTATCACCTCCATAATCGCTGTCTGAATAGCCCACAAGCTCCAATGGAGAATCTTTAAGGTACCATAATCCCAAAGTAGGATAGCACCTAAGATACCTAAAGATCCTTTTGACAACATGAAGATGACACTCTTTGGGAGTCACTCGATGACGTGCACATACACACACAGCAAACATGATGTCAGGTCTAGAGGCAGTAAGATACATCAATGAGCCAAACATTGATCTATAATGCCTAACATCCATATCTTTTCCATCTCCAATCTTTCGACAGGGGTGTTCCCTGTCCATGGGGGTGCTAGCCCATTTTTCATGAGGGGAAAAACCAAATTTCTTCATAATTTTCATCCACATACTTGTCTTGAGAGATGAAGATACCATTTTCTTTCTGTTGAACTTGTAGACCTAGAAAGAAGTTCATCTCTCCCATGGAATTCATTTGAAATTTGTCAGTCATAAGCTTGGAGATTTCTTCACTCATCTTTGGATTTGATGATCCAAATTGATATCATCAACATAAACCTGGACAAGCAGAAATTTTTTTCCCATTCTGCTTGGTAAAGAGAGTTTGGTCTATGGTGCCCCTCTTAAAACCATTTTCCACAAGATAAGTGGATAAAGTACCATACCATGCTCTGGGGGCTTGATGAAGGCCATTCATTGCCTTTTTAACTCTATATACCTTGTCTGGATGCTCTGAATCTTCAAAACCAAGAGGTTGCATGACATATACCTCCTCCTAAATTGTTCCATATAAGAAAGCACTCTTGACATCCATCTGGTAGACTGTGAAACCCATGCAGGAAGCATAGGCTAGGAAAATCCTTATTGCTTCAATCCTAGCAACAGGTGCAAAAACCTCTTCATAGTCAATGCCTTCTTCTTGTGTATGACCTTGAGCAACCAGTCTTGCCTTGTTTCTGATCACAATACCTCTCGCATCTCTCTTGTTCCTTAAAACCCAACGTGCTGCAATTGGTCTCACACGATTGGTACAATCTACAAGCTCCCAAACATCCTGTATTGCAAACTGATGAAGCTCATCCTGCATTGCTTCAACCCAGCTTGGTTCTTAAAGAGCATCAAAAATCTTATTGGGCTCATTCTATGACAGAAAACAAGCAAATAAACATTCTTAAACCAAAGGGGTATCATCCTTTTTGTGAATGTTGGCAATGAATCCTCGCTGAGGATTCTTCTTTCTTCTTGTTTGAACTGGTGAATTGATGGGTCCAATTATTTGGGTGGGAGGATGAATTTTGGATACTTTAGTAACAATTCCTCTTCCAAATAATGTGTTGTCATGCACTATAGACTCCAAGGTGCCATTATCCCCATCATCATGATTTCTATACCCACTTGAACTAGGAGACATGTTGTCAGCGTTTGGATTAATGAGGCTGACACCTTCATTAGGTATGGAATTTTCAACAAGTTCAAGTACTTCCTTGTCAGCGGATGAAAGCAAGTTGTCAGCGGCTGGATCAGGTGTGTCAGCGGCTGAACTAATTTTGTCAGCGGATGGAATACTTTCACTTACTTGCTCTTCTTGTTGCTTTCTCTCCACTTTTATTTCAGCAGCAGATGCTTTAATGAATTCTTCAATCTAAATGGGTAAGTCCACAAAGGAAAATATGGGAGTGAACTCATCTGCTTGTGATCCTGTCACCTTTGTAGCTTGTGCGCCCACAATCTTTGGAGAGTTATCCTAGACAACTGGATTAGTAACAGGCAAATAATTCATGGATCTAGACAATGGCTCTAAATCAAAAAGCCAATCTGGTCCATTTGCAGGATCACTAGGTTTACTCTCCAAAAGGTCAACATGCACGTTTTCTGTTATGACTTTATCCCTTTTGTGGTAAACCCTATACCCTCTGTTGTTCATTAAATAACCCACAAAATATCCTCATCACCTTTTGAATTAAACTTACCTAGGTTATCACTAGTATTAAGAATTACAACATGACATCCAAAGGGTCTAAGAAAATCTATATTAGGTTTTCTATTGCAAAAGAGCTCATAGGGGGTCTTATTGGGAATTTTCTTGACCAAGGCTATGTTCTGAACAAGCATGCAGTATTCACAACCTTAGCCCAAAAAGCAATGGGTAACTTATCATCTGCTAACATGGTTCTAGCTGCTTCAATAAGAGTTCTATTTCTCCTCTTAGATACACCATTTTGCTGTGGAGTTCTAGCAATGCTAAACTCCCTAGTAATTCCCTTATCAACACAGAAGGCATCTAAAAGGTCATTTCTAAACTCACCACCATTATCACTTCTAAGAATGTTAACTGTAAACCCTGATTTCTTTTCCATTTGATTAATAAAATTAATTAAGGTTTTGGTAGTATCACTCTTCTTGGCTAAAAAGAAAGTCCATGTAAACCTTGAATGGTCATCAGTGACCACAAAGCAATAAGATTTACCATTTAAACTCTCTATATTAGTAGGTCCAAATAAGTCCAGGTGAAGCAAGTGAAAGGGTTTAGAAGTGGAATGTACACTCTTAGACTTAAATGAGGCCTTGTGTTGCTTGCCTTTAAGACATGCAACACAATTATGATCATTGTGGAATGCTTTTGAAGGCAATCCTCCAACAAGATCATGCCTTACAAGTCTGTTCATGTTCTTAAAGTTAATGTGCCCTAACCTTCTGTGCCATAAGTTACTCTCATCTGCTGAAGCTTTAGCATATAGACATGACAAGTTATTACTCATTTTAATCCCTTGTAGATTGACATTATAAATGTCCTTATGTCTAGGTTTTCTAAATTAAATGAACTTATCAGCAAGTAACACATAGTCTTTACTCAACACCAAACATTTAGTATCAGTAAAAAGAAATTTATTTTTGTTGTCACAAACTTGTGACACACTAAACAAGTTATAGTCAAGTTACCAGGAAGACTTCATCAAACCTTAAGTTGTTAGTGATAAGAGTGCCTTTTCCAGTAATTATCCCAAAACTTCCTCCAAAGTACACTTTATCACCATCTGGAATAGGAGTGAAGTTTGTCAAATAGTCCTCTTTTCTAGTCATGTGCCTTGAGCATCCACTGTCCCAATATCCATGGTCATTAACCTGCTTTGTAATGCCCTACACATAAAGAAAAAAAATTAGTTTTCTTTGGGAACCAAAGCCTTGGTTGACTTGGATCCATTAGGTTGTTCAACAAGAATGGACTTGTTTCTTGTAACAACCCCCTGTTCGTCCCTTTTAACCTTAAACACCCAGTTTGTCCCAACATACTTTTCAAGATATTTAAACCTATTACAAGTCATGGAAATACCATTAAAAGTTGATGACTGTTCTTGTTTTGGTCTCCATGTTAAGTTGGATGATGCCTTAGATCCCTGTCCCTTAGGTTGTAGATACATATTATTACTAGGTCTAACATTGGGTCTGACGGCTGCTAATTGTGGCATTTTCATACCAAACCTAGTTCTGTCAGCAGCTGGTTTTTCCCTGTCAGCGGATGAATTGTTCCTGTCAGCAGGTGAATTAAAGTTTGCTACAGGAACCCACTGTTTGTTAGTCCAAGTGTTGGTCTTTTGGAAGGGTCTTTGGCCTTGGGTATTAGCTGTCCTAGAGAAGTAAGGAGCTGGTTTAGTGGCCTGAGGTCTAGTATGAACATATGCTTAAGGTTGACCAGAGTTGACCTATTGTCAACGGCTGGTTTATATCCGCTGACACACTTATAGGCTAGATGTGAGAAGCTCCCACATGAATAACAAGCCTTTATAGACATAACCTTAGGTCTAGGTTGATAAAATCTTGTCCCATTAACACTAGCTTGGCTCTTTGGTGATCTAGGTTTTCTATTCATTTTAGCATATTTAACACTAGATTTGCTTTTAGTTTGTGAGCCAAGTTCAACAGGTTTACCAATAGTAGGATTAGTGATGACTACGGGTTTAGGGTCAGTTTGTTCATCACTAAGAAGCCCTCCCTTGACAAAGAGAGTAGGGTTGGATTTCTTCCATAGGTCAAGGTCAGTCACCCTTTGCTTATATTCCTCAACTGGTGTGAGCACACGTGGTGGAGGAATAAATTCCTCCACTTGGAACTACGGAATACCAGTCTAGGATAAGTCTTTCTTAGAAACTCCATAGAAGTCACCTGCTAGGGGTGGAACATCAGCATACTTCTTTGCATGCATCCCAATCCCAGACATGTTTTTAGGGTTTCTCTTTTCACTTATAACCTTTTCTAGGGTTTGAATAGATTTTTCAAACTTTTCAGTTTTAAGCCCTACATTCTCTCTAGCTTTAATGGCCTCATCTAGCTTAATTTTCAATTCAGTGTTAGCTTCTATATAAGAATCTTTAGCCTCATAGTTAAGTGCTAGATCTCTTTTTAGAACAGTTATTTGATCTTTTATATTAAATTCCATGTCCTTATATTCTTGCACCATCCCATCCGATTGTGAAAGCCCCCTTTTGTAGTTTTGAATAGTGATATTTAAACAAAGAATATCAGATTATAACTTTAAAACTTCTTTGTTAAGCTTATCAGTGTTAAGTCTACAACCTTTACTACAAAAAGCATCATCATATACCTCATTGTCTGATGAAGAAGAAGATCTCGCCATGAGAGCATATTGAACATGCTCTTCATCCTTTTCAGCAACCAAAGCTTGGTTCTTCACCTCATTCTTGTCAAGAAAGCTCCAATCAAATCCAAATCCATCAATACCTTGCATAGCTACCATAGCTTTAGGTTCAACATCTTCAATCTTGATGGATTGTCTAGCATTTTGTCCTCCATTTTCCTCTTAGGAGATCTACATTCTCTAGCAAAGTATCCCATTCTATGACAACTGAAACACTCAACTTTGGATTTATCAAATCCAGCAGTTTCTTTGCTATTGAAAGTCATCTTCTTTCCAAATCTCTTGTTCCAACTACTGGCTCTTATACTACTAAGATCCATATTCCACTTGATGTCCATCTCCTCAAGCTCAATATCACTAATTTGCTGAAGATCTTCAAAATAAATTGAAGATCCATTGGGAAAAGAAGCAATATAGGCACATACAGTATCCAATTCAATTCCTGTTGGTTTAAGACTTGGTGAAGAATAGTTATATGTGTTGGTGTCTGTTGAGCCGTTGTTATGAGAAGTTTGTCCGCTGACAAAGCAAGAGTTGTCAGCGTCTGAGGAATCATTGTGAGAGATAAATGCCATGCTTCCAGAAGGTTTTTTACTTCCTTTTTGAGCAAAACTTCAGATTTCATGACTTTTAAATGATTATAGATGTCATCAAAAGTCATGCTCTTGTAGGCTTGAGTGGCAATCATTGACTTGGCATGAATTTCCCACCCATCTCCAAGAGCTCCAAAGAAAGCAGCATTAATGTCATCATCTTCAAATCCAGTCTCCATGAATGTCAGCTTGCTAGTGATGTCTTGAAGACGACTTCTTATCTCACTTAGCTTTTCATTAGGACGAGCTTTAAAGAGATTAAACTCCATAACCAACTGCTTCTTCCTTTGTTTGAGAGTGTCCTCATTACCACCATATGTGATCTCAAGGGCTTCCCAAAGCTCTTTTGCAGATTCATACTTTCTGAATTTGTGTTGGTTCTTGCTTCCAAGGGCTAGTTTGAGAGTACTCAAAGCCTTCATATCAAGCCTTCTGTCAGCTACCTCTGTAGCTGAGGTGGCTCTTCCATCTTCAGGTCTAGGAATCAAGTATTTAGCCTTAGCATTGGTTGTTCTTCGTTTCTCAATGAAGTCCAAGATCTTTTGTGCCTGGTTGAACTTGTTTCCAAGTTCAACAACCTCCTAGAGAATATAATTATCCACTTGGAGATATTTCTCAAAACTGAACTTCCATATTTCAAAGTTATCAGGGTCAAGCATGGGGATTTTGAGGTTATGATTAGAGGACCCTGAGCTTTGGGTTTCTGAGGTTGAGGTCGACATGATGATTTTAGGGTTTTGAAAAATTAGGGTTTTATGCGATTAGGGTTTTGGTGTTCTTCTGATCAAAATTCCTCAACAAGCTCTGATACCACTTGTTGATCCCAAACTTAGATCGATTAGCTTTGTGTTAACGAGATTAAATCAAGTGTAACATGTAGAGAAACTTTGTGTTTATGACAATCTAAGTGTTATGCGGAACTAACACTTAGAACAAAGAACAAAGCAAAACATAATGTATACCAAACTTTCACTTGTATTGATAATCGATTGAGTACAATGAAAGTGAGTAAAACATATCTCAACATCAAACCCTAAGACCTCCTTTTATAACATAAGGAGTCTTGAACAATAATATACTTATCAACTATTTTAGGAAAAGATAAATATAGAAAATACAATGTTGATCATATCTTTCCTAAACATACAAAACATGTTGACTAAGTAGTTGTCTTGTGACTGGGATTTCCTTTGTCAGCGGCTTGATTTGTCTTTTCAGTGCCCCATCTGTCAGCGCCTCAGTTGCTCTTGTCAGCATCCAAAATCCCTTTGTCAGCGGCAGAGTGATTTAGCTATTTTTATTCCCAACACAAACAACCATGAAGATCTAGAACCAACTCATGTATAACTTAGGTTCTATCTTAAACCACGTCTACAAGGTGAAATAAGGTCATGAATGGAACTTTTGGGTTTAAAGGCGACGCAAGAGCTATGGTTTGCATCTAAGGAAGAATCTAAGCTTGTTTTATAAACATAGCATAGTGCTAAGGACTTAAGTAAGTGTACATACCTATATTTTGCCTATTATTTTTACTACTAAAACATTACACTAATTATTTTATTACAAGATGAACACGAAAAAGGAACTAACTAAACCTTGTCTTAAGTCTCAACCTAAATCTATATATACGCGTACAAATGAACAAGTAAACTCGATGGCTAGGTTTAAGAATGGTTACTAACACGAATTGCTAAGTTGCATGTTGAACCCAACGTAAGAACTAACCCTAACTAGCCTTGAAATCTTATGAACATACACGAAAACAATAATAGAAACACTTAGGGATTTCGTGGGCTTCATGGACCATTACCGAGAACAAACCCGAGAGCCATAAGCCATGAATGGACCACAGCTTATTTAACTTATTTAAACATGGTTGAAAACTCAATTAGAACTTAATAACACTTCTTAGAAATTGTTTGGAAATTTAAATTTCGAAAGTCGAGGGCCAATATTGCCATATTTGAACTCAATCCGAGCCCTAAGTATGAAACCTAGTGTTCTATAAAACCCTAGGGATTAAACCGTGACTTCTCCAAACTTATTTGGAGCCTGGACCTTGAAACCGAGGGTTTGTAAACCCTAGGGACTAAATATGCCATTTTCAAAACTTACTTCAAGCCCTAATTATAAAAGGTAGGGTTTTGTAAACCCTATTGACCAGTAATGGACTTTTTTAAGACTTCGAGGGGCTGGGGTAACATTTGGGGATCAAACGGAGCATATTACAAAAGTAGGAGGACTAAACATGTACAATTCGAGACCCTAGGGATCGAAACTATAAATTTGTTATACTATTTAAACCTTAGGGACTGTTTATGAACTTTACAAAACTTAAAGGGGGTTGTGGTAAATTACAAGGACCAAACGAGACAAGTTACTAAAATAGAGGGATTAATGGTGTTCAATTCGAAACTATGGGGGTTTAAAATGTAAATATTCTATTATTTAAAATACAAGGGCTGTTTTGGAATAAATGGAAATAAAGTTTATAATTTATTTATGAACAAAATTACAAATATGTACATCTTTTTATTGAATAGCCATCGAGGGTACGCGTAAATATTAAATGAACAAGACGTGCATATAATCATTGACTCATTATCATAACAATATATATAAAATAATTATATATATATTGTGGCATATTGAGAACGAGAACAAACGTACAATTATGTGAACTGAATATATTTATTATATATTCATAGACTAAGACCTACTCATTTACTTAGGTATTTGACGTACTATGTGCATTGTGACTCTGATACTTTGATCATTCTCGAGCAGTAGTATTCAGGTGAGTTCATGGCCCCACACTTTGACTTTAATAAATGTTTTGAACAATATTGGGGGAGAAAACATGCAATACATTTTTATGGGACGCAAACAGAACGAGTACACTTTGATTTCATTTGCCTATTGTGATGCCCATGACCCATGGACTATAAATGTTAATTGTGTTATAGCGCGAATGTTATAAATAGATCTATTCGGGATTGACTATCCCCATCTGGGTGAGTAGTGCTCATTGTGCCTAGGCCATGAAAACAGATGTATACCATGTCGGATTCTTTCTAGGCGATACTTGAATAGTCCTAATATGTTGTGGACCCTACTGTCTAGCTTCAAATAGGAAATGTAATTGTTTTATAGTAATTGCTTTGTGCACTACCAAATATGTGATGTTTTGCGGTCCTGAACTTAATTTTTATCAAACCTTGTGGATTACTATGTGGAACATTTGGAGGTCCTAAACTTGATTTTTATTAAACCTTGTGCATTACTATGTGGAACATTTTGAGATCATGAACTTGATTTTATCAAACCTTGTGCATTACTATGTGGAACATCTTTAGATCCCGAATTATGATTTACAAAACCTATGAATTCACCAACTTTATCTTGACCTTTCTAGCATGTTTTTCTCATGAGATAAAGTTGGATTATATGAGCATAGACTGAGCATCATTTAGGAGCATAAAAATGATTAGGGGATTTGTTTTTCACTGGGATACTTGTAACAACTGATATTCAATATTTCAACTGACTGTACTAAGATAATATTTGTAACAATTGTATTTAAAAATCATATAATTATGATTAATGCTTTGTGTGTCATTTGTTCTGTGATCCACTACGTGACACCCAAGTTCATTCCGCTACATGTCTAATTTGGGGGTGTCACAGATTGGTATCAGAGCAATGGTTATAGAGAACCATATCAAAATATATATATATATATTTAACTGGACTATAATCGGACTGAAATTTCAAAAACTGGGTTTTTTAGGGATATACTTAAAGAACATTTAGCAAAAAGAGCATGCATAACTATATGATTTAAATGCACATTTATAGTCCTATGCATTTAGAATTCATGATGGTACTAGATACTAATCCTATACGTGCTTTACATATTGCGATTGTTTTATCCGCTGCGATATGTGAAAAATAGAGACTAAAAGTGTAACTTTTAGAACTAAAAGATCTAAAGTGTAGATATCTTGATGAAACTTTAAAATACTTAATATATCTTTATAGACCCTTATTTGGAATATAAACATGTCATGTTAGCGGGGAGCTTTGTACTAAATATGTTTCATCTCGATATTACGTTTTGACTGAGTGGTTGGGTTTACGATTTAAAGTACCCTCGCTTCTCAAACGTTTATAGAATGGCTTCTAAAGTATGATGGCCTGAACATGACCTGATATTTTAAATACCTTGTTTTACATGTTTATGATTCTTGTATCTGCTGTTGCATGACTGTCTGTTAAATCTGTTTAAGCTTATACGCTGATAGTTCCTTATACCTATTTGATAACTATTATAATATATCATTATATTATATGCAAGATCCTTGTTTGATACATATTTTAGCACACGTAATTTGAACATCTATGTACATACCACGACTTATTAACGACTCATACGTTTTGCTTTTGGTAATTTTCATGTAATATTATTTGGATAGTTTACCGGTCTAAAATGGTGCGGTGGGAGCCCAAATCAAGGTACTTATGACTCCATATTTAAATGGAATGGGACGTTTAGATATGGAACATGAGTCCCTTGACCATAAGTTAATTATGATATCGTCTTTAGATGGAATGGGACATCAAAAGGTGAAATCATAAGCCACCGGACATGAAGTTTATTTATGGTTTCGTATTAAGATGATACGGGACGTCTAAAGACGAAAGTTATAAATAAACCGGCTGTAAAATTTCCTAGTAATATCTATTTTCTTAGATATTATATTTGGTTTGATGGTAAGCCTTGTCGAGAATATTTAAGTAGGATGGGCTATGAAATCTTTAATTGAAACAAATTAGGACGCTTTTTCGTTTGAATAAAGAAATCATAGGTCACCGGGCCATGAAGTTATAAATTTTTGCTTTACATGTATTAGGACGCTTTTTGATGTAAATAAAAATTTATAAACAAGTGGGCCAATTACAATCGACGTGATTCATTATTGATATTATTTTATTAATCCAGTTATGGAACATGCTCCTTTTTTACTCACGGTTCGTCCGAAATATTTTATCATTATTCTATCCTTTTATCGTTACCATAATCGCATTTGACGATAGATTATTGAACTTTAAGCGATTCGTGAATTGTTGTACGAATTATTTCGAATGAACACTGATTAGTGTGAGTTTTAACAAATTGACTGTAGTAAACCCTACATCGACTTCCAGAATTGACAACTTACTAAATTTATCCACTTCAAATTGTCCTTTATTTTTTTTATGAACCGTCACCGATTTGTCAGATCAACCTCAAACTTTCAGATACGTTCCAACTTTACCTATTGCTTTCCGACCTTCTTGAAGCTTCTCAAACTGGTAACAACTATCAAGTTTCTAGAATGAAACTCAAAATAGCACGAATGAATAAAATATTAATCAAAAACCTATTTTGGGATATATGAAGGTTAATTGAAAACGGAAGTTTAAATTATAAAAAACTGCGCAAATCTGAGAACTGACGCGATACAAAATAAAATTTTACGTGAGAGATTTGATAAAATGATTATTTAATTATTTCAGTAGAGTTTAATTAAATCGAGAATAGCATTAAAACTAACTTGTTTCTATCAATAACTAAATATTAAATGAATTTACGTATATCACTTATAAGTTTAAGTTAAGATCACATGGGAACAAGAGACTCGTTCAAGAAAAAGTGTCCTCACTTGTTCACTAGGCGAGGAACTTCATCTCAAGCTTTGAGGACAATGCTTTCATAACGGGTACGGACTGTGACATTTCTGATTTTTTACTTTTGACACGTCATCGACTTCATTCTTATTATCATTCATCCTATAATATTTTTGTGGACCACCTTTGCAATACATTATTACAAGATTAATTATGTACAAAATCATAATTTTTTACATAAAAATAGCGAAGTATTTAAACTTACTTCTATTTAGACATTTTAACCTAAACTACACTATAATTAATAACGTCACATTTAAATACAACTTATAGTATAATGGACACACACTAGTCAATATGACACAAAAATAAAAATGTTTCTTCTCTCTTTTGGCAAGCAAAACTCACATCCCATTGTATACATACATTTACATTCATTTTTGAAATCTAACTAAATCCTATATAATCCTACATATATACTAACTAAATCTTATACAATCTAAACTAGATACTTACTAAATCCTACACAATCTAACTTGATACTAACTAGATCCTACACAATCTAACTAGATACTAACTAAATCCTAGACAATTTTACTAAATCTAATGATATCTAACTAAATCCTATGATATCTAACTAGATCCTACACAATCTAACTAGATACTAACTAAATCCTATACAGTCTTACTATATCATATGATATCTAACTAGATCCTATGATATCTAACTAAATCCTTCCTAGATCACTAAAGATTCCGGCTAAGTACTAGAAAGAGATGATGTATCCATGTTTTGATCCACATACTAAACTCCTGTACAACATCAACCAAATATTACTAGTACATATGTAATCCTAAAATATCTAACACAAATCTTATTCAATCTTTCTTGGATTTCGGTTAACAACATCAACCAAATAAACTCTTGTACAACATCAACCAAATAACGTCACATTTAAATACAACTTATAATACAATGGACACACACTAGTCAATATGACATGAAATAAAAATGTTTCTTTCCTCTTTTGGCAAGCAAAACTCACGTCCCATTGTATACATACATGTACATTCATTTTTGAAATCTAACTAAATCCTATATAATCTTACATATGTACTAACTAAATCTTATACAATCTAAACTAGATACTTACTAAATCCTACATAATCTAACTTGATACTAACTAAATCCTACACAATCTAACTAGATACTAACTAAATCCTATACAATCTTACTAGATCCTATGATATCTAACTAGATCCTACACAATCTAACTAGATACTAACTAAATCCTATACAATCTTACTAGATCATATGATATCTAACTAGATCCTATGATATCTAACTAAATCCTTCCTAGATCACTAAATATTTCGGCTAAGTACTAGAAAAGGATGATGTATCCATGTTTTGATCCACATACTAAACTCTTGTATAACATCAACCATATATTACTAGTACATATGTAATCCCAAAATATCTAACAAAAATCTTATTCAATTTTTCTTGTATTTCGGTTAACAAGGATGCATACGTAACTTAGTTTAGAGCCACAATTCAACTTTGTACAAAGACTAGTATAAAGTTGGTATTGGTTCATCACTCACACTTACCATATACTCTCACACTTATAAGCTAACACCAATGTCCATTCCTTTTCCTTCTTACCACCGAGAGCATCCATCACAAAATCACTTAATCTTTACCACTCTATTATACACAAAACAAACAACCATGAAGATCTAGAACCAACTCATGTATAAATTAGGTTCTATCTTAAACCACGTCTACAAGGAGAAATAAGGTCACGAATGGAACTTTTGGGTTTAAAGGCGACGCAAGAGCTATGGTTCGCATCCAAGGAAGAATCTAAGCTCGTTTTATAAACATAACATAGTGCTAAGGACTTAAGTAAGTGTATATACCTATATCTTGCCTATTCTTTCTACTACTAGAACATTACACTAATTATCTTATTACAAGATAGAACACGCAAAATGAACTAACTAAACCTTGTCTTAAGTCTCAACCTAAATCTATATACGCGAATAAATGAACAAGTAAACTCGATGGCTAGGTTTAAGAATGGTTACTAACACGAATAGCTAAGCTGCATGTTAAACCAACATAAGAACAAACCCTAACCGGCCTTGAAATCTTATGAACATACACAAAATTTTTTATAGAAACACTCGGGGATTTCGTGGGCTTCATGGACCATTACCGAGAACAAACCCGATAGCCATAAGCCATGAATGGACTCACGGCTTATTTAACTTATTTAAACATGGTTGACACTTAATTAGAATTCAATAACACTTCTTGGAAATTGTTTGGATATTTAAATTTCGAAAGTTGAGGGCCAATGTTGCCTTATTTGAAACTCAATCCGAGCCCTAAGTATGAAACCTAGTGTTTTATAAAACCCTAGGTACTAGACCGTGACTTCTCCAAACTTATTTGGAGCCGTTACCTTGAAACCGAGGGTTTGTAAACCCTAGGGATTAAATCTGCCATTTTCGAAACTTACTTCAAGCCCTAATTACAAAAAGAGGGTTTTGTAAACCCTAGGGACCACTAATAGACTTTTTTTAAGCTTCGAGGGGTTGGGGTAACATTTAGGGATCAAACGGGTTATATTACAAAAGTAGGAGGACTAAACATGTACAATTCGAGACCCTAGGGATTGAAACTGTATATCTGTTATACTATTTAAACCTTAGGGACTGTTTATGAACTTTACAGAACTTAAAGGGAGTTGTGGTAAATTACAAGGACCAAGCGAGACAAGTTACTAAAATAGAGGGATTAATGGTGTTCAATTCGAAACGATGGGGTTAAAAATGTAAATATTCTATTATTTAAACTACAAGGGTTGTTTTGGTATAAATGGAAACCTTAGGGTTATTTTAAGAACTTAATAAATTATTAAATAAAGTTAATAATTTATTTATGAACAAACTACAAATATGTACATCTTTTATTGAATAGCCATCGAGGGTACGCGTAAATATTAAATGAACAAGACGTGCATATAATCATTGTCATAACAATATATATATAATAATTAATATATATACTGTGGCCTATTGAGAACGAGAACGAACGTATAATTATGTGAACTGAATATATTTATTATATATATTCATAGACTAAGACCTACTCATTTACTTAGGTATTTGACGTACTATGAGCATTGTGACTTGGATACTTTGATCATTCTCGAGTAGTATTATTCAGGTGAGTTCATGGCCCCACACTTTGACGTTGATAAATGTTTTGAACAATATTGGGGGAGAAAACATGCAATACATTTTTATAGGACGCAAACAGAACGTGTACACTTTGATTTCATTTGCCTATTGTGATTCCCATGACATGTGGACTGTAACTGTTAATTGTGTGATAGCGCGAATATTATAAATAGATCTATTCGGGATTGACTATCCCCATCTGGGTGAGTAGCGCTCACTGTGCCTGGGCCATGACAACGGATGTATACCATGTCGGATTCTTTCTGCCTCATATGTTGTGGACCCTACAGTCTAGCGTCAGTTTACATGCAATAGGAAATGTAGTTGATTTATAGTAATTGCTTTGTTCAGTACTACATATGTGAAGTTTTGCGGTCCTGAACTTGATTTTTATCAAACCTTATGCATTACTATGTGGAACATTTTGAGGTCCTAAACTTGATTTTTATCAAACCTTGTGCATTACTATGTGAATCATTTTGAGATCATGAACTTGATTTTTATCAAACATTGTGCATTACTATGTGGAACATCTTGAGCCCTGAACTATGATTTACAAAACTTATGAATTCATCAACTTTATGTTGACCTTTCTAGCATGTTTTTCTCAGGAAATTAAGCTGGATTATATGAGCATGGACTAAGCATCATTTAAGAGCATAAAAATGATTGGAGGGTCTGTTTTTCGCTGAGATACTTGTAACAACTGATATTCAACATTTCAATTGATTCTACTAAGATAATATTTGTAACAATTGTATTTAAAAATCATATAATTATGATCAATGTTTTGTATGCCATTTGTTCTGTGATTCACTACGTGACACTCAAGTTTATTCCGATGCATGTCTAATTTGAGGGTGTCACAACTAACACTAGTACTACTTTTAAATGTTCACTGCTCGATCTTCACTTTTAAGCAATATTAACAATATAAACGAGCATAAAAATCATAACTTTCGCCGCTTTTAAATGTTTCTAAATTCTGCGTCCGAAATACATTGTTAGATTTATTAAGGGGTTGCGTAGTTTATAAGCATATCGAGTCCATAAAAGTGAAAAGTGCAAAGCTGGTGACAACAATGACCGGGTTAGATCCACAAAAATACTTATCACATCAGTTTTCTATCTCCCACGACTTAAACTATATATTTTTCACATTAAAACGACCTACGCTACAAAAAGAATACCCCACACAAGCACTTACACAACCAGGTCTTAGGGGCGACCACTTCCCTCTTACGACCGACGTACAACTCGGTCGTCACAACGGTACGACCGGGTTTGACAATCGATCGACCGAGCCGTTGCGACCGACCTAAGTTTTAATCGAATTAAGAATAACCTAGAAGAAGACCTATTTTGCACAACTATTTTAAGAAGTGTAGAAAAAACACTGCGTATTTTCTCCTCAAATAGTTGATAAGATTAAAGTCAATCAATCTACTTTTCTTCTTGTAAAAATGAGGAGGCTTGACTCCTTTTTGACCGGCTCATTGACATAGATGAACAAACGTACATATTCTGACGTCAAATATATCAATTAGAATGTTGGTTTTACATCCAAATTTGTTTAATGATAATTATATTGTTAAGATGTAGTTGACATGTGATAAACATATATGAACTAATTGTTGCCATATCACCATTAGACTAATTAAACAATACGTAGTTGCTGACAATTTAACCAAACTAATGAGTTGACTAATGGTCCAAATACATTTTTTTATAGCTTACTTTACAAAGTGTTTACGACTCTATTATTATACAACCATATAAATAATATAACTAAATATATAACTAGTTGTTGGCCACATAATTAGCTTTCAATAATTGGGTATGAGTAGATCTCACAATGAGTCGAGTTGGATCAACTTATTTAATAGAACATTTTTCTTATCACCATTCACACTTGTACAGTTTGATCAAACGTTGTCGAATAAGAGTATACACGAATAGTTCTAAATAGCTCGATATAGCCCGCCTTAAGGCGCGCTAAAGCTTGAGGCATGGCCTCCGCGCTACGCAATAGGTCAAAGCGCGTTACGACATGAGGTGCGGTTATTTTTTAATTCAACCTTAAAAAATGAATATAATTTATATGTAAGGAAACTTTTCTAGCTTTAATTACTATGTACAACACTTATTACGAACATAATATAAATATAATATTGAAATACATAAAACAAATAAATAGTTTTATATGTTGTGCCGCTATAAGTCACGCTATAAAAATGTTATACCTTCGCCTTAGCCGCTAAAACGTGTAGCTTGGACATGCCGCAACGCTATGCTTCACGCTATTTATAACCATAAACACGATGCTTAAAGCATATACTTCATAACTTTTTGTAATAAATTTATTTAATGCATGTCATATAAATGAGTAAAGACTTTGTAAAATGATTTGGTATTTACCAAGTCATATCAAAAAGCTTTTTATAAAATGGGTTATGCAATACAAAAAACTACTCTTAAAAGCTTTTTGATTTTGTAAAAAGTTATCTTCAACTTAAGTCATTGGAGATGCTCTTAAGTTGTTCAATAGCTTTTTACATTTATACATTGTACTTTTCATTTATTATTAAACATCAAAAAGTTTTTGTTAAAATGGTTCTTCAGTAGTAAGTTTTTAACAAAAGCTTGAAGGAAAGAACAAGTACACTAGAAATGGAGTTATCTTGTATACTAAAATTAAAATATGACTAGAAGACAAAACTCCAAACGCTTGATGAATTACAAGTGTTCTTTTAAAGCTTTTGGAAAAGTTGAAGATTGCAATGATGAAAAGCCTTCTAAAGACTAATTGAATTAGTGCAAAACTTTTAGAAAAGTTTTGCATTGCAGATGCTCTAAGTTCTGTTGTGAACTTTGTTGATTCCGAGTGGTATGATAATGTACTTGTATGAATCCCCCTCTCGGGAACTAGCTCGCGGAAAAGAAAAGTATTTTCACTTCTGTTAGAGAGTCGACACTTATTATGTTCTTACCGGGGTCATCTGAAAACAGTAATAATCATATTCACTGGAAATATTGAAGTAAATTCACATACCTCTAGACCAAAAGGCCTTTGGTATGTTAGTGAAAACAGTAACCTTTAAAACTCGAAGTTATTTATATGGTATAAAGAAATGCAACTGTCAAAGACTAGTATTACCAAAAGTGGATTAGTCAATTATTATGATAGATGCTTAATTTTGACAATTGGTGCCCATGATCCATGAATTAGAATATAAGATGCTACTTTTGATATCTCAAGATCTGAGTACACATTTCATTGTCTGGTAAAGCATAAAGGGCCACCTTTACAATGTTGGCAATAAAAAGTAAAAGTGATGTAAATTTGTTTGTTGCAACATTTACAGTATGTACGGTGTGTTTGCAACATGTTATGCTTCATATTAGGGCCGGCTATAGGCATGTGCAAGCGGTGCAATGGCACAGGGCCACCATATTTCTAGGGCCTCCAATTTCTAGATCTTTAATTTTTGTATAAAATCATATTTGGATGTTTTTATTCAAGTCAATGAAAACTTATAAATTGTGTGGTATACAGAGCCTTTCGTCGGAGAAGAAGATATGAACTGACAAAACTAAAAAGTCTAGTTATTATCTTGTATATTTTAACTTCAACCCTCCTACTTTATAGTTTGACAAGTAAGGCATGACTTTAAAGTAATTTGTTTAGAATTATTTTACTAAAAGTAAAAAACAGCTAAGTTAATTACGAATACTTTATATTGTATCTTCACACAAAATTTTGATACTGATTGCCTTTGTTTATGTTATAAAAAGTATGATAAAGTTATAACTATATTTCAGTACATGTTGTAGCTAATCTTTGGGACTTAAAATATATTTTTCGAATTTTTTTTTAAAATTTCATGAATGAAAAAAAAAACACAAAGTATATTCACATTTTGAAAAAAGAAAATCGCTATCACACAAATTACTATCAACTTAAATATAGAATATGACATAATAAACGCTAATGTGATCAAGTTAAATAAGATTTTAGCATATATTGTTCGAGGGCCTACAATGTAATATTGCACAGGGCCTCTAAAATTCATGAGACGGCCTTGCTTCACAACAATCAAGTTTTACCTTGGGCTGAAGGGAGTGAACAGAAACTCCCGAGCTAGTCCACTATACTCGTGCGCGAGTCTTATTTCTGTCTATAGTCACTCGCGTGTGAGTTGCTCGCTGTGACAAAAAAACCATACCCAAACTCACCTAGCGCGAGTCAATAATTGGTGGGTCTTTCACATAAATTTTTTTTCATATCATTTTTTCCTCTTTATAAATACCAAATTTTACTACACAAAATCTTCACACACAACAATCTGTGTTTTCAAACCTAATTTCTAAAATAAAAAATGGCATGCTCTTTTCCACACACCGATGATGAGATTATCGATATGATTTAGAAACAAATAATTCAACAACAACGTCGCCATGATGCACTTACAACATTAACTGAAGATTTTGATGTCGCGTACGAAGCTAATACGACACTGCGCACAGCATGTGAGAAATGTCGTGATCTTTCCCCACAGAAACGTCATTTAATCGACACGTATCTAAGTAATCAATCACATACGGATTTCAACATCGGAAAATCTTTGTTTAGAAAATCGGTAAAATTAGAGGCTCGGATTGAAAAAAATATTGAATAACTTAATAAATCGGGTTCTTCGTCCCCAACTCATATCGGTTCTTCATCACGAACTCAAACAACTCATATCGGTTCTTCGTCACAGCAACACCGACGCGAAATGATTCTCCAGATCTACCATTTCCAATTCCAAACGACTCAAATGTCTTACTTACTGACAATGAGGTGTATCAACTATACATATATCATAAAGTACTGAGACAAACACTGCAAGAAGAAATGGCACAAATGGAGCTGGAGGCGGAAATTATAGCCGAAGAAGATGAAGAAGAACTAATGCGTTGGGAGTTACATGGTCAGTTATCGGATTCGGATCCAGGAACTGACTAATCGTATTATGTATTTTTATTTTATCTATCTAGTAGTGTATATCTTTTCGTATTGTATTCGAATTTCAGTAGTTTAACTTTTATTCCTTTTTATTTAACTTTTAAATATTCGTGTATCGTTTTTATTTATCCGTGTGTTGTTTTTAATATCTTGTGATGTTTTTATTTACCCGTGTATCATTTTCATTTACCCGCGTGTGCCTAGTTTGAATAAAATGTATGAATGAAAGTTTTTATAGTATGAATAAAAAATATTTAATAAAAAAGTAGGGGTAATATGTAGTGAGTTGTAGTGAGTTTTAGTGAGTGTCATTACCTTCAAAAGTGAGTTGTAGTGAGTTTTTTAAAAACATAATGTGGCGCTGACGTTTATGTGACCCCACTCCCTTTAGCCTTAACTTTTAGCGTTACAACATCTTCAATATAAATTTGAAAATATGAAATTATACTTGAGAACTATCTCAAAGTCTATTTTAAACGGGAAGTTTTTGTTGACGAACGGAAAAATTTACACACTCATACCATATCCGAATGAGTAGACACGAACTAAGTTTAGGTTCGTTCCCTTTCTGAACGTGTTGGAACCATTTTAACTCATGCAAAATGATTGCAACAAATATGTTCGGCAACATTTTTCGGCATGCTAATAATTTTTACAATAAAGAGAAAAATGATGATGCATATGCATTACAATATCAAACCTATGATAAAATAAGGAATAGAAGTAGGATATGAAGAAATAGAAATCAATTTTAGTTGGATCAATAGTAGAGATAAGTAAAACTTAAGTTGGGTGGATTAGCTTAAAACCTATTTCTTTGTATATTTTTTTGTTTTGATTTAGCGTTTTGCTAATTTTAATACCTTATAAAACATTTAGACCATTTTTTAAATTTAGTAGTTTTAAAATTTTAAGCCTAAAACATTTCTTTTTTGAGAAAGTTTATGCATATAGTGTTTAAAAGTCATTCAAAATCCTGGGAGTTATGCATGCACATTTAAGAAAATTAAATATCCTATATCATAATTTAAAAAATATTTATTATGTGGTAAATGTATACGTTTTTTCTAATGTTGGGTCAATAACAACCCTTAAAATTTAAATTTCTTTAAAACCATGGTTGTAACCGTCCTCCCATATTGTAACAACCCATATCAACCAAACTTATAAAAGCCCATTGCACAACCTTTTTAAATCATGCATAAGACGGTTTTGGCTGTCGTTTTTTGTTTTAAACCCCTCGAACATACAACTCAACCCTTTGCTGCCACTATATTATGAAATTACTACATCTACATTTTCATCACAACATATGTAGTCTGCTTATGTTTAAATTGTTTTTGTTGGTTATTTTGGCGGTGTTGCGCTGAAATTGCGTGTGGCACATGTTTATATAGTTTAGCCGATCGTGTTGAATGTGAAGTGATTATTTTATCATAATTCATTCGTTTGCCTCAAAATATAGTCACATGTACCCGTAGCCGCATTGCGCGGGTACCCGACTAGTTTAATAAAATATCATCGCTAAAAAGAAAATTACAATCGTAGATTTTGGATCTGCCTCTCAAAATAATTGTTAGAGAATAAATTGACCCGAAGCCCAGACTTGAGCCATTTATACACTGATAAAAAAATTTAATTTTTTCTTTATATTTTATTTTTTTCTTTAACATTAGCTATTTCAAGATTTAATGGTTCATTTCTCTTGTTTTCTTCAAGATTAATTTGTTTCTAAACGGCTTGGGGTTTAACTAGATCATCATCTACCAAACGTGATATTTTAGAGGGAGGTGAACTTTCGCCGAATGTTACGTTCAACGATTTCTCGACACATATGGTTTGTTTGTTTGTTTATAACTATTTGATTAGTATTTTGAGAATATCCTAGGAAAACTCCTTCGCAAGACTTTGAGTCGCACTTAATGAGATAATCTTTAGTGTTTAAAATAAAACACTAGCTACCAAAAACTTTTAAATACTGTGTGGTTGATTTCTTGCCTGTGAATAGTTCATAAGGAGTTTTACCAAGGAATGATCGAATTAAAATACGGTTTAAGATGTATCAACTGCATGACACCAAAAATTTTGGGGTAAGGTTGATTCACTAAGCATGGTTCTACTCATTTTTTGAGGAGTCTGATTTTTACGTCATACTACACCATTTGATTGAGGTGTACGAGGAGCCGAGAAATTATATGAAATGCTTTTGGCATCACGAAAAGCTCCAAATTGTGCTTCATTGTCAAATTCTCGACCATAATCCGTTCGGATTGACACTATGCGACATCCTCGTTGGTTTTTAATTTTCTTACTTAGAATTTCTAAATGGTCAAAAGCTTGTTTTTTAGTTTTCAAAAAGTTTGCCCAAGTGTACCCTAAGTAATCATCCACTACGACATCCTTTTCGGTTTTCAAAAATCTATTTTTGATCATGATTTTGAGGCTTAGTTCAAAAAGTTTGTCTTACTCATTTTGCAAGGCTTCATCATCAATAGAAGAAGAATAGTAAAAAGTATCAGAGTACCTAATTTGTTTCTTGATCCATGAGAGCTATCTCCTCCTAATTTGATTCTACATTATCATCATCACTTGCACTCCAAGTCGCACTAACAAATCCCTTTGAGAATTTGTTTTGGCTTAGGACATTCACCAATGAAATGATTTGGATCACCATACCAAAATACTTTCTTTCACTTCTACCCTTTTTTGTCATCCTTGTGGAATGACTTTATTTCATCACGAGGTTGTCTTACGAATTTACCTCGCCTTCTAAAGAACTTTTAGAAGTCACGAACCGTCATGGCATACTCCTCATCTTCACTATCGGTGCACAACTCATCATCATCATCACTTGATTTAATTTTTAACTTTAAGGCAATTGATTTTTGTTTTTCCCTTTTTCCTTTGATGATTTTTTTAGTTTTTTTACTTCACCATTTCATGAATCTTGAGATTCCCAATGAGATCCTCCTTTAACAAACTTGAGAGATCTTTAGATTCTTCAATCTTCTTTTCTTTAGCTCTTCACTCTTGTTGAAGTGCCCTAAGGAATTTCCTAACATAGTTCTTACTACAATTTGACTCGTCAAGTGCTTTAATTGATGTAATAATAGTGTTAAAGCGGGCAAAGCCAACATCAATTATCTCATCTTCAAAGATAGAAATTTGTTCAAATTGTTGAACAAAAATATTAATTTTGTTATCCTTTACTTGTGAGTTTCTTTGATGGGTGACAATTAGTGAGTTCCAAATTTGTTTAGTAGTTTTGCACATGAAAATTTTTTGATACTACTTTTTAGGTAAAACATCTTTTTTACTTCAATATTTTTAGCAAGCATCTTTTTGTGATCATCATCTTGACGCTCATGAAGGACTAACTCTATTTGATCATTATTGACATTTTGTACACTTGGTACATAATCACCCTCAAAGATGATTTTCCAAAGATCTATATCCTTAGATTTCACATAAGTTTTAAAACGTTTTTTTCCAATAGATAAAGCCGTCAGATTCAAAGAGTGGTGGTATTTACATGGACTGCCTTCTTTGTAAGGTTCAGAATCCATAGACCGCTTCAAGTTTTAAAATACAATATATTTAAAGGAATCTTGAGCAACCCGCTCTGATATCAATTGTGGAAATTTAGGAGGGGCTTGAATAGTTTTACCTATTAAAAGTTTATTTTGAAACTTAATTGTGATATCAATTAAGATTTATAGATCGTGTGCAAGTATAAGTTAGAACAAAATAAATTACAATGAAAAGGGAAGAGAAAATCAAACCATACGACAAACGATTTATAGTGGTTTGACATAGCAAGATCTCACTTATCTTGCCGCTACTCCACTAATCAAGTATTTGATTCGAGAGTTCAATTTCCACTAATCAACAACCTCCCTTAACCGGCGGAGATAAACCTTTACGCGTCACTTACATTATTTTCCGGAACCTAAGCTAAAATGTCGAGTTCTTTTACACGGGTACAACAAATCCCTTCACACTACGTATTTTGAGGACTAAAATACTAATCGAGCACAACACAAGTTAACTAGATGTTTGGCATAATTAATGTAAACCAAACTATAATGTTTACCTAACCGCCCATCCCAAGATACATACACAATCGCTCTTCCGTGAGTATATTATTCAGCCCCCATGAAGTCAATAAAGAAAAAGCGCCTTCTGAACCTATCTATTTTGTCATGTCCATATCTCAAAGTCCAGACACAAGCCCTAGCCATGAAGAACGTACTGATACCATGACACGCCTTGCCATCAGTAATGTGGAATCGAACCTATCAAAATTAACTGTGAAGCGCAAGCAGGGCCCCTATACTGATTCCACACCTCCTACCAAGAGGCCTAAACCTGCTAAACATACACAACCACTCTTATCAACAACATCGCAACCATTGGCTAACACCCAACATGCACTTCTAATGTTTTGAATGATCTATCTCAAGTTCTTGTTGAAAGCACTTCTATCGATCTACAAAGGGTCCAATTAGTAGGTGTGGCGGCTGCCCCCGAACAACTATACGGTCGATGTAACGACCCACTTTGATAAGGTGGTCGTTATGTCATAATTATGGCGTGTCATCAAAGCATAACAAGGTGATATGTCATAAAACATAAATGACCAAAAGGAAAACCTGAATCAAACATCGGCTCCCAAACATAAGCTCAACATACATAAAGTAAATGAAGTAGAAAAGGACTAAACAATGTCCAACCAAGCATAAGTGTTTAAAATGCAAAAAGGAAAAGAAGTCTAAGGTAGCTTCCATACCATGCACGTACTCTCAAATGCTCAAGTTCGTCCCTGGGTACCTGCCGTTTGGGATATGGAAAGAAAATACGGCTGAGTAATACGCTCAGTGAACCGATATATGACATGATAAGAATAACTGAAACATAAGTATAAGACATGAAATGCAGCAGAATCTGTGTATGTCCTGGAAAACCAGGAAGATGTTTTATAAACTGATTTATATCTAAAAAGTCTTAGGTTTATGCATGAAATATAGTTTAAAATGTCCACGAGCTCATATAGTCATAATCATGTAATCAACGTACATGAATACATAGAGGGGTGACTTCGTCATGCTATTAGAGGGGTGACCTCTAATAAATAATAAGTTGGGTGAAAGGATCAGCTCCAATGTGATGGAGTGTAGAGCACACACTAACCAGTCACCCTGTACGTGTAAACCTGTAAACATGAAAACTAGGATGCACCCATACGCCCCACATGATAATAATAATAATGGCCAACATGAAACGTGAAGGGATGTCACGAGAAATCACTCCCATCGCGGATGAGTCATAACACTGGTGCCTCAAGTGTCATGGTTACGGTGCATTCGTAACCAGGTGGACATGTAAATCATGGCCATGCATGTATATAGCTCGGGCAATTAAAATAATAGCATGCAAATCATGAAAAGTTTTTAAGACTTGAAAACTTGGGGAAAACATATGGCATAGCAAATAGGGAATCCTAATCATGCATAAAAAAGATGTCCTTATTGAAGGACGGAGTATCCGTACCTTATGTCTAGTAAATCAGCAAAAGAGATGAACAGCGAAAAGACATACTACTCCGACTTCACCTAAGCTACATGAAAAATGACGTGTATGAGTTGCTTGTTCTTGTATATATTACTTGTTCATGTTTTAACTTGTCTATTAACATATAAGATTTGAGCTAAAAGAGGGGATCCGGAGGTCGGGGAGGATGAAACAAATAGTTAGACATTTTAGAGAGAGAAAGATAATAAGGAAGAAGGAGTGTGTGTATTTTAGAGAGAGAAACAAAATACACAGAAATGGGAATCCTCACCCCTCCATGGAAGTATGGAGGGGTATATATAGGCTCGACAAGGAGTGACTTTGACAACTTATCAATAGTAGTCCCTTCGTGTTTTTCCTATCTGAATATAATGTAATTCCGTAAATAGTGCTCACATTTTAGGGCTAACAATCTTCCCCCAATGTGGAGACATACGGAATTACTTACAATGTTCATAACAAGTAAAAATACAACAAAATAAAGTCTTCCAAGGCGCTTCCAATGCTGAGGATGTCTTTTAATTCTTCTTGTCTTCATAACTTGTACCTCAGCTTGAATCCTCTTTGTCTTTGCTTGTTGTGGAACAGTTGTAATATGCATGATTTGAATTAACTTCCCCCAATTCATGCAGCGTGTATTAAAAAACTTTCTTCATAGACTTCTTTTTGACGAAATTTCTGAATCAGCTTCCCCCAAACCAATATTTGTATCTTAAGCAGATTCTGACACTTTGATGTAGTTTGAACAATCTTCTAGCTCATCGGTTTGAGTGCACAACAGAAATTTGTAGAAGAACCACACCAAATAACACTATTTCCATACTGTTTCATTTCGTTTAGTTTTTTGGTGATAATCCGTTTGGGGTAACATGCAGGAAATCGGCAACAATTATTCTCACGCATGCAAAATACTTCATAAAAATCATACAAAGTGAAGTAGATGCAAAATACTTCATAAAAAAGTTGATCTGATTACTTCAAACTACACGATCTTCCCCCATGATGATTTCGAACTCTCGGAAGCATCATTATCATGGACATCCATATACTCAAAAAGTTCTTAGTTAAAGCAAATGTCTTGAAAAGTTTTGAAAGTCATTGAGAAACTTTTAAAATTTTTGCTTAGACTATGAAGTACCATTGTCGTTATGAAGCTCATAAAAATCCCGTGAGAATTGATTGTTGATTCCATCTCTCTGTCTAACTTACCAACTTCGTATTCTTTTGGCTATCTGTAGTGACCACTAGTGAAGTTAACCCGATATCCAAAACTTGAGACTGAAGTACAATCCCCCAAACTTGTTACTTAAGCTTGCACGTTTGTTGATTGACGAACGGTGCAGAAACAAGTCTCTAAACACCTCTTGAAGTTATCCACACGAGCAACTGCGTGTGACACTGAGAACTGCAACAAAGCTTCCAAAAATGATAGTTATCCATGTCATCGACCACCCACCCCTTGACAGTGGAAACTAGATAATTCAAGTCTCAATCATAAATTTTATCGCCCAAGCAAGTCATCAATCGATAGACTAGGTTTGAAGAAAATGGGGTAGAAAATAGAAGGAAGGCTCGATGATGAAATAAGTAGACGCCTTCATGAAATCTCACTTCGACTTCAAATAAAGAATACTAAATCCACTTCGTGATCACTTGTCTTTGTAGAATCAAAACTAACAGTTGTCGTTTAAGTGAATCTTATATCGGATCTTTTTAGCGTTAAGTGCTTTGTTTGCTTTCGGTGTTGTGTTTGAATGTCGTTAACTAGAACAAATGATAAAATATCAATAAAGGATAATTTGTCTAGATACTTTTCGTTAAAGCCCAACGTTAGTCATAGGCCCAATCGAATTTTTTTTCGAAAACATTAGGTTTCAAACCTATAATTTTCTTAGTCTTTGAAGCACTTTCGATCGAAACATAGCGAATACCCGGCATCAATGATAATGTTATCATAGTATTACCTATTATCCGGCACCCTATACTCGGTCCAATAGAAAAACCCAATCCAACTCTCTAGCCCAAAACCATTTTTAAGACCAAATCCAATATATCCGAATTCCATCTCTTATACTGTTAAAGTTGATGATGTAACACCCCACTTGGATAGGTGGACCGTTACGTGTATTTATGGCGTGTCATCAAAGCATGCAAGGCAATGTATTAAAAATTAACTAACCATAACGGAATTACAGGAATCAAACATCGGTAATCCAAACATAAGCTCAAATATAAAGATTAAGCACTGAAAGAAAAGGACGAAACAATGTCCAACAACCAAAGTAACGTATGAGTGCATAAATTAAAGGAGTCTGGATAGCTCCCATCCAATGCACGTACTCTCTTAGAAGTCCTAAGATCGTCCTTGTGTACCTGCCGTTTGGAAACATGAAAGGAAACTACGGCTGAGCATAACGCTCAGTGAACGGATATGAAGCATGAAAATAATGTACTAGGAAAGAATATATAACAAATACTAAAACCAAATCTGTTATGACGATTAGGGTCAAACTGTGTAAAATCTGAAGTGTCTGATTTATAAATAATAAAACTGAATTATTAACTGTTAAATCTGAAAACATGTATTTACTATATTTTAATTGCCCAGAGCTTATATAGGCGATGCGCTGTAACAACTGTTGCATGAATAACTAGAGGGGTGACCTCGTCATGCTGCAGATGGGTGACCTCTAAATAATGTGCTGGGTGGAGGGATCAGCTCCAATATGAAGGATGTAGAGCACACACCACATTCACCTGATAACTGTAAACTAATAAGCCTAGGATGCATCCGTACGCCCCACTAATAATACTGATAAAATGGCCAAGTTGAACTGAGTGGAACGTTGCGGGATATCACTTTCCCGCAGGTGAGTCATGACACCAGTGCCTTAAGAGTCATGGTTACGGTACCTTTGTAACTAGTACTAAGGACTGGTCATGCTTGTATATAAGGCTCAGTCAATATCTTAGTTATTAAAATAATTTTAGATAATTTATAACATGTACTGGGGAAAACATTTGCCTGCAGACGAGAAATCCTAATCATGCACAAAATTAAGTCCTTACTGAAAGGACGGTAAATCCGTACCTCGTGTCCAGTAGTCGACCGAGATCAACTGACAGGAAGTCTACTCTGATTTCACGCGAGCTACATGAATAAAGGACGCGAATAAGTTAACTGATATTCGATTATTTTATTTATCTCAATTGTACTTAGTTAATTTATTTATTCTTGTAATACTGTTAATATATAAACTGATAAGTCTGAATGTTCTAATATTTCTGATTAACATATTCCTGTTCTATTATTAATACGGTATACACATATTCTGACATTATAATATTTCTATATTTATTAACCTGCTAATAATAGAAAGTTTCTTAAATTAGAACGTTTCCATAATTATTTATAATTTCTTTAATAAAAACTATACTCTTTTAAATATCATAAAAGTATTTTAATTTAATTCATTTAAATATACAATTAAGACATTTATAAAATTTAAGTAATAAAAAGTATAATTTAAAAGTCTTCGCTTCTATTATTTTACTATATCCCGAGCCTACCGAGATGCCCCTTCTCGGTCGCACTAAAACAATTCGATAAAATATATAAAATCTGCCTATATGAATTAGTGACTGAAAAATCGGTCACTAAAACTGTGCGACTAAAACTGGGCTTAAAAACTGTCCATAAAAACTGTCATAACAAATCTGCGACAGAATTTTCGTTGCAAAACTGTCGCTAATTTCAAAACTAAAATATTCCCACTGCTTCTTATATTCTACCCACTGTTTTCATATGGTTTCCCACTGCTTTCACAGTCCCAAACACCCCTATTAACAGCTTTACAGCCGCATGGTTTTCGGCAGCTTTTTGGATCGAACGCATCCCGATCCGCCCTTGTGTGGGTCACGGTTGGGCAGGGCTGAGGCCACCGAGACCTTAGGGTATTAAACCAACAGATCTCGATCCACTATTGTAACAAAATAAGCCCCCGGTTGGGGGTTGCTGTTCTTGGCCGACCACAACAAGAGGCACCACCGAGACATGTGGTGTCTCGGTTTTCGTGCAGTAACCAAACCGACACCCCCCTTTTTACTGTTTATTTCATGTTATAACGTAACCTCCCTTTTTTATTGTAAATTAAACATATTAATTCGTGTATATAGGAATTAACAGAGAAAAAATTAATTACCTTGTTTGATTAGTAATGAAAGACGAACACACACACGAGATTCTTGAAGAAACTAAACCCGAAACCTTTTTTTTCTCTCTATAGCCGGCGGCACAAAAGTTACAACCCCCTAGTTTTGTTTTTCTGTTTTCTTTTTTTTAAACGTACGAATGAATAAAGTTGTGGTTTGTTTTCTTGTAGTGAAGTAGTGGGACGGGCTGGGCCAAGCCCATGTTCCTTTTTTTAAACTAGCCGCCCTTTCCTTTGTATAAGTGAGGTTTTCGTTTGATTTTCCGGTTTAACATTTTAATCACGTAACCTCGTAATTTATTTCCCGTGTTTCTATTCGAATTGTTAATTACTCGTTTATGTATCGTAAAATAATGTATAAGTGATATTTTTCTGAAACCTAATAATTATTTCTGAATAATTAATATTTAATATTTAACTGAAACTGAGCGTGCGTATTTAATATTCGGAAATTATTAAATATGGGTTTCACAATTCTTCCCCTCTAAAAAAATAATTCGTCCCCGAATTAAGGATACGACTGTCCTGGGTTTTACAATTATTCTCCCTCTCTAAAAAGAAAAATTTGTCCTCGAATTAAGGTGATTTAAGCTGGGGAATATATCTAACTGAACGACACATGGACTGAAAGAACATGAAAGCTGAAAGACGTGTAACTGAAAGACATACCCGAATCAAAACTGGAAGTGAGGATAAGAAGTCCGTATAGACTCCTGTAGAATCTTGATAACCTATGAATCTATGAAGTGGGTTGATGTTTTCTAGAGAGAGAAACTAGAGAGAGAAAGTGAGAGAGAACTATGTGATATTTTATTCAATGAAAAAATGAAATGAACAACAACCAACCCCTTTCCAAGGAGGAAAGGGGTATTTATACTTCCAAGCCACTAATGGACTTGGGCCGGTCCATGACAAGCCCATGGGTCGGTTCTTACTTAACTAAATAAGTAACTATTAACTACGAGCTATTACAATATTAATAATATTGTGGAGTGACTGATACTTCTAATATACGTAAAAACGTATTTCTAACAATCTCCCCCTAAGGGAGGTCACTCCACGTTACAAAGTTCTAAACCTAGCATACTATACTAAGTCTTCGTTCTTTAGCTCGTAGTCTTTTCTTCTTTTCCTTTTTGTTGTGAATATGTTGGTTTGATTTTTTTAGGCTTTGGCTTGAGAGCATTGTTCTTTTGACCAATCACGTGCGATCTTTGCCTTCTTGTGAATTTTGCCTCCTCGTGACTCCATGTTCCACACACTTATGTCTTTTTGTTGAATTCTCGAAAGCTTTAGATTTTGGTACAGCGGAAGACTTCATCTTGTACTTTCTTGAATTTTTGCTGAACTTTGATGCAGAAAAACATAAGCATGTGGGAACGACTTCTACAGGTACACCGCAACACCACCGTCTTTAACTGGTACACAGCAACGCCACCGTCTTCAACAGGTACACAGCAATGCCACCGTCTTTAACAGGTACACAGCAACGACACGAATAAAATGGCTTTGACATTTTATTCTAATTCGGTAGCATTTTACCTCCGGTCGGTGAAGACCGTTGGACGATATTAGATATCGTACCCGTGACGGATAGTTTCAATTAAGTAACTTCCTGACAGGATTTCGCGGGTAAACCCGTTCTCTTTATTCGACCGTCCAAAGCTGACTGCGAACATAAAGAGTGAATCACTTGGATAAATTATCCTTGTGATTTGAAGCCGTCAATTCATAAAACCTGGAACAAGTGAATTTCAATTAAGATTTTCACCATCGTTGCTTTCCAGTTATCACGAGCTCAATTCATAAAGAATCTTGCACGTCACCTACCAAGTGCTGTTTGATGTTAACACTAGAAGGATTTCCACTCGTCACTGTGATCAATCAAGAGTCACTCTGAGTGTTCTGGCAAGATCATATGATAATACGTAGAGGCATGGAACGAGTTTAAGTTCAATTAAGAATTAAACCACTGTTTCTTTCCAGTTTTTCACAAGATTGGTTCTAAAAGAACCGCACGTGTAACCTATCATGAGCTTGTTTGATGTTGGCTCAAGCAGGATTTCCATCTTCATTGTAGTACTTGCGTATTACTCGGATGTTCTGGCAATATTACAGGAATACTGCGTAGGACTCATGAAAATCTCTTACTTTTCACAGTGTGTGAGAAAGCAAGGAATAAATGGAAAGTGTCCTAATGAGACTTTTGATGATCTCGTGGCTCTAGACTCGATAGTGCGTTTTGATTTAGTGAGCGATGGCTGGAGAGGAGTGCCACCTTTTCAATATCAGTCTATTTGGAGTGAATAAACCAATAGATAACGTGTTGATCTCCGTGTGATTAAAACAAATACCTTTTGAGAGATATTTGAGTTAGCTGGGAAGGGTTGTGCATTGCATCACTGGGTCCATGATGTCTTTCTTCAATATCGAGAATCATTAACAAAAATGATCTCAATAGCATATGTATTGACCCGGTTTCTGCCTAAAGTTGTAAGGAGGGCTTCTTTCTTTACACCCTTTATCTTTACAATTCTTTTTCATTCTTCAACCCCTTCAATGCTTACCAATACGTCATCACTAGCACCTTATTGTGATTGTTCCAGTGCTAGCTTAAGTACTTGGTCGGCATTCAGCTACGTTCACAATCTTTCTCCAACTTTCCTAGGACTTCTAATTCTATCTAGGGAATTGTCCTTGGGAAGATTCCATCGGCTCTGATTAATCATTGGACTAAACCTATTCCTACCACCCTTTTGTCACCACATTCGTCGTGAATTAAGCGTGTTTTGGGAAAGTATAGTCACCATGAAAAATCATTGAAAATCACCTAAAGTACTTGTGATATTGTCATCAAAAGTTTTGTACCTTAGGTGTTTTGTTCATCAAAAACGCTCCCCCTTAACACGTGCTTTACACATATTAAGTTGGATAATCGTTAAGTCTTTTTCATCTTTTAGCCAAGTATCATTTAAATCTCCTTAATCCCATTTTCTCCCCTTATCCAAAATGTTAACCATTAATATTTGGGATATTGAATGGATTAACCGGTCTTTGGGTAAAAAATGAAATCGATGTTTGGCCATAGAACATGTTCATGCTCCCCCTTAAATTAATAAGGGATAGTTGTAGTGCTTTAGTATGATATATTTTGAAAGATTTAGAATCTCGTGAGAAATTCTTGAAAAATTATCATACTTTAACACTACATCAAGCCGTACAAGCACAATATTCACAAATATACATATTCACAATTAAGACCAATATAAAGTGGACCTGAAATGTACGACCCATTAGATGGATCGTTGCAGTAGCTTGTGGTGCACTAAATATGGTCTACACCAACGAATCTTTCCAAGCTCCTCATCAATCTACGTTCACGGAGCTTTTGATCAATCTTCTTGATCACATACTTCGCCATTTGCTGATAACCCTGATGCCAATCCTCAGTCATCTCTGGTAAAGTCCCACCCGAATTAAGATGCTCCAACTTTCCTCTGACGTATAGGAGTGTCCCATCACTGTACTTATAAAGCTCACCCACCCTCATAAACTTCATTAACCCTCGACTGTTCAAGTAGAAAATGCCGTAATTCGGGACAGAAATTCCGGTATAGGGACATCTATCTACATGTTGAGGTAGAACTTGATTCATTGGACGGGTGAGGTTAAGCTTCCTTTGGTAGCTTTCGACTCCCAACTGAAGATCTTCAACTCATTTCTTGATAACAACGCTTCGTGTGAACATACGAAGTGCTGTATTCAAGGCAATGATGTCTTCACGAGGAATATGTGTGAGTTGATCCCGGGTCATCATAAGCAACATGTCTTCGATGTCCTCAAGGCGAATGATAGAAAAATCTCCCTACTGGATTTTGTATTCTCTGTCATCCTCCCTTTTCAGACGAATCTCCGTCACATGATAATAGCCATTCTTGGCTTCAGTTTTTAGCCCTAAAATGCTGTAGATGCGAATATTGGATCTAACATTGCTTCCTGAATTGGCTAAGCAGCAACCCCTGTACGCCCTTCGGACTCGTTCGTCCCAATGAGATGCACCTATAACAGCATACATATCATAATTACGATTTACCTTTGGGACCCAGAGTCGGTTTACCTTTTCCTCGATAAAAGGTATTGTCCCCCAGTTGGCAGCTTTCAGCAAGGTCAGGGAGGTTGCGTACTTTGATGAACCCTTGAGGAGATAAACAAGATCATTGGTGATGAAGAAGTCAAGAGCAATCTGATTATCTTGAGAAGGATCAAGTGGAGGTGGAGCTCTTTCTGATTCATGAAGACCTGGCCGTTGAACGGTATTCAGAGCTTTCAGGATCTCATCAGCATAATACTCGAACTCCATTCGGGTTAACCTGGTTTTGGCGCGAATTCTTTTATCCTTTAGCGCTCTCTTTACCAACGACGGAGTGACTGAAGACTTATACTCATGAGCCAGAAATGCACACAAATCAATCGGACTGCGGATACGGAGATATAGAACATCTCTGTCAGCGTCTGTGATTGGATCATATTGAGCCGCTGCCGTGATCCAAGATTGTGGCGGTGCAGTCTCGTCAATCTCCAAAGTATCTGCCCAGTCCCGTGTGCTTGAATCAGGAACGGTAGATTGTGGTTCTTGTTGTAGAGGAGTAGAGACGTGAACATCTGTTGGTTCTGATTCAGGCATCTCGGCGGTGTCATGAACGGGTGAGTGTTGTGAAGCTTCAGGTTCAGTTACCGATTCTGCAATCACAGGAGCAACAACAACAGAACTAACAGGGTTAGTGGTAACAGGTATAGACACAGCAATAGATGTACCAGGAATCGTTGACGCCGTAGTAGCATTCACATCGTGGCGTCACTTGGATCGTCTTGATTCCGTTGAGGTAGATTTTTCCTTTGCCGCTACATCTTTCTTAGACTTGGTTCCAGACTTAGCAGGTTTCTTTGAGTTGGCAACCTTATCCCCCTTTTCAGGTTGTTTACCCCCATCATCATCCTCATCGCTATCCTCGTTGCTCCCCTTAGCACTCTCCTCATTACCATCACCACCATCATCACCATCATCATCATCATCATCATCCTCATCATCATCACCATCATCGTCATCGTCATCGTCCTTTTCTTCTTCTTCTTCTTCTTCACCTTCTTCTTCACCAGTACCCTCTTCTTCTTCACTTTCTTCCCTTTCTTCCTCAGGCAGAATGTGGTATGGTACCACACTTCCAAACGTTTTAAATAACCTATCATCCTCCATGATAGCGTCATTCAGGGATTTGTAAAGAGCCCGTTGAATCCTAGATTTATCAAACGATCCAAGTTCCCTCATACGAGCTTTTAGAATCTTCTTTAATTCAAAATCCGTCAAGTCATAGGCAATTTTGTAGGCGGATTCAGAAGGATTGGATGACTTGATCATCAAGTTATCAGCCGCGAGTGTCTTCAACTCATCACGCAGTTTAGGCATAATGGATTCAACGGATTCTTTCACTCTCTCTTCAACAGAAGCTTCAAGTGCTTCTTTTTGCTCCTTGTATTTATCCCTCATCGCTTGAAGTCTCGTGATACGTGCAGCATGCTTATCAGCTTCAGCCTGCTTAACCTGAGCTAGTTCTTCTGCATGAGCTTTTCGTGTTAACTCCATCTCTGCAGCGAACTTAGCAAGCATCTCTTCATGGGCTTTCTTAGATGCTTCTTCACTTTGAGCTCGTCTATGTAGCTCTTGGCGAAGTTCATCCATCTCTCTTTTGTGATTATCCGTATGTTTATCCAACATTTCGGCCATTACAAATACAGCCATTGAAGATGTTGCAGAGCTGCTCTGTGTTGAGTGAAGAGGCTCGGTTGTGACTACGGTACTAAGGATGGGAGTTATTGGTGGTGGAAGGAATGGTGTTGAAACCGGTCTGGTTGGTAAGGGTTGTATTGGTGGAGGTTGAGTTGCTAAAGGTTGAGTTACTAAAGGTTGAGTAGACACCATGATTGTAGGAGCACCGGACTCCTTTTCAACACTTGCTGAAATAGGGATGGATGTCTCCTTCGAAGTAGAATACCTTTCAGGTGATCCAAACTCATCAATATCCTCTGGTTCCTCGTACTCTTCTTCAACATTCACTTGTGCACCCGAACCACTACCGCCCGTATCTCTCCTACTCCTTTCAATAGCTATCTTAATTGATTTTCTTTCAGCCTTGTTAAGAATAGGATCATCAACATCTTCTTCATCGCGGAGAACTAACTCATCAGCCTTACCCTTTCCCTTCTTAACCTCAGTCTTCTTCTTCTTGGTTTCGGGCTCAGGTAAAGCAGCTGGTTGCTTGCGTTTACCTTTACTCTTGACCGTAGTAGACGAGTCTTCTACTGTCTGAAGGCTTGCTTTCAGCTTCTTGATTTCTAACAGCAGTAGCTTGTAATCAGCAGAGCCTTTGATTTTATCCGTCAGAAGATAATCGGGAATAGGACCAGGAATCACACCACCAGATGGTCCTTCATGCCTTAGATCCACAGTATGATCAGCTTCTTCAGTGTGATAACGACTTGCTGCACGCCTATCAATAGTAGCATCATTCTTCATACAATAATTAATGATAAGCTTTATAAACCGAGGGTAAGGAAAGAAGTTATTCATCAGCTTCTTGTTTTGGAAGAGTTGAAAGGTGAATTCTTCCCACAACAATAATGCATAATCTGCATTTGCGCCTTTATACATTCCATGGAAGATGTTCATAATAGGACTGCGCAAAGCATCATGCCCACTTGTTTTCGGTGTAAGACATCTACTGAGAATACCCAACATTGCTCTCCAAGGTTGTCCTACTTTAGCAGTGGTAAACTCAGACGCAACTCGTATGTCAGGACATCCAATAGCATCGAACATCTCCATGAGTTCGTCTTTAGTAGGATCCCTCGAAAATGCCATACCTTTGGGTGTATCCCGAATGCCAAATATCTTACGGAAGTCTGAAACATTAAGTGTCTGCTGCTTGTTGTCGAGAGTGAAGGTGATCTTGTTTGAAGTGCTTTCCTTGGTAGCCCAGAACTCATACATGTAATCATAAGGCACCGAGGCAGTACTTCTTAAAGCATTCTTGAAATGAGATTGATCAAGGATTGCTATGGCTACTTTGAATCCATGGTGAGTGGATTTTGAGACTTGCTTTAGCCGGTAATTGTTTGGTATGAACTTGAGGGTTCGTGCTTCAGCAATTGCGGCTTCTCTAGAGTCTTGGATTGCTTGTACTGTTGGATTAGTCATTGTATCAGCTTAAGATAAGACATGAAAGGTTGATGCACAAAGATATATAGATATGTATCATTATTACTTCTAAGCATAACACATTTCATAACATACTTCAACAAGTACTTATAACAGGCAAACACTATTAATCAAACAACTCTTCATCCGGAACTTTGCTTCATTCGGAACTCTTCATTCGGAAGTCCTTCATTCGGAACTTCTTCATTCGGAAGTTCTTCATTCGGAACTTCTTCATTCGGAAGTTCTTCATTCGGAACTTCTTCATTCGGAAGTTCTTCATTCGGAACTTCTTCATTCGGAAGTTCTTCATTCGGAACTTTTTCATTCGGAAGTTCTTCATTCGGAACTTCTTCATTCGGAAGTTCTTCATTCGGAAGTTCTTCATTCGGAACTTCTTTCATTCGGAAGTCCTTCATTCGGAACTTCCTTCATTCGGAACTTCCTTCATTCGGAAGTTCACTCGGAACTCCTTCATTCGGAAGTCCTTCATTCGGAACTTCTTTCATTCGGAAGTCCTTCATTCGGAAGTCCTTCATTCGGAAGTCCTTCATTCGGAACTTCCTTCATTCGGAACTTCTTTCATTCGGAAGTCCTTCATTCGGAACTTCCTTCATTCGGAAGTTCGTCCGGAACTTCCTTCATTCGGAAGTTCGTTCGGAACTTCCTTCATTCGGAAGTTCGTTCGGAACTTCCTTCATTCGGAAGTTTTCAAGCTTTGTTCATCCGGAAGTTTGTTCAGCCATGTTCATTCGGAACTTCTAAACGCACCCTATAAATGATTAATCTAAGTGCTATAGTGAGTTCTAAGGCAATCTAAGGCAATACAACATCTTCTAATGCTATTCCGAGCAAAACCCACCAAAAACCCCTAATTAATTGACCCTAAATTAAGCAAACGACCCCTAATTTGATAGAGATGATTACCCGAATCAATTAGCTTGTTTTACATGATGAATTAGACGAATTAAAAGTTAAAGATTCGATGTTATTACCTTGTAGATTGAATGGAACAGATTTGGATGATTGAGACGAAAGTTTTAGAGAGCTTAAGTGTGTGTTAATGGCGGAAAATGATAAATAGAAACAGTGAATGAAAAATGGGGGGATGGGTTTTGGTTTGACTTATGTAACACCCCATTATGATAAATGGAAGGTCACGCGTAATTATGGCGTGTCATCAAAGCATGCAAGGTAATATGTAGCAAAACATACATGACCATAGGGAAAACCGGAATCAAACATCGGTTCCCAAACATAAGCCCAAAACATAAACAAAGTAAATGAACTGAATGAAAGACTAAACAAGCATAAATATATGAAGGAAACAGGAGAAGAAGTCTATGGCAGCTTCCATCCTATGCATGCCCTCCAAATGCTCGAGTCTTGGGTACCTGCCGTTTTGGGACATGGAAAGGAAAGTAACGGCTGAGCAAAACGCTCAGTGCACGGATATACAATATAGCATGAAATAGGATAAGCATGTAACATATAACAGCGGAAGACTAAGTTCTGAGTAGACTGGTTAAATATTAAGAAAAACTGGTTTTATAGTTTGAAAAGCCATATGTTTATCTTATGAAAACTGTTTTAACATATATATACCATAGCCCATATAGGTCATGAAAAGGTCACGTGCATGAATACTTGGAGGGGTGACCTCATCATGCTGATTAGAGGGGATGCCTCTTATTAATATACTGGTTTGGGTAGGAGGGATCAACTCCTTGTGAATGATGCAAGGCACACACCGCATTCACCATGAAATACTGAATAAAACATGTAACTAGGATGCACCCATACGCCCCACATGATATAATAATATGGCCAAAACTGAAAGGGACGCCACGAGCAATCACTCCGCCGTGGGGAAGTCATAACATTGGTGCCTCCAATGTTATGGTTATGGTACCTCCATAACTAGGTGAAACTGGTCATGCTTGTATATGGCTATAGATTATGCTAATTAAACATAAGCAGTTCCAAAACAATAAAACAATTACTGGGGAAAACAGTTGGCTGCATACGGGGAAATCCTAATAAGGAAAGAATGTCCATACTGAAAGGACGGGAATCCGTACCTCAAGCCCAGTGAATGAACGGAAGAGAGAATCCTACTTCTGGATCACTAACGCTACATGAATACACACGTGTATAAGTATCGAATCACTGATTACGTACTGGGTTTTATGTCTCATCTTAGCTTACTTTGTATGTTTTAGGTCATGGTTTACTGTTTTAAAGCCCTATCTGTGTTTACCTTGTACTCTGATTAATCTGATAAAGTATTACTGGTAATTCATGTATTATTATACTTACTGTGTAATAATAAGTAACTTTCCAAAAATAGTAGGTTTCCTAAAATAGAAAGTTTCCAAAAATAGAGTTACTTCTTAAAATAGATAAGTTTCTAAAAATAGAAAGTTTCCATAAATAGATATAAGCTGATTAGTTAAGCTAATAATATAAGCTAAGTGTTTCCTGTTTAATATTCTAAGTCATGAGATTATAAGGTATAGTTTATTAATTATTCATGTGAATTATATAAACTATAGGTTAAAAGTATTTAATTAAATATAACATGATTTAATTAAAATAGGTGTATAATATACTTAGGTTGAAAACATGTATTAATATTAATATTAATATAACCTAAGTCATGATAATTAATTAATTATAAGGCATGTTTAATAATTAATTAATTACTATAATGTAAATTAAATAATAAAATACTTAGGTTAAATCATGTATTATTAATTAGTAATAATAATCCTAAGTCCATGTTTTTAATTAAATTAATTATGTAGCATGTCAAATCAATTTAATTAATCTTGTAATAATAATAAGTCATGATTTATTAATTTAGTTATCTTGTAAAATAAATAAACATGTAAAGATAACTAACTAAAAAAAATAATAATAATAACATGTACTCTTGTATTATTTATTAAATCGCGTCGAAATCCGTACCCGTGAAATCCCGTGGAACTCGTTTTATGTTCAAAAATAGGCCGAACCAAACAGCCCCTTAATTTCTAAAACAGTTTGCCAAACACCCCTTTAAGTCTGTTTTTAAACAGTTTGCCAAACACCCTGTTAAACCCTTAACCAAACACCCCCTGTCCCTGCAAAGTTTCCCCCGGCAGTGGGGAATTCCCCCTGCCTGTTATCAGTTTCCACCGAGACCTTACAGGTCTCGGTTCCCACTGCCTGATCACCAATTACCACTGGCCGCAGCCAGTGGTTTCCCCTGCTTGCTCGCTGGTTACCCCCGCCAGAACAAAACCAAGCCAGCACCCTCTAGGGTTGCGGCTGGTAGGAATAAGGTACCACCGAGAGTCATAAACTCTCGGTTTGCGTGACAACAGGCCAACGAACACCCCTTAAACTAATAAGCCTCGTTTTAACCATGTTTATGTTCTTACAATTCGTGTTCTTAATTAATTAGTCAAAGGAAAAGAATTGAAAACGAGATTAGGGTTTTATACTTACATACCATTTAGGGTTTCAAAAACAAATGAATTTCTTGTTCTTCTAGGATCAACCCACGATCTCTTCTCCTTGTTTCCTTGGTGTAGGTCGCGGCAAAGAAGAAAAAGAGAGAAAAAATGTGGCGGCTGTTTATTTAGATTAGGGTTTTGGAATGTTTTGAGTTGTCTAAAAAATGTTAACTACTCCCCCCGTCTCTTTTGCTATACACGGCTCAAAACACACTTGGGCCTTGAGCCCAAGTCCCATTAGTTTTCTAGTTTGTCTAAAACAGCCCCCTTAAACACTTGTAATATTTATTTAATACGCGACTTGTTTAAATGGTACGCGTAATCGTATTTAAAAGTGTCGTAAGTTTCATAGTTATAATTACCCGTGTTAAACGTAATTATTACGTATATAATTACTTGTCGTGTTAAATTAAATATACATAATAATAATCGTTTAAATGTCCGTGATTACGTGTTACGTAGTTTACGTAATTTAATTAGTTTTTGATCGTGACTAAATATATTTATTCGTGTTCATAATAAATATATATATATACGTAATTAATATTAGTTCGTGTTTTACTTACGTTCGTGATTAATTATTGCTAAATCCTTATCATGTGTTCGTACGTAATCGATACTTATCGTGTTCATACACGTATGTAATACTTGAAATGCTAGCACGTGAATGTGATCATACTATAAAAGGAAAGTTTTAATCTAGGACGTACGATCTTAAGGGCACTATTCATGGTAAAAGCATGCGGGTTTTACAACTTAGGTCAATTTTTGACAAATTTCCCAAGTTGTCACTTAAGTCCCTAAGTTTTCACTCCTTTTCCTTTTTGGTTTATAACTTTTCATTTTTCCTAACCATTGTTAAACTTAGCCACTATTAACCTTCACACAACTTAGCAATCGCAACCTATTAGCAAATCTCCAAGATCTTAAAGCAATTCCTTTCACATTGAACAAGCACAAGTCGTATTCTAAAGCAAGACCACTCATTAGCCAATTAATTTTCCACAAACACTTTTGAAGATCGTTTTGATGACGAAGATAATTTAATATTTTCTCCCCCTTAAACGATGACCCGTTTTCTATTTAAAGAGCTGTAGTCATTGTTTAAAATGTCAAATATTGATGAAAGCATTTCCAATTAGTATCTTGAAAAAGATTGATTTGTGGTGGCAATAAGATTTCTCTTATTTTAACAAATTAATGCACTGAGACGTACACAAATTTGTGTTAGACCAAGTTGTAAAGTAAACTTGATCCCTTTGCATGATTTGGCTTGTAAATCATGCCCGAGAAAATTAATTCCCGTTGTGAGCCAACGTTTTCCAAGGAAATACGTGACTTTAATATGAAAACCGGGTTGCAGTCTGAAATAACTACAAGCCATAATGGGCATGTTTTAAAAATGTACAACTTTTATACGGACTCTATTTATGGCACCGTGTCAATATTGATCGACATTTCTAAGGCCGTAAATATTACCGTACTAAAAGACATGCCCGATTTAAAAAACGAAAAATATTTTTGGTTTTTCTTGATTTTATAATTTTTATGGTTTTTGTATGTTTTATATTTTTTATGGTTTTTCTTGGTTTTATATTTTTGTATTTTTCTTTTTGTGGTTTTATATATGTACGATAATATACATGATCACGAACAAAGGATACTCCTGAATAGTTTACCACCACTATTCAGCTGATTCTTCTGCCAACTCTTTGAGAGTCGCTGGAGTGAATGATTTCATGCCAAGCTTGTCGATCAAAAACTCGATTCGTCCTCGATCTAAGGCTTTGGTGAACATATCTGCCAGCTGATACTCAGTAGTGACAAAATACAGCTCGATCACTCCGTTCTCCACCTACTCCTTAATGAAATGGTAGCGAATGTCTATGTGCTTGGCCCGGGAGTGTTGAACATAGTTGCAGCAAAGGGCAATGGCGCTCTTGTTGTCACAATACATCGGGATTTTATTGAATCCCAAACCGTAGTCAGTTAATTGTGATCTCATCCAAAGGACTTGAGCACAACAACCGGACATGGCGATGTATTCAGCCTCCGTGCTAGAAATTGCAGCGCTTTTCTGCCTTTTTGAAGACCAACTTATCAATCTATCTCCAAGGAGTTGCACAGATCCAGAAGTGCTACGCCTCGTGTCTTGACACCCAGCATGATCGGCATCTGCGTATGATATTAAAGCAATAGAGGAATCTTTCGGATACCATAGACCACGATGAAGTGTTCCTTTTAGATACCGAAAGATCCTTTTCACAACATGTAGGTGCTTTTCGGTAGGCCGAGCCTGATACCGGGCACACATGCATACGGCAAATTGCAAATCAGGCCTGCTAGCAGTCATATATAGAAGGGTGTCGATCATCCCACGGTAAAGTTTTGGATCGACAATAGTCCCATTCCTATCTTCATCTAACTTGGATTTCTCCACCATTGGAGTGTCCACGGGGTCACAATTTTCAAAGTTATATTTCTTTAAAGATTCTAGAGCATATTTGGATTGATTAATAAAGATGCCTCTGGGATTCTAAGAAATTTGTAATCCTAAGAAAAATGAAAATTTTCCCATCATTGACATCTGAAAGCGTATGGACATTATCTTCTCAAAGCGATTTGACAAGTCTATGTTAGTGGCAGCAAATATTATATCATCAACATAAATTTGTACCAGAATCATGTCGTTGTCCTCCTTGAGAGTGAATAGAGTGGGGTCCACCTTGCCTTTGGAGAAGCCTTCCGAGATGAGATATGTTGAAAGGAGATCATACCACGCACGTGGAGCTTGTTTCAACCCATAGAGAGCCTTCTTAAGCTTGTACACATGATTAGGAAACTTCGTGCTAACGAACCCATCCGGCTGACTAACATAGACTTCTTCCCTTAGTTCACCGTTCAAAAATGTCGTCTTCACATCCATTTGATAGACGATCATGTTCATATGAGCAGCATACGCAAGGAATAGTCTAATAGCCTCCAATCTCGCAACAGGAGCAAAAGATTCTTCAAAGTCTATACCCAAGGCTTGTTTATATCCTCTAGCAACCAATCTAGCCTTATTCTTTAATACTGCACCCATCTCATCGAGTTTAACCTTATAAACCCATAACAAAGTAAGGATGTTAACCTTGTCAGGGAGAGGAACTAATTCCCATACTTCAAGTCTTTGGAATTCATTTAGTTCCTCCTGCATGGCTTCAATCCAGGATGATTGAGTCATAGCATGTTGCCAATTTTTAGGTTCAACTTCGGAGAGAAATGCATCAAAGTAGCAATAGAGTGCACTCTCTTGTAATTGATGGCGTGTAGAGACTGGTCGATCGAGATTACCAATGACATTCCTAATTGGGTGATCTTTTGTCCATTTGGTGCTATGTTTTTCAATCCTAGGTGGTCTGGAGTGAACAATAGAAGGAGTTTCTTCTGAGGTAGACGCGGCTGAAGGGTTTTCAGGTATCGCTACACCAAAGAAAGGAAGCTCTTGCAGGTGAGCATATTCCAAATCGTGATCAATAGAATCCTCTTCCACATCATTAGGCACAAGTAGGGGTGACGATTCAGGTGTAGTTTGAGAATCACTTGGTAAAGGTGCATCCGGTTCAATGTTAATTGAAGATGCATTAGATAAAGCTTCATTTGCTTGAGCAACAACTTCAGGGATTGGAGCTATCACTACAGGTGCTGGAACTTCATCATTTGGGGGATCAAAGAATTCATCAAACAACGGTTGAAACAGTTTATCCCACTCGGGCCTTGTTGGTGGTAAAAATGATGTAGAAGTAGGATTATTGGGAACTAATCCGGAACTAATAGCACCGGTTCCCATCTCATGAAGCGCGGGTTCAGAGCTGCGTTGCTCAGAAGCCATCGCTGTCAGCTCATCGAAATCTGTGTCCATAGTTTCTACGATCTTACCAAGACGACGGTTGTAAATTCGGTATGCTTTCTTGGAGGGTGAGTAACCAATGAAAATACCTATATCGGCTTTCGGTTGAAGCTTGCCCAAGTTCTCACTATTAATGTTTGGATAACAAAGAGCACCAAACACATGAAAAAATGAAACATCGGGTTTACGGTCATGTAGAAGCTCATAAGGTGTTTTTCCATGGCGTTTCCGAATGATAGAACGGTTTTGGGTGAAACATGCAGTAGATATAGCTTCTGCCCACAAGAACAATGGAGCGTTCGCATAAATTAGCATAGTCCTAGCAGCTTCCATAAGCGTACGATTCCGTCTTTCAATGACACCGTTTTGTTGTGGAGTGCGTGCAGCGGATGTTTCATGTGAGATACCAACTCCTTCATAGTAATCACGAAGAGTCTGGTTGACGAACTCTGTTCCATTATCTGTACGAATACGGCGGACAGTAGTATTCAAACGTACCTGAATGAATTTTAGAAAAGTGATGATAGCCTTCGGTGCTTCATCCTTTGTACGTAGAAATCTAACCCATGTAAACCTGGAGAAATCATCCACAATAACCAGAATGAATTTCTTACCGCTCACACTTTCAGTTCTCATTGGCCCACAAAGATCCATATGCAAAAGATGAAGTTTTTCTTGATTGGTGTCTTCAGCTTTGGGCTTGTATGATTTCTTGGTACTTTTCCCCCTTGAACACGCGGAACATAAATGGTCCTTGTGAAATTTGAGCTTTGGAAGACCACGAACTAATTCGTTTTTAGCCAGATGATTAATAGCATCAAAGTTAAGATGAGATAATCTGCGATGCCATAACCATGACTTGGTCTTAGATGCTTTAGAGAGAAGACATACTGGAGAGGCGGCCATCATGTCTTGTAGGGACAACGTATAAAGATTTGCACCACGAGATCCCTTCAACAAGTCTTTTCCTTCCAAGTTGCGGATGAAACAAGTATGTTGTCGAAAAGCAACCTCTAGGTTGGAATCACAAAACTGTCCTACTGAAAATAAGTTATGACCAAGACCTTCTACATAGTATACCCTTGAAATCGTAACATTTCCAATCTGATATTCACCATACCCCATTATCTTTGCTATATGATCATTACCGAATTTAATCGTTCCAAGAAACTTGCTGACGAAATTTCGGAGCATCGAGCGATCTCCGGTCATATGTTTTGAACAATCGGAGTCCAAATACCACATGATGATTTGGACCACCTGAAAATATAACCACACGAAGACAATGTAGAGGTATCGGAATCTGAGTGTTCCTTGTTATTAGCAGGTACAGATTTAATAATCTTAGATTTGCTAATTCTAGGTTTCTTAGATTTCCTAGCCTTCTTCTTCCTAGTTGGTGGTGTAGATTCTAGTTGGCTTAAATCCTGAGGTATTTCTTCACTAATAGGCACTATAATGGGGGCAGACCTAATTAAAGGGCGCTGTTTCCATACTTTAGTGCTAGTGTGCCTAACTAAATGACGCTCAGACCTAACCTCAATGGATGCATTCCTAGTTAAAGGGCACATTTTTCCATCTAATGTAAAGGTCCTACCAGTGGGACGCTATTGCCAGCCAACTTGGGCACGAGTTCTACCCGTTGGCTTCCATTCAAGATCATTCCTAATGGCATTCATTTCATTCACATGATCAATAAGACACAAATCATGACGTTGTGAAAACATACATTCATTACAATTCCAACATTTCAAACCAGAATTCACAAATGGTTTAGGCTTCTGCATAGGCGCAGAGCTTTTAGTCTTAACATGATTCTTTTTATTTAAAACTGAACTAACATTCCTATGGTGAGCTTCTACTTTCTTCTTGTTGGTACTACTAGTAGAGGGCTTGATCTTATCTTTCTTGAGTGGCGATCCTTTAGCCTTAGTAGACTCTTTTACTCCTGTAGAAGGCAAAGTGGGAATATTAGCAACAGATTTTAAAGGTGCCTTACTTGATGGTGCCAATGACGGTTTTGCTCCTGGGGTCTTATTGAATGGAGTTACAGCAATGGGTCCATTAGTGAGTAGTGCAGAACCTGGTTTACCTATGTATTGCAAATATGCTAAGCAATATTGAACTCGCTTAATATATTCATGAGCCGAATAATAGTAGCTACTTGAGGGATCTAAGGCATAAAGATCGTCTAAAATATCCCTAACAAGATCTACATGCTTAATGGCATTCCTCATATAATCATCGTAGGTAACCGGGTTTCTCTTATGAAGCGGGTTCTTATAAAGCACTACTGACTTGGTTGTTGGAGCACTAGAGGACGGTGCAGAGTTGGTAGCTAAGTTATTAACAGCTTCTTGTCGGGTGAGAAGAAGTGTCTCCTTTAACTCGGCCAAAACCATGTTTTTATCAATGAGCAGGATGTTTAAGTCAGAGATTTCCTCACATTTTTGGTTCAATTGTTCAACATAAAATTGTTGCTGTGCCGTATTAAAAGCGAAGCGTTCTTCTAGTGAACCATAAAGTTTGGACATTCCCTGTCTTGCACGATCCATCTCCCCTAGAATAGACGATAGTCTAATTTCTAAGTCCTGGCTTTAAGACTCTGCAGCCTCTAGTTCCAATTTTAGTGTTTCATTTGATGACACATCTCTCTTCAATCTCATAATCTCTTCCTCTAATGCCTTAACAATTGCAATCATCTTGTCACTCGTCTCAACACCGTTTTCACAACCATTTGTTATCAAAAGATCCTCATTTTGAGTTTGTTGTGTTAATTCTAAAGATATACAATGTTGTTCTAGTTGATTAAAGCGTTTTGAAAGTAAATTGTAAGAATCTTGTAGCTTTAAAAACTCAGCGTTAGATTCGTGACAAGAATGATTATCTACCTCATTTACAGTATCAACAACATTTACAGCGAGATCACACACATCATCACATATATTCACAGCATCACAGTTAATCATAGCGGATGTAAGCTCATTCGAATAATTAACATTTACAGTAGTAAGCACATCACACGAAATTACTTGGGACAAGAATCGGTCATATTCAGATAAAATCTTTTCCTTTTCAATTAGTTGTAGTTCGTAAGCGGTGTCCATTTCATAAAACACTTTTTGAACTTCTCCAATTTCAAACTCAAGATTTTCTTTAAGAGATGCAAAACTTCCTTTTAGACTTTCGACAAATGGATTGATCTCATTCTTAAACACCTCGTTCATGTGTTCGAAAGCCCATTCTCCGGCGTTTAGGCCATTTGAAGTCATACATTCCAAAATGACCTTGTCAAAATTAGTAAAGTATTGATTAATCTCTTGCAAGTTTAACCATACAGTGCTAACAGGTGGAAGATCCTTTGGAATTTCCTTAGGACCTTCCATGTTGACAAGTGTAGGAAATGTACTAGGATTTTCTTCATTTAACATGTAGGTTGGTGCCGTAATGAGATCTTTGTCCATATGGAAGCGAATTCTAAAATCCGTTTTAGCAAGCTCCTGATTCATTTTAAAATAATCACAATCGGGATATTTTGCAGAGTTGTATGACCGATTCTCATCAACTAGATCCTTATTGGTACGATCATCGAAAATATCAATCGGGTCTAAAACCAATCCTAATTGGGTTGCATTATAAAGTCTAGGACTATGGATTAAAGCTTGTTTTGCATACCGTGGATTAGGGGGAAGGCCTTTTTGACGCGATAAGTTAAATTCTCTAAACGAAGCATCAAATAAGTGCACTAGTTGAGAGGCAGCGTATTGTCTTAAAAGCAAATAATCTAGACTTCTAATCTTATTAGCCGCATTAATTTCCACTTCATTCTTCTTAGACTCTAGTAATTCAAAATCCGTTTGAAGTTTTTGAAAATTAGTGACCGCTAATTCTTTTTCTTTAAGTTCGTTAGAAAGATCTGCTCTTAAGGTTTCAATTTCCTGCAAATGACCCATTTGTTTGTTTCGAAAATGATCATACTCGGGATTTGTTAGAACACTAGACGAAGGCACTAATTCCAAAGTTTGAACTTTCTCGTTGCTTAAGGCAAGCTCATCAGACAAATTCTTATTCTTAGCTAGGGTTTCTAAGAGTGCAGCATTCATTTGGCTAAGTAATGTAGCAGGAACCATGACCAAATCTTGTTGAGCAGGAGTATGCGTATGCGAAATAACTCCCGGTTGTGTTTCACTCAAAGTCTGGGGACTCACATTGATATTACTATCATTGATTGTCTCCTCGTTTGAAAGACTCACCACCGAAGACTCATTCGAATCAGCACTCTCTTGCACAACTTGATGTGGTTGAATACTAGCATCAGTGGTATTAATAAGTACCTCAGATCTCTTTTCTGGTCCTAAGCTGGAGATAGTTGCCATAAGAGCTGCCTTTGCAGATTGAAATTCATCACAGTCTGAGTCATACGCATCAAGATCATCTGCTTGGTATGCTGCATTCTGTGTGGTGACAACGTCTTGTTCAGCAATCCCTGGAGCGGCAAGAAATGCAAGCTCCTCTTCATCAAGTTCCCTTCCTTGTGCCTGAGCATTCACCAGATAAATCTTCTCTGCAAACCATTGACCATCCCTTCTCCTCTTGGGTTTCTTGCAATCCCTGGACATGTGACCTTTTTCCTTGCAGTTGTAGCATGTAATCATTCTCAACTTGCCTGTGGAATTAGCCCGTGGAGGAGTGTTGACCATTAGAGCAGGATTGACCCTGCGTGCATTGGTAGTTGATGTAGTAGGTCTCCCTTGATATGGTTGAATAGGTTGAACCATTACCCTGCCATTCTCAATAGTAGCTTGTTGGCGAGAATTGGATGAATTCCTCAACTGATTGTTAGTAGGAGCTGATCCTCTAAATCCTCGTTTGCTTAAAGTCCTTGTGAGATAAGCAGACATAGTGGTTAACACTTCAACTGGGTCAGTTCCTTGTTTGAATACAGGAATGGGGACTTCCTCATCATCATAATACATTGCTTGGTCTTGTTGAGCTGCATAATCACTAGAAGGAATACTCATGTGATCAGAGTAGCTTGATGGATATGCTGCATTCTCTTGATAAGAAGAATATGAAGGTTGAGCATAAGGTGCAATGCTTGCTGGGTGAGGTTGTGAACCATATTGTGATGAAGGTGCATTAAACCGATATTATTGCTGATGTGAGGTGGGTGGTTGCGGTAGAATCGAGTATTGGGGGAAGGTTGGTGTCATGTAAGGTGATGGATGATAGGCTTGATGTCCCAAGATATAAGGAGTGTTGTTGTGTGACAAGCTTGGTTGATTCGCCATCAAAGCTAAGGAATCAGGGTACATACCTCGAGGCGAACGATGCATGATCACATGTTTCTCATGCTGCTGAAGAAAAGCATAGAGTTGATCCAAATTGCACTTATGCAAATCCCTGGTTAACTTAACATCGGTAATGTACTCACCCCATTCAGCTTGAGGTAAAGTATTCAATAATTTGGTGTTAACCTGGAATGGAGCAATCACAAGATTGTATACATTTAGATCATTCATGAGTGTGGTGAATCTGAAGTAATAATCGTGAAGCGTTTCTCCTGGGCTGTACGTGAATCTATCAAACAGATCATACAACTGACATTCCCTTTCCTGTTTGGTGAGAGACGTACCTTGTAGCAACACCTTTAGACGTTCCCATAAATCCTTCGCAGCCGTATATTGACTTACCATGCGATAGATGTCATGTGGAAGAGCTTGGAGAATGGTTTGAAGAGCCTTTTCGTCTGCATCGGCAACAAGTTGTTGAGCTGGTGTAAGTTCTTCAAATTCTCTTGGTCGAGTCACATTGTTAACCACGATGGTACCATAGTCAAGTGGACCATTTAAAATTGACTTAACCATAAGCCTCCCATAAACCGGTTTTCCCTTAAGGTAAGACATCATCCGGCCTTGCCATGCTTCAAAACTTCTTTGATGAGCATTGGAGGGCGATTATCCGTTCCCGTAATGACGGAAATATCCGTAAGTGATGTCATCTGAGGCATTACTGAATTCGGATTCATTTTGTTCACTTCAAAGAGACAAAGATTATCGGTTGATCGAGCAGTGAAGTAAAGCTTGTGAATTGTGTTGAGTTTTTGTTGTAAGAAACCAAGATTAAATCCTCTAAAAAATCGTCGAAAAAAACAAGTAAAATATCCCTTGATTCGGAACTTTTTGTTGATTCGGAAGTGTTGATTCGGAAGATTTGGCTTGGAATACCTTGATTCGGAACTTTTGGTTCGGAAGATTTGATCCGGAACTTTCCTTTGATCCGGAACTTTTCCTTGATCCGGAACTTTTTCCTTGATCCGGAACTTTTGGTTCGGAACTTCTTGATCCGGAACTTTCCTTGATCCGGAACTTTCCTTGATCCGGAACTTTTGGTTCGGAACTTCTTGATCCGGAACTTTCCTTGATCCGGAACTTTCCTTGATCCGGAACTTTCCTTGATCCGGAACTTTTGGTTCAGAACTTCTTGATCCGGAACTTTTGTTGATCCGGAACTTTTCGTTCGGAACTTTTGGTTCGGAACTTTTGTTGATCCGGAACTTTTTGATCCGGATGTTTTTGGTTCGGAACTTTGTCTGGGTAAACAGAAACTTGTATCGGATGAACAGTCGATCAAAAAATGGTGATTAAACCCAGATTTTTTACCAAATAACCTAAAAATTTTTGTGATTTCTACAATAATAAGTAAAAACTAATACTTATGTACTAATCCCAATCACAAAAATACCAAAAACTCCAAGAATCAAGATGGATCTTCTTAATGAACACTAATACAATCAAAAACTAAAAAACCACACAAATCATTACCTTAAATCACCCCATAGCTCTTGATACCAAATGTAGAATCTTGATAACCTATGAATCTATGAAGTGGGTTGATGTTTTCTAGAGAGAGAAACTAGAGAGAGAAAGTGAGAGAGAACTATGTGATATTTTATTCAATGAAAAAAATGAAATGAACAACAACCAACCCCTTTCCAAGGAGGAAAGGGGTATTTATACTTCCAAGCCACTAATGGACTTGGGTCGGCCCATGACAAGCCCATGGGCCGGTTCTTACTTAACTAAATAAGTAACTATTAACTACGAGCTATTACAATATTAATAATATTGTGGAGTGACTGATACTTCTAATATACGTAAAAACGTATTACAATATTAACAATATGAATCAAAACTGGAAGTGAGGATAAGAAGTCCGTATAGACTCCTTTGTTTCCCAAGTGGCCTCCTGCTCGGTATGGTTCCTCGACAAGATCTTGACGAAAGGAATGGTCTTCCTTCTCATAACTCGATCCTGGCGATCTAAGACTGCTTTGGGTTCTTCAATATAAGATAGGTCCTCCCGAATCTGATAAAAGTGGGTAATTAACTTTGTTAAGCTCATGATAGTTGTACCCTTTGAGTAGTGATACATGGAACACGTTATGAACGTGTAAAAGTTGAGGCGGTAACGCCAACCGATATGATACTTCACCGACACGTTCAAGGATTTCGAAGGGTCCGATGTAGCGAGGGCTGAGCTTTTCTTTGAGGCCAAAACGTCTGACGCCGCGTGCGGGTGATACTTTGAGGAACACACGGTCCCAGTCTGAAATGATAGATCTCTGCGATGTTTGTCGGCGTAACTCTTCTTGCGAGTACGCGCTTCTTGCAACTTTTCCCTAGCAATGGCGACCTTTTCATTGGTAAGTTCTATTAATTCTGGTCCCTCAATCAAACGTTCTCCAACCTGATCCCAACAAATAGGGGCACGACATTTTCTGCCGTATAACATCTCGTAGGGAGCACGTTTGATACTGGCATGCCAACTGTTGTTGTAGCCAAACTCGACCAAGCAAATATAGTCATCCGAGTGTCCTGTCATTCTAATGTACAAGCGCGTAGCATGTCCTCTAAAGTCTGGATGGTACGCTCTGACTGACCGTCCGTCTACGGGTGGAAAGTTGTGCTGAGATTGAGCTTGGTTCCCCAAGCTTTATTCAAACCTCCCTAGAAGTGAGAAGTGACTCGTGGATCCCTATCTGATATAATTTCAGAAGGTGTACCGTGTAATCTTACAATCTCCTTGGTGAATAGATCTGCTAATTTACTGATTGCGAAATCTTTACGGATAGGAATGAAATGTGCTGACTTGGTCAAGCGATCGACAATAACCCAGATTGTATCATGTCTTCGCTGAGTCTGTGGTAATCCAGTGATAACATTCATAGAGATATTGTCCCATTTCCACATTGGAATATCTAATGGCTGAAGCAGGCCGCCGGTACGCTGATGCTCTATCTTAACCTACTGGCAGGTTAGACATTTAGAAACAAAAGTGGCGACATCCTGTTTCATGCCGCTCCACCAGAAATACTGCTTAAGATCGTGATACATCTTAGTGGAACCTGGATAGATAGAAACGGAGAGCTATGAGCCTCAGTCATTAAGGCTTCTCAAAGAGTAGGGTCCTCTTGAACGCAGAGTTTGGTACCCTGTCTTATGATACCATCGTCATCGATACGAAATTCAGTCTGCTGGTTAATATTCTAGACAATCGTCCAGATTTCACCATCATCCTTTATGCGGCTTTAATCCTAGAGAGTAAATCCGGTTCTACCCTTAGACTAGCCTAGTAACCCCTCTGTCCGCGTACTAAGAGCTCAATATCATACCGCTCTAAGTCCTGAATAATTTCCTCCTGAACCTTTATGCCATCTATCATTCCTGACTTTTTGCTAAGGGCATTTGCTTTACTTGGTGATACTGAATATTAGTGTCATAGTCTTTCAGCAGTTCCAACCATCGCCTATGTCTCATGTTCAACTCTCGCTGTGTAAAAATGTACTTGAGACTTTTGTGATCGGTGAAGATATCACACGACTCACCATATAAATAATGGCTCCAGATTTTGAGGGCGAAAACGATTGCTGCGAGCTCCAGGCCATGCGTAGGATAATTTTTCTCATACGGCTTTAGCTGACGAGAAGCATAGGCAATGACTTTCCCATGCTACATAAGTACACAGCCCAAGCCCTTTCCTGAAGCGTCACTGTAAATTTGATAACCAACTGTACCATATGGGAGAGTAAGATTCGGCGCTGAAATTAAACGATGTTTGAGTCATTCGAAACTCTTTTCTCTCTCCTTGGTCCATATAAACTTTTCCCCTTTACGCATAAGTTTGGTCAACGGTAATGCCAAATGTGAGAAGTTTTCTACAAACCTGTAGTAATATCCTGCTAACCCAAGGAAACTACGTATTTCTGTAACAGATGTCGGTCTCGGCCATTTAGTGATAGCCTCCACCTTTGCAGGATCCATGGTGATCCCCTCTGCAGAAACGATATGACCAAGAAACGCCACTTTATTCAGCCAAAGCTCGCACTTCGAAAACTTAGCATAAAGCTTCTCTCGTCGGAGAATCTGCAAAACTGTACGGAGATGATCCTCATGTTCCTCTTTAGATTTGGAGAAAATAAGGATATCGTCGATGAATACAATCACAAACTTGTCTAAGAACTCGTGGAAGACTCGGTTCATCAAGTCCATAAATACTGCAGGCGCATTCGTGAGACCGAATGACATAACAACAAATTCGTAATGACCATACCTCGTGCGAAAAGCAGTTATGGATATATCCTGCTCTTTTACAAGCAACTGGTGGTAACCTGATCGTAAATCAATTTTTACAAGGAACGTCGGTTTCTAATTCTCGTCTACGTCGTCTATTCCTTCGATTACGATTGCGTCGATTCGAAGCTTCGCTAGAATTGGAATAATCCTTCGATCGAGTGCGCATGCACTAAGCGTAGAATGGGTGGTAGCAAAGAAGATTCTTTTTGCGGTTTTTCGATTTTTTCAATTTTTTTGGTTTTTGATTGTTTTTTTTTTTAAATTTTTTTTGGATTTTTGTTGTATTACGTAGACACAAATCTACAAATCTCCCCTTGAATCGACTTTCTCGATTAAAGGAGCCTCAAGGAATGAAAACGATCACGTGGAGTGAACGCCTTCGATGACTTCAGAACGTTGGTGGAACACCAAAACGTTCAAGAGGGTTTAATCTTGAAAACACAAGCAAATATAATATACGTAGATAATACTTGGGCGGCAAACCCTCGATTAGCCTTATTTCTCAAAACACGCACAAGCAAGCGGGGGAAACGAGGCGGCGCTAAGCACTTAAGAGCCTTTTTCCCTTATGTCGTGAAATACAACCGCCTTATACCCACCTTATAGTTTGTGTTAATTGAAATTAAGCCTCACGAAAGTATTTATCTATTTTGCCTTTAAACTTTTGCTTTGGATTCGAATACAATGATCGAGTGATGAAATCCCGAATCAAGGTTGCGTTTTCACGCTTTTGGAGTACTTGTATTTTTATTGTTCTTACGTAGATACAATATAGTAATAATATATTCACAATAAAAACGAAAACCAATATATCTACAATATAGTAAAATGATTGATTTGTGTTTAATTTAGGAAAACTAAACACGATTTATTTGGATATTATAATATATTAAGGAAAAATAATAAAAATGAGTATGTACGTTTATGTACGCTTTCCAAAAATGAAAAGCAAAAACGCACTACTCACACAAACACGATACTAATAATGGCACAATAAACACCTCCCCGGCAGCGGCGCCAAAAATTAATGTAGGTTTTTCGTACACGTTTTAGGAAAAACGCGTATGAGTGGCAAGTATTAAACTCGACGATTTAGGAAAACCGACAAGTCGAATAAATACGGGTTCGTTCTCGAAGGAGGTGTGTGGATTAAGTGTGCCAATATACAAAATCAAAGCTTGGATTAGTGACGTTTTTGGTTTAGAAGAGAAAAATTAAAGACGAGCTACGATTACGATTAAACTACGACGTTGACGTAAAACGGTGACGTAATTACGTAAAACGAGACAAAATTAAAAATTAAACCTAAAAATTAATTAAAAGCTTAAACTAAGTCTAAAATAATATAAATAAGAATAAAAATCCAACAAATATATTTTAAAACCTTTTATTAATTAAATATTCAATTTTAAATGCTAATTAAAGCCCTAAAATTAAATATATTAACAAAATGCCCAAAATATTATTTTATTGAACTAATAAATCACTTATATTATTTAAAGACTAAAAAGTATTTTTCCTAAATTTTCAAAACTATTTTTCTATTTTTAAAACACTTAAAACTATTTTTAAACTAAAATAATCATAAAAAATAATAAAATAATGCCAAAAATGATTTGACAATTTTGAAAATCCTAATTTATACTAATGAACAGTAGAAATTGAAAAAGTCTGAAAAATATAAAATTTTGCACTAAAAGACAAAACAGTTAATAAATAAAACCCTAATTATACTAAATTAATTATAAAAAAATAATTAAAAAGTGAACAGTAAAAACTTTTTAAACTAAAAATCTTAAAATGTTTTTCTTAATCTATGAAAAATATTAAAACTGAAAAATATGAACTTTTCACACTAAAATACAAAAGACAGAATTTAAAAAGTAATTTAAAATAGCTATATAATCTAAAAATTACTAAATGAACAGTAAAATAAAAACTAATTAAACAGGAAAATCAAGATTTAAATAAGAAAAATAATGAAAAAAGTTTCAAAGTCTAATTCCTATTTTAGTCCACAAAAGACAAAAAACTAAGAACTTGAAAGTGACATGTTGCATGTTTTGTCCAGTAGCTCAACAGTGGGAACTCACAACACTAGCAGTGGGAATTGGTTCCCACTGCTTTCACAGAAAATGGGGAACTGTGCACGTTTATGCTTGTAGCTTGTTGGTTTTTGAGTTTTTCTTGGAAACAAAGGCACCCCCACACTCAGTGGAGTGTGGGGAGTCAGTATAAACTAGAAAAAACACAAGTCAAGTTCAAAAATCACACACAAAAACCCTAATTCAGTTACTGGAACACAGAAAAGTGCATAAGGCTGGTCTTGCTGATCTATTTGGTTATTTGGTGACTTTTAGATGCTTGAATCTTGCTCAAATCATGACCCAATCAAAACCAAGCAATACCAAATCCTAGATTACATCTATCCCTAACAACTAACAAGATTTGAACAATCTTAAACTAAAACCAGGCAGATTTAGACCCTACTGATTTTTATTCTACTTTTATCTAAAAAATGAAACTTGCAAAACTTGTATTCTCCTATCAAGACTTACACTAGACACCAAAATCACTTAACATAAACATAAAGAGATGATTTAAACTAGACTTAAGCCAAAAGCAGTTACTTACCTTGACTTAAAAACCAAATCCAAACACCCCCTTATTTTTCAGAAAGTGCAATTAACACACCAAACCTATTTTAAAAAGACTCAATTTGATTTAAACTAATTCTAACATGCATATAAAGGCTAAACAAGCATGAATAAAATCTTAAACTAGCAGAATACACAAATCTCAACAAAATCACACAAATACTTAAGAAAAAGCTTGAAAATAAGAAAAAGGGTTCAAGCCCATACCATGGCTGATGCCTTCTTTTCCTGAGTTTTTGGGCTTAATCACAAGCTATTAGAGCTTTGTAGAGAGCCCTTATTGGTGGAATCTTAAAAAGACCCAAGGGAAATATGTCTTCAAAATGGAAAAAAATGGGAAAATGAGTGGAATGAGATGGCTTGTTTCAAGCTTCCTGCACAACACCACCAAAACAGAGAACAAACTTCAAGTATCAAGAGCTACAAGCTGAAAGCTTGTAGCTTTTGATACAGTAAGTGGTAAAAAATATGAGAGCAAAAAATCCTTTTAAAAACCTGAAATTTATAATTACCAAAAATCTTTGACAGAAAATTACTCAAATGGAAACAAGTGTATAAAAATCCACTATCACTTCATTTTAACACTGAATTTTACCCTTTTGAAAAACCTTCTTCAAGTATCCTTACAATCATGTATTTTCTGAAAATACCTTTTAATATGAAAACTTTCAAACCTTAAGCTAATTTCTCAAAGAAAGTAAATTATTACACTACAAAAGCTGGTAAATATGGAACTCGGAATTATATATCCAATGAAAATATTTAAAAACTACTTTAAATATTCAACTTAAAAATATTACAAAGGGATATATAAACTGGAACAAAGGGCAAACTCACAACCTGAGTGCTCCTTTTATACTGAAACTATGAAGGTTCTAGAATGCAAAAATAAACTAAAAACCCTAGATACAATCTACCAAAATTGCCCTTTGACGAAAATCTGAATATTGGTCAATAACATTGGCATGTGATGCTAGCTGAATTGGCAGTTGGAATCTTCAATCTCAAACGTTTAAAACTCCTTAGGGAGCAAGTATAAGCTGCTAGCCGTTCATCTTGTCCCATTTTTGGATGTTGTGTGAAAAGGACGCAGCAGGGGAAAAAGGGGGACCCACTTGGAGTCACGGTTTGGGGAATATTGTTGGTGGGTTTGGATGACAATGAGGGTAATCATAGTTCTGGAAGCTTTGGCTATCCAATTTTGATTAATAAAGAAAAACCCAATTAGGGTTCTTGTGGGATTAAGAACATGAATAGGGGTGGTTTGATTTGTTTTAATGTTTAAAAAACTTGTTTCCCACTAAAATTTGTTAGTTAAACAGAATTAAATATAAAACGTGAGTGGGTTTTGAGGTGGAAAGGTGTGATTGGCTGGTCAATTGGTCAAGGTGACGTGTAGCATGCTGGTTGGTGGTGTGATGTTTGTTTGTCTGGGCAGTTTAGGTCCCCCAACTTTCTAGTCCTCTTCACTTTGTATAAAACAACCCAAAACCATTTTCCTTTGTAAAAACTTTGCTCATCTTGTCAAATTTGGCACCAAGGTTTTTCAAAGTTTATAACAAGGACTAATCTTGTAATTCCTTCAATCTTCAAGGGCTTATCATGTATAATCTTCAAACATGGAGGACATTTCTTGCCAATGATGATTTCTCCAAGGTCTTTTCTTGCCAAATCTTCAAAAATGAGGGACCAATGTTGCCAATCTTCAAAAATGAGGGACCAATGTTGCCAATCTTCAAAACTTCAAGGACCATTTTGGGAATTCAAGAATCGGGTCCGATTCTTTGTGCGGCTTCGTTTCCCGTGTTCGTTTTTGCTTCATTCTTGTGATCTTTTGTTGAATTCACGATATCCGTACCTGAATACACAATGAACAAACACATGTATATTTTTGGGTATTTTGATGATATTTTAAGCGTTTTAAGCCCCATTTTGGACGATGAGACTATGTATAACTACAGTCTCATCACTCCCCCATACTACACCATTGCCGTGTCCCCAAGCAATGCTATAATTAAGTATCGTAGCACTTCCCAAATTCATTTTATGATGACATCTATTTAAGACATAAATTTAAATAAACTACTACACGCGTTTTAGACATAATGTATTGTTTTCAACACGAGAAAGTGACTTTTAGGATCATAGAACAAGAACACGTGAATGCTTCGTTATAAATAATTTCGTCGTCCTCGATTTTCACCCAATTCCATGCTAAGCGTGTAACGATATCATTGTTATTATAAGTTAGCAACACGATCACATCTCATGAGTGTTAATTACATACCTAAACTCCCTTATTCCTAATTGGTATCTCTTATATTTTATTTTGTCTTAATGATCACGAGGATACATCATTGACTTATGCGTGAATAGAGATTAAGTCTAAAAATAGAGTTTTAACGGTGTAACCAAAATCATTAAATTAATAATTCACCCTAATAGACAACGATGTCAAAAAATTAAGTCAACAAGAAGGATCGATAAACACGGTTTTATAACGGTTTTGAACATGAGACTTATTACCAAGACTTTTATACGCCCCCTAACGGAAGGGCCTTATTATCTTTGGTTTACCTCCATCTTTTATTCAACTTCGCCATGAAGCTTTTATTATGACTTTGGTCTTGCCTTGCCTTTTATTATCCGCCTCATCGGTGGTTTTATTAGCCAAAGACGTATATCCTCACGCTAAGGCGAATTTTGGATCTTTAAAGCTTCGAAGATTAAGGCTTGATTCACTTTCAATTTAGGCATAGATTTTTCGGCCTTGTGAGCTTAAAATTTTTGCTTAATTTAGGTGAGCACTTGAAATCTTATTATTAGGTGAAGCTTTCGATTATTCGGGTGCCAATACTTCAAAACCGTGACGCTGGCGATACCTTAATGTTTTCCCAATTTAATTACATGGAAGCTACCAAAACAAATTAGAAACCAACAATAGTGACTAAACCGCTAAATCAATATTTATTAACAATTTATTATGCAAAAGCGTGGGGAGAATAAGCTAATAATTACTACACATGAGATTGTGACGATTACGAGACTTATAAATAACTCTATCATTTCTCGTCCTCATTTAAGAGACTTAGCCTAAAAAGTTAAGGAATCGAAGCTAAGTGCTCAACACGCACGGTCGAGTCAAAAATCACTCTTATTCTCACCATCGGAAAACCTACATTCGTGTCTTAAACACTTATGAAAACTAGAAAAATTTTAATATTTGGCCATTTTTAGCCTTATTTGCAACAAAACGATAACAAAAAGATGAATATTGGATTGCTTGGTGACGTAAGCAAGGTGAAGTATCTACTCACCCCCCATACTAAAACTAAACATTATCCTCAATGTTTCGTGTCTAGGGGTGAAACACCCCCATACTAGAGACGAAGTCGAATGCTTAATCTCGAGCATGGAAAGGGTAAAACGAATAACCTATAGCCGTTTATGAATTATGCTAATAAGATAAACGTTAGAACATAAAAGGATATCATCGGATATCGAAATCTCTAAAGGCAACGATCGAAGCTCGAGTGATCCATAAAACGAACACGAGAGGCTTCAATGATGACGATGAACCTAATAAATCACAATCACAAACAACCACGGAACAAAGGTTGGAAGAGCACAAGTCCCCTCGTTACATTAAACTAAGAAAGCGATAATATTTACAAGGATAAGCATGAGAATCCCCCACGAGGCACCTTGTTTTTGATAACCGAGTCAAAAGCTCGACTCGAATCCCCATAAATGTGATCATTTAGGGATAATCATGGTTTGGTCATTTTTGGTGGGGCTTACATGATAAACAATGCCCAAAAGTACATGGAGTACTTTAAAAACCCGATACACGAATACCGGGGTCAAAGATAGCGTCCTCGTTTTCGGATGAAAGACGAAACAACGCTACTTCAACATGAACCCCAATGGGGTAGAAGAAAAGAGATGAGAAGTAGAAAGGTGGGGCAATGGGTAAGTCAAACATATGAGCTACTCGAGGTAGACTCACACCAAGCAAACAGATACGATTTCCATTTATTGCATCGGTGGAAGACCGAGATTTCCCTTTACAAGCAATTCCGGGATCGTAAATCTCGTCCTTGGTGGATAAATGCGAGGGAACATTTGGGGCTTCCCCCACACTAAAACCACACATACCATCGTCAAAAGGAGTAGACGAGGTGGTAGCACTCATAAAACACGGTGATGACGGAGTTAAACATGTAGAAAAATCTTTTAAAACATTTTTAAAATCTTTTCCTTTTTCATCGTTCAAAAACTCTTTATGAAAACCCGATTGAATAATGTCGAAAATATTTGGCGTGTCAAATTCAAAATTAGTCGCGCTAAAAATCCTCACATTTAAGTCGCGGTTAGGGGGTGGTGGATTATATAAGTTCTCAAAACGTCGATCAATAAAGAACACCGCCCCCTCGGGGTCTACATACTCGTCATCTTCATGAACGTCGATCTCATCGATTTCTTCGTCATAGATAGGCTTGTCAAACCATGGTTTGTCATTCCCCTCTTTGATGATTTTAGAAATTCTCTCGAAGAGATCACGATCAAGCACGAAACCATCATTCTTTTGTGGGGATCGTTGATAAGTTAGATCCTCACGAATGTGGTAAACGTCATTCTCAAATGAGGAGTGTTTATAAGGTAACTCCTCGAGAATGGGACTTGTGTCTATAGCAAGAAATTCATCGACATCCTTAAAGAATTCTTCATCATCACAATCGTGATACGAAGGAGGATCGATGATATGGTCATCAACGTTCTCGAATTCTTCATCAAAGATGGGATTATGATGAAAAATAGGTTCGTATACGGAATTAGAGTACGTTGTGAAAGTGTCGTCATTCTCATCATCATAAGAATTTCCCGACATGAGATCGTCCTCTTCATTTGAAGATTTATCAAAGGGTAGATCCTCGAAGATGGATGGCGGATTAGCAAGTATATGCTCGATCTCGGCAAAACCACCATCGCCATCAAAGAAAGTGTCGATGTGAACAAGTTCTCGAGTGGATTTCTCGAGAGTCACAACCATGGTCTTATAAGCCCTTGGGCTATGCTTAGGTGACATTTCTATGATGGGTGAGATTACATTGGGTTGGGCCACTTCCTTAGCCTTAATGGATTTGGGGATAGGAGTGGGAGGCACTTCAATGGGTTTAGAAGCATGGGCCTCAAAGTCATGGTCCTTCGAAGGTGGTGAAGACGAGCCCATATTGGTCTTTGTTGTGATGGCACTAACGTCGCCCTTCGGAATTGGTGTTTCACTTGTTTCGCTAAAAACATCCCAAAGTGAGTTTTCATCCATAAATTTACACATACCCTTTTGAATTAGGTACACGTACTCTTTATCATTAAAATCATCATCTTTAAAACCGTTTTTCTTAATTCTTTCAAAACATGCATCAAGCCTCATTTGTTCCGCTAAAGTGAACATTTTGAAATCATTAGGTTTAAAAACATTAGGTTTTGAAACCTCGGTTTTTTCATTATCATTAAACCCTCAGGATTTTCTAGCGAAAAAGTCCATTTTTTCATCCCCATATCTCATAGTAAGTCTCCCCTCGTGAACGTCGATTACGGTTCGAGCCGTCGATAAGAATGGTCGGCCTAAAATAATGGGACATTTAGGGACACACTCATAATCGGATATAACGAAATCCGCGGGAAAAACGAACTTTCCAACTTTCACATAGACATCCTCGGCTATTCCAATTGGTATAAGTGGAGTACAATTTGCAAGCTCGATTGTCATGTTCGTGGGGGTAAGCGAAGGCAATCTCATCAATTTCCAAAGAGAATGAGGCATGAGATTGATGCTAGCACCTAAATCGGCAAGGGCTAAACATCCCTCAATCTCGGAAAAATCACAAGGTAGTAGAAATTGGCCCGGATCCTTTTCCTTTCTCGGCATACGCCTTTTAGGTTTTTTAAGAAGGATTGAAGCACAAGTTCTTCAAGGGTTACTTTGGTAAGGTCGACAAAACTCTCTTTTTGAACCGTGGATGGAAATTGAGGTACACGAGGGTGTGCACTCCTTTCCTTGGTCGCCACGTTCACCCCATCGACTTTAGAACAATAAGACGTCTTAGAAGTCGAGGGTTGAGAATAAGGAACAACTCGAAATCCTTCAAGGTTAGGGGCAATCACACGACCTTTCTCACGAGACGAGGCGGCTTTACATTGTTCCTTCGGATTTACAACGGTGTCACTAGGTAACGACCTCGAAGACGCACCCGAGGCTTTGTTCATTATGGCCGAAAACATCTTTTTTATGTCAATTTGCCCTTGCTCAATCTTCGTGTTTTGCAATTTCAATGTATTAGAAAAGTCGTTTTTCAAAGTACCAATTTCTCCCTCTAATCGTCTCATATTAGCCTCATTCGTTTTCATGTAATTTTGAAAATCGTTTGACGAACTATTTTGATTTGAATTAAAGTTCCCTTGGTTTTGATTACTTCTTTGAAAATTTCCTTGATTACCACTTGCAAAATTGTTGCCTTGATTGTTGTTGTTTGAAAAATTCGAGTTTTGATTATTGTCTCGATTTTGCCAAGTTATATTACGACCTTGATTATAACCTTGATTTTGATTCGAAAAATTTCCTTGTTGATTATTTCCTTGAAAATTGTTTCGGTTTTGAAAATTTTTGCCTTGGTTATAATTGCCTTGTTGTGATGGACCCGCGTTATTTTGATTAGAAAAATTGTTGTTTCCATTTAACGCACTCACATTCGACGTTTGGCCATCCGTAGCCGCACACTCGTAATAATTATGAGGTCCACCACAAAACGTACACGATGTCTCAACCGCTTTCACCGTAGCGGGAGCGTCTTTCTTTTGCATCTCAACGAGAAAAGACGTAAACACATTCGTCAACTTGTCGACTTTCGCATCAACTCTCTCAATGTCGCGATTAGAACTACTAACATTGGCGACATTGGCAACACTCGGTGCGTTGCGGAGTTGGTAAACCTTGGATCGGTTTTCGATAATTATCAATGCATCTTTCGGAGTTTTACACAAAAAGTTGCCACCGGCGGCGGAATTCAACGAATCTTGTTCTTGAAAATTAAGACCGTTGTAAAACGTATCGATTTGGTGCAACTCGAAAAAACCATGGTGAGGACATTGCCTAAGCAATTCCTTAAAGCGATCCCACGCATCTCTAAAAGATTCATTCGGTTTTTGCTCAAATTTCGTAATTTCATTTTTGAAAAACGTTGTCTTAGACGGTGGGAAAAAATAATTAACGAACTTGGAAACGAGATCCTTCCACGTAACTATCGAATTAGGTGGCTCTTTCTCGTACCAATCCTTGGCGGCACCATCGAGCAAGTACGGAAAAAGCATAAGCTTGACGACATCGGTGTCGACGTTCTTAAACTTGCTCGTGGCTAAAAGACGATCAAAATAACGAATATGGTCGTGAGGATTATCGGCTTCACGACCTCGAAACTTCGTAGCTTGGATCAACGAAAGCATTCCGCTCTTAATCTCAAAATTCTCCGCTTCGATAGCGGGAATTACGACCGCGTCTCCATAACCCTTGGTGGGCGCTTGGAGCAATTCCATCATCGAACGATTGTCGGCCATCTCCTCTACGGTCTCTTCAACAACGATATTAGGAACGTCGGTTTCTAATTCTCGTCTACGTCGTCTATTCCTTCGATTACGATTGTGTCGATTCGAAGCTTCGCTAGAATTGGAATAATCCTTCGATCGAGTGCGCATGCACTAAGCGTAGAATGGGTGGTAGCAAAGAAGATTCTTTTTGCGGTTTTTCGATTTTTTCAATTTTTTTGGTTTTTGATTGTTTTTTTTAAAAAAAATTTTTTTGGATTTTTGTTGTATTATGTAGACACAAATCTACAAATCTCCCCTCGAATCTACTTTCTCGATTAAAGGAGCCTCAAGGAATGAAAACGATCACGTGGAGTGAACGCCTTCGATGACTTTAGAACGTTGGTGGAACACCAAAACGTTCAAGAAGGTTTAATCTTGAAAACACAAGCAAATATAATATACGTAGATAATACTTGGGCGGCAAACCCTCGATTAGCCTTCTTTCTCAAAACACGCACAAGCAAGCGGGGGAAACGAGGCGGCGCTAAGCACTTAAGAGCCTTTTTCCCTTATGTCGTGAAATACAACCGCCTTATACCCACCTTATAGTTTGTGTTAATTGAAATTAAGCCTCACGAAAGTATTTATCTATTTTGCCTTTAAACTTTTGCTTTGGATTCGAATACAATGATCGAGTGATGAAATCCCGAATCAAGGTTGCGTTTTCACGCTTTTGGAGTACTTGTATTTTTATTGTTCTTACGTAGATACAATATAGTAATAATATATTCACAATAAAAACGAAAACCAATATATCTACAATATAGTAAAATGATTGATTTGTGTTTAATTTAGGAAAACTAAACACGATTTATTTGGATATTATAATATATTAAGGAAAAATAACAAAAATGAGTATGTACGTTTATGTACGCTTTCCAAAAATGAAAAGCAAAAACGCACTACTCACACAAACACGATACTAATAATGGCACAATAAACACCTCCCCGGCAGCGGCGCCAAAAATTGATGTAGGTTTTTCTTACACGTTTTAGGAAAAACGCGTATGAGTGGCAAGTATTAAACTCGACGATTTAGGAAAACCGACAAGTCGAATAAATGCGGGTTCGTTCTCGAAGGAGGTGTGTGGATTAAGTGTGCCAATATACAAAATCAAAGCTTGGATTAGTGACGTTTTTGGTTTAGAAGAGAAAAATTAAAGACGAGCTACGATTACGATTAAACTACGACGTTGACGTAAAACGGTGACGTAATTACGTAAAACGCGACAAAATTAAAAATTAAACCTAAAAATTAATTAAAAGCTTAAACTAAGTCTAAAATAATATAAATAAGAATAAAAATCCAACAAATATATTTTAAAACCTTTTATTAATTAAATATTCAATTTTAAATGCTAATTAAAGCCCTAAAATTAAATATAATTAACAAAATGCCCAAAATATTATTTTATTGAACTAATAAATCACTTATATTATTTAAAGACTAAAAAGTATTTTTCCTAAATTTTCAAAACTATTTTTCTATTTTTAAAACACTTAGAACTATTTTTAAACTAAAATAATCATAAAAAATAATAAAATAATGCCAAAAATGATTTGACAATTTTGAAAATCCTAATTTATACTACTGAACAGTAGAAAATTGAAAAAGTCTGAAAAATATAAAATTTTGCACTAAAAGACAAAACTGTTAATAAATAAAACCCTAATTATACTAAATTAATTATAAAAAAAATAATTAAAAAGTGAACAGTAAAAACTTTTTAAACTAAAAATCTTAAAATGTTTTTCTTAATCTATGAAAAATATTAAAACTGAAAAATATGAACTTTTCACACTAAAAGACAAAAGACATAATTTAAAAAGTAATTTAAAATAGCTATATAATCTAAAAATTACTAAATGAACAGTAAAATAAAAACTAAGTAAACAGAAAAATCAAGATTTAAATAAGAAAAATAATGAAAAAAGTTTCAAAGTCTAATTCCTATTTTAGTCCACAAAAGACAAAAAACTAAGAACTTGAAAGTGACATGTTGCCTGTTTTGTCCAGTAGCTCAACAGTGGGAACTCACAACACTAGCAGTGGGAATTGGTTCCCACTGCTTTCACAGAAAATGGGGAACTGTGCACGTTTATGCTTGTAGCTTGTTGGTTTTTGAGTTTTTCTTGGAAACAAAGGCACCCCCACACTCAGTGGAGTGTGGGGAGTCAGTATAAACTAGAAAAAACACAAGTCAAGTTCAAAAATCACACACAAAACCCTAATTCAGTTACTGGAACACAGAAAAATGCATAAGGTTGGTCTTGCTGATCTATTTGGTTATTTGGTGACTTTTAGATGCTTGAATCTTGCTCAAATCATGACCCAATCAAAACCAAGAAATACCAAATCCTAGATTACATCTATCCCTAACAACTAACAAGATTTTGAACAATCTTAAACTAAAACAAGGCAGATTTAGACCCTACTGATTTTTATTCTACTTTTATCTAAAAATGAAACTTGCAGAACTTGTATTCTCCTATCAAGACTTACACTAGACACCAAAATCACTTAACATAAACATAAAGAGATGATTTAAACTAGACTTAAGCCAAAAGCAGATACTTACCTTGACTTAAAAACCAAATCCAAACACCACCTTATTTTTCAGAAAGTGCAATTAACACACCAAACCTATTTCAAAAAGACTCAATTTGATTTAAACTAATTCTAACATGCATATAAAGGCTAAACAAGCATGAATAAAATCTTAAACTAGCAGAATACACAAATCTCAACAAAATCACACAAATACTTAAGAAAAAGCTTGAAAATAAGAAAAAGGGTTCAAGCCCATACCATGGCTGATGCCTTCTTTTCCTAAGTTTTTAGGCTTAATCACAAGCTATTAGAGCTTTGTAGAGAGCCCTTGTTGGTGGAATATTAAAAAGACCCAAGAGAAATATGTCTTCAAAATGGAAAAAAAATGGGAAAATGAGTGGAATGAGATGGCTTGTTTCAAGCTTCCTGCACAACACCACCAAAACAGAGAACAAACTTCAAGTATCAAGATCTACAAGCTGAAAGCTTGTAGCTTTTGATACAGTAAGTGGTAAAAAATATGAGAGCAAAGAATCCTTTTAAAAACCTGAAATTTATAATTACCAAAAATCCTTGACAGAAAATTACTCAAATGGAAACAAGTGTATAAAAATCCACTATCACTTCATTTTAACACTGAATTTTACCCTTTTGAAAAACCTTCTTCAAGAATCCTTACAAACATGTATTTTCTGAAAATACCTTTTAATATGAAAACTTTCAAACCTTAAGCTAATTTCTCAAAGAAAGTAAATTATTACACTACAAAAGCTGGTAAATATGGAACTCAGAATTATATATCCAATGAAAATGTTTAAAATTACTTTAAATATTCAACTTAAAAATATTACAAAGGGATATATAAACTAGACCAAAGGGCAAACTCACAACCTGAGTGCTCCTTTTATACTAAAACTATGAAGGTTCTAGAATGCAAAAATAAACTAGAAACCCTAGATACAATCTACCAAAATTGCCCTTTGACGAAAATCTGAATATTGGTCAATAACATTGGCATGTGATGCTAGCTGAATTGGCAGTTGGAATCTTCAATCTCAAACGTTTAAAACTCCTTAGGGAGCAAGTATAAGCTGCCAGCCGTTCATCTTGTCCCATTTTTGGATGTTGTGTGAAAAGGACGCAACAGGGGAACAAGGGGGACCCACTTGGAGTCACGGGTTGGGGAATATTGTTGGTGGGTTTGGATGACAATGAGGGTAATCATAGTTCTGGAAGCTTTGGCTATCCAATTTTGGTTAATAAAGAAAAACCCAATTAGGGTTCTTGTGGGATTAAGAACATGAATAGGGGTGGTTTGATTTGTTTTAATGTTTAAAAAACTTGTTTCCCACTAAAATCTGTTAGTTAAACAGAATTAAATATAAAACGTGAGTGGGTTTTGAGGTGGAAAGGTGTGATTGGCTGGTCAATTGGTCAAGGTGACGTGTAGCATGCTGGTTTGTGGTGTGATGTTTGTTTGTCTGGGCAGTTTAGGTCCCCCAACTTTCTAGTCCTCTTCACCTTGTATAAAACAACCCAAAACCATTTTCCTTTGTAAAAACTTTGCTCATCTTGTCAAATTTGGCACCAAGGTTTTTCAAAGTTTATAACAAGGACTAATCTTGTAATTCCTTCAATCTTCAAGGGCTTATCATGTATAATCTACAAACATGGAGGACATTTCTTGCCAATGATGATTTCTCCAAGGTCTTTCTTGCCAAATCTTCAAAAATGAGGGACCAATGTTGCCAATCTTCAAAAATGAGGGACCAATGTTGCCAATCTTCAAAACTTCAAGGACCATTTTGGAAATTCAAGAATCGGGTCCGGTTCTTTGTGCGGCTTCGTTTCCCGTGTTCGTTTTTGCTTCATTCTTGTGATCTTTTGTTGAATTCACGATATTCGTACCTGAAATACACAATGAACAAACAAAGGCATATTTTTGGGTATTTTGATGATATTTTAAGCGTTTTAAGCCCGATTTGGACGATGAGACTATGTATAATTACAGTCTCATCACCAGCCAACCTGAGATATCGGTGCATGAACTCTATACTGTTCTCGCCATGATTCTGACGAATGGCGTGAAAGTCCCTCTTCAGTTTAGCTTGCTCAGCATGCGGGAAAAAATGGTCATAAAACATTGCCTTGAACTGTGTCCATGTCAATGTAAGCACCCACTCATCTCCCCTATTTGACAACTTCTGAGCCCTCCACCAATGTAGAGCGTGACCCTCCAGTTTGTAAACTACAAGCCTAACCTTGAAATCATCACCACAACCCATAGCCCCAAACTTTTTCTCTACATGATAAATCTAGTTTTTCGCGTCTGTTAGAGCTACAGTCTGTTCAAAAGGTCAGGGTTTCTGTTTGTTAAACAAATCTAGCCAGGTGGCTAATGTGACAGGTGGTGGGGGAGGAGGGTTGTTATTCTGTTGAGGTCCGTTTTGGTATTCAGCTCGGATCTCGTCACGAATCTGGGGTAGCATGGCTTGTACAACCACCTGAATAGCAGCAACAATAGCAGTTACCGTGGTCCCATCCTCATTTTCGCGTCTGGGTGGCATCTGAAATGAAAGAGGGTAAGTCGATAAATCTGTTAGAACCTGGAGTAATAAATCTGACTATGTATGGGGTAGTTCATTAAGGCATAGCCAACAAAACATGATATGAATACTGGTGAACGCCTATGGTCAGTTCACAAAATGACAATATACCGAAACATGAATCTGGTATGAGTAAAGATGAACGCCTATGGTCAGTTCATCTATACAAAATCTGAACGGGCAAGGGTGAACGCCTATGGTCAGTTCACCAAAACGAAAAATTCGCTGAAAAGCACATGCGACTAAGTATGGCCAGTCCTGTACCAACCGTTTACTTAGTCAAAATTTAGAAAACCCGACTGATAAAATACTTGAGTAACATGAAAGATAACAACGCCAAAATACAGGAAGTTCTTGGTGACCTCTAAATAATGTGTTGGGTGGGGGGATCAGCTCCAATGTGAAGGATGTAGAGCACACACCACATTCACCTGATAACTGTAAACTGATATGCCTAGGATGCATCCATACGCCCCACTAATAATACTGATAACATGGCCAAGCTGAACTGAGTGGAACGCTGCAGGATATCACTCTCCCGCAGGTGAGTCATGACACCAGTGCCTCAAGTGTCATGGTTACGGTACCTCCGTAACTAGTACTACTGACTGGCCATGCTTGTATATAAGGCTCAGGCGATATCTTAGTTATTAAAATAATTTCAGATAATTTATAACATGTACTGGGGAAAACATTTGGCTGCAGACAGAAAATCCTAATCATGCACAAAAGTAAGTCCTTACTGAAAGGACGGTAAATCTGTACCTCGTGTCCAGTAATCGACCGAGATCAACTGACAGGAAGTCTACTATGATTTCACGCGAGCTACTTGAATAAAGGACGCAGATAAGTTAACTGATATTCGTTTATTTTATTTATCTCAATTGTACTTAGTTAATTTAATTGTTCTTGTAATACTGTTAATATATAAACTGATAAGTCTGAATGTTCTAATATTTCTGATTAACGTATTCTTGTTCTATTATTAATTATGGTATACACGTATTCTAACGTTATAATATTTCTATTTTAATAACCTGCTAATAATAGAAAGTTTCTTAAATTAGAACGTTTCCAAAATTATTTATAATTTCTTTTATAAAAATTATACTCTTTTAAATATCATAAAACTATTTTAATTTAATTCATTTAAATATACAATTAAGACATTTATAAAATTTAAGTAATATAAAGTATAATTTAAAAGTCTTCGCTTTTATTATTTTACTATATCCCGAGCCTACCGAGATGCCCCTTCTCGGTCGCACTAAAATAATTCGATAAAATATATAAAATCTGTCTATATGAATTAGTGACAGAAAAATCGGTCACTAAAACTGTGCGACTAAAACTGGGCTTAAAAACTGTCCCTAAAAACTGTCATAACAAATATGCGACATAATTTTCGTTGCAAAACTGTCGCTCATTTCAAAACTAATACTTTTTATTTTCTGTTTAAAATATTCCCACTGCTTCTTATATTCTACCCACTGTTTTCATATGGTTTCCAACTGCTTTCACAGTCTCAAACACCCCTTTTAACAGCTTTACAGCCGCATGGTTTTCGGCAGCTTTTTGGATCGAACGCAGCCCGAGCCGCCCTTGTGTGGGTCACGGCTGGGCAGGGTTGAGGCCACCGAGACCTTAGGGTCTCGGTTTAATTAAACCAACAGATTCCGATCCACTATTGTAACAAAATAAGCCCCCGGTTGGGGGTTGCTGTTCTCGGCCGACCACAACAAGAGGCACGACCGAGATATGTGGTGTCTCGGTTTTCATGTAGTAACCAAACCGACACCCCCCTTTTTACTGTTTATTTCATGTTATAACGTAACCTCCCCTTTTTCTTGTAAATTAAACATATTAAATCGTGTATATAGGAATTAACAAAGAAAAGATTAATTACCTTGTTTGATTAGTAATGAAAGATGAACACACACACGAGATTCTTGAAGAAACTAAACCCGAAACTTTTTTTTCTCTCTATAGTTGGCGGCACAAAAGGTTACAAAACCCTAGTTTTGTTTTTTTGTTTTCTTTTTTTTTTTAAAACGTACGAATGAATAAAGCTGTGGTTTGTTTTCTTGTAGTGAAGTAGTGGGACGGGCTGGGCCAAGCCCATGTTCCTTTTTTTAAACTAGCCGCCCCTTCCTTTGTATAAGTGAGGTTTTTGTTTGATTTTTCGGTTTAACATTTTACTCACGTAACCTCGTAATTTATTTCCCGTGTTTCTATTTGAATTGTTAATTACTCTTTTATGTATCGTAAAATAATGTATAAGTAATATTTTTCTGAAACCTAATAATTATTTTTGAATAATTAATATTTAATATTTAACTGAAGCTGAGCGTACGTATTTAATATTCGAAAATTCTTAAATACGGGTTTTACAGATGAGGCCCATCAACATTTACTATTACCCGTTCCAAGGCCGATAGGGATAAATAAGACCTAACCCTAATTATCTGGAAACCTAAATCACATTATCATCGCCACTTTAAACATTTCATTTCTTCCAACCTCATCTTTTTTATCTCTCCATCTGATGAAAATGAAAAACTCAAATCCCATCAATCCATTCAAAAAGAAAGACACCCAAAACCCAGAAAAGCTTAAAGATATCTTTTAAAATCTGCTTTACCATGAATAACTCATAACAACAATAAATCTTGGAATTGGTAAGAAAAAGTTTTTGATTCATGGAAAGACTGATTGGTAGAAAGAAAGAGAAGAAAATAGAAACAGTAAAAGAAACAGTTCAAAAGCTTTGACCATGATTCAGGATTAAATTGGACTTTTGACAGATTCGAGACATTTGACAGATTCGAGGACACATAGACTCCATAATGAACCAAACACCGTTTGAACTTTTTAGCTTAAATCACAAGCATAAAATAAGTTGCTGACAACCACGAACACCAGAAAAAATAAGCAAACTAAAACACGAAACACTCCCGGTTCGCTCTGATACCAATTGTTAACATATAAGATTCGAGGTAAAAGAGGGGATCCGGAGGTCGGGGAGGATAAAACAAATGGTTAGACATAATAGAGAGAGAAAGATAAAAAGGAAGAAGGAGTGTGTGTATTTTAGAGAGAGAAACAAAATACACAAAAATGGGAATCCTCAGCCCTCCATGAAAGTATGAAGGGGTATATATAGGCTCGACAAGGAGTGACTTTGACAACTTATCAATAGTAGTCCCTCCGTGTTTTGCCTATCTGAATCTAATGTAATTCCGTAAATGGCGCTCACATTTTAGGGCTAACATTGTCTTTCTTTAAATGTTAATCAATCATGTTTCTTGATTAGTGTATTTCATGTTTCTTGTACTATTATACTTGTATTTCCATTATTAGTAACTCTCCATAAATAGCAGGTTTCTATAAATAGTAACTTTCCATAATTATCAAGTTTCTATAAATAGTAACTTTCCATAATTAGCATGTTTCTATAAATAGTAAGTTTCCATAATTAGTAAGTTTCCAAAATAGTAAGTTTCTATATTTGGTAAGTTTCTAAAAATAGTAAGTTTCCATATTTAGTAATAAGATAACTTAATATACATAAGTAATACATCTTGTTCACTATATAATCTGGTTTTATAAGTCATGAGTTATTGTGTATATTAAATAAGCAATTATAATAAGTCTTGGTAAATTATACTTAGCATATTAATATGTCCATTTTAGTAATTAACTTCCATATGCTAAAGTTTATAATTAAATATTAATTAATAATATACCATGTTATATACTTTAATTATTAATTAATAATGCTTCATGAATTTTAATTTGTTAAAATTAAAATAGCCCATATGAAATAAATTGTATTATTATTAAGAAAATTAAATAAGCCTATGTTAAAATAATACAACTTATTCATAATCTAAACTTTTATTAAGCCCGAGTTTTTAATTAAGCTGAGACAACCAAACACTCCCCTTGTGACTTACGTTACCCGAGCCCCGAACACAAGCCCACCGAGACCATGAGGTCTCGATTGCACGAACAAACAAACACCCGCCGAGAGCTCTAGCTCTCGGTTGTTACCCTTGGGTCCCCCTGTTTTCTTTCATTTTGCCATCGGCCTAACAGTCACACCCACCGGCTGTGGCCCTTGCCACTGCCTAGCCAGGTCTTCCCACCGGCGGCCTAACTGTACCCACCAAGACCCCTTTGATCTCGGTTTGCCAATGCTCGAACCAAACATCCACCGCTGCACCCTTTTGGGTTGCGGATGGTAGTAAGGTCCACGCCACCGAGCCTTTTGGCTGGCGGCTGTAGGTTCAAAAGATCCAACGAGAGCACCCTCATGGGAGGGTCCTCGGTTTTCGTGTTCAAACCAAACCAATCCCGATCATAACTTGTTTTAATTATCAATCCACATGTTTCATACATTTAATTAATTTGATTCGTGATTACAAGGAATAATAATAAAGAAAAGTAAGATTAATGATTACCGAAAGAGGAATTGCACGAACACGAACCTAAATAATCAAAGACCAAAAATGGTTTTGTTTCCCCCTTTTGTTTTTCTGTCGGCGGCTACACCCCATACAAACCTTAATTCTTTTTATTTTATTTTGACAAGTGAAATGAAATGAACAAATGACTCCCATGTGTTTGATATTTCCATTAACGGTCCGGGCTTGAGCATCTTTTTCTCTCTTTATAAACCGGCCACAAACATCCCTTTATATGTTTTCGTTTTATTTACTTCCCATGTATTGTAAATTCGTGATTTTTAGATTCCCGTGATGTACTTGTCATGTAATATTAAATATACATAATGATAAACAAGGCGATGCTTGAACCTTTCCTTACAGGTATTAAGATGGCTAGTAATTGCCCTGTAATCTCCCATATTTTCTTAGCTGACGACTCTCTATTCTTCCTAAAAACAGAGACTACTTAGTGCGATTTTTTGTTCGAGCTTATTAATCGTTATTTTGTCGCTTCTGGCAAACCATAAACTTTAAAAAGTCTGAAATGATGTTTTCTCTTAACACTTCAATTGTTGTGCAAAAAGAATTTTGTGACCGTCTTGGGGTTAAGGTAATGGGACGACATTCAGTTATCTTGGTCTTCCATCTATACATGGCTGAAATAAAGGAGAATTATTCCCCATTATATTGGAAAAGGTTTTACAAAAAATGCAAGGGTGGAAGCAAAAGCTCTTTTCACAAGTTGGGCGCGAGATCTTAATAAAGGTTGTAATTTAATCCATCCCTTTATATGCTATGCAGTGGTATATGTTGCCTAAAGGTTTATTCAGAAGCTGCTAGTCCACATTGGGCATTTTTTTGGAATGGTGATGCATATGAACAACATATCCACTAGTTAAATTTGGATCATATTTCCCGTTCTAAATATTCGGATGGTCTTGGTTTTCGAGATCTTTTTATGCTTCAAATTAAATCTTCTCATTAAACACGGTTGGAGGCTTGTTATAAATCCATCTTCTTTATGGGGTTGTGTATTAAAAAGGGATCTACTTCCCACATTGCAATTTTCTAAAGGCCACTAAGGGTGTACACCCTTCATGGCTTTGGCAAAGCCTACTATAAGGGAGATATTTTGTTCTTTGCGGTTTACATGGCAGCTTGGAAATGGGACAAACATTCGTTTTTGGATGCAAAAATCGATCCCACACTCTAAATACTTTTATGTTCAACATCATGGCGACCCTTTGGCTTCTAGCGCCTTAGTCAATGACTTTATCTTTAACACCGCGTGGGACATGCCTAAACTTGAGAAAGCTATTCTTCTAGAAGAGGTTCATATGATTTCATAGATTCCTATATCTAATACTCCATCAGTGGATAAGATTATTTGGCATTATGACTCCAAATGAAACTACACTGTTAAATCGGGTTATCTCCAAGATCTTCTTCAACGTGATAGCACCGCAAACAATCAAGCTTCTTCATCATCGGCTATAAACAAAAGTTTATGGAAGCATGTATGAAGCCTAAAGACATTGCCAAAAATAAAATATTTTGGTGGAAATCATGTTTAAACGTTCTTGCTACTCAAGAGAATCTTTCACGAAGATGAGGTAAATGCTCACCTATATGTCATATTTGCTTTACACACACCTAAACGGTTGAGCATATGTTGTTTGAATGCCATTGGGCAAAGGCGGTGTGGTTTCGTTCCGCCCTTGTCTTCACCTGGACAACATGAAGGGTCCTATTACTTCGCTTGTCCAAGATCTTTTGGATACGGTTCCTTCTACCTCAGAGCGGATACGCATTCACACCTCATTGGCTAGTATCGCATGGCAGATATGGAAGTCACGTAATAAGTGCAATTTTAATGACATCAGACCCTGTCCATTGCACACTTTATCTTCAGTTAGTTATATCGATCGCGATCTTACTTTAGTGTATCCATATTCTTTCCCTACATCTTCTGCTTTGGTTGTAAGCGAGTCTCAATATAGTTCACTTCGGAAGATCCCCCCACTGACACCGGTGTGAAGCTTAATTGTGATGATGCTTATAAATCGAACCAAACATCTTCAAGTACCATTGATCGAACGTGTACATGATCTATACTCATATGTGCAGGTGAAAGCTTTTATGCGTCTTCTCCCCTCATGGCTAAGCTATACGCCATACATAGCGCTTGTCGTCTATCTCTCATATGGCATAATTAGGGGTGGCAATTTTTGACCCGACATGAATTCTACCTTAAATCGATACGAAAATTAACAGGTTCGGGTTGAACAAATTTAGATTAAGGTAAGTTTTGGGTCAACCTATCTTACCCGTTTATTAATCAGGTCAGGTTCGGGTTGAGAAGAAATTAAGCAGGTCGACTCGCCAACCAGTTGAATTTATTTTCTTACATTTAAAATTATTTATATTATATTATACATGTTAAATGAGTTAAATGACTCAACTAATAAATCTGTTTAACTTGTTTAACCCATGTAATGTGTCAACTTTTATATATAAAACGGGTTAAACGGGTCAACCAAACCCCGTTTAACCTACTCAACCTATTTAACCCACCAATCCAAGTATATATACGGGTTAAATGGGTTAAGTTTAGGTTATGTGTAAACATGTTAGGTTTGATAAACTTTGCCAAATTATTTAAATGGGTCGGGTTCAGATTGAGGTTTTCTGACCCGTTAACCCGTCAACCCGAATCCGACACGAATTACCACTCCTAGGCATAATGCTATCGTTGAATAAGACTTTAAAGTCGTTATTTCACTTGCGTGTGCACACGCTATTCCTCCTTGGTACTTGTATGCTACAGTATTGTGGTAGACATCAAAGTGTAGACTTCTCAATTTAGTGTATCTTTTTTATGGGTTAAGCGTGATTGTAATTTAATGCCTCATCAAGTTGCTAAATTAGTTTTTATTTTTTACATTTTGCATGAAATGATAACTTTCGTCGTAAGAAGTGATATATGATATAAAAGCCCTTCTATCTCTACTACTTATAAAGGAAAAACCCCTAAACCTTGAATGTTGAAAAACCCTCTTATTTAGGAAATGTTGAAAAATTTAATGTCCCATCATATGTTGAAATTGTCAAAAGAAAACTGTCCTCCCTGTTTTAAACGAGTTTTAAACACAGTTTTAAACGAAAACCTAGTCCTCTCCCCCGCCCCCTCTCAAAATCATGGCCGCCACCACAGCCACCTCGATGCCGCCATTTACCCTTTAGTGTTGGTGAACGGTGTGTGACGATGGTGGCGGGTGTGTGACGATTATGATGGGAACTTCCCCATTTTGTTATTCTTTTTCATCTTGCGTGAATAGTTGTGGAGCACGCGAAAGATCTAAACTAGGTGAAGTAATTCATTATATGCACGCCATCACTGAACATACCATCGGTAGACCTACAATCACTGAACCTACAACCGAAAACCCATTTGATGTCGCCTGAAAGGTTGTAGGTTTTTCTAATTGATTCTTTTTTTTTAAATCAACGATTATTAATCATGTTTTGAAGATTTTTATTATATTAATGTATTTAGTTATAGATCTAGGTTTTTATAGTTTTTGCGTTTTTTTACAGCCAGAAAGTTGTTGCCACCACTACCACTCTGTCACCGGAACGTCACCGTAACGTCACCGGAACGTCACTTTCACTGCTTGATGTTTCCATAACCAGGTAACCGTGTGTTCATAAGCTCCCCCTTTTTTTCATTATTTTGAAACATTTCGGCTTATCAGAATTTAGGCGTGTTTGTTTTGACTTATGTAGCCGGCTTATTGCTTATTTGGTTTCGATAAAAGATTCTTGTTGTCATTGTTCTTTATTCCTATCACACACCCCTTAGAGAAGATACGTTTAGCCTCAAATTGTTGCTGTCATTTTGCTTTTTTATTACATAAGCACGTTACCGATACGGATGCAAACAATAGAGAGCATCAACCTTCACTTCAATGTAACCACATTACCAGTGTTAAATGATTCTCGGAATTGAAAGTGAAATTGTTAAAATGGAATTGAAAACGGTCGTAATATGCGATGAATTCTTATATGAAAGAACATATAAAAACATTTAGCTAAAGTAAAGTGAAACATTACATCAATGTCACATATACAAAAACTTATGCATTCGACTCAAGTTCTTGTGTTCTTATTTTTTAGGCGCTTAATCCATTGAGATTTGAGGCTTTTGAGGTTCATTTGGGGATTGTGCAAAGACGTGTTTCTTTATATGATAAGAGCCCACAAAAGGTTGATACAATACTAATGGTTTTGATCATTGCATTTGCTTATTATTCATTGAGAATTGTTATAAAAATTAATTGTTACGATGAGTGAATATGTAGTATTGTGAAGGAAAAACTCTCTTGGAGTTTGATCTCACTAGAATGTTTAGGTCTTGGAGTTTCATACGGTTTAATTTTGCAGGTTAGTTTCCTTAATGTCAATGGATACTGTCACTTATTGTTGTCGATTATCCACAAAGCTGTATAAGAACACTTCATTGACCCAAGTACACACCACAAGATTGTCTCGGCTCCAACAGCTAAGGTTTTATTCCGAAAAAATGAAGGTATGATCCCAAACAGAATGTTAGTCTCTTTGACTTTTTGATAAATTAATCACTTCCAATATTATAGTGTGTCCGTGCGTAAATTGTGTCATATTGCCTCGATTTATCGGGTCATATTGGGTCGGGTTTTGATTTTTTAAATCTCACACACAACCCGACCCGATAAAGAATCATGTTATTAGATTCGGGTGGCGTTCGGGTGGTATTCAGGTCGGGTTATGTCGGGTTGAATGATTCGGGTTATCGGGTTATATTATAAAGAGCTGCCAAAGACACCCTTCTTTAAATTTAATAACCATATTTCTTTCTGTACTTCTAAAGTTATCAGTACGAGTACACACTTTGCTGGTAGGTTATATAGTTTTGTTTCATAAACTTGTATTGTAACTAAGTTAAAATCACTAGGCGTGAAACAAAACAAATACGTGAAAGTTATTTAGATTGTTTTTTACATACAGTTAATATATGTGTGTAATAGAATTATAGTTACTGGACCATTTCTTGTCATTTTAATATGCGTGTTTCAGTATAATAAGCTTAGTTTATGTTGTATGAACCATTAGTTAAAACCAAATTAATTATTCTCTACTAATTATTTAAACCTCATGTTAAAGTTAATCTACTTTTAATGTCACACATGATCAGCTATTAACATGGCATTCTTCTAATGGTAGATGACATACGATTCCTAATATTTGGACGTTTTTCAACTCCCCATTTAAGATTACGAATATAGGATATTCCTAATTTTTTTTTAATATTATTAAATTTGGGTCTTACTGAGTTGACCCAATAACCAGAAAAACTTTCTAGCCACTATCAGGTTCAGGACAGACTAACCCGATAAGATTTTTCAACCTAATTTAACCTGACCCAATAAGGTTTATCTGGTTGGGGTCTGGTCAACCCGATCCTACTGATATCCCTAGGTGGGACAGTTTATCAGATGAAAATTAGTAGTCGGTAATTATAAAAAGTGTTATGGAATTTTACCTAACATGGATTTTAATCCCGTTATTAAGTGAATATCTCTAACATGGTAGCCCCAATCACCAAGCAACCGCAAAGCTACAGAAAGTTTAAGAAAGTTTCGTTTCATTTTTGCTCAACCTCAAGAATAAGGATTGCTTGTTTGGAATAGTATCTGTTATTATTGGCTTTGTCCAGGATCAATTTTACCGTTGAAGTAATGAAATGCATAAAAGTTTTACGCATTTGGTATTTGAAAAGGAAAGGATAGTTGATTAAGAACTGCTCACCAAACAAATATACAACATATTAGAAGTATTCAAATAGTTTTGAGATGAGTTTGACTGTTATTTGGGGTTTCTTGAGAACAAAGTGAATATAGATAGAAGTAGCAATGGAGCTTGCAAGAGGGTTTTGGAAATCTTTAGAACAGTTCATTATTTTGTTGTACTGTTGTCACATGTATATTAATATGAAGTAAACGGGTTTAGGCGGATATCACCTATATAAAATCATCATAAGATACACAAAGCCTTGACTTTTGCGGCTGTGCAACATCATACTGTGTATCTTCAGTGTTTGCCTTAGATAGTGTTCATTTTTTTTCTATTCCTTCTTGCAGATGAGTTGGTTTTTTTCCTGGCGGGGGTCAAAGAGAAACAGTAATTAATGTAGTAATTTCGGAGTTGAAAAAAGTCGAGCAGTTGGTCGTTCCTTCTTGCAGCAAGGTATTGGTGCTGCTCACAATGACTTTGCAGTCGACCCTAATCTAGGAGATTTCGGACCTTCTGATTTTATTGTGTTATGTTACTTATGGAGACCACATCTACTCTAATCTGTGTGAAGGGATGTCCATCCACATTCTCACTTACAAGTGAGTCCCACACCGATTGCACATTTTTAAGGTATATCCGCTTTAACTTCGTTCTTCATGTAGTAAAACATTCTGGATCTCTGTATTGACGTTCTCTCATTGTGTGCAGTCGCTGTTTTCCAAACCTAGCCACTGTTTTCCAAGCTTAGCTGCACTTTTATGGTTTCTTATATTGGGATAAAGAAATGTAGATCAAGATTGTGGGATATCCTTAGTGTTGCTATAGTTTTCTTTCGGCGAGAACTCAAAGTATGGTGATACTAATTTAGTTGTAGTAAGTATTGAGCGAGTCTAGCTTTGAGTGATCTTAAGCTAATGATGGTTCTTTCAATGTCATCTTTTTTCACCACATTGTGTGAGGGGGTCTGCTGCATAATGGTGGTAAAGATTTGTTCAACATTAGAGGAAGTGTAGTCAGAGGCGTAGGATATCCTCATATGTTGTGATGAGTCGGTAAAAACAATGGCCTTCTCAGATTCATAGTATGAGTATTAGTGTTTGGCTAACAATAGAGGTGTTTGCAGTTTGTTTTATTCTGTTTTCTTGCACTTTATTGTGTTTGGGACATATCCAAAATGCTGTAAACTGAAAGTATGTTTGTATATATTGTTTTGGAGTAATATATTTCACCTTTTCACAAAAATTTAGATGTAATTTACGTTTTCGTTAACATATGTATTAGGTAGTAAAATATGTTAATGCATTTATATAAATACAATGGCATGAAAATGTAAGTGTACTATCTAAAATGACTAGAGTAGTAATTTTTTTTTAAACGCACGATATTGCAAATTCATAATATTGTGTTATAGAGTTATTAATATTCAGACAAAATTGTATAACCAATCTTGATGTACCAGAAAATCAACAAATTGTGTAGTAAGAATCAATCGTAAAAAGAAAATCAACAAATTGTGTAGTAAGAATCAATCCTAAAATGAAAAGTTCTGTTGTTAAACAAGTGTTGTGTTTGAGTTGTTTGCCTATAGATGTTATCGTGCGTGTGTGATTATTGTTCCCAACGTATAAGACTTACCATGGTCTTAAATCACTTGTAGAACTAGGCAAGTAGTGCCTTTGGTCTTAAGATTATAAATGCTTATTTGAGAATTTATCTAAAGTTAAATTTTCGTATGATATGAGACTTTTCATTGCATTTTAGTCTTCTCTCGAAATATTGTATCGTAAATTATCTGTCGCCAGACAATTCCACAACTATGCACGGGTAATCACCTAGTTGCTAAAAAAGAAACAAACTTTTATCTTAAAAAAACCCCGATCATAGTAGACTAGTAGTTAGTCGTGTCAAACTTGCTAAAAAAAAAAAAGTCGTGTCAAAGAATACCATCATTTTACATAATACTAGTCCGTACTTTCCATGAAACAATAAAGAAAAAAAAAACGAAAGGAACAGGTGATAGGAGGATATTTCGGAGCCACCACACAAAAACACACTAAAAAACACACACTAAAAAAACACATACACTAATCACCTCATTTGAACGGCGTTTACTTCACTTTCTTTCTCTCTCCAACGACCACCATCACCACCACCACCACCACCACCATAACTCAATTCCCCAAACCCTAACCCTAATTTCTATTAAAAAAATACAAAATTAATGGGCTAAAAACCTCATTTCCAATAACCAATGCATCACCTGCCTCAATTCCTAGTCATAAATGGCAAAAAGAAGAAAAAAACACCTAAACTCCAACGTATGAACGCCAGAAAAAACATCGACTACGATTTCCCCTCAGATTCCCTTCATTCTTTACCTCCTACCGACTACCGAATTGACGGCAACGATTTAGGTCAAATCGAAGCTATTTATCGCAGTTTAGGTTTAGAAAGCGTTGACGATTTCGGTATCGATATTAATTCATGGCAAAACAGTAGAATAATTAAATCTGTAGATTTAAAAAATAGTTCTGTAAATGATGAGGAGGATGTGGGTGAATCTGAGGAGGTTGTTAGAGTTGTTAAGGCTAATGGGATTAGAGGCGTTAGGCCTCCGGTTTTGACGACTCCCGAAGTGGAGGAGGTGAGGGCGAGAGTTGAGCGGACGACTTTGTTGTCAGCTTCGTGTTCGTTTAGTACGTCGAATGACGATGATTCGTCTAGTAGTACGACCGAGCCGCCGTCTAGTGTTTCGCCGAATAAGTATGGGTCGAATGTGTCGAGTAATGGGAGGTTTAGGAATATTAAGATTACGAATTGGCAAAGAGGGGAGCTTTTGGGGAGGGGGTCGTTTGGGTCGGTGTATGAAGGCATTTGCGAGTAAGTGTAATGATTGTTTTTCACGAGATTATGTAGTGAATAGCGAGCGTTTTTTGATTGTTGTGTTTTGTTTTGGTGTAGTGGTGGATATTTTATTGCTGTCAAAGAAGTTTCGTTGCTTGATTCGGGGGAATTAGGAAGGCAAAGCGTTGTCCAACTTGAGCAGGTGAGCGAGACTATACTAGTACTAAAACTGTAATGTTTCAGGTTCTTATATTTCCGCCCGACCACCTTGTTCTTATCTATGTTTATTTGTATAGGAAATTGCTCTGTTGAGTCAGTTTGAACACGAGAACATAGTGCGATACTATGGGACAGATAAGGTATTACTTTAATGCTGTACTGTAATATTTATCTGTATGATGCTTTCCTAAAATTTTCATGATAGTGTAGTAAGTTATATATGTGTCCCATTGTTATCTTAGTCCGAATCTTCTATAGACGGGGATATTGGTGGCTGGTGCTAGTAAATACATCATTATATGTTAACTGATTGTCATCGGGGATATAAGCAGGCCGATAAGTTATTTTTGTAGAGCATTAGAAGTTGAAATCTCTTTCTTCCGTAATTACAACCTCTCTGCAACATTTAAGTTATTTATAACAAAAACGCCACCAGCCAGTTGTTTAGGCAATCTATTTTTGTAACTCGCTACTTTATTGATGTTTTAGCCTGGTCTAGTCTGCTCTTTATAGTGTCTTGTTCCATGTTTAATTGTTTATTTTCTATTATCTGTTCTAGTAGCTCTAAGAACTTTGAAAAATATAGAGGATGGGGTTTCTTGAGGCACTGTCCTACCATCTTTAAGTGAATTTGTAAAGCGTTTCAGATTCATGACATATTTAGGGTGCAGCTACTAGCTCCTTTGTGTACTCATTTGCCAATGTTTATCTACGTTTAAAATATAATTTTTCTAATATTCTAGGTATCCACAACTCCACAAGTGTGCTAAATCAATAGTTAAATGCGTGTAGCATTATAATTATCTGTTTGTCATAATAAATTGGTCGTCTTTCTCTTGACTAACTGTTACTCGTATTATTATTGTTTGTCGATTTAACACATAAGTTACCTCTTCAAGATATCTTTGTGCAACTTGGGAAACTTATCATACATTATGTGCTTCGCAGGATGAGTCGAAGCTGTATATATTTCTTGAGCTTGTGACAAAAGGTTCCCTTTTAAGTCTCTATCAGAAGTATCATCTTCAAGATTGTCAAGTCTCCTCATACACACGGCAGATCTTACATGGTCTGAAGTATCTACATGATCGAAGTGTCGTGCACAGGTACTGCATCTGATAACGTGTTATTTCAATATTACGTTACATGTGTGTACTTTGAGTAGTATGGTATTTGGTTAATATTCAGGAATGCACATCCTCATTAAAGTTATTGTCAAACTTACCACATTTGTGCCTCTATATAGTCATGGGCTAATCTATTGTTACTACTAAACTTACCACATGTGACTGAACCTGAATCTATTTTAAAAGTCACGTGCTCTATCTTTTAGACAGAAATAGCTGGTATGCTTCATGGCAATTTGTTTTTCGTCGTAAATATAATGATAACTCCCTCCTGCAATGTTCTGTTTTTGTTGATGTCAAAGAGTTAGTAAACTTCTAGCATCCAGCAACATGTGGATTTTTAATATCAAATTTGTGTTGCTTGTTTTTAGGGATGTAAAATGTGCAAACATCTTGGTGGACGCTAATGGCTCGGTGAAACTTGCAGATTTTGGGTTGGCAAAGGTCCTATTTTCATTAAATAACTTCCTGTTTCTGTCATAATAGGTTTTTCTCTTCCACTCTCTTTAACCGTTCCCTACTTTGTATAGGCAACTAAGTTCAATGATGTGAGGTCTTGCAAGGGAACCGCATTCTGGATGGCTCCTGAGGTTTGTTTCTGCTTTTGTTATTTTCCAAACCGAGTAGAATATGAACATGTTAGTATATGTGAATATATGAATTAGTAGCTGGGATGTATGGTTATGTTATATTCTTACTAGGTTGAATTGATTTTGTTCCTTCTCCAGAGTACTTGTTCATATATCAAACTTTCTTTTGTTGGAGCATTAGCCATTAGGATTTAATCCTATATTCAATGGTAGATTTAGTGATTAAACCCAATTTAATATGTGTCAATAATCCTATTGCCGGCAACGTGAGGATAGTATATACACATTCTTGTAGTCATATGTGTAACTTGATGAATACTTTACATATCTGCATAGTTACATCATGTTTGTGACCAAAGGTTACTAGCTTACGTGTGTAATAAGGAAAAAGATACATGATGTGGCATCATCAGTATAGATTAGAGGTGGCAAATCATGTCCATATGCTTAAATTTGGGCTATTTGGACCATTTTCTGAACTAATGGACTAAATGGGTATTCTTTCTATTTTAGTTGGACTATTTGGACAACATAAAAAACATTTTGTTAAACAAATGGGTATTATGGACTATTTGGACAACATAAAAGCATTTGGTTAAATTGATGTTGAGTCTATTTATTTCTCCTTTAATATTGTCCATTTAACCCAAGTCCATTTGGTCCAATGTCCATTTAGTCCAAGTCCATTTAGTCCAAATATTAAAAATTGCCCATTTAGTCCACGTCCATGGACCAACGTCCATTTAGCCCACTGTCCATACCCGTCCAGTCCACCCATTTAGCCACCCTTAGTATAGATTCAAATTTTTTCTATTTGTAATCCTTTTAGCAAAGCATCCACTGCTTTGCCTGAATGTACAAGTTAAAACGAAACATCGTTCTCTTAGTTTAAGCTTTCACTTAGGATTTTTTGAACACACCTAATGCAGTCTCATATCTGGTTCCTTTGGAAGCTTCTTTATTTAGATTGTTTTTCCAAATATGCATGATACCATAAGTTATGCTTCTGCGTCATCGTCTATATTTTAGTAAGTTTAGTAACGTCTTAGTTATGTACTTGTTAATAATCATGACCATTTATTTTCCATGTATCACAGTATCACTGATACATTTATATCACTGATACATTTATAACACACAAATACACACTAACGATGATTATCACAAATACAAGAATTTATTTGTTAAACGTGGTACTTGTTTGCCAAACGGATTGAAAGGAACGTGAATAAAAAATATCTTTCTCATTAAAAATTTGCCGCTATCGAAGTTACAGTACCCACACTAGTTGCATTAGACTATGACCGAGATCACCCTCAACATCTTGCCTATCACCCTTTTTAACAAGATCTGCCTATAGTGAGAATCTTCTTGATTTCTTTAGTTTCTAAAATGAAAGCTTTTTTTCCACCATACATTTAATGTGTTTTAAGTCTCTAACTAATGCGATTCAATGAACTTTACAGGTCGTCAATCAAAAGAATAAGGGGTATGGACTTGCAGCTGACATTTGGAGCCTTGGTTGCACTGTCTTGGAGATGTTGACACGTCGGATTCCTTACACTCCAATGGAATGTGTACGTTGATTTTCTTTACTATTACATGTGTGCACGCTGTTTTGCTTTAAGCCTTTGAACAAACAAAAGTGTTCACCTTATCTGATCTAGCATCTACTAAGATGTATGATCAAAAACCTAGTGATTTCTTTGTTTTTTTATTATTGTCACTGTAGTTGCCATGAACTCTATTTAGGAAATCTGGTTATTACTTCGAATAAGTTAGTTAACAGCATGTCATTGTTGCAATTAACAGATGGCTGCGTTATTTAGAATAGGAAGTGGTATTGCTCCACCTGTTCCTGATTCTCTATCCAACGAAGCAAAGGATTTCATATTTCAATGCTTTCATGTTAATCCAAGAGATCGGCCAACTGCTAGTCAGCTATTGGACCATCCTTTTGTTAGAAGACCGCTTCCCTTATTCTCAGACTATGCGTCATCTGGGCAGTCATCAAGTAGAATGAGGTAAATAAGTTTACCCTACTTTCACTTGGCAAATTATCTGAAATTACCATAGTCAACGACGTCGTTTTAGGAGGGAAAAAATAGTGATCAAAACTTTTAAATCAACATTTTTTTTCCTGGTAATAGATCAAAACGATTACAAATATTTGAATAATCAATATTAGTTTAGGGAAGAGTTTTTATACAAGTGTAAACTATTTAGTTAAAAGGAATCACTGGTATACTCTTTATGAGTTTTATGTTTTTATACTTACGTTAGATTACTTGATAAAGAATATGAATAGCATCATACGGTATAGTTATATGATGAAACCAGATTATATAGGCATATACAATGTTTTTACTGCAATGAAAGTAAAGTAAGTAAATGATTTAAGTGATCAAAGAACGCCACCGCAACATGCCGCTGGGCCTGGCCTTTTAATTCTCGTTTAAGTACATATATAAGGTATTTTACTAGAAAGTTTAAAACATTGATATCTAGGAAAAAAATCAATATAATATTCGTTTTTAGGTATTGAGATTATCTATAATATGATATAATTTGTTGATTTAAGTGTCAACATTTTTGGGTTACAAGTATTTGATTTGGAATTATAAGTCTTATCAATTGGGAAAAAGATGTCTGGGTTCAATTCTGTGGTAACATTTTTTTTATGATTTTGTTATGACAGATGAAACTACTAGTTCGATTCAGGCGAAAGCTACTTCAATTTGTAGTCTCATTGAAGTTCTTACGGGAATGGGGTTTTATTTTTTGTATCCCTTCTGGAGATGTATCTCTTGATGCTATGAGAATTGTTTCTTGTCCTGTGTAGTTGGTCGGATAAGGCTTGGGTGGTGGTGGTGTTTAGTTTGTACATCGATTCTTTTGCATCAATAATAGTTTGTTTGCTAGATTTATAGATTTATAGGTTTTGTATAATGAAGTGATGATTTAGAAGCGCTGAATATGTAGTTGATTCATTTCCTGTTGTTTAAAACTCGCACATAGCCATCGTCACTTATCTATGAAACCAAACTTTGCATCAGTACATAAATTGTTTCATTCAGCTCGATGTTTTAATACCGCCTAGTAAAAAGAAAAACATGGTTTGAAGTTAAAATTGATTGGCCGGATTGTTTTTTATTGAGATTTACTCCTTGTGTTGTAATCCCAGCATATTTGTATGATCTTGTCTTTGAATTTGGTTTATCATTGAATACAAATTGGTATTACCCTCCATTAAAAGTTAACGCGATTAAGATTTACTGGGGTTGGCTCCAAGAGTGTCGCTCGCAGATGAGAAAATAATTGGATCTTAAGATCTTCGCTGTGAATCATGTAAACAATTACAGAAAATATATGTAAAGTATTGACATTCGAATTATACATAGGAGGGAACCCGATGGATGTTGGTTGCATAATGTAAATTTTTGTAAAACTGTTCAATTTTTTCAAAATGAACCCGGCGTCAACTTTTTGTTTAGGCAAAATCAATCACAGTTTTTCCAATACATATAGTAAACTATAAAGTTCGAAAATCAATCACATTTAACATTGCCGTCTACTATAGGCAAAATCCATAATTCCATCTTGAAGGTTTCCAATACATATAGTATAAAGAAGGAAATCAGTCACAATTAACATTGTCGTCTACAAGTACAACCAACAGCCCTTACTGCTGTGCACACTGTACCCTTTGGGCTCCACCAGGCGTCTCTTCATCTTCGTTGTAGGCTTCTTGTTGAGCTTGGCGTTGTTGCCTTTTCATCTCCTCTTCCATGTTGACATCGTGCAAAGTTGTCTCCTCACATTCATCCAACTCTATATCTGTCATCTGCGTTGAAGGCTTAGGTGGCAGCACTTCTACTAAAGCCTTGCACTGTTCTGGGGTGAACGAATCCGGGAATTCCACAGTAAAATGGACGTACAACTTACCCCTCATAAATGGCCTCTGGTACATTGGCATTCCTTCATCGTTTATTGCCTTATATTGACCAGGCTTGACAACCTCCCCAGGTTTGGATTTGATGAGAAGCTGTCTGTTATCCAAATGGGTCAAGATAAACTGGAAACCACATAGCGCCTCTGTCAAGCTCAATGTGTGTTCAACAAATAGGTCGTCACCCTTTCGCTTAAACTTAGGGTGCTCTTTTTGTTTCAATACAATTACAACATCACCGGTCACTGTGTCAGGAGCTTCATCAGCCTCTCCAGTGAATGTAATTTTCTGCCCATCTTGCATTCCCTTCTCAACATGGACCTCGAGCGGCTTCATCTCCTGCGTCACTTTCTTACCCTTGCACTGTGTACACCTATCCTTGGCATTGATAGTTTCTCCTGTACCCTTGCACTCATCACAAGGATGTTGCATTTGCTGCATCATAGACGGGCCAAGACGTCTGATTGATACCTTCATTCCGGAACCTTGACAGCCACAACATTTCATTGAAGCACCAGACTTTGAGCCCCTACCTTTACACTTGGAGCAGAGTACCTTACGTGAAAGTTTGAGTTTCCTAGAGGTTCCATTAAAAAGATCCTCAAGCGACACTTGGAGAGGATGAACAACGTCTTCTCCCTTACGTTGTCCTCGTCCCCTGCTCCCACCAAAGAAGGACTGGAAAATGTCGAACGGGTCATGACCAGCCGGGCCACCACGGCCCATTCCTTCCTTCAACGCATCCTCACCATACTGATCGTAAATCTCACGCTTTTCTGGGTCGCTCAGTACCTCATATGCTTGAGCAAGCTCTTTAAACTTCTCGGGATCTCCACCTTTATCAGGATGATTCTTAATAGCAGCTTTACGATAAGCCTTCTTTAACTCATCAGCTGAAGCACTCCGTGGGACTCCCAAAACCTCATAGTATTTTGTATTGTCGCTCTTCTTAGGTGCTCTTCCAAACATGTTTTCTTATTCTTCTTCAATACAGTATTATTTAATCGTACGTAGTAAATATATTGAGGTTAGAATTGTGTTGGGTGAGTTTATATAGGGAGGAACTCAAACGGAATAAGGAATTTAATTGGTTGTCGGTTCAGATTGTTTCCATATATGTCGATTTTATGAAGAATCTACAAGGGTCTTTAGTTTCTAGTTTTTGTATATTTCTTTCCTTCTTTTTGTTCTTATTTTTGGAATGTGTCTCAAGGTTAAAAACTTTGGCATATATATGGTAAGCTAAATAACGGGCATACGGTTCTAATTGTTTGGTTTTTGTATATTTCTTTCCTTAGTAGGAGTAATTCTGGAATATGTGTAAGTCGATATATGTGATCCATCTAGTTATAGTATCGATTGTTAGTCGGAAACATACCGGCGCATCTCATAGATGGTTATTAGGAATTCAATGAGTGTGAAGTATATAGGTTAATGATCGAGAAGCAGTGGAAACTAACCACTTACGGAGTTACGGTAGTTGGAAACTAAGACTATGACCTAGATGCCCGGTTACTATCATGAATGAGACCAAGATCACAGCGATTATAGGTTAGGTTGTGATGACCATTTAGGCCTAATCATATTAGAACCACTTATTATAGAACGAGGATTAAACATTACATGCAAAGATAATTATCGGACTACGCCTTCAAAGCCTAGTGCCACAAAAATAGCACATTAATCTTTAGTCTTTCAGTTTGGTGTCCATGGAGTCGTGCTGCAACTCGGATGGCATACTATATTCATCGAGGGTTATACCAATTTGTATTCAGTTATAAACCAAATTTAAAGTAAGAGTAGATCATACAAATGCCAAGTTGGGATATAACAGTAACTAAAAGGTTATTAACAACACGCACAGTAAACATCAATATAAAAAACAATTCATCCAATCACTTTAAACTCCAAAAGCTGATCTTTACTATCACATACCGTTACTTGGATCATCAACATATAATGTACAAGCACGATTTAACATATACGATGATCCAAAACCACAAATGAAACCTTGGAATAAAAACTTCAATTTCTGTTACTCCGCGTGCGATGTCCAATAAACAAGCCCACTGCATTGCAACGCGTCAGGATTTGAAGAATTAGAAACAGTCAACTCAAACAGTATGATATGAAGGTTCTTTTTTCAGTTAGTTAAACATACTGTTACTAATTCTTTTTTTTTTTGGGGTAAAGGGGACAATATCCCCTGTAAAATAAACTCAGTAATTCTTTTTGAGCATACGAGAGCTTACCTAATTAACACAAGCACACACTGCAGAACACCAGCCGTTCCTGTCCAAGCCGAAGGGCCTTCAGGCAGGAGTGCATCTTGTATCAACAAGCCTACTGATGCGGCCAACGAGACGAATGACACAACATATGCTAGGAACAGCCAAAGCTTCAACCTGCAATATTACATACCGCATATGTAAGATATTTGTTGGATAAGTATATATAAACTAGATGTATTCACACAAGACCAACTCTTGACAGATTACGAGAAACTCACAAAACTAGATTTTTCGCAAAAATGAATATTAGATGTTTAAAATTTAGATCTGCAACGATACAGATATATGGACCTGAACATTGTACTCCCTCTCCTCTTCACTGACTTCTAATTATAATTCAGCAACGTCAATCATGCATGCAAGCAAAAACTGATCCTTGGAGCCACATTTCTTAAACCTAGTGAAGTTTAAGATGGGATTCCCACGCAGAATGGCAGTGTCGAAAAGGTTACTAAGTTAGTGCCATCCAGGATTCTAGCAGAAACTAACTAATTCATGACTATAATTTAAAAGAATCCACCTCACTTGACCACATTGGCAATACCAGTCTAAGCACCTTTTGATTCATAAGTGCACAGGGGTATGCTACATAAGAAGGACTAGTGTTGGAAGCTGGACAGTGAAAGCAAGTACGAGCACACGAGCGCACCAAGTGCGTGGGATACCGGGATGTCGATGTACTAGAGGTGAGGCATAGTAGATAGCAATTTTCATCTCTTAGTCATTTGCTGGTGTTTTGAGTGATTAATTAATGTATTCAACCACAGTACCACACAACCCAGACTCTGAGCAGAGGTCCCTAACAATTCAGAGGCATTGAGATGCAATTAAACACCCACGTTCTACTATATGGGTACATAACTACAATAGTATTTACGCGTTTGACATGATTAACAACATTAACAGGGAAGAAACCTAACTAGGATGCAATTTCTTCGATGGCTGATAAGAAGGATGCTGGGTGACCCAACAGACTGCTAATACCTTAAATTCCTCAATACTATAATTGCTAAGATATGCAGTGGATGAAGGTAATTAGCACACACAATCGGACTTAGAGGCTATTGTACCTAAGTGGTAAGTCAGTAATCAAGAAAGAAGCCCAAGCAATGAAATAGGCAACAAGATACTGAAGTGTGCAAGACTGGTAAGCAATGTAAACCTACTTCTAATCTGAAGAAAACCTGAAAACAGTTTGGATTTGTCTTAACAAAGTTGAACTTTGGAGGTAGTGAAATTAATTATTGTAATTACTTTCAAGATTCAACACAAAGTCAATGGTGTATGTTAACTGAGGGTCATGATTTAGAGAGTAGTAGCTTATACATGTCATGGATTTTGGGAGTTAACTGAGGGTCATGATTTAGAGAGTAGTAGCTTATTCTATTAATCAAGAGTCATGACAAGAACAAAGCAAGTCGATGACCTGATATAAAAAGAAGTAATATCAGACAGATACAAAAATATCAAGAAAGTACTGTGTAGATATCTAACATACATATATAACACAGTTTATGTTGTTAGTTAATGTTGGTTTTCTATGAGGTGTACATGGATCAAGAAGATTGTTCACGAGACAAGGATGCACTTGTAATTGGTTTGTGAGGTGGTTATCACTGTTCTGAGCGTCCTATTTAGCTAGTTTGGAAGTGTGTATGAAGTAAGGGGTGACTCGGAAAAGCTTCTTCAAGTAACACAAAGTGATCATTTTTGAACCAAGTTGGCTACTTTAAGATACATGCTTCCAGTGAAGGAGCTTCATAGATAAATTACATCCCTTGTTATCTTCCAGGCTTTCTTATACTTGGATTTCCACTACATTAATAACAAACATGCATCTTGGGTGCATTCTTGTAAACTATTAGCTAACAAATGTTTCAGCAAAATATACAAAAAAGGTATTATTTATTTATATGATTATATCAATTGTCAAATAGGTCTGTTGATCTACCACATCTATCATGTATTTTTTTTCTGCCATCAATACTCTACTGTCTACTTAAAACTTTCAAGCATGTCCAAAGTGCGTACTCTAGTTCATCACCGTGTTACCCACTACTCTCAAGTCTCAAAGAAAATATTAGACTGCTGAATAGCCAATATTGTTCCCTCAGTACCCATCATTGTACTATAACAGTAATACAAATCGTACAAAAAGGTAATTCACTAAGTAGGTTCCGTCGCACATAAACTCATCCTTTACCAACAGGAAACCATAATGACAACCAAAAAAAAAACAATTTACTTATGTAAGAAGGAAAACTAGTTTTCTCTACCACATTGAAAAGAATATACTCGCCCAGTACAATAGTTGACTGCTTAACTTATCTCCTATATGTGTGCCCTATCTCATACTAGACCTTGAACCCGACCACCTCCCCTGTGTATCCCCATCCCTCATTGGCCCTCAAGACGTTAACTTACGACTATGATTAGATAAATAGTGCTTATTGAAGCACTCAATTTCAGGCAGAATCTGACACTAAACTAGTGATCCTAGGTTTGTAACACTAACATATCAGATCAGTATTCATAGTGTAAACATTAATCAACAAGTGAAAAGAATATAATCGAAACCTCCATTCGCCTTCTTCGTAAGGGGAGTAATCAATATCTTCTCTTCGAACACAATTAAACATCAAAGCAGCCAAAGATGCAAATATCCCTACAATTAAACCAAATCAACCATATCTTTATTATCTAAAACATAAAAAAAAACAAGAAAAAAACCCAAATAAGAGGTAAGAGATTACTAACCAGGAAGATAATGAAGAAAAGAGACTTTAACAGAACTACAAACAACGGCATCAACCCAAAACCACCAACCCGAACCAAACACGGCACCTGCGACACCTGGTCCGAATATCGCCCATAATTCTGCCAAATCCATCCACTCTTGTCGATGAAATCGGTTATTAATTGTTGTACTATATGAGCCTGATATTGTTGATGGATCAATTAATTAAATAGGTGTGACTGGCACCTATTTAACCGCAACTTAATCTTAGCGAAACTAGTTTAGATTGCTTATGTGTGTTTTCTTTTTCTTTTGTTTTTTTTTAATCTAAACTAGTTAAATTTGCTTATGTGTACTTTTTTTCTTAGCCCAAACAAAACTTAATTCAAATCTTTCATTTAATAAAACAAAACGTTTTGTGGGAATTTTCCATGGAATAATAAACACTAATTTATTTTTAAATTGCATAAAAAAAGTTTTAAAAATATAAAAATTTGGTGGGATAATTTGATGAAAAAAATATTACATAAAAGTATAAGTGTTAAATTTGTGAAAAAATGAATTAAAAAAAGAAGAAAATAATTAATAGGACATTAGTAGTTAGTTTTTAAATAAAATAAATGAATTTAAATGAAAATTATCAGTTTATATATTTTTTCCATAACTTTTGACTATAACTATCTCTTACACTTTTTCTCATCTATAATGTGGAAAATGTAAAGGAGGTGAATACGTTTTCATTAATATTTAAAATTTTTTGTATCACATGTCGATCAAAAGGGACATAGTATGAGAAGTGTTGTTTATAGTCAGGGACTATACTATGAATCAAGTAGCATATTTAGTGATCACAATAAACGCAAATAATGATTAGATGCAAGTATAAAGATAGAGTAATAAGGAAAAAGGTAACGCAGACTGACACAATGATTTATAGTGGTTCGGCTACAAGGACACCTTCCTTGCCCTACATCACTCCCCAAGTCACCTACTCGAGAGTTCGACATTCACTAATCAACAACCTCCTTTATACCGGTGGAGAAACCCTTACACGTCGCTTACAATATTTACCGACACCTAAGCGAAGATGTTGTGTTCTTTCACACGGGTACAATAACTCCCTTCTACATCGCTTACACTTTATCCGGTACTAAACTAAACACCGGGTCCTTGCACAATGGATAGGACCAACACCCTTTAACATCACGTACAATATTTTCCGACACCTAAGCTAGGATGTCGTGTTCTTTCACCCGAGCACAACAACTCTCTTCACACTACGTATTTTGAGGACTAAAATACTAATCACCCTATTAGACAAGTAGTAAATGTATAGATATAACAATGGTAGATGTATAGGTGACACTTAATACATCCACACAATTAAGCAAAATGATCAAAGCTTAGAGAGGTTTCTTGATGGTGATCTTCAAGAGTTAGATATCTGAGAAGAGAGATCTTAGACTTGGTGTCGAGATGAAACTTGATCTCGGATGTCTTGTATTCAACCTAACTGATCTCCATATCTACAAAGAAAAACTCTAAGAGAAAAACAAGTATAGATATAAGATCTACATGTTAGAGAGAAGAAGTGTGTGATAGAAGATCAAATATAGAGAGATTATGATAGAATTGGGTGAATTCTAAGCTTGAAGAATGCTTGGTATCTATAGGCCCCAAGCTCAGCAGTGCACGGACCCCGCTGACCCAAATTGATTTTGATAGTCCAAGGAGGGTGAATTCTAAGCTTGGAGGATATGTCCAAGGAGGGTATAGAAAGTCTCACGAAGGTAGTAGCTTTTGATGCAGTTGTTGCAGAGCCATTATTAGTTAAGTATCCAATCTATAATTGGGAGGTTATAGTTAAAGAAAATGATGCTTGTACTAGGTAATTTTGGAAGATCCTTAGAATAAGTGTGTTTGAAGATCATGAAAGGTACTTTCATTTTGATGATCTACTTTCAGGTTTTGACAAAATAGATTTGGAGCAACTATGGAGTTTAGTCAAGAAAAAGTTTGCAACTGAGGAGCCTACTTATGATAAAGAAAAGGAGTTATGAGTAGAATTAAAAAGGTTATTAGAGCCTGATGAAACTGGTGAGTTATGAAAAGAGCAAAGAAGGGGATTTCACAGGCTTGTGTGGACCTTGTTTGAGTCTTGTGGAGTGCACCATATTTATTCAACTGGAGGAACTCTCATTTATATGCTTACAGATAAGGAGTATCCTTTGAGTGTTGGAACCTTGATGACAACAATCTCTGAAAGACTCTCAGTGCCACATGAAATTTCAGATTTGGCTTTAGAAGTTTAAAAAAGAAGTCTTGATCAGTGTGACACAACCTCAGTAGAATTAAGGCATATATCTACCAAGAGAACTTTCATGCAGTTTTAGGTTATTCCCATGTTTTGAGAAACTTGTGGATTTAAAAGAGGAATCACAAGTTTAGGGGAGGATTGCTGGGAATAGTTTTAGTCTAGATAACATTTTGCATTACTAGTATTAATATAGTTTAATATTAGTAGTAGTATTATTAGTTATAGTAGTGTTTGTACAGAAGTGAACAAACAAGTTTAGTACTAGTAGTGAAGATCAACACTGGTTGTATTGATAATGTTGATTGAAGATAAAGATCAAAGACGTATGAAACTATATTAGGGGATATTGTGAGTATATCTCTTAGGTTTAAATTATTCTAGTAAATCTTTACCTTGTAAAGGACTCCTTGTGTTATATAAGGAGGTCTTAGGTTAGTTGTAGATTATTATACATATTTCATATACGTTTTATATACTTCAAGATTGTAATCCTAACACTGCTTTTAAGTATTAATATTATCAGTAATAATATTGAAGTATTTGGTTTACATTCTCTGTGTAAAACCCGCATAAAATATAGAAGAACATTAATTATATGAAAACACAGATTAATTAAAACTTTATGATTAATTAATACACGACACGTATCATGAATATTTAATATATCAAGACAAGTATTACGTATATTAATTATTTATTTACGGAAAGTATTACGTATGTAAATTATTACACGATAAGTATTTATGTATAATACTTAAAACACGACAAGAATTAAAACGAGTTAAAACACGAACACACGTCACAAATAATAATACACGGGAATTGTTTAAAACACAAAAAACGAAACTAAGTATAAACGGGTGTTTGGACGGCATAAAAGAGAAAAGAACAAGAGGGCTTATAACCCGGCCATTAGGGAAAATAACATTCACACGAAAAATACATTTCTTTCATTAAACAAGTTTTCACAAAAATCAAACAACCCTAGCCTTGGTGTTCCTTTGGCTGCCGGATACATAAAAGTAAAAGGAGGGAAAAAACTTTTGATCATTAAATAAATTCGGGTATGGTCGTATTGTTCATCATGGATCTATACGTATTCGGTAAACACTAATCTTATATTTCTTACATTTTTATTCTTTTATTTATGGACTTATTTAATTAAACATGAAAACACATGATTTGAGTGATTAAAACGTGTAAAATATCGGGTTCGCTTCGGGTTCTGTTTGGTTTGGTCATGAAAACCAAGAGACTCCCCATGTGGGGAGCTCTCAGTGGGATTTATAAGCCACAGCCGCTGGCTATTTGGCTCGGTGGCTGGGCTCCTCTGTCGGTCGCAAGCAGGAAGACACCAACAGGGGAAACGTTGGTCGAGTAGTGGAAACTGAGAGCCTAGGCTCTCGGTGGGAATATTGAACAGGCAGCGGGAACCCGGCTAGGCCGGTGGCTGTTTTGGGCAGGTGACGACAAAACCACAACCGCAGTGGCTGTGGTGGTGTCGTTGTTCGAAGCAAGCCGAGACCACGGGATCTCGTTGAGGGATCAGTTCAGGGTTTGGGTACACAGGATTCACAAAAGGGTGTGTCTGGTTTTTAGTTTTGCTAGATTACATTATATTAATTCAGTTTGTTATATTAATATAAATCATGTTTTAATAAATTAAATCAAGACTTAGGATATAAATAATTATGTTATATAATTATGCATGAAATTAACATGGTCCCATTAATTAAATTTAACTTAGACTTATAATAATTATTTAATAGAACTATTCATGATAAATTACATGGCACATTTAATTAATTTAATTAAGAACTTAGCTTATTTATTTAATTACATTCTAATCATGGTTTAATTAAATTAATACTATACTTTCATTTAATTATATAATTATCAGTTATGGTAAAGTTTTATTAATATAAATCATGTTATATTATTAATTAATAATTACTTCTAAACTATGTATTATATTATTAATTACTTATGTTAGACTAATGTATTTATTTATTAATAAACTGTACTATATTATGACATTTAATAAACCATGACCTATATAATATATTTATTAAGCTTTAGCTTATATCTTATGCTTATTAAACAAGCTTATTACTAATTATGGAAACATGCTATTTACAAAAACATAATATTTATGGAAATATGCTATTTATGGAAACATACTAATTATGAAAACTTTATATTTTTGGAACTTTCTATTTTTGGAAACTTACTATTTATGGAAACTTATTATTTATGGAAACTTGCTATTTTTGAAAAGTTACTATATATGGAAACCTACTATTTTTGGAAAGTTACTATATATAGAAACCTACTATTTTTAGAAAGTTACTTATTATGAAACATCAAGTATAATAACACATAAAACATGAAATACGTTAATTTAGAACACATGAAATACTAAGAAACACATGATGAAAAATGAAACAGTAAAACAAGTCAAGAACATGTAATACAAGTCCAGAACAAGTGAAACAAGTCAAGAACAAGTAAAGTAAACTCATAATCAGTAAATTATACATTAAACATACAACTCATTCACGTCCTTTATTATGTAGCACTCGTGAAGTCGGAGTATTTACTTTCCGCTTTCATCTTCATTTCGTTACTGGACATAAGGTACAGATATTCCGTCCTTCAGTAAGGACATTCTCTTTCTATGATTAGGATTCCCCGTTTGCTGCCATATGTTTTCCCCAGTAATTTACATGTCATAAAACTTTTCAGTAATTACTATGTTATCATTTTAAACAGCCTGAGCTATATATATGCGTGACCATGTCCACCTAATTATGGAGGTATCATAACCATAATACTTGAGGCACCGGTGTTATGACTCTTCCGCGACGAGAGTGATTACTCGCGGCGTCCCTTTTAGTTATTGGCCATTATTATTATCATCATGTGGGGCGTATGGGTGTATCCTAGTACATATTTGCAGATTTACACGGTGACTGTGGTGTGTGCTCTACATCCATCACATGGAGCTGATCCCTCCACCCAGACTAATATAATTAGAGGCAACCCTTCTAATTACATGACGAGGTAACCCCTCTATGTATTCATGCACGTTGATACCTTCATGACCTATATGGGCTCTTTGGCATTTAAATTACATTTTTATGAATAAACATAAGACTTTTCAGTATAAACATGAACATAAGACTTTTCAGTATAAACATGAACATAAGACTTTTTAGTATAAATCTGCTTTTAAAATAACCTCTAGGTTTTCCAGGACTTACACATATTCCGCTGCATTTCCCATTATTTTGCTTATGTTTTAGTTATTCTTATCATGTCATTATATCTGTTCACTGAGCGTCTTGCTCAACCGTATATTTTTCTTTCCATGACCCAAACGACAGGTACCCGAGGACAGACTTCAGCATGGAGAGGACGTGCATAGGATGGGAGCTACCTTATACTTCTTTTCCTTTTGCACTTCATTTACTATATGCATGTTTTGAGTTTATGTTTGGGAGCCAATCCTTGATTCCGGTTTTCCTTTATGGTCATTTATGTTTTTAAGACATATTACCTTATACTTCTTTTCCTTTTGCACTTCATTTACTAGTGGGTAGTCACCAGGATTTTCCTAAAACAATGTTTGTTACATTCCATGTAACGATAATCATATTTTTTAGTACTGTTGATCCTTACTCCCGATGTTTTCGTTAAAGTTTTGACTAGTATGGATTGGACCACAGCCATCCCTATTTAGTCCCACGTTGTTAATTTCTATCCATGATGTTTTCCTTGAATTTGACAAGTATGGATTGAACCATAGTCATCCATACTTAGTCACATGTCCTTTTTCTTCGAATTTTGTGGATTGAACCATAACCGTCCACACCAGTCAATGTTAAATCTCTGTTGATTATGCTTTTATGTTCTTTATGACAACTACGTTTTCATACTCTTATGTTGATTTCGTTTCATGTTGATTATGTTTCATGCCTCCTTATGTTGATTATGTTTTCGTCATATTGATTATGCTTCCATGCTAGACATTGATGGATTTCATTTAATCATGCTTTCATGATAGTCATGGTTGATTTTCATTAATCATGCTTTCATGCTGATCATCGTTGAATTTCGTTTAATCATACTTTTGTGTTTTTCTATGCAACCAGAATTATGCCTACGTTGGAATTGCTAGGCTATCATGTTGCTCGCTTCAGTTCGGTTTTCTAAACCGTTTAATCAGTTATTTTATTTAAAATCATGTCAGATGGTTGACACCCATACCGATAATCTCATGTGCGTTCCATGTGTACTCCATGTACCATATTCCACGTGTACTCCATGTTCCGTATCCCATGTGTACTACACATACCGTAGTCCATGTGTATTTCACTTACAATACTCCATGAGTATTCGCTAGTCGATTCTCAATCATCTCAGGCGTATTCCACTTACCGATATTCTACAAGATGCTGACGTTGCTCATAATTTGGAGATTCTACAATATGCTGATGCTGCACGTAATTTGGAGATTCTACAAGATGAAGACGAAGGCGTTAGATCGAAACGACCAGACGAGAAATATACTTCACCCACCAGATGCTACCATCCCATTCCCTGTTTTTACCTTCTCAGTTAAATGTCATGAGTTACTCAGCTGTTCTTTCAAGCATAAAAGTGGGAACCGGTACCCAATCGGCCACTCAGCAGAATAGTTACATGAATCACGGTCGTGATAACGACCGTCATGAAATGACAAACAAGACGATAATGACCACTACCATGACAACAACTATTTCGGCAATAACAACAGAACTCCGGTAACGGACGTAACCAGAAGTAAAGGTTAGCAGCCCAACTGACTCGCCAACTCTGGCATTATAACCAAAATTTTCAACTTCATTCGTTTTCACACCTCGAGACACATGTGGAGACATCCGTCAAGACACATGCCTCATGTATATTTCAAAGGACACATGTCAAGACATCTGTCAAGACACACGTCTCACGTATATTTCTGAAGACACATGTCAAGACATCCGTCAAGATACATGTCTCAAGTATAATCTCTGAAGACACATGTCAAGACACCAGTTAACACATATGTCATACGCATATTTCCTCAAGACACGAGTCAAGACACATGACTCACGTATGTCTTTTGAACCAGACCCTCAGTACTTCAGGGTACCCTCCAAGGGGTATACCCATTGTAATACCCCACTTTGATAAGTGGATCGTTACATAATAATTATGGCGTGTCATCAAAGCATGCAAAGTAATATGTCCTAAAACATAAATGACTATAAGGGTAAGCCGGAATCAAACATCGGCCCCAAACATAAACTCAAAAGATGCATAAAGTGAATGAAACGCAAAAGGAAAAGAAGTATAAGATATCTCCTATCCTAAGCACGTCCTCTCTATGCTCGAGTGTGTTCTTGGGTACCTGTCGTTTGGGACATGGAAAGAAAATATACGACCGAGCAATACGCTCAGTGAATGGATATAATGACAATGAAATGAGTAGCATAAACATAAGCAAAGTATGAATTGAACGTATGAAATGATAGTGCAGCGGAATAATGTAAGTCCTGGAAAACCTGGTGTATATTTTATAGACTGGTTTATATTTTGAAAATACTTATGTTTATATCGTATAAACTGTATTTTAAATATACCCAAAAGCCCATATAGGTCTTGAGGTATCACCGTGCATGAATACATAGAGGGGTGACCTCATCATGCAATTAGAGGGGTTGCCTCTAATTTATATTAGTCTGGGTTGGAGGGATCAACTCCATGTAACGGATGCAAGGCACACACCGTAGTTACCATGTAATCTTGCTAAACTTGTCCTATGATGCACCCATTCTCCCCACATGTTAATAATAAAATAGGCCAAATAACTAAAAGGGCCGCCACGAGCAATCACTCTCACCGCGGAAGAGTCATAACACAAATACCTCTAGTGTTATGGTTATGGTGCCTCCATAACTAGGTGGAACTGGCATGCATGTATATAGCTCAGGCAATCTAAAATATTAATCATATAATAATTGTTTGGTTTAAGTAAACTACTGGGGAAAACAGATGGCTGCAAACGGGGAATTTAAGTATAGGAAGAGAGTGTCCTTACTGAAGGACGTAATATCCATACCTTGTGTCCAGTAATGAGGATGAGAACGAATACGGATAAATTACTCCGACTTCACGATAACTACATAATAAAAGGGACATGAATGAGTTGTCTGTTTAACTTATACCTACTAATTATTAGTTTAGTTAACGTGTTCCTAACTTGTTTTATTTGTTCTTGTCTTGTTTTATTGTTTCATGTTTAATCATGTGTTTCTTAGTATTTCATGTGTTCTAAATTAGTGTATTTCATGTTTTATGTGTTATAGTACTTGTGGTATCATAATGAGTAACTTTCTAAAATAAACAGGTTTCTATATGTAGTAACTTTCCAAAAATAGCAAGTTTCCATATATAGTATGTTTCCATAAATAACATGTTTCCATAATTAATAATAAGCTTATTAAATAAGTAAAATGGTATAAGCTATAGTTCTAATAAGCATATTATAAGCCATGACTATTATATAGTAAAGTTTAATAATATTTAATACTTAGTCTTAATTTATGATTATTAATTAATAATAATAATACATGATATTATAAGTAATTATTAATTAATAATATTACATGATTATGTTAATTAAACTTTACCTTAAGTGATTATTATATAATTAAATTAAATCATGTTATTAATTTAATTAAACCTTGGTTAAATAACAAGAATTAATTAAGCTATCTTCTTAATTAATTATCTATACATAACTTATATCATGAATAAATATTTTAACAATTATTATAACCTATAGTGTTTAAATAAAATGGCCACGTAAATTATTTCATGAAATGCCCAATTTAATTATAACCTAAGTCTTGTTGTTAAATTATTTTAATTAAATCATGTAGTATTAATTAACAAAGTTAATTAATAATTATAACATAAGGTTTTTAACAAAACTTTATCCAAATAGCCCTTTGTATTTTCGTGTACCCGAGCCCCTAATCCCGAGCCTACCGAGACACCCGTCTCGGTCTCACATAACAAAATCAAACAAAACACCAAACCAACAACCACAGCCATCGGCTGTGGTTGTTAGCCGGTGGCCAACAGCCTTGGGCTGCTGCCACTGCTAGCCACAGGGTTCCCATCGGTTGTACCGGGTTCCCCCTACCGTGACCATAGTACCCACTGAGAGCCCCATGGCTCTCGGTTCCCATTGTTTGCCCAACAGTTCCCACTGTGGGGTTGTTGGGTGTTGCGGCTGACCTTAGAAAAACACCACTACCCCCTTATGGGGTGTGGCTGGTTGTGTAAGAAGGTCATCGAGAGTCCTAAGACTCTCGATTTGTGTGCACAGCCGAGCCAACCAACACCAAAACCCGTTCATTCCATGTTTTAGTCTTTTACATATGCATGTCATTATTATTAATTGAATCTAACACATGAATTAATAATAAAATGAAAGGATTAAGGTTTTGATAATAACGTATACGTGATGATAAAAGGTTTAAGAACACGAAAACAAACACTTAACCAATTCAAAATCAAAAAAGCTTTTTCTCTCCTTTTTCTTTTGTCAAAATCGGCGGCTACAAGGAGGTGGCTAGGGGTTTTTAGTTTTCTTGAAAAATGTGACAAATGAAAAGTGTGCTTAATTTTCCCTGACATGTAATTTTCCAAATGGGTCGGGCCAAAGGCCCTTCCTCTTTTCTTTCTTTTACCCGCCGGCCTACACACGCATATACATTGTTTTCGTTTTTCGTGTTTAAATATTTATTGTGTAGGTTCGCAATTTAAATTCTCGTGTTTTGTTCTTGTTACGTTTTTAAGTATCACACGTAAATACTTATCGTGTATTAATACTAATATTAATGTACGTTATACTTGTAGTAATTAATTAATATACGTAATATTTATATTAAATGTTCGTGATACGTTGTAATATCCCGAACTTGACGTCATTATTATATCCTAACTATGTAACATATTTTTAATTTCTAAGTAATGACGAGTATTATTATATTTGATGGTTTTAGTTGAAACCGATAATGTGTGACTATAATTAATTGTTGTGATGATTGAAGAGTACTAATAGTGATCGCGATGCCAATGAATGCCCAAATATTATATTTTAGTATCGATTATTTCGATATTTGATATTTTTGAAATTTTTATTTCATTACGTATTAAGTCGAGTCGAACTTTATTATTTCGTTTTGTGTGCGTTTAATTATTAAAACGAACGATTTAACAAACGAGATTTATATTTTTATGAACCTTGGATGAAACCCGACTCTCGTAAATATTTATAAAATTGACTGGAAGTCATTTCTCGCTTTTTAACTAATATTTATATTTTAGTCCACAAGAATGCACCAATTGCAAAATCTATCCTCCACCCACCATATATAAACCTCAAAATAAACACACACAACACAAATCACCAACAACTTCACTCTCTCTCTCTCTCCCTTTGTTTTACCGTCCAAACCACCACCACAAACCACCATGGATTTTGATTTTGAGCTTGATTCAAGACAATCTAACAAAAGACCCATCCTTATAATCTTCTTGTGATCATTTTGATCTAAGAAAATCCCACATGCAAGAACATTTCATTCTTTTAAAGATTTTGATGATGATTAAGTGTTTGATCCATTTTTAAGGTAGTGGTATGGTGTTATTATTATTATAATTGATTTTAAAAGTGTTGCATGTTATATTTTTGATATGAGTTTTGAAAGGATGGATCATGCAAGTGATTTAGGGATGAATGGAGATGTTATAGATGATAGGTATAGCATATTTGAAGTGTTGATGTTGATAAAAATGGGTCAAAATGGTTGTTGGTATGATTTTAAAGAGTCATTTTACATCAGTAGGTTTAAGGCTATTTTTCGTACATTAACTGTTGATTAAAGTTTGATATTATTAGATATTGTTGTAGTAGTCGCCGAGACGCTCGTTTCGATATAAGATAGAGCTTTTAACTCCAAACGAGTCAAAAGTTATGCTAGTTTGATTATTCGTGTACCGCGAGACGAGTATTGACACAATACGAAATTGTTGTCAATATTTGGATCAAATCTCGGGGACTATAAGTTGAGTTTTAAAACTGATCAAAGGATGTTGTTAGGTTCTAAACTTAGCATTTTGAGTCTATTTTCAAAGTCAAGTGGCGATTTTGTAAATGGAAATGTTTAACAAGGTCAAAATGGTTTTACGATGCAAGTGTGCAAACTGTCCGGTTTTTAATGTCTAAAGATGTATCGAGCAGGTGGTTCTAAAATGTTAATCATTTGATGAAATTTAAACTGAGTCTTCTACAGATTATAAATGAGTTTGTCACCAAGTTTCGTCGAAAACGGAGTTGTTTAGGTATGGTAAAACAGCGTGTACTTTTGGCAAGTACCGGCTGAGTATTATTGGGAGGTACTTAACCTCACGTCATAAATTTAAGACGAGAGGCTAATCTATTAGCTTCTCAAAGTTTTAAAAGGAGATAAGTCTTATGTGTGAGTGTATATTCTGAGATTGGAGACCCATTTAGGGTACTTGAACCGTATTGATTTGGCATCTTAAGATGGATCAATATCGAAGGTGCTAGTCTTGGAAAGCTAGTACATATTGTGGGGTTTAGAAAGAAATCACTTGCATTGATTGGTTATGTCTATGTAGATACTATTTTGAGTCATTGATTTTATTATAATAAGTATGATTTGAAGTACATAAGTATGTGGCTAAGCACGCACCTTATTTGTTAGGTGACGGCTTTTGATGTGTATATATTTGGGAGACATCTTCACTTTGGCGATCACTACTACTACTAGCTTCGTATCCTATCTAAGATAAGTCTATAGCCTCACTTTTACACTATTTTGTAAATGGTTTTTAAACCCGCGAGGGGGAATACATGTTTTTTATAAACTTGGAACACAAGTCTTTTATGGTATGCTTGTCCCTCTATGAATGGACCCGTGGTTGCCTTTAAATTGCATTAGGTGATTGCCTTTGTTAAAGCCTCAATTATGGACTGTTAATTAACCTATGATGGGTTAACCGCTAGTACAATCAATAGATCTATGGGGGAAGCCGCCCCGGTTCAGTTTGTGTGGACTTGTCACAGAAGCTTAGGCCCGACCTCCACACTGTTTGAACATATTGTATTGATAAGTCAGGTATACGGTAATGTACCAATAATCTAGAGGTAATGACAATTAATAAATCTCCTGTCTTATCAGACCTCTAAAGGGAGTGTCTATGGGCTCGGTTCCATGAGCTTAATGCAATTTATGCTATATACAATTATTATTGTTGATGCAAATTATTAGTCGATGCTTGTTAAGCATGCCACAAACTTATAATCCTTGCTTGTGTTCAAACGATTTGTAAAACCTATAGACTTGCTCAACCTTTGTGTTGATGATTTTACACATGTATTTCAGGTAATCAAGATGGATAACAGCGGAGCATGTGAGGAGGAAGTTGGTGCTTACTTGTCTATATCTTTGTTTACTTTTCCATCCTTTGAAATCAATAAACTGCTTTTAAGCATTTAATGTATTGTGATTTGGTAACGGTTTTTGGGACCAACGCTACTCTGATTTTATAAATATTGGGATGGGAAACTTTTTAGACAAGATTTGTATATTATTTTAACGTCTCATTTGAGGTCGTTGTCTATGATTGTGTGCGATGTGCTATTAGTAGCGCCCCAATGTGGTATTCCGCTGCGTGGTAATTTGGGGGTGTTACAAATTGGTATCAGAGCCACAAGTTATAGAGAACTAGGTCGATTTTGAAAATGTCCTAAACTATAACTTTTGGTATGTTTTAAAAGGTTTTAAGCACGCAACTACTCCGCATGGCTCCGGTAAGGCTATTCTTGTATTACTTTTTATTGATTGTGATGATGTGATACTATGTGTATGTAGCAATGGTAGTATGTATATGTTTGCATATACTATGGTATTTAAAGGCATTGCACGCGAAGCAATGTTCCTTGAATGATTATCGTACATTCTATAATACGGTTTTGTACGGGAATTTGGTTTCACTGCCAATCACCGATATTGATAATTATGTATTATCTGAATACAATGAAACTCATTTGATACTTTGAGTATGTATATATGGTTTCGTAACCTATCGGATATCGAATTGTTTAAGTTCGATTGTTATCATCGTATCATGACGTGCCATTTTTGGACATCTTCTTTCGAAATGTAATTGATAAATGCGATGTTCGTGTTTTCGTTACTGCTTATGATTTTGAAGAATAATTTATCCGAGGCGATATCTCCTACTTAATGCGACGTGTGATAAAATTTTATATGACCACGTTTTATTGGCGAAAAGGAGTATGCCAATGTTGGACTTAAGATATATATATCCTAATCAAATATATATAGTTTGGGTACAACAATGATATGCTCGTAGTAGTCATTCGGTTGAGTGACTTATTACTGTGTATCTAAATGGAATGGAACATTTAGATATATAGATTTTAACTCGCCCAACTAAGAGTCGTTTAAGGTTGTCTTATTTAAATGGATTAGGACATTTGAATAAGAAAATTTTAAAACACTGGACCTTAGATTGTCGTGTTTTCCTTATTCATATGGAATGGACGTTTGAATACAGAAATCACGATGTAAGTTTATTGACACCTTGTATTTACTACGGTATTTTGATATGATATCGTGTTGAGAGGTAGTAATGCTTGAGTAGGTTGACTTATAATCGTTTTGTTGAATTGGATTAGGACGCCTTTTCATTTGAACAAGAAAGTTATAAGTACCCGAAACATAAGTTTATAAAATCTTGTATACATGAAAGGGGACGCCTTTTGATGTAGACACGGAGTTTTAAATGAGTGGGCCCAAGTATGTCTGGCTCGATTAGTGGATGTTTGGGTGTGCGTACGTCTTCCTTCGAATTGTATTTCGTTGGTAAGAATCGTTCGGTGCCATCGTCATTATGATGATCCCCGACTATCATCTATGTACGAGTAACCCGTTGGACTTCTCTCGAGTTATGATTTATTTCGATGGACCATTTCTAATGCGTCTCGATGATCGTGAGCTTTATAAGCAGATTTCTAAGAACCGTTGACCGTTCCGAGAATAGGCGACTTGTTTAAGCATCACCAGGATTTATGCATGTACTTGTGGATTGACTAAGGATCAAGTTATCAACGACAACTTATCATGGATATGAAGATTTTGTAATTCTACTTGCTACTATCGAAGGGTAACCGAATACTTTTCTTGATGACGAAACTCTTGGGGCTAGTATGACGAACTAAACAAGGAAGATGATGCATCACCTTGAGCACTGAAGTAGAAACTATCAAGACACCTCTATATGATGAATGATGAAGTAGAAGGATGCCTTTATATGATGAACACTGGAACAGAAGTTAGTGGGACACATTTGGTATGCTGAGCATTGGAGCAGAAGCTGTTGATATGCCTGATATGTTGTGAATCTTCGCCAATGGACCGAATTTCTTAATGATTGGAATTAATAAATTCGTTATCACTCGAGGAGTACGCTGTAGCTGACACCACACGTGAGAAGGCTTTAGAAGTTGAATTGTATTATCAAGGGTTCATTCAAGGTTTTCTCGATGACCAACGGTGGAGATCTATATTGGATGTTTATGTTGGACCTTTCTTTTTATGTATTTATATGGTGTGTGATCTACTCTAATGATCGTAAGTTGTGAGAACTTTAGACGGCATTATCCGATGACGTCCGATCATGTAGAACACATATTATGTAATAACTTTTTGACTTTCAACGACGATGTTTATTGAGTCTTTGACTGCGTGTGGAGCGGAAGTGAGATTGTGTCTTTGAATTATCTTTTGAGTATGGATCCGAGTGTGAGCACACTCCGATGACGAAAATATTTTTCTTGTTAGTTCTTTTTGATGTGTGTCCATGGCTATCCGGCCAATGGATATCCGTTAATTTGAAACCTTCCTTTTGAATGGACTTACCCGAAAAATCCTGTCATTTGTTCTTGTCATTGAATGAGCTTCAGGTAATTCATAAAATTTTCATGTGTCGAGCTTGAAGGAGTGATTGGTGGATATGGATTTATTCATCCCCTTTTGGTGAGATACAGCTTGACGATAAGTTGTGTTTTGTAAGAAGAACCAGTGGAGATCGTGGATCAAGGTTCAAGTGGGATCGTGAGAGTTTCTTTAAAAGAAAGTTCCCTTATCTTTCCTAGTGGAACGCAATACGAATATGAGGCGAGGTGAGCGCCGGGACGTCGCTCCTTTAAGGTGGTGAGGATGTAATTTCCCAAACTTGACGTCATTATTATATCCTAACTATGTAACATATTTTTAATTTCTAAGTAATGACGAGTATTATTATATTTGATGGTTTTAGTTGAAACCGATAATGTGTGACTATAATTAATTGTTGTGATGATTGAAGAGTACTAATAGTGATCGCGATGCCAATGGATGCCCAAATATTATATTTTAGTATCGATTATTTCGATATTTGATATTTTTGAAATTTTTATTTCATTACGTATTAAGTCGAGTCGAACTTTATTATTTCGTTTTGTGTGCGTTTAATTATTAAAACGAACGATTTAACAAACGAGATTTATATTTTTATGAACCTTGGATGAAACCCGACTCTCGTATATATTTATAAAATTGACTGGAAGTCATTTTTTGCTTTTTAACTAATATTTATATTTTAGTCCACAAGAATGCACCAATTGCAAAATCTACCCTCCACCCACCATATATAAACCTCAAAATAAACACACACGACACAAATCACCAACAACTTCACTCTCTCTCTCTATCCCTTTGTTTTGCCGTCCAAACCACCACCACAAACCACCATGGATTTTGATTTTGAGCTTGATTCAAGACAATCTAACAAAAGACCCATCCTTATAATCTTCTTGTGATCATTTTGATCTAAGAAAATCCCACATGCAAGAACATTTCATTCTTTTAAAGATTTGATGATGAACAAGTGTTTGATCCATTTTTAAGGTAGTGGTATGGTGTTATTATTATTATAATTGATTTTATAAGTGTTGCATGTTATATTTTTTATATGGATTTTGAAAGGATGGATCATGCAAGTGATTTAGGGATGAATAGAGATGTTATAGATGGTAGGTATAGCATATTTGAATTGTTGATGTTGATAAAAATGGGTCAAAATGGTTGTTGGTATGATTTTTAAAGAGTCATTTCACATCAGTAGGTTTAAGGCCATTTAAAAGGAGATAAGTCTTATGTGTGAGTGTATATTATGAGATTGAAGACCCATTTAGGGTACTTGAACCGTATTGATTTGGCATCTTAAGATGGATCAATATCGAAGGTGCTAGTCTTGGAAAGCTAGTACATGTTGTGGGGTTTAGAAAGAAATCACTTGCATTGATTGGTCATGTCTATGTACATACTATTTTGAGTCATTGATTTTATTATACTAAGTATGATTTGAAATACTTAAGTATGTGGCTAAGCGCGCACCTTATTTGTTAGGTGACGGCTTTTGATGTGTATATATTTGGGAGGCATCTTCACTTTGGCGATCACTACTACTACTAGCTTCATATCCCATCTAAGGTAAGTCTATAACCTCGCTTTTAAACTATTTTGTAAATGGTTTTTAAACCCGCGAGGGGGAATACATGTTTTTTATAAACTTGGAACACAAGTCTTTTATGGTATGCTTGTCCCTCTATGAATGGACCCGTGGTTGCCTTTAAATTGCATTAGGTGATTGCCTTTGTTAAAGCCTCAATTATGGACCGTTAATTAACCTATGATGGGTTAACCGCTAGTACAATTAATAGATCTATGGGGGAAGCCGCCCCGGTTCAGTTTGTGTGGACTTGTCACAGAAGCTTATGCCCGACCTCCACACTGTTTGAACATATTGTATTGAGAAGTCAGGTATACGGCAATGTACCAATAATCTGGAGGTAATGACAATTAATAAATCTCCTGTCTTATCAGACCTCTAAAGGGAGTGTCTAAGGGCTCGGTTCCATGAGCTTAATACAATTTATGCTATATACAATTATTATTGTTGATGCAAATTATTATTTGATGCTTGTTAAGCATGCCACAAACTTATAATCCTTGCTTGTGTTCAAATGATTTGTAAAACTATAGACTTGCTCAACCTTTGTGTTGATGATTTTACACATGTATTTCAGGTAATCAAGATGGATAGCAGCAGAGCATGTGAGGAGGAAGTTGGTGCTTACTTGTCTAAATCTTTGTTTACTTTTCCATCTTTTGAAATCAATAAACTTCTTTTAAGCATTTAATGTATTGTGATTTGGTAACGGTTTTTGGGACCAACGCTACTCTGATTTTATAAATATTGGGATGGGAAACTTTTTAGACAAGGTTTGTATATTATTTTAACGTCTCATTTGAGGTCATTGTCTATGATTGTGTGCCATGTGCTATTAGTAGCGCCCCAATGTGGTATTCTGCTGCGTGGTAATTTGGGGGTGTTACATACGTGTCATATATTAATTAATCATGAAGTTTTAATTTGACCGTGTTTTCATGCATTTAATGTTCTAAGGTATTTTAAAGAGGGTTTTACAACTCTTCCCCTCTAAAGGAATAATTCATCATCGAATTAGAGATACGATAAGCTTAAAGGACATACACGTGACGTGGTTGAAAAGAACATATCTGAATTATGGAAGTAAAAGAGGATAAGAAGTCCGGATGGACTCCTCCGTTCCCAAGTGGATTCCCGCTCGGGATGGTTCCTCCAAAAAATCTTGACGAACGGAATAATCTTGATCTTCATGACCCCGTCTTGTCGATGCGGAAAAGTTTCTGGTTTATAAACGTAAGATTGATCCTCATGAATTTGATCGAGTGGATAAGGAGTAACGTGCAAGGATAAATGAAACATTACGATGCGAAAGAACCGGGAATAAATGACATAAGTAACCTCTGAGCAATGATACGCAAGACATATAAGAAACGTAGTACTTGAACAATTGTGAACGTGATACGTGAACAATTGTGAACGTGATACGTGAACAATTGTGAACGTGATACGTGAACAATTATGAACGTGATACGTGGAGATATGGTGAAAGTAATATGTAGAACGTATGGTGAACGTGATACGTGAAACATATCGTGAACGTGATATGAGAAACGTAGAGTTGCGAAACATATCATGGACGTGCGATAATTGAGGAGGTAACGCTAAACGATACGAGATGAGACGCGAAATATGACATGAAACGTCTGTCTAAGGATGGAAATTTGTGCTAAGCTTAAGTGTGGTCTCCCAAGCTTCCTGCAGATCTTTCCAAAATGAAAAATGCAACGTAAGTCGTAAGATGAAATAGGATCATGAACGTGAACAACGTCATGAACGTGAGTGCGAAAAGCAAATCGTGAAATGGAATAAGGACATGAACACGTACAAGGTCGTGAACGCGAACTTGAGACGTAACTACGAGCGTCAACATAAACGTAAAAGTGAACGCGAACATAATTTCTAGCTGATATGATTGTTGACGGAATACCGTGAAATCGTACGATTTCTTGCTGAACTCCCTGTAGACTTGCTAACTACGTAATTCTTTCGGATGAAAGAGAACGTGTAGGCTAGTTTAAATGGTCGGACGACGCCCCAGATAGCACTATGCTTCTTCTGAACCTGCGGTGGTCCAGTAAAAAAATCCATGGAGATCTTGTCCACTTCTATTCAGTAATTTCTAATGGTTGGAAATAAACTATCAGCATGTTGGCATTCTATCTTAATCTGCTGGTATGTCAGGCATTCAAATATGAACATAACTGCATCTTGTTTCACACCGTCCCACCAAAATGGTTTGGGATTATGGTACATTTTGCAGAACTGGATACATAGAAGTTGGAAGATTATGGGTCTCGGTCAATTAGACCTCTCTTAGCATAGGATCCTCTGGAACACATAATTTAATGTAGGATTATCTCCTTACGCGTATGCTTAGTCATGATAAAATTAACCGTGAGAAACAATGTGATTCAGCGTGTCGATGTAATCAACCAAAATTCGCACAGGAAAATTTCAGTGTAAATTTCTTCTGTCATAAAATTTCTAACATAAAGCGAAGATGGTCTTCGTGATCTTCTCTAGACTTAGAGGAGGTCGGAATTTTAGCAATGAACAAAATGCCGAATTGTCCAGAATTCATGAAAACTCGATGACTCAAGTCCATAATTAATGTCGGGCATTCGTGAGACCAAAAGGCGTAACCACGAATTCATACTGATCATAGCGTGTGCGAAAAGCAGTCACGGAAATGTCCTGCTCTTCCACTCGCCATTGATGATAGCCGGAATCGTAAATCGACCTTGGAATGTGTTTAGAGTCTGGTAGTTGATCGGATAGATCATTAATACTTAGGAGGGAATAACTATTATGAATGGTGATCCTGTTCAATTTACGGTAATTGATTCATAACTCCATGCTACCGTCCTTCTTCTTTGATAACCAGAACTGGCGCAACTCAGGGTGATACACTCGGGGAATTAAAATCTCGTTCCAGCAACTCTTGCGGTTGTTCCTCCAACTCCTTGAGCTCAATGACAAACTTCACTTCACGAATGGGTGGTATACTGGGTAGTTCTTCTGGAAATACATATGGGGGTTCTGAAACGATCGGCTAGTTATGAATAGAGGGAAACTTCAAAAGTTGTGTCATAACTGGTAGCTAGAAGATCTTCATAGCCATAGGAAATAAATGAGCACGTGCTTGTAAAGCAGAGAAATTGTACATATTTTCCTGGTGGAAAACCATGATGAATGTATTCAGGAGTCTGAACATCGCTGAATACAATCTGATATGAAGGGCGATCAATCATAGCGCGACGTGCTGTTAATCAATCCATAATCAGAATCACATCATACTCGCATCTGTCTAAGGAAAGTGTATTAGCATAAAGGATCTTGTCGCCAAACTGAAATGAAAGCTCTTATATACATGGGTGATACAACGATGTCTTTTATGGACTTGAAATATATGTAATTATGATCGAAAAATGAAGGTGCCATGTCAATACATGACGTAAACGTGGTAGATCACACTGAGTGTGTTTCACCCGTCTCATACAGAATGAACACCGCGTGTCCCAAAACATGAAAAATACGTCAGCGATGGTACTGGGATTTTAGTGGCCTGATTAGCACATGGCTCAACAGTATGGGTATACCCCTTGGAGGGTACCCTGAATTACTGAGGCCTAGTTTAGAAGTTATGCATGAGTTGTGTGTCTTGACTCATGTTTTAAGGAATATACGTATGACATGTGTCTTGACTAGTGTCTTGACATGTGTCTTCAGATAATACACGTGAGACATGTGTCTTGACTGATGTCTTGACATGTGTCTCCAGATGTGAAAATGACTAGAGTTTAAAGTCTTAGGTTATTATGCAAGGATTGGCGGATCGGTTGGACTGCTGACCCGTTGTATTTCTGATCATGCCTGTCACCGGAGTTTTCATCGTTTGCAAGGTATATATTGTCACGGTAGTTGTCACTACCTCCTTTTCTGTCAGTTCCATGACGTCATTATCATAACGGTGATTCATGTAACTATTCAGCTGAGTGGCCGGCTGGTACCGGTTCCCACTCATATGCCTGAACAGATAACTGAATGACGTGTGACATTTAACTAAAAAGGTAAGGACATAGATTGTGATGGAAATCATCTGGTGGTGAAGCATCTTTCTCGTCCGATCTTTTCGATCTAACGCCTTTGTCTTCGTCTTGTAGGATCTCCATGTTGTGAGCAGCATCAGAATCTCGTAGGGTCTCCAAATTATGAGCATCATCAGCATTTTGTAAAATCTCCAATTTATGAGCGGTATCAACATCTTGTATAATATCAACAAGTGAAATACGCCTGAGATGATTGAGAATCGACTAGCAAATACTCGTAAAATATTATAAGTGAAATACACATGGATTACGGTACGTGTAATGCACATGGGATACGGTAATGGAGTACACGTAGAGTACGGTACATGGAGTACACATGGAATATGGTACATGGAGTACATATAAATTGCACATGAGATGATCGGTATGGGTGTCAATCATCTGACATGCTTTTAAAGGAACTAATTTATTAAATGGTTAAACAACCGAACTGAAATGAGCAACATGATAGCCTAGCCCTTCCAGCATAGACATAACTTTGGTTGCACAGAGAAACACAAACGTATGATTAAACAAAATTCAACGATGATCAACATGAAAGCATGATTAATAAAAACCAACCATGACTATCATGAAAGTAGGATTAAATGAAATCCATCAATGTATAGCATGAAAGCGTAATCAACATGGTGAAAATGTAATTAACATAAAAAGGCATGAAACAAAATAGGCATGAAAACATAATCATGATAGTATGAAAACCTAGTTGTCATAAAGAACATGCAAACGTAATCACAGAGATTTAACATTGGCTGGTGTGAACTGCTATGGTTCAGTCCACAAAATTTGAGGAAAAGACATGTGACTAAGTATGGATGATTATGGTTCAATCCATACTTGTCAAATTTCAAGAGAAAAATATCATGGATAGAATTTAACAATCATGGGACTAAATATGGATGGCTGAGGTCCAATCCATACTAGTCAAAACTTCAATGGAATATGGCTATTATACATCTATCTGACAGTTTAAAAGACGAACAAAGTAAAATGATTAATCTGTTAGAAACACAGGATAAACATAAGAGATGCATGAAATAGTTTATGAAGGCATAGCCGACGAAAATTTGACATGAGCAAGGGTGAACGCGTATGGGTCGGTTCACAAAACAAAATTCGAATGAAAAGCACATGCGACTAAATATGGTCAGTCCTGTCCTAACCATTACTTAGTCAAAAACTTAACAGAAAGCAAGGATACATGAAATGAATAAATGAAAATCAACTGTCAGGTTAGGAAGACGCTGGTGACTACCCACTAGTCACATGTCAAGTTTTTAGAGCCTACAGGTCGAAACCTTGGGCTCTGATACCATAATTATAACATGTCACTTTGATAAGTGGACCGTTACATGATAATTATGACGTGTCATCAAAGCATGCAAGGTAATATGTCCTAAAACATAAATGACCATAAGGGTAAGCCGGAATCAAACATCAGCCCCCAAACATAAACTCAAAAGATGCATAAAGTAAATGAAGTGAAAAAGGAAAAGAAGTATAAGATATCTCCCATCCTATGCACGTCCTCTCCATGCTCGAGTCTGTCCTTGGGTACCTGCCGTTTGGGACATGGAAAGAAAATATACGGCTGAGCAATACGCTCAGTGAATGGATATAATGACAATGAAATGAGTAGCATAAACCTAAGCAAAGTATGAAGTGAAAGTATGAAATGATAGTGCATCAGAATAATGTTAGTCCTAGAAAACCTGGTGTATGTTTTATAGACTGGTTTATATTATGAAAAGACTTATATTTATATCACAAAAACTGTATTTTAAATATGCCCAAAAGCCTATATAGGTCATGAGGTATCACCGTGCATGAATACATAGAGGGGTGACCTCATCAGGCAATTAGAGGGGTTTCCTCTAATTTATATTAGTCTGGGTTGGAGGGGTCAGCTCCATGTAACGGATGCAAGGAACACACTACATTTACCATGTAATCTTGCTAAACTTGTCCTAGGATGCACCTATTCGACCCACATGATAATAATAGAATAGGCCAAATAACTGAAAGGGACGTCACTCACCGCGGAAAAGTCATAACACCGGTGCCTCCAGTGTTATGGTTATGGTACCTCCATAACTAGGTGGAACTGGCATGCATGTATATAGCTCATGCAATCTAAAATATTAATCATCAAATTACTGTTTAGTTTAAGTAAACTACTGGGGAAAACAGATGGCTACAAACGGGGAATCCTAAGTATAGGAAGAGAGTGTCCTTACGGAAGGACGGAATATCCGTACCTTGTGTCCAGTAATGAGGATGAAAACGAATACGGATGAATTACTCCGACTTCACGATAGCTACATAATAAAAGGGACATGAATGAGTTGTCTGTTTCACTTATACCTACTGATTATTAGTTTACTTAACGTGTTCTTAACTTGTTTTGTTTCTTCTTGTCTTGTTTTATTATTTCATGTTTAATCATGTGTTTCTTAGTATTTCATGTGTTATAAATTAGTGTATTTCATGTTTTATGTGTTATAGTACTTGTGGTATCATAATGAGTAACTTTCTAAAAATAGCAGGTTTCTATGCATAGTAACTTTCAAAAAATAGCAGTTTTCATGTATAGTATGTTTCCATAAATAACATGTTTCCATAATTAAAAATAAGCTTATTAAATAAGTAAAATGGTATAAGCTATAGTTTTAATAAGCATATTATAAGCCAAGATTATTATATAGTAAAGTTGAATAATATTTAATACTTAGTCTTAACTTATGATTATTAATTAATAATAATAATACATGATATTATAAGTAACTATTAATTAAAAATATTACATATGTAACACCCCACTTTGATAAGTGGACCGTTAAGTATAATTATAGTGTGTCATCAAAGCATGCAAGGTAATATGTCCTAAAACATATATGACCAAAAGGGAAAACCGGAATCAAATATCGGTTCCCAAACATAAGCCCAAAACGTAAATAAAGGAAATGAAATGAGAAGGACAAAAAAAGTGTCCAAACAAGCATAAGTATATGAAGCCAAAAGGAGAAGAAGACTAAGGAAGCTTCTATCTTATGCGCGTCCTCCAAATGCTCAAGTCTGTCCTTGGGTACCTGCGGGTTTGGGACATGGAGAGGAAAGTAACGGCTGGGCAATACGCTCAGTGAACGGACATATAACATGATATGAATGATTGAAACATAAGTAAACACTGAAAAGCAGCAGAATAAGTGTAAGTCTTGGAAAACCTGAAACATGTTTATAAATTGGTTTATATTTCTACAAAACTTATGTTTATATCTGAAAGTTGTATTTTAATTTGCCAAAAGCCCATATAGGTCATGAAGGTATCAACTGGCATGAATACATAGAGGGGTGACCTCATCATGCATTAGAGGGGCGACCTCTAATTATACTGGTCTGGGTAGGAGGGATCAACTCCTTGTGAAGGATGTAGAGCACATACCACATTCACCATGAAAATACTGAAAAACATGTACTAGGATGCACCCATACGCCCCACTGGTAATACTGATAATGGCCAAGCTGAAAAGGGACGCCACGAGAAATCACTCCCTCGTAGAGGAGTCATAACACCGGTGCCTCAAGTATTATGGTTACGGTACCTCCGTAACTAGATGACATGGTCATGCATGTATATAGCTCAGGTATTTTAAAATAAACATAAGTATTACTGAAAATCTTGATAACATAAAAGTACTGGGGAAATAAGATGGCTGCAAATAGGGAATCCTAATGCATACGAAGGGAATGTCCATAAAGAATGATGGAATATCCGTACCTCGTGTACAGTAATGAAGTGAGAATGAAAGATGAAGGATCTACTCCGACTTCACAGATACTACATAAATAAGGGAAGTGAATGAGTTGTCTGATACTGTATACTTTACTGGTTCTGAATGTTCTTGGCTTGTTTAACATGTTCTTATCATGTTTTACTGTTTCATGTAATTTCTTGTAAATATTCATGGTTTCCATGTATTCTGATAACTGTATTTCATGTATTCATTTGTTATTATACTTGTTGTATCGTAATAAGTAACCTTCTAAAAATAAGAGGTTTCCATAAATAGTAAGTTTCTAAAAATAGAAACTTTCCAAAAATAGTAAGTTCCCATATTTAGTAATAAGCTTGATTAGTAAGTCCAAAATATAATCTAGAGTTTGAATAAGCATAATTTATAAGTCATGGTGTCATAATAAAATAAATACTAGTCTTTACATGATAATTATTAATTAATAATATAAAGCATGGTTTATTAAGGATTAATAACTAATAGTATAACTGGGTTAGTATTAATAAAACTTTACTATAAATCATACTTATATAATTAAATTAAGGTATTGTTTTAATTCAATTAAATCATGTCCATCATGTAGTAAAATAATTATAATATATGTTTCATGAATAATTATATCTGATAATTATATCTTAAGTTTCATGAATTATTTTATTAAAATAATTTTAACATAAGTCCATGGTAATTTAATTAATAATACATGTTAAATTAATTAAATAAAATCATTTAATAAAGTCCTTTACGTATACCCGAGCCTTAAATCCTGAGCCTACCGAGACACCCATGTCTCGGTCGCACTTAAACAATTCAAACAAAACAAAACCAAACCCAAAACATACGACAGTCGTCCGGCTGTGGTTTCTGACCGACGGCCAGCAGCCCTGGCATGCTGCCGGTTGCCACTGTAGGCTTAGGGTACCCACTAGCTTCAGCCAGCTTCCCCTGCTCGAATCAATTTCCCACCGAGAGTCAAAGACTCTCGGTTCCCACTGCCTGACCAAATGCAGCCCTTGCTGATTGCCACTGTTTACAATAAAACATCCACTGTGGCTGTTTGGCTTGCCGCTGGTCGAAGGAAACCACCACCAAAGCCCAATAAGAGTACGACTGGTTAAGAAAACCACCACCGAGAGTCTAAGACTCTCGGTTTATGCGTACACCCGAAACAAAACCATACCAAACCCGAAACATTCCATGTTAACATCATTTAATTTCATGTGTTCATCTTTTAATTACCATGATTCATGTATAAAGAAATAATTAAAGATTAAGGATTTAAAAGCTTACCAAACACGTAGTGATTAATGTTTTAGACCCGAACACGAACCCGTAAATTACCCAAGATCAAAACCAAGATTTCTCCTCCTTTTTGCTTGTGAAAACTGGCGGCCAAAAGGAAGTTGGTGGCTAGGATTTTGTGATTATTTTGCACCATGTAAAAATGAGATGGTTGGTTAATTTCCCTGACATGTAAAATTGCTAAGTGGGTCGGGCCAAGGCCCTCTTCTCCTTTTCTTTTGTTTTAGACGGGAACCCAACTCACATACATACAATGTTTATTCGATCTTCGTGACTTAAGTAATTATCGTGTAGGTTCGTGTTTTAATTCTCGTGTTTTTATTCTTGTCATGTTTTATTTATTAATACTAATAATAATAATAAATATATAATAATAAATGATATGCTAAAATACTTGTCGGGACATGCTTAATAACTGATTTAATTAATCTGTGATTTCTTGCATTAATTATGTTCATTTAATTTAAAGCGGCTTTTACAACTCTTCCCCTATAAAAGAACAATTTGTCCTCAAATAAGAAACATGATCACGCTGCGTTTTTACAATTCTCCCTATCTAAAAGTAAAATTTGTCCTCGAATTAGTGATACGATATGGCTGAAAGAACATGGACGTGAAGTGACTGAAAGGACATGGAACGTGATGTGGCTGAAAAGAACATATATGAATTATGGAATGAAAGAGGATGAGAAGTCCGGATGGACTCTTCCGTTCCAAGTGGCTTCCCGCTCGAAACGGTTCCTCCAAAAGATCTTGACACAACGATAATCTTGGTCTTCATGACCCTGACTTGCGATACGTAAAAGTGTCTGGTTCATCAACGTAAGATAGATCCTTATGAATCTAATCGCGTGGATAAGAAATAATCATGCAAGGGTAAATGATACTTTACGATGCCAATTAACCTGGAATAACTGACATTAGTAGCGTATGAGCAGTGATGCGCGAGACATACTGAAACATAGTACGTGAACAATTGTGAACGTGATACGTGAACAATTGTGAACATGATACGTGGAGGTATGGTGAATGTAATATGAGAAACATATGGGGAACGTGATACGTGCAATATATCGTGAACATGATATGGGAAACGTGGAGTGAACATGATATGCGAAACATATCGTGAATGTGAGATAACTAAGGAGGTAACGCCAACCGATATGATGTGGGACATGAAATGCGTTGTGAAACGTCTGTCTGAGGATAGAAAGTTTATTAAACTTATCTGGTCTCCCAAACTTTCTACAAAATTTCCAAAACGAAATGTGAAATGTAAATTGTAAGCTAGAATACGACCATGAACGTAAACAGTGTCATGAACGTGAATGCGGAAGCAGATCATAAAATTAGACCAGGACGTGAACGAAATAATGAATGCGTACGTGAACCTTTTATTTGATTTGATAGCTGAAGGAGTGCCATATGATCGTACGATCTTTAGCTGAAAAATGTCTGATAATATGCTAACTGTGAAATTCTTGCAGATGGAAGGGATATGCAGACTCGGTCAAACGGTCGAAAACAACCCAGATATCGTTATGCTTCTTCTGAGCCTGCGGTAGTCTGGTGACAAAATCCATTGGGATCTTGTCCCATTTCTGTTTGAAAATTTATGCTTGTTGAAATGAACTACTAGCATGTTGGCGTTCTATGTTAACCTACTGGTATGTCAGGTACTCAGATATGAACATAACTGCATCTTGTTTCATGCTGATCCACCAAGATGTGGTTTGAGATCATGATAAATTTGTAGAAACTGGATATATATAGAAATAAAAAAACTATGAGTCTGGGTAAAATAAACTTCTCTTAGCGTAGGATCCTCTAGGACACATAATTTAGTGTAGGATCTCCTCCTTTTGCGTAAGCTGAGTTATGGCAAGATTAACCGTGAACAATATGATTCAGAGTGTCACTATAATCAACCAAAATTTATACTTGAAAAAGGATTCAGTGTACTATTTCTCCTATCGTAGAATTTGTAACATAATACGAATATGCTCTTCGTGCCCTTCTCTAGGCTTGGAGAGAAGCAAGATGTCATCAATGAAAACAAATAACAAATTTGTCTGAGAGTTCATGGAAACTCCGTTCATCAAATTCATAAATATTGCTGGAGCATTCGTGAGATCCAAAATAAAATCATGAATTTAGCATGACCAAATCGTGTACAAATAGCAGCCATGGACATGTCCTGCTCTTTCGCTCGTCACTGTTGACAACATGATCATAAATTGATCTTAGAAAAGTGCTTAGCACCCTGTAGTCGATTAGACACAATGTCAATATGTGGAGGAGGATAACGGTTATGAACGGTGATTTGTTTTAACTCGACGGTAGTTGATACATAATATCATGTTACCGTCCTTCTCCTCTATAAACACAACCAGTGCACACCATGGTGAACACCTCGGAGAATGAACTTCGTTCAAGCATCTCCCGTAGCTGAACCTTCAAATCTTTTAGCTCAAGGAAGCCATGCGATAAAGAGTCTTGGAACTGGTTCTGCTCCCTAACATGCTCGATATTAAGTTCCACCTTGCAGATAGAAAGTATAATCGGAGGTCCTTCTAGAATATATCTAGGAAAACTCTAAAATAATTAGCTGATTATGAATAAAAGGAACTTCAAGAGTCGTGTCATAAATGATAGCTAGAAAATCTTCGCAGCCTTGGGATAACATAACACGTGCTTGTAAAGCAAAATTTTTTTTCTCAGATTTCCTGGTGGAAAACCATAATGAATGTATTCAAGATCATGAACATCGTTGAATATAATATGATATGAATGGCGATCAATTGTAGCGTGGTGTGCTGTTAATAGTCCATAATCAGAATCATATCGAACTCGCATCTGTCTGAGGAAAGTATGTTACCAGATAGATCTTATCATCAGACTGAAAGGAATACCTTCATACACCTGGATGGTATGAATGACGTCCTTTATGGTCATGGCTATATGAAATATGTGATCGAGAAATGAAAACGCCATGTCAATACATGAAGTAAACATGTCAGATTTCTCTGAATGTGTTTCGCCTGCCCCACGTAAAACGAACACTATGTGACCAAACATGAACATTACGCCGGTGATGTTACTGAAATTCTTATGGCTTGATTAATACATGGAACAATAGAATGGGTATACTCCTTGGAGAGTACCATGAATTACTTAGGGCTTGGTTCTGAAGATATGCGTGAGTCATGTGTCTTGAGAAATATGCGTAGGACATGTGTCTTGACTGATGTCTTGACATGTGTCTCGAGATGTGAAATAAATAAAATTGAAAATTTTAGGTTTTCATGTCGGAATTTGTGGATCGGTTGGACTGCTGACCCTTTGTATTTCTAATCACGTCCGTTGCCGGAGCTTCTGTCGTTATTGCCAGAGTATTTGTTGTCACGGTAGTTGTCACTACCTCCTTGTCTGTCAGCTCCATGACGGTCATTATCATGACTGTGATTCATGTAACTATTCAGCTGAGTTGCCGGCTGGTACCGGTTCCCACTCATATGTTGGAAGAGACAACTGAATGGCATGTGACATATAACTTAGGGGATAAAGACGTACACTGAAATGGTACACCTGGTGGATTAAAAAAATTATAGTGTGGTTGCTTCGATCTATCGCCTTTGTCTTCGTTCTGTAGACTCTCCAAGTTGCGAGCCGCATCATCTCTTGCACAACATTGGTAAGTGGAAGAAATCTGAGATAATTGAAAACCGATTAATAATGCACATGGAGTGCGGTAACTGGAATACACCTGGAATATGGTACATGAAGTACACATGGAATATGGTACATGGAGTACACATGGAATTCACATGAGATGATCGGTACGGTGTCAACCATATGATATGATCAAAGGAAGGTACTGTTTAAACGGTTAAAAACCAATTGAAGAGGACAATGTAATAGCCTAGCTCATATAGCGTAGACATAATTCTGGTTACGTAAGAGCACAAAAGCATGATTTAAATGAAATCGAATAATGGCCAGCATGAATGCATGATTAATGAAAACCAACCATGATTATCATGAAAGTATGCTTAAATGAAATACATTCATGTCTAGCACGAAGGCATAATCGGCATAAAGGAGCATAGCTTGCAAATTTGCGTTGACAGCTGCAGCCAATTCCTCATCGTTGCGTGTGTTAACCAACTGACAGTTTAAAACAAAACAACATAATGATTAATCTGACATAACATGAAATAAACATAAAAGATGCATGGAATAGTTTATGAAGGCATAGCCAAACGAAATTAACATGGCAAAGGTGAACGCCTATGGGTCGGTTCACAAAATAAGATTGACATGAGCAAGGGTGAACGCCTATGGGTCGGTTCACAAAATAAGATTGACATGAGTAAGGGTGAACGCCTGTGGGTCGGTTCACAAAACAAAAATTCGAATAAAAGCACATGCGACTAAATATGGCCAGTCCTTTACCAACCATTACTTAGTCAAAAACTTAGCATGAAACAATGATACATGAAATAAACAAATGAAAAATTAACTGTCAGTTTAAGAAGATCCTGGTGACTACCCACTAGTCACAAGTCAAGTTTTTAGAGCCTACAAGTCGAAACCTTGGCTCTGATACAATAATTATAACACCCCACATTGATAAGTGGACCATTACATATAATTATGGCGTGTCATCAATGCATGCAAGGTAATATGTCCTAAAACATACATGACCAAAAGGGAAAACCGAAATCAAACATCGGTTCCCAAACATAAGCCCAAAACATAAATAAAGTAAATGAAATGAGAAGGACAAAACAAGCGTCTAAATAAGCATAAGTATATGAAGGCAAAAGGTTAAGAAGACTAAGGAAGCTTCCATCCTATGCGCGTCCTCCAAATGCTCAAGTCTGTCCTTTTTCCTTGGGTACCTGCCGTATTAGGACATGGAGAGGTAAGTAACAGCTGAGCAATACGCTCAGTGAACGGACATATAACATGATATGAATGATTGAAACATAAGTATACACTGAAAAGCAGCAGAATAAGTGTAAGTCCTAGAAAACCTAGAACATGTTGATAAACTAGTTTATATTTCTAAAAAACTTATGTTTATATCTGAAAGCTGTATTTTAATTTGCCAAAAGCCCATATAGGTCATGAAGGTATAAACTGGCATGAATACATAGAAGGGTGACCATCATGCATTAGAGGGGTGACCTGTAATTATACTGGTCTGGGTAGGAGGGATCAACTCCTTGTGAAGGATGTAGAGCACACACCACATTCACCATGAAAATACTGAAAAACATGTACTAGGATGCACCTATACGCCCCACTGATAATACTGATAATGGCCAAGCTGAAAATGGACGCCACGAGAAATCACTCCTTCGTAGAGGAGTCATAACACCGGTGCCTCAAGTGTTATGGTTACGGTACCTCCGGAACTAGATGACATGGTCATGGATGTATATAGCTCAGGCATTTTAAAATAAACATAAGTATTACTGAAAATCTTAATAACATAAAAGTACTGGGGAAAATAGATGGCTGTAAAAGGGGAATCTTAATCATGCATACGAAGGGAATGTCCATACCGAAGGACGGAATATCCGTACCTCGTGTCCAGTAATGAAGTGAGAATGAAAGCTAAAGGATCTACTCTGACTTCATGGATACTACATAAATTAGTGTTGAGCCAATTCAGTGCCTGATTTGTCCCTTGCACAAGATTTGGATGTAACGTATCCTAAGTAGTGTTAGTCACTGAACTTACGTATGTTACAAGTTCAATGTGTCATTCTTTAGAGTTCTTTAGAGTCTACGAGATAGACTCGTCATTAGCTGAGGCGGATCTTAGTAAGTGTGCAAAGAATCAAGGATGATGGAGTTAGAAAGCGATGACATAATAGCTTACTAACTCCTCAAGACTATTACTTCTTTACAAGACCTGAAGATATTAAGAAGACCTGAAGAAGTGTCTTAAGTATTAGTGGGAACAAGTCTTATTAGCAATGAAGACAAAGAGGATGACTTTGTCAAAGGTGCAAAAAGGAAGACTACAAAGTATAAGGTGGTTACTTGTATTTTGGTAAAGCTTCTCAAGGAAGCTTCACACTCCCAATATATATATGTGGTACTTGTAATAGAATAGTCGATGATTCCCACCACAGAAACACACATGTAACACTTTAGTGGATAGGGTTTTCACCCTCCCATGGTTGCATAAGCTTAGCTAGCTACGAACATGGGAGTTTAGTTTGTCATTCATCGCCCGGTTGTTATTCCGCAAACAACCGGGCAAGTCTTGTATATTTGTTGATTCATTATTAATAAGATATACATACGATGAAAAGTACAAGCTTTGTTATTAGTTAGACAATTGGTTTAATTGTGCAAATGTTCTTCATAGTTTCTTATTGATCCGATGTTTGCTCAAGTATCGTGGACCAACAATTGGTATCAGAGCGGGTTGGATTTTCTCTATCCAGATCCGTTCGGAATATGACTGCTAATAATATTTTTAGCATTGTTAAAATCATCAGTGTGTTCGTATACAACATTTACAGTAGCAGTTTTGAAGGGAAGATAACACACTGATGATAACTTTGACTAATATGCTACACCACACATATCCCATATCCTTATCCCACCCACTTTCCATACTAAAAAACAAAAGCACATCCACCGTCATTCCACCTTCTTTCTCCTTAACATCCCACGTGTTCTTCATACAATACCATTTCTTTCTACCTTTTTCACCGTCACCTTTACCTACCTCTATTCCCATCTATCACACACAATCTCCTTAATTCCTTCTCAATAATTCCACCGTCACCTATCCCCCCTTCTCCTTTTATTCCACTTCTCTTTGAAAACACCTTCTCCTCAAATCTTCGCTCACAAATATCACTTCAACAAAAAGGTTACTACCCACTCAAGAACACTTACAGATCCAAAATCGTTTACCACCACAATCTCCTTAATTCTTTCTCAATCTCACTGTCACTCATATAAAAAAACAAATCTTCCCTCAATCCCCTCCGTTATTCACATCCCGTAAACAATATCCTCACAAAAAAAATCCAAATCCAGATTCATATTCATTTCATCTTCTACTTTCGTAAACCCACCATTAACAAAATCAAAAAAACATCGATCTTAAAAAAACCAGAAACCTTAATCATAAAAGAACCACGGACACACTTATGATGAATCTTGTTTACGATATCACATAACATCACTAATCCCAAACAACCCGACAACTCACAAGCAATTAATTACAACATTGGTGAATCTATTTCTTGTGGCCACGAGATGGATTTAAACTAATTGAAGATTGTTTGTTTGTGTTTCTGAGGATAAGGTCGTTCAATGTTACGGTTATGGTCACACTGGTTCGATGGTTATGATGTGTTGATAATTTCTGTGTGAATCCAATCAAACAGATTGGTTATATGTGTTTAAAAGGATTAGATGGTTGAGTGGGTAAACAAGTAGTGGAATTGAAATGGGAGGTGTATTCGGGTTCTCAAAAAAGGAGAATGTTAACAAAATCATAAAAGTGGTGAAACTAATCAGCAGAAACCAGTGATCAAATGGGGCGTTATGTTTAGTTATTCTCTTGGCCTGGTCCTTTTTTATAGTTGGGATTACTATTAGAAAAGAGGATGAACCGCTGATATAAATATCAGTTGGAAATTGAGTTGATAAAAAGTCACCAGAAATGATGTATTTAGGCCCTGAAGGATGTTCAGGGGGTCAGGTAGCTGAAGCTTTGATCCCTCACAACGAACTATATTTCTTTCTAAGTCGCGGTACTTAAATCACTGACCCCAAATGCTGAAAATTCTCAACGTACCATGGGTCTCTGAACTGATGAATTATAGCATGTTCCTGACCAGCTGGGAATGAGCTGAAAAAAACCCCGCTGAACCCCTTCCCTACTGAGCCTGAACCTGACGAGAAATAGGTCGCTGAGCTCACAAAGTCGCTGAGCTCATCAGACCGCTGATCCGTAACCACAGCTGAACACGTAACGAGGCCCTGAACTTGGTATGTGCTAAACTTTAGCAAACCACAGAGGTGTTACAAACACATGAGATGGTCACAAAAGTTCACAAACACAGGGTTAGAGAATGCTAACCAGAGAGATTGGAAGGTTGGAAACCAATGGGTTTGAAGAGCTGGTGTATCCCTGTGATGTGGAACGCAAGTGATTTTGGATATCGTCTATTGAAGATGATGGTTAGAGGTGTTGATAAGATTATTTTATGTAGCTTGTGGGGCTGCATGAATAATATTAATGGGTCGTGGAGTCAAGTTTAAATGGTTGATGAATTTAAAAGCTGGGCATACAGGTTGAATTGAACCCGCAGATCTTTGAACCTTCATATATGTGAACTTTGGTAGCTAATGATTTAACCAGCTGAACTCATACCTGTCCCTGGACCTTTCTAGCTCAAATGGTTGAGGCTGTCAACCATACAGGGACTGTTCTATTTTAGTGTGTTCAACAAGCATGACATATCAACGGAGGTCCCTGTATAGGTGGTCCGTGTACATGTGAATCTTCAAGTGTCTGAACTCCCAGCTGTTGATCCCTACAGCAATTGGCTGAAACACCTAGCTATCCCTGAAATCCCAGCTGAACACCAAGGTCGCTAAACCCCCAAGTTGCTGAACCTGTCTGCGAAAATATAGACAATATGTAATGTTAAAAAAAGGTTGTGAATGTCTTGGCGTGTCGAGGAGCTGGGAAAACCATTAAATGGTTTACTCAATAAGTTGGGGTTATTGAAGTTATACCAGAGGTTGGTCCAACTGATTTGAACAACCTCTAAACGGCTGAACATGAAAGTCTGCGACCCTTGTCGCTGAGTACACAGGTATCTGGACCTGCAATGTCCTCTGAACCTAACGACAGAGTTTTTGGACCTGTCAATATACTCCTCGCTGGACCATTTCACTAGACTTACAAGTATATGAACCCTGTAGACGAATGGCCTATAGCTGACCATATATCTAAACCCACATATGTGTCGGCTAATGACAGGCCATGGATTTCGAATATCAGCTGTGGGTATAAAAAGTAGCTGAACGATCTTATGTGACTAAGACAACAACGTGCCTGCACTCTAACCAGCTGACTAGGCAGTGAATTCCTTTGGTTTGCTTTTAGTATAAAAGTGATAAGCTGATGATAGTAAAGCTCTAATATGATGATATGTTAGCAAATAACCAATAGGATCCGTTAAGCTGTCTACAGAGCTGATCAGGCCACTGAACATCTATCAAAATAGATGTACATGATGTTCCCATGACCGTTGTCTTGTTTTGAATGGTTCGGGAAGCTGATAAAGCTATCAAGTGGGTGTAGTGGCTGATAAAAAGTTCCCTGAAGGATGAAACCACAAGCGTTTTCACTAGACCACAGGGTCAATTAAAAAAAACATTGTATAACACAGTCAGCCAACTGTGAACTCTAAAAGTCAGCTACTCCCATCAGCCTACCACCATCAACAGTGGTGCTAACCCCATCCTACTGAAACATCAGAGGTCGAGAACCCAGAGGTCTCACAGCCATTGTACCCCCAACCGGTGTCTCTGAACCCCAGAGTTCGCTGAAGAGAACACTTCTTCAGGTTAAAAGCTGTAGCTGAGACATCCAAACCTACAAAGTTTGAGGTATCTGATGATGAATACTCCAAATACTTGGTATGTTGGTGGATTTTTATCCAAACACAAATGAATTGAGGCGCGTTGTACGCCTTTTTTGGTTGATGTGATAAGAGGATAATCGGAGTCAAAAGATGCTGTTAAAGCTGCATATTTTGAGGGGGAGAGAAACACGGACATCTACACACCGCTGTGATATAGATGCCGCTGTGACATACACGCAGATGTGATCTATATGCAACAGTGATATACCTACCTGTATCCATTCAACCCCACAAACACCTTCACAAAACCAAAACCAAAAAAAAATAAAAAATAAAAAAAAAATAAAATCCCTTCATTCATCCCCATCATCTTTCTCACTCTCCTTCTCAATACTTTTCTCACCTTCCTCCTTATATGACTTAGTCATTGCAACAACCATTGGTCCTCTACAAATCAAGAATGCAAAGCATCAGTTAGTGTCGTTTAATGGAAACAAAAAGGACCAATGGTTATGTATGTATGAACAAGCTCAACAACAACAAAATCACATCAAAAGGTTCGAGTGCAAGACACTCAATATGTTATCTTCAGAGCCTTCAGCATTTGAAGGACTTGGTCACTCAGGAATTATTTCCTCACACTAAGGCAAAGAAAGAAGATGACATTTGGGCTATTTGTATACCTCCAGCAGTCTCATACAATCATTATAAACTCTTCTCTTTCCCACCATCAGAGGTTAGTACTTGGTTAGTACTTTACACCCAAGAGGTTGCACCCACCAGAGGTCCTCATCAGATGTGTAACCATCAGAGGTGTAACCATCAGAGGTCGTACCCATCATCATCAAATGTCACCTTCAGAGCTCGCACCTATCAGAGGTTGTCACCAGAGCTCGCACCATCAGAGGTCACCATCAGAGCTTACACCATCAGACGTGTAACCAGAGACCTCTGGACCTCAGGTACCCATATGTTGCTTAAAATTTTCAAAGACTTATTCTTTTTATACTTAAACTTTTTATCAAAAAGATTTCAAAAGTTCAGTGATTTTAAAATGTTACAAGTCAGAAGTTTTACAACATCATAAGTTTGTTTTTCAACATCAGCTCTTAAGTTTATAAACTTAAAGCTAATCCGAGTAAAGTCGGAACAGATAGGAAGAATCTCCTTGCCTTAAGGCTAAAGCATCACATATCCTTGAACGGGATGGCCACACGCTGGTTAAGTCTCTGGGCTTCAACCAGAGACCACACAGGGGTATTCAAACACCCTCAAAAATCTAAGGTTCAAACCTTAGTATCGAAGCAATTCGATCAAGGGAATCAATCCCTGAAATGGTGAATATTAGGAGTGTGAAATGGTTTCAAAAAACACTTCTTGGGAAGCATTTTTTGAGGGGGAGAGAGTCACACTCCCTGATGATCGTACCTTAGAGATACACATTCCCTGATGAAGACACATCCCTGATGATTGTAATTCATAGATATCCTCACCATAGCATACAACTCAACCACCCTATTACTACCATACAACCTCTCAAACCATACCAAGATAACAAAATCAATCACATACCAAAAAAAATCAAAATTTTATCCAGGAGCATCACTAAAAAATTCCATCACATTCCTTAAATAGGTATCGACGGTTATCTGATGAATGTTTGAAGAAAGTAATGATGAAGCTGGCATTGGTAGTGTGCTTGAACAGGTTAGAGGTTTTATTGAATGAAATAAGTTGGTTTAGGGTAAAAGAGTTGTGCATAGCTGATGTTAACATCAGATGTAGTGAACTAGTGTTCTGGGATTCGATGGTATACTTGGGTACTTAGTAGTTTGGATTAGAGTTCATGCCGTGTCTGATAACCACTGTTTGAAGCAAGTATTTGAAACAACAAGATATTCTGAGTAACTAAAGATGTTCATCAGAGATGACACAGTCATGAAGATGAAGATCTGGTCTGAACACATGTTACATTTTTTCAATAAAGGATCAAAAGATTGTTATATTTGTTATGTCAGTTTGTTGTATCTTAGTACGTAAGAAGAAGCCTTTATGCTCACTTACTGCTATTTAACTTAAGCTACTTTTCTATCCAAATAGGGGGAGATTGTTGAGCCAATTCAGTGCCTGATTTGTCCCTTGCACAAATTTTGGATGTAAAGTATCCTAAGTAGTGTTAGTCACTGAACTTACGTATGTTACAAGTTCAATGTGTCATTCTTTAGAGTTCTTTAGAGTCTACGAAATAGACTCGTCATTAGCTGAGGCGGATCTTAGTAAGTGTGCAAAGAATCAAGGATGATGGAGTTAGTAAGCGATGACATAATAGCTTACTAACTCCTCAAGACTATTACTTCTTTACAAGACCTGAAGATATTAAGAAGACCTGAAGAAGTGTCTTAAGTATTAGTGGGAACAAGTCTTATTAGCAATGAAGACAAAGAGGATGACTTTGTCAAAGGTGCAAAAAGGAAGACTACAAAGTATAAGGTGGTTACTTGTATTTTGGTAAAGCTTCTCAAGGAAGCTTCACACTCCCACTATATATATGTGGTACTTGTAATAGAATAGTCAATGATTCCCACCACAGAAACACACATGTAACACTTTAGTGGATAGGGGTTTCATCCTCCCATGGTTGCATAAGCTTAGCTAGCTATGAACATGGGAGTTTAGTTTGTCATTCATCGCCCGGTTATTATTCCGCAAACAACCAGGCAAGTCTTGTATATTTGTTGATTCATTATTAATAAGATATACATACGATGAAAAGTACAAGCTTTGTTATTAGTTAGACAATTGGTTTAATTGTGCAAATGTTCTTCATAGTTTCTTATTGATCCGATGTTTGCTCAAGTATCGTGGACCAACAATAAGGGACGTGAATGAGTTGTCTGACTACTGTATACTTTACTGGTTTTGAGTGTTCTGTGGCTTGTTGAACATGTTCTTATCATGTTTTACTGTTTCATGTATCGTCTTGTAAATATTCATGGTTCCCATGTATTATGATTACTGTATTTCATGTATTCATGTGTTATTATACTTGTTGTATCATAATAAGTAACTGTCTAAAAATAGCAGGTTTCCATAAATAGTAAGTTTTCAAAAATAAAAAGTTTCCAAAAATAATAAGTTCCCATATTTAGTAATAAGCCTGATTAGTAAGTCTAAAATATAAGCTAGAGTTTGAATAAGCATAATTTATAAGTCATGGTGTCATAATAAAATAAATACTATAGTCTTTACATGATAATTATTAATTAATAATATAAAGCATGGTTTATTAAGGATTATTAATTAATAGTATAGCTGGGTTAGTATTAACAAAACTTTACTATAAATCATACTTGTATAATTAATTTAAAGTATGGTTTTAATTCAATTAAATCATGTCCATCATGTAGTAAAATAATTATAATATACATTTCAAGAATAACTATATCTGATAATTATATCTTAAGTTTCATGAATTATTTATTAAAATAATTTTAACATAAGTCCATGGTAATTTAACTAATAATACATGTTAAATTAATTAAATTAAATAAAATCATTTAATAAAGTCCTTTACGTATACCCGGGCCTTAAATCCCGATCCTACCGAGACACCCATGTCTCGGTCGCACTTAAACAATTCAAACCAAACAAAACCAAACCCAAAACACACGACAGCCACCCGGTTGTGGGTTCTGACCGGCGGCCAGCAGCCCTGGCATGCTGTCGGTTTCCACTGTAGGCTCAGGGTGCCTACTAGCTTCAGCCAGCTTCCCCTGGTCGAATTAATTTCCCACCGAGAGTCAAAGACTCTCGGTTCCCACTGCCTGACCAAATGCAGCCCTTGCTGCTTGCTACTGTTTACAAAAAAACAACCACTGTGGCTGTTTGGCTTGCGGCTGGTCGAAGGAAATCACCACCGAAACCCAATAAGGGTGTGACTGGTTGAGAAAACCACCACCGAGAGTCTAAGACTCTCGGTTTATGTGTACATCCGAAACAAAACCATACCAAACCCGAAACATTCCATGTTAACATCATTTAATTTCATATGTTCATCTTTTGATTACCATGATTCATGTATAAAGAAATAATTAAAGATTAAGGATTTAAAAGCTTACCAAACGCGTATTGATTAATGTTTTAGACCCGAACACGAACTCATAAATTACCCAAGATCAAACCAAGATTTCTCCTCCTTTTTGCTTGTGAAAACTGGCGGCCAAAAGGAAGTTGGTGGCTAGGGTTTTGTGATTATTTTGCACCATGTAAAAATGAGATGGTTAGTTAGATTCCCTGACATGTAAAATTGCTAAGTGGGCCGGGCCAAGGCCCTCTTCTCCTTTTCTTTTGTTTTAGACGCCAACCCAACTCAAACACATACAATGTTTATTCGATCTTCGTGACTTAAATAATTATCGTGTAGGTTCGTGTTTTAATTCTCGTGTTTTTATTTTTGGCAAGTCTTATTTATTAATACTACTAATAATAAATATATAATAATAAATGATATGCTGAAATACTTGTCGGGACATGCTTAATAACTGATTTAATTAATCTATGATTTCTTGCATTAATTATGTTCATGTAACTTAAAGCGGGTTTTACAACATGATTATATTAATTAAACTTTACCTTAATTGATTATTGTATAATTAAATTAAATAATGTTATTAATTTAATTAAACCTTGGTTAAATGACATGAATTAATTAAGCTATCTTCTTAATTAATTATCTATACATAACTTATATCATGAATAATTATTTTAATAAATATTATAACCTATAGTGTTTAAATAAAATGGCCATATAAATTATGTCATGAAAATGCCCAATCTATTTATAACCTAAGTCTTGTTGCTAAATTATTTTAATTAAATCATGTATTAATTAACAAAATTAATTAATAATTATAACATAAGGTTTTTAACAAAAGTTTATCCAAACACCCCTTTGTATTTTCGTGTACCCGAGCCCCTAATCCCGAGCCTACTGAGACACCCGTCGCCGTCGCACTTAACAAAATCAAACAAGACACCAAACCAACCACCACAGCCAGTGGCTGTGGTTGTTAGCTGGTGGCCAACAGCCTTGGGCTGCTGCCGGCTGCCACTGCTAGCCACAGGGTTCCCACCGGTTGCACCGGGTTCCCCCTGCCATGACCATAGTACCCACCGAGAGCCCCATGGCTCTCGGTTCCCACTGTTTTCCCAACAGTTCCCATTGTGGGGCTGTTGAGTGTTGCGGTTGACCACAGAAAAACACCACTGCCCCCTTATGAGGTGTGGCTGGTTGTGTAAAAAGGCCACCGAGAGTCCTAAGACTCTCGGTTTGTGTGCACAACCGAGCCAACCAACACTAAAACTCGTTCATTCCATGTTTTAGTCTTATACATATGCATGTTATTATTATTAATTGAATCTAACACATGAATTAATAATAAAATGAAAGGATTAAGGTTTTAATAATACCGTATACGTGATGTTCATAAATCAAAGGTTTAAGAACACGAACACAAACACTTAACCAATTCAAAATCAACAAAGCTTTTTCTCCCCTTTTTCTTTTGTCAAAACCGGCGACTACAAGGAGGTGGCTAGGGTTTTTAGTTTTCTTGAAAAATGTGATAATTGAAAAGTGTGCTTAATTTTCCCTGACATGTAATTTCCAAATGGGCGGGGCCAAAGGCCCCTTCCTCTTTTCTTTCTTTTACCCGCCGGCCTACACACACATATACATAGTTTTCATTTTTCGTGTTTAAATATTTATCGTGTAGGTTCGCGATTTAAATTCTCGTGTTTTATTCTTGTTACGTTTCCAAGTATTACACGTAAATACTTATCATGTATTAATAATAATATTAATGTGCGTAATACTTGTAGTAATTAATTAATATACGTAATGTTTATATTAAATATTCGTGATACGTGTCGTATATTAATTAATCATGAAGTTTTAATTTGACTGTGTTTTCGTGCATTTAATGTTCTAAGGTATTTTAAAGCGGGGTTTACACCCATCCTGTGGTGCCACGTATGGATCAGGCCACTAAAATTCAGGTACCATCACTGGAGTATTGTTCATGTTTGGACACACAGTGTTCGTTATGTGTGAGACGGGCGAAACACATTTAGTGAGATCTGCCACGTTTACTTCATATATTGACATGGCACTTTCCTTTTTCGATCACATACTACATATATCCATATCAATAAAATACGCGGTTGTATCACCCATGTTTATAAAGGCTTTCATTTCAGTTGACGACAAGATCCTTTCTGCTAACGCATTTTCCTTGGACATATGCGAGTTCGATATGATTTCAGGCATGAAATGGTTAGAAGCACACCACGCTACGATTGATCACCATTCATATCAGATCATATTCAGCGATGTTCAGGCTACTAAATACATTCATCATGGTTTTCTACCAGGAAAATCTGTACAAATTATTTCTGCTTTACAAGCACATGCTTTATTATCCCATGGCTACGAAGATTTTCTAACTACCATTTATGACACAACTTCTGAAGCTCATTCTATCCATGACCAGCTGATTATTTTCGAGTTCCGGACGTATTCCCAGAAGAACTTCCGAGTATACTTCCTATCCGCAAGGTGGAGTTTAACATCGAGCATGTTTTGGGAGCAGAACCAATCTCCAAGGCTCTTTATTGCATGGCTTCCTTGAGCTAAAAGAGTTAAAGAATCAACTATAAGAATTGTTGGAACGAGGTTTTATTCGCCTAAGTGTATCACCATGGTGTGCATTGATTCTTTTTATTAAAGAGAAGGACGGTGGCATGAGATTATGTATCGACCGCCATAAAAATTTAAACAAATCACCATTCGTAACCGTTATCCTACTCCACGTATTGATGACGAGTTTAGTCGACTACAGGGTGCTAAACACTTTACCAAGATCGATTTACGATCAGGCTATCATCACTTACGAGTGAAAGAGCAGGGCATTTCCGTGACTGCTTTTCGCACACGTTATGGTCATTATAAATTCGTGGTTATGCCTTTTTGGTTTCACGAATGCCCTAACTGTAATAATGGACTTGATAGATCGAGTTTTCATGAATTATTGGACAAGTTCGTCATTATGTTTATTGATAACATTCTGATCTTCTCCAAATCTAGAGAAGAACACGAAGATCATCTTCGCACTATGTTACAAATTCTACGACAGAAGAAACTGTACACTAAATATTCCAAGTACGAATTTTAGTTGATTACAGTGACACTTTGAATCACATTGTTTCTCATAGTTAGTTTCACTATGACTAAGCTTATGCGTAAAGGAGAGAGTCCTACACGAAATTATGTGTTCCAGAGGATCCTATGCTAAGAGAGGTCTAATTTACCGAGACTCATAGTTTCCCAAACTTCTGTGTATCCAGTTTCTACAAACTGTATCATGATCTCTATTGGGTCAAGATTTGACCCAATTGTTCCTCACAAGTATTTGAATATAAAATAGCAGCTGAAGACTTGAAGAATTGCTGAAGAAACTTCAGCACCAGGTCCAACACCAGTCCAAGCTGAAGACAGTTCAGCACCAGCACTTCCAGAGTCCTTTAAAGACAAAGTCTTCACCTTTAGTAGTTGATGCGGATCAGCATATGAAGGACATGCCTGAATGAATTTGCCTTTCAGTTCAACTTGGAGTGATAAACCAAGCTGAACGATGTTCATCTAACTCTCGAAATACAACCTGAAGATATTGGCGGGAACTTGCTAGAAGACAAGAGTACAAGAGTGGTTACTTGTACAGCCAATAAGAAAGTCAAAAGTATTATTTACTTTTGTACTATGATGGGAAAAAACACATGGGAGCACACGGGACACATGGGGCTTATGCTTTATTAAAAGCTTCCTTTGGGAGCTTTAGTTTCTTTCCCTATATATAGATAGGTTGTTAGTAGAGTTAGATAAGTTTTCCATTTCACATAAAACACAAAGTGTAGTGTTAGGAATTTTTCCTCTCTTGTTCATCAAGAGAGAACCCTTGTCATTCAACCACTTTGTTTCCACAAACAAAGTGGGTTATAGATTCTTTATTTGATTCTAATAAAAGTCTATACGTTGAAAAGTACAATTTATGTTATTAGTAGTTAATTGGTCAATCGTGCAAAGATACACGATTCTAGGACCCAACAAGTGGTATCAGAGCGGGTGGATTATTCTTATGATCCAGATCCGTTCTATATTAACTGCTAATAACATTTGGGCATCGTTAAATTTATGGTTGTTATTCAAAAGTGCTACTGCTTATGAAGCGTATGCAATTTTGAGGGAGAGAGAAAAACCATCAATTTGAACAAACCTGTCCTGGATATCTTATCCAAAACCAAAACCCAAAAACCCACCAACAAAAAAAAATCTACAAATCCATACAAAGTCATATACATCATCTCAAACGAAAAAAAACCAGATCTATCAAAATCAACCACCAATTCATACACAAACCAAATCCATCCTTATTACAAAAACAACAATGGAGTTTTAACCAAAACCCAATCAAGGAAACCAGATCTGGATCTATATACCAAATCCAAAAATCACAACCAAATCAAGTTTATCATAAAATAACAAAAAACACCCACATCGAAGCCAACATCATTGTCAAAGATCACAAGTCAAATCGAAATTTAAAGATGTATTTCTTCCTTTGGCCATGGGAGAAAAAATTATTACAAGAGAATCATGATTCGAGATGTGTAATGGTATTAATATGGTTGTTGGTAGATTTGATGTAGCTGTTGATGGGCTCGCGTGAGATGGGTGGATTTTCGTTGTAGTTGATATTGATGTGAAATTGATATATAATATCAGTAAGGAATGGATTATATGAGAAAGGATGTGGTGATGGCGGTGGTTAAATGAATCTTACACAGCGGTGGTGGGAATTGATGTTGTGTGGGTTGCTGACGTGTGAGATGTTCAGTAATATAGATACTGAAGAGAGAGGGTCGTTGGATAAAGGGGTTGATTAAGTTGTGAAGCAAAAAATTGTTTTTGTTCAGTTTTAAAGAAAGTGATAAAATGGGTGTGTGGGTGATGTAATGAACGTAGAGAGTATATGGTTTGATTTGAAGAAAAGCTAATGAAGTAAAAGGGTTGAGAGGTATAGAGGTGTTCACGTCTTTTATTGGTTCAGATTTATAAGGAACACTGAAGAAGCTTCAGTTGTTAAAAGCTATTGCTGAACCTCGATAAAAATAGACACGTTAAAGGGAAAAGTTAAACCTCCAAAGAAATGTTGAAGTTGATAAGAAAAAGGCCTATCAGCAGACTCGAAGTTGTCTTACTGACCCCCCCGATTGAACCTTCAGCAAACGCTGAACTGAACCTGCAACATATGTGATGCTGGACTCTCAGATAGATGAACTGTCAGCAGAATCTGACCCCCAGCAGACTGACCCTCCAGCAGTTATGAATACCCAGCTGCTGAACTCTTCAACAAAGACTGAACCCATCAGTCAAAACTGAATCCCCCTTTAGTTTCTGAACCTCCAGCAAATCTGGACCCTCCCTTTAGCATGACTGGACGAATCCTCATCAAATTGGATCTCCGCAAGGCTGGACAAACCTTCAGCACTGAACCTGAACCACCAGCAGTGACTGAACCTTCAGTAAGATCTGAAGCTCAAATAGAAGTTTGAAACTGAAGGTGAACCTCCAGCATACTGGACGAACCTTCAGCATGTCCTGAATGAACCTCAGCAGGTAAGAACTTCGCTCACACATCCTGATGCTACATTTTATTAGTGTAATTGTTCAAAAATTGCTAAGTTGTGCAATTTTTGAGGGAGAGAAAAATACACTAATATTGACATGAAGCATACAAAATGCTTATCACGCATCAGGGTGTAAGAACCATGTTATCATTCAAATAAATATTACAAGAACAAACCATAAACCAAAATCAATCTTACAACAAAACACTTTCCAAACCTTAAAAAAACTACCTGAAGATGGAGCGGGTGTGTTTGTAAAACGCAAATGGTATAGGGTGTGTCGAGGAAGTGATGTATTGGATCCGGTGTATGATGATGTTCTTGTCAAGAGAATGAAGTTGGTTGAAAAATAAGGGTAGTGAATGGTCAACCTTGAATAGAGCTGATGATGGGATTAAGAAAAGGGTTATGTTTGCTCACGTTGTGGAGAAGTTGAAAGTTGGTTGTTAAGTGTATACATAGTGATTGATCACCACTGTTATCCTCTGAAACAACTTATGTTTAAACCTCCAGGTATCGATGTTAACCCATTAAACCCTTCACTACACCCAAGTTGCTGAACTTACCAAAACTCTAAACTTTGTACCAGAATGTGATTTCAAAAAAATGGGTTACTGATGTTATTGTTTCAGGTTTAAGAGTTTACTTTTCTTGCAACTACAACAACAAAGAGTATGTACTAATTTCTTTATCATTTTTACTCTTTGTAACATTAGCATGTGAGAAGAAGTTGTATTTGCTCACTCACATCTGATGATTTCACTTAGGCTATTATTATGTCCAAATAGGGGGAGATTGATGCTATCTGAGTTGCTGCTGACCGTCGACAGGTCTGCACATTTTCTCCCTATCCGTAAGAATTTTTTTCAGTTAACCGGTTGCCAGAGTTATTTCAATATGAGATCGTACGATTTCACGGTATTCCATCAACAATCATATCGGATAAAAATTTACGTTCACGTTCACATTTACGTTGACGCTCAAAATTACGTCTCACATTCGCGATCACGACCTTGTACGCGTTCGCGTTCTTGTTTCATTTCACGATTTGCTTTTCGCATTCACGTTCATGACTTTGTTCACGTTCATGATCGTATTCTATCTCACGATTTACATTTCACATTTCGTCCTGGAAAGATTTGCAGAAAGCTTGAGAGACCATACTCAAGTTTAACACAATTTTCCATCCTCAGACAGACGTTTCACGTCATATTTCACGTCTCATCTCGTATCGTTTGCGTTACCTCCTCAGTTATCGCACGTTCACGATATGTTTCAGGTATCATGTTCACCCTACATTTTTCATATCACGTCCACGATATGTTGCACGTATCACGTTCACAATATGTTCCACATATTTCATTCAACATATCTCCACGTATCACGTTGACAATTGTTCACGTATCACGTTCATAATTGTTCACGTACTATGTTTCAATATGTCTCGCGCATAATTACTCAGAGGTTACTAATATCATTATTTCAGGATATTTTGTATCGTATCGTTTCATGTATCCTTACATGTTATTTATCATCCACTCGATCAGTCTCATGAGGATCCATCTTAAGTTGAGGAACCAAAAAATGTTGGTCCTTAGTAATTCGTTATTACTTATTATCTTAAGTAATAACTCTTACTTTGACTCAAGTGTGTTGTTTTAACAATAGATAAGAACTATGAAAGACTAAAACAACAATACCAATATACTTTTCAACGTATAGACTTTTATTAGAATCAAATAAAGAATCTATAACCCACATTGTTTGCGGAATAAAAAAATGGTTGAATGACAATGAGTTTTGATCTCCTCTACTTAAACGTCTAACCAAAGTTAAAGTCTAAGCTCCAATCTAAACGTTCATATGCATCTTGGCTATATGGTTTAGTTGGTATCGAGGGAGAAAGGTTTTCTAAAGTTTAAGCTTTTGTATTGGTTAACCCTTTCTCTCCCAATGTACACTCCTTATACATGCAGTGTAAATTAGGGTTTGCATTTTGCATGTTCCAATGCATGGGTTTATCCAGTGGGTGGTTGATGCCCATGCTGGATAAATAGTACAAAGTACATATTAAACTATTCTAGAAAAGATAAAGGTTGTACTTATATATAAGTATACAAGCAACCTACCTTGACTTAAAGTTATCTTTTTCCGCCTAATGCAAACCATCAGAATACTGAAGAGTCTTCAGTATCCTAGAGGAGATCGACATCATTCAGTTTGGTATTGTCAAACTAAACTGAACTGAAAGCCCTTCTTTAGTCCTTGTTCTTCAGCAACTAGACCGCCTAGTATTTGAAGTGAAGACTCCTTTGCCTTCTAACTTCACTGGAAGAACTTGACAAGTTATACAAGCTTCAGCAAGAAGAAGTCTTCAGTAGGAACTTTGTTCCTCTGATCATCCTTCAGCAGACTGGCCTTACTGCTGAGCATGAAACACTTGGGGGATTTTATATTCAAATCCTAGAGTTGCTTCAGGGTCAGTAAATACTGACCCAACAATCCCCCCTATTTGGATATACAAATAGCCTAAGTCTAATGTCAGTAGTAAGTGGCATAACAACTTCTTCTTACTTTCACTGAACACTTAATAACATATAAACATCAGATAATCATTTATTCAATAATATTACAAATAACAACAAAATCAATACAAATGATTATTCAATTATCCTTAGGCCTAAGTTCTTCAATAATGGAAGTCTGAGTTAATGGATCTGAGTTTCTGTGTCCAATATAGCAAGCAAGCACATGTTGAAGGTTTTAGCAGCAACAGTAAGTCCTGGACCACCATGAAGAGAGTAAAAGATCCTTTGAACATTCGAGAGAAGTTCATTGTTCATTTCATCAAGATCACTTATGTCCACAAAGTCTTGACGTTCTTGATGATTGAACATAATCATTTCTAGTTCTGGTTCGTCCAGTACATGACCAGGGAGATGATTTTGAAACTGAACAAAGCCTTTGTATTTCTTTGTAGTGACAAAGATGTCACCAACTTCAGGTTGTATCAAATTTTCTCTTTTGTTCAGCTCCAGTATTGGATCTTGATCTTCCAGAGAAACTTGAGTGTTGATGTTCAGAATTTCACCTAGTCTTTCATGATTTCTCATATAGTGCTCGATTCTGGTGCGAACTTCATCCCATCTCTTGGATTTTCTTTTCTCGATCATCACACTCATTTCCATCCATTCAGTGTAAGAAAGTTCATTTCCTTGAAAGTTTTCAAGTATCTCATCAGTTCCATCACCCATATAGAACTTGAGATTGATGTCGCCTTTGCTGGTCAACATGTCAACATTGGTGATTGGTGAGATATTTCTTCTGTTAAGCCTTGTGTTGGGTCTACTAGATGTAGATCTTGCAGCCTGTCAGGAACGGTGAACGACTTCTGTAATCACAAGTCTATTCACAGAGAGACTCTATACACAATATAAATGCAGAATACAAATATAATAAAGAAGAACATAATAACTATAAAGACTTGATCCTTTCTAAGGATTTCTAATATTGATAATGACTAGAACTACGTTTGATGAAGGTGTGTCTAACCCTTCTGCCCAAGGTTCCTTTTATACTACAAGGAAACCATAATACAGCATTAAACAAAACGTGTAAAACTGATATGCATATCCTTTCCTAACATATCTCATGCATATCCTAACAGAATAATAAATAAATAATAAAGTTTGACTTTGACTTGGACCAGGAGCACGACTTGCTCCTACTACTACTAGAACCAGGAGGAACTACATACCTCCTAGTCTACCTATTACATTTAACTATCCAATGGTCCTAACAATCCTCCCTTAAACTTGAATTTGACCTGTTGAGTTCAAGTTTCCTGGTAAAACGTGTAATAAAGCTTGAGGATTGAATCATCAAAAGAAAGAGCAACATGGAACACTAGAAGCTTCTCCAAAGCTTGAAACAAATCAGCATCGTGTTGAATCTTTATAGCAACATGAGCAGATTTGATGAGCCTTTACCAAGTAGCTGCTCGCTCTTGGGCTAGCCAGTCTTTCTGGTGGAATAAGCATCACCTTGGGAGACCAGAACCCAACCTAACTCTTAGAACGTGAATCAATGGTGAGTGGGAGTACCCTGATGATTTTAGGCAAACCATCACAGCCGTCAACGGATTTGATATGTCTTTACCAGAAGCCGTACCCCTCTGGACTCGCCAACTCTTAGCAATGAAGCATCGGTGAGTTGAAAACCATATAGCTTTAAGCAAGCTATTACAGCTATCAACGGATTTGATAAAATCTTTACCAAGAGCCGTACCCCCTTGGATTAGCCACTTTTCAGTCTAGGACCATGGCAAGTGAAAACCATCCAGTTTTGGGTAACCTGGCAACCATCAACGGATTTGAGAATCGCACCAGGAGCCATACCCTCAAGGTGAATCGACTCTTTCTTGTCGATTAGACATGGTAAGTTGAGGACCATTTGTTGTGAGGACCAAGTCCAACACCAGATGAAACCAGTAACCAGCACAAGTATGACACAACAACCAGAGCAGCAGATGGTATTATATTCACAAGTATAAAATCCATGATGTGTTTAAAGTATAAGCAGATATTATATAAAAAGTATATTTTTTTTATAATTTTTTTTAACTATAAAGAATGAAAGTCACCAATCACTTTACATATTGGTGAAAAGAATGTCAGTATTAATAAATGAACAAAAACACAAAACACTTACAAACCAACCAGATCACAGACCAGAAGCAGCCATCTTATCCTTTTTTAAACGAGCTTGGATCCCTTCCACCAATGCAGTTTCCATAGAAGACTCATTCCCGGAGGGGGCATTAGAAATCTGCAAGTGACAAGCCAACATAGCCTCCATCGAAGCAATCGTCAACGGATAATCCAAGTCTGTGAGCATGAAGACCATATGACCAGATTCCAACTCCAACATATGCACACCACAACCCGCATATAACTTCCATCGCTGAATGACCCATTGTAGCTGATCCTTCCAGATACCAGAAATAGGATCATGGGGAGGGGCATCAAGCATCATCTTTAAATCAGCCCATACTCGCAGTCCAGGCCAGGAAGACACAACATTAGGATCATCAGGCATGCCAGTATCCACAAACCCATATAAAGCCATAAGATCCTTACGATCCGCCAAAGACAAAATACATTGCAGACCCGAAGCAAACCGAATAGACCTATCACTAAGAGTAATCCTATGAGATACCGTACCAGGGAGAGTCGTAGAATGCGCAACCGTCCAACCAGTAATATATCCATTACCCAAAGGCAGATCAGAGTCACTATCAGAAGCTGCATCAATAAGATTTTCGGGAGCACGCTTCTCATAGGGAACAGTCTTGCCACGACGAACACGTCGAGCCGATTTCTTGCGAAGCGAACAGCGAGGTGTGGGATCACTAGGTGAGGGTTCAACCTTTACCTTTACCTGAGCAGCAGAAGTGGGAGCAGTAGAAGTAGAATCAATAGTTTGCCCACCCAAAGGATCAACATGAGCTGCACTAGAAGAGGGAATAGGTTGAGAACCAGGAACTGGTGGTGATGGTGATGCCATAGCAGGTGTAGCAGTAGTGGTGGTTGTGGTAGCAAAGGTGGTAGTGGTAGCATGTGTGGTGGTGGTAGCATGTGTGGTGGTGGTAGCATGTGTGGTGGTGGTAGCAGGACCTGAAGAAGAAACCGGAGGAGCAACCAAAGGAGTAGGGGTGATACCAACAGTAGAAGCAACAGAAACCGATGGAATAGCAGCAGAACCAGGAGTAGTATCAGATGTAGGACCAGTAGTAACAACAGGTGTAGAAGTGGTCACCACACGTGGAGAAGGACGATAAATAAATCACTCCGGAATAGGAGTGCTCTGATGCTTGACCATATGTTCATAGAGTGCCTTGAGCTCATCAAAAGACAAAGCCTTAACCCTGTCCCACTTCCAACCAGTAGTGAAATAGGCAGCCGACTGATACTTCACATATCGCTGCATCTGCTTCCGCTCCTCAGCCTTTGACAAAGGTCTATTCTTACGCTTCTCATGAAGCTGTGCAGCAAGCGCCAATTGATGCTTGCGCATTAACACCATGGCTCGAGGAATACAGTTATGCTCATCCACATCTGCGCCCAAAAGATCAGTGAACTGGGAATAATCCTTGGTAAGAATAGTCAACACCTGCATCCAATCGCTATCATTCCAATGCATTGCATCATGCTGCACTTGTTCACGTCTCTGCTGTTGAAGCGCTTCCTCCTCAGCCCGAGCAGCTTGATCAATTTCGGCTTGCATCTTTTGAGCAGCCTCCTCACCCAACCTATCCTCCTCAAGCTGTCTGCGTGTACGCTTGCGAGGTGGTGAGGGAGCATCAGTCATTGGGGCCGTCCCCTTTGGATCATGGGATGGACCAACATTGGAACCAGCAGTAGGACCAGAAGCACCTTCCATTGGTGTGGAAACAGCAGCAGGAAAAGGAACACTGGAGGAAGTCGGAGGAACCGACAAATCATCATACAATTTATCAGCAAAGGCAGCCTTTGCCAACAAAGTCAAACCATCCTCAACACGATCCGTAACCTCCTCATCAGAATCAGAGTGAACCACATGCTTCTTTCGTCGTCTTTGCTGAGTCTCCAAGGCTTTGATGCGATCAGCCATGGGAAGAACACATTCTCTAGTAAGCTTCCAGTGTTGATTCAAATCTGCTTCCAAGGAAAGAATCTGTGCATGATACCTGTGCATAAGATCAAGTAAAGAAATAAGTGTAATAGGCTCCTCCGCTTGCCCACCAAGAGGACTTGGGTCAGGGAAGGCGTCATTGGAGCCAGAAGCAACAGATGGGTCAACATTAGGAGTATTAGCACCAAAAGGCTTATCAGAAGAGTGTGGAGCAGGACTAGGAGGGGGAGTCTTCACAAATGGAGACTTATGTGGTAATGAAGAAGGAGCAGCCGTGGAAATGGATGGTCTTTCAACCACCACCTCCTCAACCGGCTCTTCCTCAACCACATGAGAAGCACCACCAGCATGATCCTCCTCCTCCATTGGGTCATCATCAAGTTGAGGTTCCTCCTCGGCTTGTTCAACCGGAGGAACAACAACATCAGGAGGACCCTGAGCCAGCCCCAACATGGCCTCAGTAAGGGGCCTCCACTCCCCGCTAAACCCATGGACCATATTATAATACACTTTGGCAATAAGCTTAGAAGGCACATGTTCAGCCCTATCACGAGGTATACAAACAAGTATTTGTTGTAAAAACCTAGGATACATCAGAAACTTCTTCCTAGAACCAGCACTAGACAGATTGCTAACCATCCCCTCAAACAAATAACGAGAGAAATTAAAAACCCTACCCTGTGCTAAGCAAATGAGACCAGAAGCCAAAGGAGTAGGGAAAGCATCCCAACTCCCAGACTTGGGACTTAAACAATGAATCAGAAAATGCACTAGAAGCTTCCATTGGGGGGAAAACCGATTCTTTTGGAAGTTAAACTTCCCCCATGATTATACCCAAGTGCAGCCATCCCCTCCAACACCTCCGCATTGGGGATGGACACAACACCACCTTCATCTTGAAGATGAAGGGAACTACGAATAGAAGCCTCAGAAACCACGTATGAACGACCATCTATGGTAGCATGGAGTTCACGTGGACGACCAACCACAAGCACAAGACGAGCATATGCCCAAAACTGACGAATGACACTATCATAAATAGTAGGACATACAGTAAAAGCATACCTTAGGTTTGAAGCCTCAATGAAGTCCAGAATGTCAGTGAAATCATCACGGTGTGGACCATCTCCTAGATAGGCGACCTTGTTGTGAGCAGGTTGGTATACCAGGGCAGCCATGGATCTTGATTAATTGAATGGAAGATGATTTGAGTTAGGGTTGAGAGAGTAGGATCGGTTGTGTGTGTGTTATGAGTGAGATGAATGAGTCAAAGGGGGTTAATTGACCATTAATAATGGTGGGAGTAACTGTTCATTGACCCCTAATAATGGGGGGTTGCCCTTTCAAATTAGACAGTTATTACATAGTAACCACTTGCCCCTTTTAACATTATTTCCAAATTCCAATTTACCAAAGTTAAATAAGAGTATAAATACCAGAATTTGAATGCGTTGACTAAAAGTCAAAGCGCACAATGGACAATACTAGAAGCACAATGTGGTCAACAGAAGTCAATAAGATGAACAGTGTCCCAGACCAGTACCAGAAGCCAACCATCACTTGACAAAGAAGGATTTTTATCCACCAGAAGCCAACCAATAATGACTAGAAGCTAACCAATGAGGACTAGAAGCTAGTCATGAAATAATATAACCACCAGAAGTGAGCAAAATCCTCCACCAGGAGTAACACACACCACCAGAACCAATGCAATATATTGTTAAAATCTACCAATATGTTAGTCTGTGCAAAGTAATATGTACACGAAGCCTCCCCTTAGGCTGAGCCTCCCCTCAATCCTAGACCTCAAGGATTAACCATCCCAATGTGAACCACCAAGTGGTTAAACCGAGGACCATCAAAAGCTTTTGTCAACAAATCAGCAACATTATCATCCGTATGAACTTTAAGAACCTGTATCAACTTCTTCTCATTGGCATCCCATATAAAATGGTGCCGAATTTCAATATGCTTTGTACGTTGATGAAAAACAGGATTTTTCACAATGCAGATAGTACTTTGATTGTCAATGAAAATTTTGGTGTTCATAAAATTGAACCCATAATCCAACATCTGGTTTTGGATCCACAATACTTGTCCACAACAGCTAGCAGCAGCAACGTATTCAGCTTCTGTTGAAGAAGTAGCTACTATCGTCCGTTTCTTGCATTGCCATGAAATAAGTCGTCGACCCAAAAATTGACAACCACCAATAGTAGATTTCCTGTCATTATTAGCACCTGCATAGTCACTATCACTATACGCTTCAAGAACAAAAGGTGATTCTTTAGGATACCACAAGCCCAGTTTAGGTTGAGCCTTGATATACTTGAAAATCTTCTTAACTGCATTCAAGTTAGAAACCGTGGAGCCACCTGATGTCTAGAACAAGCACTTACTGTAAACATGATATCCGGACGTGATGCAGTCAAATACATGAGTGAGCCAATCATAGACCTGTACATGTGAACATTGACCGGGGGATCTGGCTCATTCTTGAGTTTGACTTTAGCAACTTCATAAGGAGTTGCTGCTGGTCTAAGAGGATCCATGTCAAACTTCTGAAGGATCTCATGAACATATTTATCTTGACTGATGAAGATCCCATCCGACTGTTGCTTGACTTGAATACCAAGGAAGAAAGAAAGCTCTCCCATAGCACTCATCTGAAATTCGACTTTCATCAAGTGTTCAAACTCATCACACCATTCCTTCTTAGTAGAACCAAAAATAATGTCATCCACATAAACCTGAACAAGGATAATGTCCTTGGTATTCCTCTTAAGAAATAGTGTTTTGTCAATAGTACATCTTCTATAGCCATTCTTTAACAAGAAAGTTGAAAGACGCTCATACCAAGCTCTAGGAGCCTGATGTAGTCCATAAAGAGCCTTGACCACCTTGTAAACTTTCTTGGGATGAAGTGGATCTACAAAGCCCTTAGGTTGAGTGACATACACTTCCTCATCAATCTTGCCATAGAGAAATGCACTCTTGACATCCATCTGAAACACCATAAAGCCCACATAAGAAGCAAAAGCCAAAAACAGACGAATAGCCTCAATCCTTGCAACCGGAGCAAAAACTTCAATGTAGTCAATGCCCTCTATTTGAGTGTGGCCCTGTGCGACAAGCCTAGCTTTATTCCTCACGACAATTCCCCGTGCATCCTTCTTGTTCTTGAGAATCCATTTGGTATTGATTGCTGTCTTTCCATCTGGTAAGTCAACTAGAACCCAAACATTCTGAAACAAGAATTGCTGCATTTCCTCCTGCATAGCCTCCACCCAACTTTGATCCTCAAGAGCATGAGTGACCGATCTAGGTTCCACCTGTGAAAGAAAACAAGCAAACAAACAGTGTTGAAAGTCCGTATGATTATTACGCTTTTGATCTTCAATATAGCTCACAAGAGCATGATGATTAGACGTGGCCTTCTTATGCATTCTGCGTGTTTTGACAGTAGAACCAGGATCTCCAATGATTTGAGTGGTAGGGTGGTCTTTGTGTGATTGCAAGACTGGATTGGAAGCTACCTCCACTTCTGGTGCCAAGTTATTGAGATCCCCAACAAAGTCAGCATCACATGAAGCATCTTTGAAAATGCCATCTACTGGTTGTTTATGAATATCAGCCAGCTTGGTAGAAGACTTCTTTTGATGGTTCCCCAAATCAGAAGGACTGGAGAATCGAGTATTTGAAGCAGACTCACTAGCTGGAGTACCAATAGGTGATAAGCTAGCACTAGGAGCAGAAGCTGGGGTACTAGGAGCAGCTTTGTCAGTAGGCGTATTCAAGGGAAACTCAAAGCCACCTTGAGCAGCTGCTGTAGTAGCTTCTTGTTGTTGTTTGAGTAGGGTGTCAAGAGCTACTTGGGAATCCAGTACATCCAATGGAGTTGCATCACTAGGAGGAGTAGGAGAGACTGTGGTGGAGTAGGATGGAACTACAAAAATATCATCCTCGTCATCTGAGTCAGAAAGACTAGAAGGAACACCTGTACTAGAAGTTGCAAACACTTGTGGACCTGCATCATGGTTAGTTTTGAAACGAAAATATCCTAATGAATCACTAAGATAATCAAGATCAAAATATCATTCTGGACCCTTGCCTTGGATGTTTGACTTCTCTTCAAAATACCTGAGATTAATAGTTTCAATGACCCGCTTGGCTTGAAGATTGTAGACACGATAAGCCCGAGAGTGAGCTGAATATCCCACAATGTGTCCTTCATCTGCCTTGCCATCAAACTTCCCCAAATAGTCACTAGTATTCAGAATGGTGACCGGACACCCAAAAGGCTTCAAATGAGCAATATTTGGAACTTTGGCCGTTAGGAGCTCATAAGGAGTCTTCTTGTGAGGATTGGTAATAGAAACACGATTCAGAACATAACTTGCAGTATTAACAGCTTCTGTCCAGAACATGGTTGGAAGCTTGGAATCGGCAAGCATTGTTCTTGCTGCTTCTATTAGTGTCCTGTTCTTTCTTTCTGCCACGCCATTCTGTTGAGGAGTTCTTGCTGCACTATAATCTCTTTTGATGCCCTTAGCGTTACAAAGTGCTATGAGGTCTTTATTTTTGAACTCGGTTCCATTATCACAACGAATACCTTTAACTTTCTTGGACAACTGGTTCTCTATAAGGGTAAGAAAATCTCTAAGAATTGAGTAGGTCTCACTCTTGGCAGCCATGAAGAACACCCACGTAAACCTGCTATATCCATCAGTTACCACCAGACAAAATTGTTTGTGGTCAATGCTCCTAATGGAGGTAGGACCAAATAAATCCATGTGTAGTAGCTGCAATGGTTCAGTTATAAGACTAGGAGCAGTAATGGCTTTGAAGGATGCTTTATGTTGTTTGCCTTTGCTGCAAGAAATACAATTTATATCATTTCTGAATGACTTGGGAGGTAAACCAGAAACCAGATTCAGATTTACAAGTTTGTGAATGGTCTTGAAGTTCACATGCCCTATCCTTCTGTGCCATTGAGTGGCTTCATCTTCTGAGGCTTTAGCAACCAAACATGCTAGTTGACCAGTAGGATTGACTTCATTCAGCTTGATGCTATAGAGATTGTGTCTTCTAGGGATTCTGAGCAGAACCTGTGAGTCATCCGGTAGTTTAAAGTCTTTGGAGAGCACAAGTGCATCAGTATCCGTAAAGAGAACGAACTGCTTCTTGTCACAAATCTGAGAGACAGATATCAAGTTGAAGTGCTGAAGTGATTCCACATAGTAGACCTGCTCAAAATTTAGATTAGGCATCTGAATTGTTCCTTTGCCAGTGATCCTGCCTTCACCTCCACCAAAATAGACCTTGCCGCCTTGAAATGGTACAAAGTTAGAGAGAAGACTTTTATTGCCTGTCATGCTCCTAGAGCAACCACTATCAACAATTCCTAGACTAGGATCTTGGTATGGAGTAACCTACAACAACAAGATAAAAATGCAAACGTTAGTGTCTTAAGGGGACCCAAACCTTTTCAGGTTTGAGCCTGCCTTGTGGATCTTTAGTAGAGAGCCAAGAAGATTGATGAGATCCACCGTTGTTCCTTGGTTGCCTATGCATCATATGGGTATTATTGTTTGACCAAGAACAACCTGCTGAGGGCTTAACAACAGTTCCCAAACTTCCCAAACCAAAATACATGTGGTCAAAATTATGTGGATAAATTGGATTAAAATTTTGAAAATAGTCACTGGTCGTTCTATTTGTTGGGAATCCAATGTTTCTCCAATGATCAGAAGCTAATGGAGAGGACCTTCTAGAAGAAGAAAACGATTGAGCACTAGGATTGAGTCTTCTAGAAGTATATGGAGTAACTCCTGGTGGACCAGGAGCTGGAAATGCTTGATGAGCAGAAGCATGTGTGTCATAAAAATCACAATCTTTAATCAAATGAAATGCACTTCCACAAACAAAACATGTTTTAATCGACCTTTTATTAGAATGACATTGTTTCATACTGCTAACATTATTACACACAATTCTAGGAGAATCAATCTTCCTAGGACTTAATAAACCAGGACCAGACACAGTTGACTTAAAAGTAACTTTTTCTTCACACTTCCTAGCACTAGTAGCAGCATGATCATTCTTCTTGGAACTTGTAGGTCTTGACTCTTCACTTGAACCACTTGATGCAGAGTCACTGGCTTTGTCACTGAAAGTACACGAGACAAAGTCATTACAATTAGTAGAACTTTTTGGGGACTCATACATCTGTGATCCATCCAAGTCATTATGCCTAGAGGTGGGCATGAAAGTTCCAGTAAGAGGGGGAGGGACAACATGCATTTCTTCTGCTGGTTTAAACCTATTGCAACTAGGTTCTCCCTCTTCCTCTTTGTCGGCATCAAACACACTTGAAAAAGATAAATCAAACACATCTTCTGAATCAATATATTTATCAAATCCTAACCCTCTTTTAGTCCTACCAGACATGCTACTATCGATTAATTTTGAAAGATTTTTAGGTACCTTTTGCCATTTTTCAAATCTCAACATTGTAGCATCTAATCTTTCTTGCATCTCCTATTTTTCTTTGATACTGGCATCTTTTACCTTTTCTGTATATTTAAGCATATTAGTTGTGTTTTCTAAATCGATGCTCAGTATCCTAATTTTATCCTCATACTCACGTTGAGTATCTTGTAGCCACCTCTTTTGTTGTTCCAATGTGTTTAAAGAAGCCTTATAGGCTTGAACCTCTAAAAAATACTTATCATTCTTATCATTTACTTCATTAAATTGGGACAACAATTCTGAGTATTTATCATGACAACCAAGAGGACAATGTTGTACCTGAGGTGAGATGCCCATAAGAGCAAACTCGTCTGCTTCTTCTGCATCAGATAGGTTCCCAGCAATCATTGCAAACACATCAGTCGAGGACTCAGCTGATTCCAAAGTGGTAGTCTGATGATCATTCCAGTTGACCATAGAGTCAACAGATACCAATGCCTTCTTTTCATCTTTTACCTCCTGAACCTTAAAAGCTGAGTACCTGCTCTTCTCCTGGTCATTCTTGCTAGGGCATTCCCTTGCAAAGTGACCTTGCTGCTGGCAGTTATAGCATCAAACCTTGCTTCTGTCGAATCTTGCTGGCTCCCGTGGGTTATAATTGAATTTTCGACCTGCTTTCTTCTCAAACTTGTGAACCCTAAGAGTGAGCATGGCCATCTGCCATTTAGGATCCATTTCATCCAGGTCAAGTTTATCGACCTGTTTGAAGTCATCAAAAGCAAGTTGTTGTTGAGCATCAACATCAGCCACAAAAGAATGAAGAACAGCTTCTACCATACTACCAGACTTGGCAGTAGGATCAGGAGCAGAAGTATGCTGAAAAGTATGTTGAGAAGACACAGTATTGCTTGGGCTACTTGCATACGACATGGGATTGGATGCCATAGAACTCACAAAGGCAGAATTAGCAGGAGTGGGAAAAGAATCACTTGAATATCCTCTCACATGAGGTTCAAAAGTTTTGAGCTTATGAAATAAATCATCAAAACTGAGATAGTCAAGCCCACCTTTTGCTTTGAGAGAGATTACCACCTGATTCCATGAGTAGGGTAAGGCTCTAAGAAACCTTGCATTAATGTCACCATCGTCAGGATTTGAACGAAGTTGATTCAATTGGCTCAATATCTTTTGGAACCTGTCATACCCTTGATGTAAACCTTCAGTTTCTGAGATTTTGAATTCTGTGAATTCATCTCTCAGCATGGATCTTCGCATTTTCTTTGACTCCTCATTCCCACCAAACCTTGCTTTTATTCCATTCCAGATCTCTCTAGCATCATCCAAATGGTAGAAGTCACCCATGTGATCATCAGGAAGAGATTGAAGCAAAATAGTTTTTGCTTTGACCTCCTTCTGAATGGCTATGATTTCTTCATGAGTTTTAGGGTCAAGAAGAGTAATATTACCATTTTTGTCTCTTCCGGTTAGCTTCCTGCTGTCCCCATTCAGAATAACCTTCCAAAGGTCTTGATCAGTATTGGTGATCCACCATTCCATCTTCATTGCCCAACTATCATATTCGTCCTTTTTCAGAAAAGGGAATTTACCATTTGTGTTAGAAACCGTAGCAACGATCTGCTGAGGTTGCACAGTTTTAGGAGTGTTGTCTTCTCCTGTTTGAGTAGAAGTTGAGGCAGACATGATAAAACAAAAATGTCAGTAATAAGAAAACTTGATTCTTCTTGTATAGAGACCCTCACAGGCTCTGATACCACTTATTGGGTCTACTAGATGTAGATCTTGCAGCCTGTCAGGAACGGTGAACGACTTCTATAATCACAAGTCTATTCACAGAGAGACTCTATACACAATATAAATGCAGAATACAAATATAATAAAGAAGAACAGAATAACTATAGATACTTGATCCTTTCTAAGGATTTCTAATATTGATAATGACTAGAACTACCTTTGATGAAGGTGTGTCTAACCCTTCTGCCCAAGGTTCCTTTTATACTACAAGGAAACCCTAATACAACATTAAACAAAACGTGTAAAACTGATATGCATATCCTTTCCTAACATATCTCATGCATATCCTAACAGAATAATAAATAAATAATAAAGTTTAACTTTGACTAGGACCAGGAGCACGACTTGCTCCTACTACTACTAGAACCAGGAGGAACTACATACCTCCTAGTCTACCTATTACATTTAACTATTCCAATGGTCCTAACACCTTGTTATACAAAACTTTTCATATAACACTTTCTTCTTGAAGACACTTTCTACTTCAACTTTTCCAATTTGTTCATACAAGCTTAGCTTCAGATCTCTTAGCTTTTATTCTTGCTGAAGCTTGTATAACTTGTCAAGTTCTTCTTGAGTGGCCACTCCAGCTTTAATCAAACGATCATTCAGAGTAAAGTCTCTATTGTTTTTGGGTATAAAGGGAGGTGAAGCACTATCAGTTGTTTCCCCACTTATGGTCAGCCCTTGCATATGATCATATTTGGCTGATGACTCCCCCATACCCTTTGCTGGGCTCTTTTCAGTGATAGGTGAATTAATGGATTGTTCCTAACCCTTCTTTTGGGCATGTTTTTGAAAGAGCTGTTGGATTGTGTTTTTCTCCCCCTCAGCAGAAGACTGCCCAACAGCTTCTGATGACCCACCAACAGGGAAGAGACCACAAAGATGATTAAGATTTGCCAGCATGGTTGGAACAGTTTCAAGGGATTGTAGTTTCTACTAAACCTCATCAGAAATGGTCAGCTTCTGTTTCTCCAGCAACGCCACTTTATCTTTAATTTTTGACACAGAATCACACAAAGTATTAACTTGTCCAGGAACTGGTGTGAATTCTGGTGGGAACTCCATGGAAGAACCGTTGATGGAGTCCGTAAGAGAGGACATCTCGTTCTTTAAGGAAGTGGTGGTGGCCACATCTTAGACTAAAGGCTTCAAAGCAGCAATGATGACATCCTTGATTTGTTCAGCAGAAGGAGGAGGTGGTCTTGCTTTGAGAGTTGAGATTTCATTATCAGCAAGCACCTTTTCTTCCTTCAGTCTGGCCACTGTGATTGAAGAATCAACACTTGATTTGTTAATTCTTTTACCTGCTTAGTTCTGGGGGAAGGTGGCTTTTGTGTTGCATCAACAGTCTCTTCATCACTGTCATCTAGATTGACTGGAATTCTTTCACTGAACCCAAGTTCTTTCTCCAAATAATCTCCAGACATGCTGACAACAAACTTAGGCAAGTGTCCCACCTTGGATCCAGTGGTGAGATGCACTTCCTTTGGAATCTTTGGAGCATCATCATGAGTTGTGTGGATCAGTTTCAAGCCCTTCACCACCAGGGTTGGTTTGACCTGATGCATCCTGAGAAAGAGTCCCTAATAAGTTTAGATCAATGATAATGTTTTTGGTTCCTTTAGTAGAACCCTGTTGTGGGGGAGCTACATCATTAGAAACAGATAGGCCAGGGTCAGCATCAGCTGTTGGATTTGCTGACACATCATTCCCTGATGCAGACTTAGAGTGACAAGCAATAGAAATTAGTAATGAAGTATGACTTGTATTCAGAATGAAAGTACTTACCAATGCTGACTCCACACTACTGAGCTGAGGGTGAGCTCTATCTTCACCCTTCTCTCCTAAAGAGGTTGAGAGATGGGTTGCTTGCTGGGCCTCTTTATGCATATCACCTCCAGCAGAGACTAAAGGTGATGGCTGGTTGGGGTTCTTGTCCTTGGCCATGGACTTGGTCTTCTTCAAAGCATGGCCTTGGGAATCATCATCAATCTTCTTTGACTCACGTCTAACCTTCTTGGTATTAATTGACGTTTGCTTCTAACGAGGTCCAGATGAAGCTCCAGGCTTTTTGCCTTTTAGATCCCCTTCTCCAGTTGGAGAAGTGTCTTTTGGAGCTTTGTACATTACTGGACCATTTGCTGAGCAGATGTCCAATATGGTTTGTGTAAGAGGAGGATCAATGGTGCTGACTGGAATGTTCCAGCGAGTGAGATCAAAGGTCTTAAAAATTAGGTTCTCTCCATTGATTTTTGAAAAGTCATTTCCAAGATGGTCAGCAAAGAGGAGAGATAGAAATCTGGTGTACACAACATTTTTCTCTCTAGTCTTTTTCTCCAGCTTCCCATGGAGATCTTAAAAAATAAGCCTCCCAAAATCAGCTTTGACACCCTTGGCCAGACAGTATAAAATAATAGCATCTTTTTGGTTGATCTGGTCAAGGCCTCCAGTCTTCCCCCCCCAAACATTCAATGAGAATGGACATCAGCAAATTCCATCTTGGTGGCAAAGAACTTCTTTTTAACCCCCCCTTTTTCAGTAATTTCTTTAGTATACCTAATCTCTTTAAAGAAATTTTTGACAACCATACATCAGGTACTGCTTCATACTTATTAGTGTTTTCCAAATAATCTAACCCCAAAACTTTTCTAAATAACTTAAACCCAAATCTACCATGAGTCCCAATCGTGGTAGAATCAAACTCAATGGACTTCTTGTTGTTAGAATCCTCTGCTGTAAACCAAAATTCTTTTAGCACATTTTGAAACATCATACCAGGATCCTCAAATAAAGCATACCTTAAAACACTTTTGGATAGATAAGTCAAAACTTGTTCCCCAGGAACAGACTTAATGGATTCAGGTATGCTCCCCAGGAACAAGTTTTGACTTATCTATCAAAAAGTGTTTTAAGGTATGCTTTATTTAAGGATCCTGGTATGACGTTTCAAAATGTGCTAAAAGAATTTTGGTTTACAGCAGAGGCTTCCAACAGCTGATGCTGACTCTGGCCTATCTGTTTCTAATGATGTAGCTCCCCCACAACAGGGTTCTACTGAAGGAACTAAAAACATTATCATTGATCTAAACTTATCAGGGACTCTTTCTCAGGATCCATCAGGTCAAACCAACCCTGGTGGTGAAGGGCTTGAAACTGATCCACACACTCATGATGATGCTCCAAAGATTCCCAAGGAAGTGCATCTCACCACTGGATCTAAGGTGGGACACGTGCCTACGTTTGTTGTCAGCATGTCTGGAGATGATTTGGAGAAAGAACTTGGGTTCAGTGAAAGAATTCCAGTCAATCTAGATGACAGTGATGAAGAGACTGTTGATGCAACACAAAAGCCACCTTCCCCCAGAACTGAGCAGGTAAAAGAATTAACAAATCAAGTGTTTATTCTTCAATCACAGGTGGCCAGACTGAAGGAAGAAAAGGTGCTTGCTGAGAATGAAATCTCAACTCTCAAAGCAAGACCACCTCCTCCTTCTGCTGAACAAATCAAGGATGTCATCATTGCTGCTTTGAAGCCCTTAGTCCAAGATGTGGCCACCACCACTTTCTTAAAGCACGAGATGTCCTCTCTTATGGACTCCATCAACGGTGCTTCCATGGAGTTCCCACCAGAATTCACACCAGTTCCTGGCCAATTTAATACTTTGTGTGATTTTGTGTCAAAAATTAAAGATAGAGTGGTGTTGCTGGAGAAACAGAAGCTGACCATTTCTGATGAGGTTCAGCAGAAACTACAAGCCCTTGAAACTGTTCCAGCCATGCTGGCCAAGGTAACTACCACTCTTAATCATCTTTGTGGTCTTTTCCCTACTGGTGGGTCATCAGAAGCTGTTGGGCTGTCTTCTGCTGAGGGGGAGAAAAACACAATCCAACAGCTCTTTCAGAAACATGCCCAAAAGAAGGCTAAGAAACAATCCATTGAGTCACCTATCACTAAAAAGAGCCCAACAAAGGGTAAAGGGGAGTCATCAGCCAAAGATGATCATATGCAAGGATGACCACAAGTGGGGAAACAACTGATAGTGGTTCACATCCCTTTGTATAACAAGGCTTAATCGAAGAAATATCTCACCAATCACCAACGTTGACATGTTGACCAGCAAATGCAACATCAATCTCAAGTTCTATAGGGGTGATGGAACTGATGAGATACTTGAAAACTTTCAAGGAAAAGAACTTTCTTACACTGAATGGATGGAAATGAGTGTGATGATCGAGAAAAGAAAATCCAAGAGATGGGATGAAGTTCGCACCAGAATCGAGCACTATATGAGAAATCATGAAATACTAGGTGAAATTATGAACATCAACACTCAAGTTTCTCTGGAAGATCAAGATCCAATTCTAGATCTGAACAAAAGAGAAAATCTGATACAACCTGAAGTTGGTGACATCTTTGTCACTACAAAGAAATACAAAGGCTTTGTTCAGTTTCAAAATCATCTCCCTAGTCATGTACTGGACGAACCAGAACTAGGAATGATTATGTTCAATCATCAAGAACGTCAAGACTTTGTGGGCATAAGTGATCTTGATGAAATGGACAATGAACTTCTCTCGAATGTTCAAAGGATCTTTTACTTTCTTCATGTTGGTCCAGGACATACTGATGCTGCTAAAACCTTCAGCATGTGCTTGCTTGCTATATTGGACCACATAAACTCAGATCCATTAACTTAGACTTCCATTATTGAAGAACTTAGGACTTAGGAGAATTGATTAATCATTTGTATTGATTTTGTTGTAGTTTGTAATATTATTGAATAAATGATTATCTGATGTTTATAAGTTATTAATTGTTCTGTGCAAGTAAGAAGAAGTTGTTATGCTCACTTACTACTAACATTAGACTTAAGCTATTTGTATATCCAAATAGGGGGAGATTGTTGGGTCAGTATTTACTGACCCTAAAGCAACTCTAGGATTTGAATATAAAATCCCCCTAAGTGTTTCATGCTCAGCAGTAAGGCCAGTCTGCTGAAGGATGACTAGAGGAACAAAGTTCCTACTAAAGACTTTAAAGCTGAAGAAAGTTCAGCGCTCCCCTTCCAGTGAACTTAGAAGACAAAGGAGTATTCGCTACAAATACTAGGCGGTCTAGTTGCTGAAGAACAAGGACTAAAGAAGGGCTTTCAGTTCAGTTTGGTTTGACAATACCAAACTGAATGATGTCGATCTCCTCTAGGATACTGAAGACTCTTCAGTATTCTGATGGTTTGCATTAGGCGGGAAAAGATAACTTTAAGTCAAAGTAGGTTGCTTGTATACTTATATATAAGTACAACCTTTATCTTTTCTAGAATAGTTTAATATGTACTTTGTACTATTTATCCAGCATGGGCATCAACCACCCACTGGATAAACCCATGCATTGGAACATGCAAAATGCAAACCCTAATTTACACTGCCTATATAAGGAGTGTACATTGGGAGAGAAAGGGTTAACCAATACAAGAGCTTAAACTCTGGAAAACCTTTCTCTCTCGATACCAACTAAACCATATAGCCAAGATGCATATGAACGTTTAGATTGGAGCTTAGACTTTAACTTTGGTTAGACGTTTAAGTAGAGGAGATCAAAACCCATTGTCATTAAACCACTTTGTTATTCCGTAAACAAAGTGGGTTATAGATTCTTTATTTGATTCTAATAAAAGTGTATACGTTGAAAAGTATATTGGAATTGTTGTTTTAATATTTCATAGTTCTTATCTATTGTTAAAACAACACACTTGAGTCAAAGTAAGAGTTATTACTTAAGATAATAAGTAATAACGAATTACTAGGGACCAATAGTTTCTGGTTCCTCAACTTAAGATGGATCCTCATGAGACTGATCGAGTGGATGATAAATAACATGTAAGGATACATGAAACGATACGATACAAAATATCCTGAAATAATGATATTAGTAAGCTCTGAGTAATTATGCGCGAGACATATTGAAACGTAGTACGTGAAAAATTGTGAACGTGATACGTGGAGATATGGTGAATGAAATATGTGGAACATATGGTGACGTGATACGTGCAACATATCGTGAACGTGATATGAAAAACGTAGGGTGAACATGATGGTTGAAACATATCGTGAATGTGCGATAAATGAGGAGGTAACACAAACGATACGAGATGAGACATGAAATATGACGTGAAACGTCTGTCTGAGGTTGGAAAGTTGTGTTAAACTTAAGTCTGGTCTCTCAAGCTTTCTTCAAATCTTTCTAGGACGAAATGTGAAACATAAATCGTGACATAGAATACGATCATGAACGTGAACAAAGTCATGAACGTGAATGCGAAAAGCAAATCATGAAATGAAACAAGAACGCGAACGTGTACAAGGTCGTGATCGCGAATGTGAGATGTAATTATGAGCGTCAACGTAAATGTGAACGTGAACGTAAATTTTTATCCGATATGATTGTTGAAGGAATACCGTGAAATCGTACGATCTCATGTTGAAATAACTCCGGCAACCGGTTAACTGAAAAAATTATTACGAATAGGGAGGAAATGTGCAGACCTGTCGACGGTCAGCAACAACTCAGATAGCATCATGCCTCATCTGAGTCTGTGGTAGTATGGTAAAAAAATCCACGGAGATCTGGTCCACTTCCATTCGAAAATTTCTGATGGTTGAAATAAACTACTAGCATGTTGGCGTTCTATCTTTACCTGCTGGCATGTCAGGCATTTAGATATGAACGTAACTGCATCTTGTTTTGCACCGCTCTACCAAAATATGGTTTGAGATTGTTGGGTCCTTGAATCGTGTATCTTTGCACGATTGACCAATTAACTACTAATAATATAACTTGTACTTTTCAACGTATAGACTTTTATTAGAATCAAATTTAAGAATCTATAACCCACTTTGTTTGCGGAAACAAAGTGGTTGAATGACAAGGGTTCTCTCTTGATGAACAAGAGAGGAAGAATTCCTAACACTACACTTTGTGTTTTATGTGAAATGGAAAACTTATCTAACTCTACTAACAACCTATCTATATATAGAGAAAGAAACTAAAGCTTCCAAAGGAAGCTTTCAATAAAGCAAAAGCCCCATGTGCCCCATGTGCTCCCATGTGTTCTTTCCCATCATAGTACAAAAGTAAATAATACTTTTGACTTTCTTATTGGCTGTACAAGTAACCGCTCTTGTACTCTTGTCTTCTAGCGAGTTCCCGCCAATATCTTCAGGTTGTATTTCGAGAGTTAGATGAACATCGTTTAGCTTGGTTTGTCACTCCAATTTGAATTGAAAGGCAACTTCATTCAGGCCTTTCCTTCAGATGTTGATCCGCATCAACTACTGAAGGTGAAGACTTTGTCTTCAAAGGAATCTGGAAGTGCTAGTACTGAACTGTCTTCAGCTTGGACTGGTGCTGGACCTGGTGCTGAAGTGTCTTCAGCAATTCTTCAAGTCTTCAGCTGCTATTTTATATTCAAATACTTGTGAGGAATAATTGGGTCAAATCTTGACCCAACAATCTCTCCCTATTTGGATATAAAAATAGCCCGAGTTGTCGTCTTCTTTGTTCAAGTCTTCTTTGTCCGCTGACCATATTTGGTCACTGAAGCTTGAAATCTTGAAGATGACAAAATGAGTGTTTTTCACTAAGTACATACACTTAGTCTATTTGGTGTTAAAATCTTAGTCCAACAGAAACTAATTCCGTGTCGTCAAGACTAGGGGTGAACTCGGTTCTGGAACTGCACGGAACCGAACCGGAACCGCAATAACCGAGAACCAAAAAAAGCATAATTTAGGAACCGAGAACCGAACCGAAGAGCATGTTTCGGTTCTGCTCGGTTCTCGGTTCGGTTCGGGTATTTCGGTTCTTTTGCCGACTAGAACCGAAATGTTTAATAAATCATCACTTTTACATATATCAGATACATATTTTGCTTATTTGCATTGTGATCTACTGTTTTCTCACTACTGTTTTCTCGCATGTTATATTTTCCATGAGCTCAATTATGCAATGGATAAGTTTTCATGATACAGATATACAATACACTTGATTCCTGATCTTAAAAGTTTTGAAGCGGCCTATTATCAAAATAGTAAGGTATCAATGCCAAGTTGAGTGTTTTATTTCATAAAATTGTGACATATATTCTGCAATAGTTATCAAGGATCACATTTAAAAGTAAGTTATAAAAAAGGTTTTGAATTCAAACAATCACAATAGTATCCATGACTAATGTCTCTTAGGGCGTGTTTGGTTGGTCGGATTTGATAGCATAATAAGAGGCCCACTTTAAATATGTTCCAACTTTCAAAGGCACTAGAAAGGTGTTATGTTAACTCATCCTTTTAGACAAAACTTTGAAATACGGAGCCATTTATTAAAAAATTGACCTATTCACCCCTCAAATAAATGTACCCTTTCTTCCCCATTTCTCAAAACTCTTCTTTTTTTATTCAACTCGTTTTCTCACAGTGGATTTCTTGATTATTCCAAAATTATCATCTCATACTATCTTTGTCTAATCTTGATTTTTATTGATGGATATTGCTTCAATTTGGTTAAAAAGTCTTGATATATAATAGGAGGGGTGATGTTGTTCTTCACTTTTCCAGATCTCAATTTATGTTACACGCATATGCTTCTGGTATTCTTTTGTTTTCATCATATTGTTATATTAGATAAAAAATTAATTTTGATTATTAATTTAATCTAATTTATTAATATTAACTGATTTGGACAATAAATCAAATGGGCTTCATTTATGAATAATGGAGTGATCGTGATGATTAAACATTAGAACGGTGAACCTATAAAATTGATTTTTTGTTTCATTGTTTTTTTAGCAAATTGTTTCATTGTTTGATCTAGACGAGATTCAATGAAAGGATAATTATGTAATTTGATTTTAAGACATATTGGGAACAAATACATATAAAAGTTAACCAAACAGGTGAATGATATTTAAAACCTCGTGATCTAAAACTAATCATAAATATAAAACCTCATAATTTAAAACCACATGGTTTAAAAGTTGGTGAACCAAACGCCCCCTTAATGTTTTTGGGTATATGCTTTTGTTTTGTAGCTTTTGTAATCAGACAATATGCATAGCAATTTTATCAGTCATAAGTGAACTAGTATTTTGATAGTAGTAAAATGTTTAAGTGCGATAAACGACAATATGCCAACTCGATCTAGCTTGCATCATGTTGTCCAACCAAATTTGTTAATTATAGAAACCAATCAACAATTGATAGTTGAAATATAAAAGAAATGATTGTTTGCCACTTTGCAGCATATAACGTATAAAAAATTAGTATATTTGAGTTTCCATCGGTTCATCGGTTCCGGAACCGAGAACCGCGTAACCGAACCGAACCAAACCGAGAACCAAAACTTAAAAAATTGAGGAACCGAGGTTCTAAAATTCGGTTTGGGTTGGATCGGTTCCGGTTCGGTTCTCGGTTCTTTTTCTCACCCCTAGTCAAGACAGGGTCATGAAGACCAAGATTATTTCCTTCCGTCAAGATCCTTTGGAGAAACCATCCCGAACGGGAATCCACTTGGGAAATGGAGGAGTCCATCTGGATTCCTTATCCTCATTTCCTTTCCATAATCCAAGTATGTTCTTTTCAGTCACGTCACGTTCCATGTTCTCTTCAGCCACGTCACGTCCATGTTCTTTTCAGCTTATCGTATCTCTAATTCGAGGACGAATTATTCTTTTCAGAGGGGAAGAGTTGTAAAACCCGCATAAAATACAGAAGAGCATTAATTACATGAAAACAAGGATTAATTAAAACTTTATGATTAATTAATACACGACACGTATCATGAATATTTAATATATCAAGCCAAGTATTACGTATATTAATTATTTATTTACGACAAGTATTACGTATGTAATTTATTACACGATAAGTATTTATGTTTAATACTTAAAACACGACAAGAATTAAAACAATTTAAAACACGAACACACGTCACAAATAATAATACATGGGAATTGTTTAAAACACGAAAAATGAAACTAAGTATAACAGGGTGTTTGGACGTTATAAGATAGAAAAGAACAAGAGGGCATATGGCTCGGCCCATTAGGGAAAATTACATTCACACGAAAAATACATTTCTTTCATTAAACAAGTTTTCACAAAAATTAAACAACCCTAGCCTTGGTGTTCCTTTGGGTGCCGGATACACAAAAGAAAAAGGAGGGAAAAACTTTTGATCATTAAATTAATTCGGGTATGGTCGTGTTGTTCATCATGGATCTATACGTATTCGGTAAACACTAATCTTATATCTCTTCCATTTTTATTCTTTGATTTATGAATTTATTTAATTAAACATGAAAACACATGATTTAAATGATTAAAACGTGTATAATATCGGGTTCGATTCCGGTTCTGTTAGGTTTGGTCACGAAAACCGACAGACTCCCTATGGGGGAGCTCTCGGTGGGATTTATAAGCCACGACCGCCGGCCATTTGGCTCGGTGGCGGGGCTCCTCTGTCGGACGCAAGCAGGAAGACCCCAACAGGGGGAAACATTGTTCGAGTAGTGGAAACCGAGGGCCTAGGCTCTCGGTGTGAATGTTGAACAACCAGCGGGAAACCGGCTAGGCCGATGGCTGTTTTGGGTATGCGGCGGCAAAACCACAGCTGCAGTGGCTGTGGTGGTGTCGTTGTTCGAAGCAAGCCGAGACCATGGGGTCTCAGTGAGGGCTCGGTTCAGGGTTTGGGTACACACGAAACACACAAGGTTATGTTTGGTTTTTAGTTTTGCTTGATTACATTATATTAATTTAATTAGTTATATTAATATAAATCATGTTTTAATAAATTAAATCAAGACTTAAGATATAAATAATTATGTTATATAATTATGCATAAAATTAACATGGTCCCATTAATTAAATTTAACTTAGACTTATAATAATTATTTAATATAATTATTCATGATAAATTACATGGCACATTTGATTAATTTAAATAACAAATTAGCTTAATTATTTAATTACATTCTAATCACACAGTTTAATTAAATTAATACCATAATTTAATTTAATTATATAATTATCAGTTATGGTAAAGTTTTATTAATATAAATTATGTTATATTATTAATTAATAATCACTTATAAACCATATATTATATTAATAATTAATAATTATTATGTTAGACTAAAATATTTATTTATTAATAAACTTTACTATATTATGACATTTAATAAACCATGACTTATAAAATATATTTATTAAGCTTTAGCTTATATTTTATGCTTATTAAACAAGCTTATTACTAATTATGGAAACATGCTATTTACGGAAACATAATATTTATGAAAATATGCTATTTATGGAAACATACTAATTATGAAAACTTTCTATTTTTGGAAACTTACTAACTATGGAACTTTCTATTTTTGGAAACTTACTATTTATGGAAACTTACTATTTATGGAAACTTGCTATTTTTGAAAAGTTTTTATATATGGAAACCTGCTATTTTTGGAAAGTTACTATATATAGAAACCTGCTATTTTTATAAAGTTACTTGTTATGAAACATCAAGTATAATAACACATAAAACATGAAATACTTTAATCAAGAACACATGAAACACTAAGAAACACATGATGAAACATGAAATAGTAAAGCAAGCAAAAACATGTAAAACAAGTCCATAACAAGTAAAACAAGTCAAGAACAAGTAAACTAAACTAATAATCAGTAAATTACATTGAACATACAACTCATTCACGTCCTTTATTATGTAGAACTCGTGAAGTCAGAGTAGTTACTTTCCGCTTTCATCTTCATTTCGTTACTGGACATAAGGTACGGATATTTCGTCCTTCAGTAAGGATATTCTCTTTCTATGATTAGGATTTCTCGTTTGCTGCCATCTGTTTTCCCTAGTAGTTTATTTGTCATAAATTTTTTTAGTAATTACTATGTTATCATTTTAAACTTCCTGAGCTATATACATGCATGACCATGTCCACCTAGTTATGGAGGTACCATAACCATAACACTTGAGGCACCGGTGTTATGACTCTTCCACGACGAGAGTAATTACTCGCGGCGTCCCTTTCAATTATTGGCCATTATTATTATTATCATGTGGGGCGTATGGGTGCATCCTAGTACATGTTTGCAAATTTACACGGTGATTGTGGTGTGTGCTCTACATCCATCACATGGAGCTGATCCCTCCACTCAGACTAATATAATTAGAGGCAACCACTCTAATTACATGATGAGGTCACCCCTCTATGTATTCATGCACGTTGATACCTTCATGACCTATATGGGCTGTTTGGCATTTAAATTACATTTTCATGAATAAACATAAGACTTTTCAGTATAAACATGAACATAAAACATTTCAATATAAATATGCTTTTAAAACAACTTCCAAGTTCTCTGGGACATACACATATTCCGCTGCATTTCCCATTCTTTTGCTTATGTTTCAGTTATTCTTATCATGTCATTATATCCGTTCACTGAGCGTCTTGCTCAGCCGTATATATTTCTTTCCATGACTCAAATGACAAGTACCCGAGGACAAACTTGAGCATGGAGAGGACGTGCATAGGATGGGAGCTATCTTATACTTCTTTTCCTTTTGCACTCTATTACTTTATGCATGTTTTGAGTTTATGTTTGGGAGCTGATGTTTGATTCCGGTTTTCCTTTATGGTCATTTATGTTTTTAAGACATATTACCTTGAATGCTTTGATGACACGCCATAATTATCATGTAACGGTCCATTTATCAAAGTAGGGTGTTACACTATGTTTGTTACATTTCAATATTACGTAAATCATAATATCAAAGAGTTGATTCCGCATACTCTTTAGTATCATTCAAAGTTTCTACTAAGGCTATATATGATTTATTATGTATAGTCTAACTGTCTAAGTATACAAGCCAGGCTAACAAGATCATAAGGGATCAACATAGTGTTTGTCAAATATGATGCTTCCTCCATAAAGGAGTCTACTGAGACCATTTCTGACTCTGAGTCACAGAAAAAGTGTCAAGAATCCTTTCCACCTCTACCAAAGCTGGTAGGATTTAAACCGTTGGTATATCTACAGGTTTAGCTTCCATTACCTCCTTAGCTATGACCAATACTATCCCTAAAGTGAATCTATAATGGATGAGGGAAGATCATCTGAACAAGCGTACTTCCAAAAGGAATCTATCCAACAGTTCAGTTGATCCAAACTATGTTATTTCGAAGAAGGAAAACACCTCTACCGAGAAACTTCTTCTAACCCTCGTGGAAGAAGTCAAAGGACTATAAGAGTAATTCAATCAAATTGCTAAAAGCTCCCCTTCAGCCTCTCAAGCGAGTAGCTCTAGCACTAGAAAGATGAAAACTATGACTTTGTTCAAACCTTGCACTCATTGTGGTTTAAAGAATCATTTATCTGAAAATACCACTATGCTAAATTTGACTTGTTTCGTACATGACTTTTAGTTAATACCAACGGAAACACTCACACATTTAATCAACAAGGTGTGACGGGCAATGAACATGTAGGAAAAGCATTATAGTAAGGAGTGCATGATTAGGTGATCATGACTTCTCCCAAGTAGATAAATAATTAGTTTAGTAAGAGTAGTTGTTAGATAAAAAAAATCCCTCCAAACCATCAGATTTACTTGCTTTCATAAAATATAAAACCCACAAAAATAACCATGTCTCTCATCTTTAGACCTTTGTGTCGTTCGATACGAACCTCCCACATTAATCCTCGAGATAACGATAACAACCCCGAGTCCTTACCCATATTATGCTACACGAATGGGTATACTACCCAGGGGTTATAAAATTCCGATGACCGAGTCGTGTGTCGCATCTGTGGTGCACGGTGAAGACAGTCATCACCTAGAACAACATTATAGGCTTCTTTCACTTAAGGGAGAGGATCCCTGGTGAGCAAAGCACTTCTAACTGGCTGATAACATTCATCAAGTCCCATTAAAATTTGCACCAACTTTATCAGTTGCGAGGCACAACTAATTCTTTACTAGCATCATAAGAATACTTAACATCACAAGTGCACTTAGGAAATTTGGTTAAAGCCTCAAATTCTCTCCAATGAGAGTTAATCCTATGATAATAATCAGCAACAAAACTATCACCTTATTTAACATAATTAATATTTTGAAGCAAGTTATAAACAACAAAACCATCAATTTTATCATTTGTTTCTTATCACTCATTCGGTCATTCCAAAAAGATGCACAATCATCAAAATAGACAAGACCCATGGCATTACACCTATCTCATTGAGAAATTAAGACAATACTAGAAGAATAAGACTATATTAAGTAAGAACCATCAATAAAACCAAAGTTATTTCTAACCTAAAAAGTAATCTTTCACACCAGTCAAACTGGAGGTCAAGAAGTTAACCAAACTCATTTGCACCCACATCAATTGCAACAACAATCAATAAAAAAGACTTACATAGCTCAATAACCAACAGAAACAACCAAGAACATAACCCAACACCGATAAAGCAAGAAAACTCCAAACACCAAATCAGGATTTCAAACCCCTATTTAATCCAATTAATAATAGATCACCCAAATCACGAATTTTGAATACGACTACGACCATTAGGAATTCGCCACTAATAGAATCAAGAATCACACCCCACTGCAAAAAAAAAACTCCAAAGCATGCTTTGATATCATGTAAACAACATCAAGATCACAATCAAACACCAATATGCACTCAACCAAACTCTCTTTTAGTGCTTATTAGTAAGAAACAAATTACAATAGTACTTACAGAAAAAATAATACCCATTAGATGAATCTTATCACCTCGCATAAAAATCACACAACTCTCGGACTCAACTAAGCAATCAATCTAAGAGATTGATTTACACACTAAGAGTAAGATCGTTATCACGATGTTGTCAATCTATATACGTAATTGAACGATTAATTAAGAAAGACAATTGATCACAAGATCAAAACGAGAGGAGAACACTAAAATAGATGAAGATGACCGAATGAATAAACCCTAGATCAGATGAGGTAATATATAGGCCGAAAAGTTTCACTTTGAGTTCTCCATCTATTCATCTCATGTCACTTGAATACCAAACTAAATTCACTTGAATAACCTTAAAACTTGTCAAAACAAGTCCTTGCACTATAATTCTCAAAAGCTTGAATATTTAGAAGAAAATCAATGTTCATTTTATTTTTTGTCAATTGGTAGGTAGCTTTTAAAAATGAACGTTGATCAACTAAGTCAATTTTCTCATTTTATGATTCTCTTGTTATTGTAAAATATTTACGACCCACAAATTTCATTTTGTGAGTTCACTACAAAAAAAAGTGAAATTCTCTACGGTTATTTTTCCACGGTATGAGTAACCGTGGAAATTTCTTTTATATAAATCATACTTTTGTCACATTTAAACGCGTTACAAATATCTTTAAAAAATTTCCACTCATATAACTGTAAACAATTAAAAAAATACTACACTTAAAAATGAAGTAAAAAAATTACAAAAAAACCCACACTTATCAGTGTAAAAATACAAATAAAAAAACTACACTTTTAAATATAGAAATAATTCTATAAAAAGGCCACATTTATAAATGTGAAAACAAAAAGCTCATAAATAAGAAAAATAAAAAATTAAAAGTATATTTAGCTCAAGGTATATACTCCGTATCAAATAAACACACACAATTCATTACAGACACTCTGTGATCGTCAACTCCGTTATGTCTCCTCCGTCTTGGTTCGTTATTTTTCCGATCATCGCCGCCGGGGTTTGTTACTGCTCCGATGTACTCCGCCGTGGTTTATTACTGCTCCGATCTAATCCGTCGTGGTTTATTACTGCTCTGATCTACTCCGCTTTGGTTTGTTATTGTGCCGATCATCGCCGCCGTGGTTTATTACTGCTCCGATCTACTCCGCCGTGGTTAGTTATTGTTCCGATCATCACCGCTGGTTTTATTACTGTTCCGACCATCGCCGTCGTGGTTCATTACTGTTTTGATCATCGTTGTCGTGATTTATTACTGTTTTGATCAGGTTAGTTTGTAATTTTTTATATGTTATTGAATTGTTAAATGTTACGTTATATGTTATTAAATGGTTTTTTGCGATTGTAGTGGTTATAATGTCTTAGCAATCATAGTGTTCATGTCTTACTGGTTTAGAGTTCGTGTTTTAGCGATTATAGTTGCATATGCTTAGTTCGAAATTAATCACGAGTTATAGTTGAGTGGTGTTTTACAGCCTACAGTAACATTAAAACTAGTTTTAATGACAGTAAGGTTCACGTAGGTCGAGAATTACACTAGGCTTGTTACCTCATTTGAGTGGTTTATATGCAATTAGATATTTGGAGGGTGTGGGATTGCTTTTTCAGGCGCTTATAAGATTTATGTGCTTATGGACTGTTTAGATTAGAATGTATATCACCAGAAAACAATTAGGTCGACATGTTTTTATATTCGACGCAAATAAGCACTTTAAAAGGGTGTTGGGGACTGCTTAAGTTTCTATAGATTGCTTTATGACAGTTGGATTATCCGCCTTAATTCATTAGTATCTTGATGTTTACTTGGCCTTTAATCACCTGATAAAAAAGGAAACTGGAGTCACTCGTCCAACTGACTGCCAATAGCATTGGCATAACGAGTGGGGGTAGTGAGTTTTTTTTTGCACTGGGGATGAACTAACTTGGCTATGTGTGGGATAACTTTCTATTTTAGTTAGATTTTAAGGGGAATTATGTTTTCTTTTTGTAGGTTCGGGCTAAACATAAAGACGGTCCTTTAGGGGAGACGATTCTTAAGTATTACAATTGTGGTTGTCGAAATATTTTTATTTTGGGATTTATTTCAGCCAAGACAGAGAGTGTTGTCGTTCTTCTCTGTAGGGAACCTTTCCTTAATCTGAATTCCTTGAAAGATATGAATTGGGATCTGAGTCAATGGTATCCACTTATTGATTACAAATGTTTCTTGCAGTGGCTTGTTAAGGTTAGCATATCGCTCTGTTTGCTATACATATGTTTGTGTTTATTCATGGGCATAAAGAGTTTAGAACCGGAAAATGATTTGTTGTTTTATGCAGGTTCCGTCTGAAACAGAGCAACTACGTGCCCGACAGATCAGCGCTCAACAGATCAACAAGGTAGAAGAACTTTGGAAGACAAACCCTGATGCTGCTTTAGAAGATATTGACAAGCCTGGTTTAGATGATGAACCTCAACAAGTAGCACTGAAGTATGAAGATGCATATCATTTTAATATGCTCCCCTTTCTGTTTTGTTTAAATTCTGTCTTCACACTTTTACGATGATGGTCGGAGTAGTAATGATGCATGTCTAATTGTCCTAATTGTTGTACCAAAATGTGTTTGCTCCGCTCATCAACCTTGAAGTGGACTATGATAAAGTAAGCGATAGTTCTGATTCATAATTCATTTTATATTTTAACAGCGTCTCTTGAGCTGATAGATGTTTTGCTTGACAGATGATGAAAGAATCATAGAGTAAAGACAATCTCGCAATTCGATGGGACATTGGTCTTAACATAAAGCGTGTTGCATATTTTGTTTTCCCAAAGGTTCTTCATTGTCTTAATTCACATCTGCACCATCAAGTTTATATTTCGGTAAATTTGTTGGCTTATTGACCATCAGTTCGATGTAAGGCCAAGTATTGTTAAAACTGTAGGAAGACAACGAATTGCGCCTTGTATCTGGTGATGAGTTACGACTCCGATACTCAGGGGATCCAGCACATCCAGCTTGGCAGTCAGTTGGACATGTGGTATGAGCTTCCTGACTTTTTACTGCTTTTTTCTATTTAGTAGTTGTGTTAAATTGTTGTCTTAGTGGATTATGAAGTCACTCGTCCGATTATTGATGCAATGAGCTTTAATAGTTACTTAGTTTTTATTTAGCGTTTGGATGTTTAACATATAAGTAATAAATGACCATAAAAGTTGGAGCATACTGGAAATGACTGTCCGTTATAGATTTTGCATTCAGTCAACTGATGTTTCTCCCTATGGATAGCCCAGTTGGAGTATATATATAGATGTCCGCCACTACATGCTTTGTTATTCACATTTACTCAGAGTTGGTATACAACTAGAGTAACCACATGTATTGTGAACAGCTGATAATTTAATTAATGTATTGAAACTGCCAGGTAGCACATTATGAGTGGGTTTTTGCTTGATTAACTTTTTGATCGTTTATGCTTCATGTTTGAAACTGCCAAAAGTTTGAAAGAGGTGTCTGAATTTTATAGATGATGAAAATCGTGCTTTTGGAAGCAGGAAAAGTGTAGAGGTGAGAACTGGCCAGAACTATATAAATGATGAAAATAGTTCTTTTGGAAAGATGTTGGATTATATATCTTGTTTGTTTTTCCAGTTAGAACTCGCCAGAACTTCATGTGCCTATATAACATATTAATTTTAGTTTGAAACCCCTATTCGACCGATATTATTGTCTATTATGGGTTTATTTTATATGTTAGAACTATTGTGGTTATGTAGCTTGTTCGGAGATGGATACTTTGTCGTCTCGTGTTATTGAAACTGTGTTTATGCGCATTGCGTTGGTAACTATGTGGTTAGAGCTAGGTTATGTTAGCACTGATATTATTCTATGACAGGTTTTAGTAAAATCGGGCATATAGTCAGCCAAGTTTTTCATATATGATTGTTTGAATGTGTTGTCCCAAATAATATGAAGATAGATTAAGAAATGAGATGGAAAAGATATGAATTTTAGAGAGAGAAAGTAGTGAGAGAAAGTAGAGAGAGAGATGATTAACTTGGTGAATATTAGATTAGAGAAGATTAGAGTTACAAATGATCATCCACCCTTCCTAACATGCTAGGAAGGGCCTTATATAGTCGGGCTTACATGTAACCATAATGGGCTATATTGTTTGGACCGGGCTTGTCTTTTGGGCTTTAAGTACATTAAATCCAAGCCCGTGAACCACGACTATTTAACTATCTATTACAACGTTCTAATAAATATTACAATAGAAACATATGACCGAACATTCTTGTTTGACTCAATATTTTGAGGCTAACAATCTCCCCCAATGTGATGTCATTCCTCTTCTATATTTGGATTCCAATGGAGATTACGAATCTCGTCATAAGTGAATATTGAACGTGTAATAGTAGTGTTGTTCCTTCATGCTGTGATCTTTGAGCCTTGGTCGTTATCTTTCGACTTTGTCTTTTAACTTGAGATCTTCAAATTATTCTTGACTTGTCTTTGCCATCTTGCGATCTTGTGTCTTTATCCACATGCTCACACTATTAATTGTTGAATAAGTCTTTGGGCATGAATATGTGGTTTTGAATCTTTGACTTTGCTGAGTACACTGTGACGCCACCTTCTCGAGACAAAACATAGACACGGACTGAATGGCTTTGACATTCGTCCTAAATCGGTAGCGTTTTACCTCCGGTCGGTGAAGACCGTTATATGATATTAAATACCGTACCTGTGATTAGGTAGATTCAATTAAGAATCTCCTTGACAAGGTTTCGCGGCTGTACTAGCCGTTCTCTTTACTCGACCGTCTCAAAGCAAGACTGCGAACATAAAGAGTGAATCAATTGGATAAATATCCGCTTGATTAAAGTCGTCAATTCAAATTCCTGGAACAATTTTGATTCATTAAGAATCTTACCATTGTTGCTTTCCAGTTGACACAAGTTTGATTCATAAGAATCTCACAAGTCACCTACCGTAGCGCTGTTTGATGTTGATGCTAGAAGGATTTCCATTCGTCACTGTGAATATTAATGAATATCACTCTGAATGTTCTGGCAAGACCATAAAGATATTGCGTAGAAACCTGAAACGAGTTTGAATCAATTTAGAAATAAACCATTGTTGCTTTTCAGTTTTACATATGTTCAATTCATAAAGAATTTTACACATGACCTACCGCAGTGCTGTTTGATGTTAACACTGGAAGGATTTCCACTCATCATTGTGAATACTAAGTAGTATCACTCTGAGTGTTCTAGCAATATCGCAAGGATATAGCGTAGGACTCTCTTTATCTTCATATGTGTGTCCTAACGAGATTTGATTGATCTCTTGGCTCTAGACTCGATTTGTGCACTTTTAGTGTTCGGAGGCTGGAGCAGATGCCACCTATTCAATATCAACTATCTCGGAGTGAGAAAGTCAATAGAAGTCATGTTGATCTCCGTGACAATAAAACAAACTTCTTTTGAGAGAAGCCTGAGTAGCTAGAAAAGGGCTGTGCTTCACATCACTGGGTCCATGATGAGTTTGCCTTCATGATGAGTTGACCCGGTTTCTGCCTAAGTTGTATGGAGGGCTTCTTTCTTTAGACCCTTTATCCTTACATTTCTTTTTCATTCTTCAACCCCTTCAACGCTTACCAAGACATCATTACTAGCACCTTGTTGTGATTGTTCCAGTGCTAACATCAGTACTTAGTCGGCATTCATCTACGTTCACATTCTACTCCATCTTTCCTAAGGACTTCTAATAATCTATTGGATTGTCCCTGGGAAGATCCCTCCGGTTCTGGTTGGATCATAGGACTTAAACCTAACCACCCTTTTGACACCAATAACGTCGTGAATTAAAGATGTTATGGGTTTTTCATCGTAACCATGAAAACCACTTCAAATGTCTAACAAGATGTTTGAAAAACATTTAACACCTTGATAGTTTTGTCGTTTCAGAAATGCCCCCCCTTCACATGTGCATCGATAATCGAAAGTGTTTCGCACACGTAGGTAAGAATTAAAGTGCTTGAGTCTTATATAACATTTTAATCACATTTTCTCCCCCTATCTCTAATATATAAAATCTTTTGATATTACAGATACCAAATTTGATTAAAATATATTTTAAAGAATAGTCTTGAAAACTTTCAGGAGAAGATGTGTCAAACTTAGCATGAATTTTGAAACGCTCCCCGTCAATAATTGATCCAATGGAATTGTCATTACGAGGATTTGATCCACATTAAACTTTTGAGGATATAGTTGTTGAACACACAATTTTTGAAAGATTTTGAATATCATTGAGAAATTCTTGAAAAAAATCGTGTTCAACGCTTTTTGAAAAATCAATTCTTTTTGTCGAAAAGGTTTTTTTAAAGAATAAACTTGAGTTCATAGACTTTGAATGTCTTGACGAATCCACTCAAGTGTAAGAAGATTTACTTCTTTTGCTAAGGGTAAGAGCACGAAATCGTACACTCCCCCGTGAATATAGTTCCGGGTTACAATCTGAAAGTGATTACAAGCCATTGTGTTAAGCTCAAAACGTTGAATGTTTTGTGACAAGCTCAACCTGAGATAGATTGCTCTACCCGTTGTTAGAAATATTGTCCAAAAGAGACAATTTCCTTCAGAAAAGATAGAAATGACATGTTTTGAAAAACATTTACAACTTTCATTCGAGCTTTATGTACACACCCGCGTTGTTATTGAGCGACATTTCTAGGTACGTCCATATTATCGATACTAAAAGACATGTCGAGAAGAATATTTTTGGATTATCAAAGATTTTTTAATTTTGTATTTTTCTTTTTGATTAATATTTACAGGTAGATGTTTGATAGATGAATCAAGCAGGCTTCTTTGCCAGAATCTCCAGTTCTGCTGGAGTCAAACATCTCATACCAATTTTCCTAACAAGATATACAAACCTCTCTTTCGAAAGAGCTTTTGTAAACAAGTCAGCTAATTGGTAATCAGTTCCAACAAAGTATAATTCAACAATACCCTTTTCAACGTGTTACTTAATGAAGTGATATCTGACATCAATGTGCTTCGTGCGGGAATGCTGTACCGGATTGCAGGAGATGGCTATGGCGGACTTTGAGTCACAGTACATAGGTACTTTATCAAAGTGGAAGCCATAATCCGTGAGTTGTGTTCTCATCCAAAGAACTTGAGCACAACACGCAGATAGAGACACATACTCCGCTTCGGCCGATGACAATGATGTGCAATCCTGCTTCTTGGAAGACCATCCCACAATCTTATCTTGACCTAGAAATTGTGCACCACCAGAAGTACTTTTACGTGTATCAAGACACCCTGCATGATCAGAATCTGAATAGGCCGTTAGGAAGAAACCGGTTTCCCTCGAATACCAGAGTCCCATGTAAATGGTATTCTTAAGGTACCGAAAGATCCGTTTAACCTCCTTGAGGTGCTTTTCAGTGGTTCGTGCTTGATATCGTACACAATAACATGTAGCATGATGAATATCAGGTCTGCTTACTGTCAAGTACATGAGGGACCCGATCATGGAACGATATTTCGTTTGATCTATGGGTAGTCCCTCCAAATCAGCATCTAGGGATGTGGTTGATAATGGTGTCCCAACGGGGTCACATGATGTCATACCATGCTTTGTGATTATCTCTTGACAATATTTAGCTTGGTTAATGAAGATACCACTTGGGGATTGGTGAACTTTAAATCCTAGAAAGAATTTAATTTCGCCCATCATAGACATTTCAAATCTGCTGTGCATTACTTTTTCAAACCATTTCGAAAGTTTTGGGTTTGTCGACCTGAAAATAATGTCATCAACATAAATCTGCACAAGCAAAATGTCATCCCCATATTTATAAGTGAACAAAGTTAGATCAATGGAAACTTTTGAGAAACCTTTGGAGACCAGAAATTTCGAGAGCTCGTCGTACCACGCCCTTGGAGCTTGCTTGAGTCCATATAGTGCTTTGTGGAGATGATACACCTTGTCAGGATAATGAGGATTGACGAATCCTTCTGGCTGCGTGACATAGACTTCTTCCTTCAAAGGACCGTTAAGAAACGCCGTCTTTACGTCCCTTTGATAGACAATGAATCCCTTATGTGCAGCATACGCAAGAAAAATCCTGACCGCTTCCATTCGAGCTACTGGTGGAAATGATTCTTCAAAATCAATTCCCTCTTTCTGTCCATACGCTTTAACCACTAGCCTAGATTTATTCTTGATGATCGTGTTCTCTTCATCCATCTTGTTTTTCCAGATCCATCGAAGATTTAATGGTATTACATCGTATGGTCTGTCAACAAGTTCCCAGACTTTATGTCTTTCAAATTGTTGAAGTTCATCCGTCATTGTATCAATCCAAGCATGATCAACGATAGCTTCTTTGATGTTTTTTGGTTCAGTTGAACTCACGGCGAGTGCGAACATACAAACATCGCCATCGGTGTTAAGGTGTCGTCTTGTGCGAACGGGCTGTGAAGGGTTTCCAATTACGTGAACCAAAGGATGATCTCGGTTCCAATGATGTGTTGAAGGATGTCGCTGATAGAACGTATGCATATTTGAAGGATCAACATGGCGAGTAGAAGACTCTCCAGTTTCGTGTACCGGTGTACCGAATGGGTTGATAAATTCGTCTTCGTCAGATAATGCATTGTCTGCTTGATTTGTGTTCTCTGGAGCAATGACAATAGTTGTGGATGTTGTAGGATCGATTGTTGAAGTGATATTCTGAGGAGGTAAATCTGCAGCAACCCGTGTTGAAGTAGATAAAGTTGTATCCTTTTGTTGACGATGATCGGTATCATCATTCATAGCATGAGTGACAGCGGAGGACTTCGATACAACTTGTTTCTCCCCCTTGAAATATTCATCATATATTGGTCCATATAACATTTCCAACTCTTCAATTTTCGTGTTGATTGTCATATCAGCTCTAGGAACATTTTCTAGAACCAGCTTTAAACTTGACGGTTCATTGTTGTGGTCTTGAGTTCCGAGTTCCGTGCGGTTGTGAACGGAAGTCGTTTGTCGTTGTGGATCGGGATTTAAACTGTTTTGTGCAAGTGCCATTTCTTGTAATTCATCAAATCGAATGTGAATGGTCTCGACAATCAATTTTGTTCTCTTGTTGTATACTATGTATCCCTTAGACTGAGTTGCATATCCCACAAGAATACATGCATCACCTTTCTCTTTCATCTTATCCAAATTTTCACCATCTCGAATAATGTAACAAGTACATCCAAAAACATGAAGGTGTTTGAGTGAAGGTTTTCGATCATGAATTATGTGATATGGTGTCTTTTCGTGTCTAGGAATAATTAAGGATCGGTTTTGTGTGTAGCATGCGGTTGACACGGCTTCGGCCCAAAAGTATAGTGGAAGTTTTGAAGCGGATAATAATGTTCGAGCAGCCTCAACTAAAGTACGGGTTCGTATTTCAACAATGCCGTTTTGTTCGGGTGTTCGAGCAATAGATGTTTCATGTTCAATTCCTTTGGCTTCAAAATAATTTCTCAGATTTGAATTCAAAAATTCTGTACCTCTGTCTGTACGAATCACTTTAACTTGAGCTTGAAGACCACGTTGTATCAGTTTAAGAAAGTTGATGAGAACTTCGGGTGTTTCATCCTTGGACCTTAAGAAGTGAGTCCGTGTGTACCTTGAGTAATCATCGACAATTACCAGAATATATTTCTTTCCATTGATACCCTGAACACGCATGGGACCACACAGATCCATGTGAAAAAGATCTAACCGTCCTTTAGAGCTTGGTGTGGTCTTTGTTTTGAAGCTACTTCGTTTATCTTTACAAAGTTCACAAGAAGAACAAAGATGATCTTTGATGAATTTCAAACTTGGAAGGCCTCTCACAATATCTTTCTTGGAAAGCAGGTTGATGGTATCAAAGTTGAGATGAGAAAGACGTTGATGCCATAACCATGCCTGAGTCGTTGAAGCTTTAGCCATGAAGCAAATTGGAGTTGATGAAGTTGTGTCTTGTAGTGAAAATGTGTAAAGATCAGTACCCCGTGTACCGGTAAGTAAGTCATTCCCATCATAATCACGAACAAAACATGTCTTCTTTCGGAAAGCAACCTCTAAATCCGCATCACAGAATTGACCAACCGAGAAAAGATTGTGATTGAGCCCTTCGACGTAATATACCCTTTTAATCGTAATATTCCCTTGAACCAAATCTCCATATACTAGGATCGGTGCAAATTGATCATTTTCGAATCGGACCGTACCCAAGAACTTCTCCACGAAGTTAATTAGAAGCTTGAGATTCCCCGTCATGTGCTTCGTGCATCCGGAGTCCAATATAAAGAGAATTATTTGTATCACCTGCAGAAGAGTTAGAACATGATGGAGCATTTGCTAAATTGGATACCACAGTAGTTGTGATTATAGAAGCATTAGTGTCCTTAGTAACATTTAAAGGCAAACTAACACTTGTTTTCACATTTTCTGTCCTAGCTTTAGGCATCCATTTGTATCTGGGAGGACATTGATTAGCAAACCACCATTCCCAAGACTTACTAGCAGACTCATATAATTCCTTAATTCTGCTTCTAGGGTTCTTAGTGGTGGAGTCTGATGCATTACTTTTCTTAGTGGGGGTAGCACCAGAATGGTTCACTTTGCGTTTGGGTTTACTAGCTCTAATAGGCATTGCAACTTGCTTCTTAGTTCTTGTATCTACGCCTTAGACTTTATTCATAGCACACATAGAATGATTAGAATTAGCACACTTTCCATATTTGACACAAACAAATTTCACATTCATAGCATTCAAATCAGTCACATCATTCAAATCGTCATTACAAGCGATTACAGACTTTTTATTCTTAAAAACATTCAAATTCCTAAGGTGTTCTTCTACTTCCTTCATCTTCCCTTGATTCTTGTGTTTCCAGACCTTATCATTCACTTTAGTGCTCTTAAGCTGAGGCCGGCTAACACTAGTAGTGGAGACTATTCCTGTAGTAGAAGACACACGAATATTAGTATTTCTAATAGTCTTAGGCAATTGAGTAAATTTGTTTGTGGGCTTAGTGGTCATTCTATACATCCCTGGTTTAATCACATTATTGTGCTTAACACTTGGTGCTATGACATTCCTTATGGGTTGATTATGTGGTAACCTTTCCTTTCCATCCATCTTGGGGGCAAACATAGGTTTTACAAACGAGGAATCTGATAAAGCAGATGGTTTTCCCAAGATAGAGGATCTATTCTCTTTAGAGGCATTGGGTTGTCTAACAACATGTTTCTTAATGCTAGGTTCCACAACTTTCCCACCCATTTTAGCAACGAGTTTCTGCAACTCTGCTATCGCTCTGTCCCTGTCTTGTAACTGAGCTTTCAACCCTTTAATTTCCAAATTCTGTTCATTCATTTCTCGAAACGTTTTGGAAAGTTTTTCTTGCAAGTTATTATCATGTGGAAAACTACCAACGTCTTTTTGTAAAGCAAGTTCAAGAGAATGACAATGTTTTTGAAGGAAATTAGTTTTGTGTTGAAGTAACTCAAAAGCCTTTTTATCAACATTTTCTTTACGTTTTGAAAGCTCAATTTCAAGACGCTCACATTATTTGATCTTATCAAGATATTTGCATGCAACATCAGAATATTCATCAATATCAGCACAAGATGTAAAATAAGCACACATAACATCTTTAGAAACGCATTCTTGCAAGAGTAAATCATATTCATCTGAAAAATTAGACTTCTCCATTTGAAATCATCAATGTGTTTCTCAAGAGATTCAACATATTTTAAATCATCATACATTTCAGTCCGAATGAACTCCTCAAACTGAAGATCAGTTTCTTTAAATAATGTCGTATTTGGGATTAATAGTTCTTTTACAAGCAAGGTAATAGCTTGAGGAATCGGGCGTGTCCACTCATCATTTTCACGTTTTGCCCAATCTCTTTCAACAATAGATTTAACATTATCTATGTGGTGTTTAAGAATACCTAATGTTTTCCTACTCTTGCTTTTAGATTCATCTAGAGGGAGGTAGTTTATGTATTTGTAAACATTAGATTTCTTAGGGGAAAATGCTTTCTTCCATTGGATTCTCTTTTGTTTGCATTCTAAAAACACTTCCTCATGGGTTTTTTGAGTTTGTTTGTTGAAAAGACCATAAAGACTATTCATGTAAGCATAATTATATGGTTTCACAAACTCCTTATTGACAAGTGGTCGACTATCATCATCCCAAAGGGCAGTCTCATCACTATCGGCACTAACAGGCATGCAATCAAGATCGTTCCTTTCAGTCTCATCAAGATAAAGACACGGGTTCGCAACTTGAGCTTTGGCAAGGTACTCAGGACTTGCAAAGCTAGCTTGACCCTTAAACATTGACGGAGGTGATAGCATTCTTACGGTTTGAATAAAATCATGCGTTTTATAAACAACTTTCTTCAAAAATTCGACTTGTTCTTCTAGTTTTGTTACTTTTTTGGTTTCTTTATCATATCTACTTTTGAAGTCTTGTTTTAACGCATCTACCTCTTGTTTCTTAACCTCAAGAATTTTAGCAGAATCGGTAGTGGTCATGGAGAGCTTTTGTTCAAGTTCATTAACTTTGGTATTGGCAAGGTACGTTTTTTGACGTTCATCCATTAAGAAAACATTATATTAACACTTCTCTTTGGCTAATAACTCAAGAGTTGTATTATGTTTGTTTTCAAAATCGTCCTTTTAACTTTTTAACGCACTACCCTTGTACCCCTCAAGCTCTTTGGTTTTCTGAAGGAGCTCATCTCTATAGTTTTCAGTCATCTCACTCGATTTGATAAGAGCAGCTTTGCATTCTTCAAAATTTTGAGTGAGCATAGCGTTTGCCTTCTTTAATTGCTTTTGACTCTTTTTATTTTCAGTGACATCTTTTTGTAAAGTAGCAATTAAGTTAGCAAGCGCAATACGTTCCTCTTCATCATAGTCATTTGCATGTTGATCATCCTCAGACTCATTATTGCACATGTATGATGAATCAGGTGTGGTATTGCTATCAAACGTTTCCATCATACACGTGTCATTAATGGCATTGGGTAGATCACTATGCTCATGAATATCACCAAACACATTATATTCATCAGTAGTGTGTACCTTATCGATTGGCTCAGTGTCAAAGATAGGGTCATTGTCATCTTCAGTGACTTTGAGAAGTTCTTCAACCTTTGCCATGTACGAGTAATGTGCATCGAGCTCTTGATCAGAATCTTCATCATCAATGTCATCAAGCATTGCTCCTTCCTCAGCTGACAATTTAACCCCTGCTTCCATCTTCTTGCATAGCAGCATCTTTTCCTTATGATAACCAGAGTCTCTAACCCTTTTCGCTTCCTGCATTCCTTTAACATATGCCCATAACCTTGGCAATTAAAACATTTAATCCCACTATGCTGAACCACTTGACTTCCAACAGTTTCCCTATTCCTAGTAGCAGCAGCAATCCTCTGAGTATCATACTTGGCAGTTTGTCGATCATACCTCGCAGAACCCTCAACATGGGTTGGATTATGTCGATCATACCTATAAGGACTTTCACCACGTCGACGTGTGTCATACCTTGGAGGACTCTCAACATATCGGTTCTTTGTGTTAGATGATCTGCGAAGATTGTTGTTAGTGGGTTTGTAGATTTTCTTGTAAGTCTTCATTATAAAAGCAATTTGTTGTTTCATCTCTCGATTCTTTTGAGCTTGGTCTTCGTCACTATCTTCTTCAAATGATGACTCAGATGGTGGTGATGGTGCTCTTGGCACTTTACCTCTAGATCTTGTGGATGATGAAGACTTAGATGATGTGGAAGATCGTGGTGAAGATGATGTAGTGGAATATGACTTAGGAGCACGAGAGTGATGACCTTGAACATGTTGAGTTGTACTCACTAAAGCAAGTGGATTTGCCGTCTTGGAAACACGTTCAACTCGAAACTCATTTGCTTCATTCTGAAATTGCTTCAAGATATCAAAGAGTCGATGATATGAGACCTCGTCTAACTTTTATTGTTGTTTCACTAAAGTGACGAATCGTGTCCACTCGGGTTGAAGTTGTTGAAGAAATTGGACATTGACTTGCATGGTGGAGACTTGCAGATTATTTCTTGTCATGTCATTCATCATCTTATAAAACCTGGAGTAGTAAGAGTCAATTGATTCTCCATCCCTTGAAGTAAACTTGCCAAAATTCCAAAACAAGTTTGTTTTGACATCTTGTTTGTTGAGTGATTCTCCTTGTTGCAAGCGTTCAATAGCAGTCCACATTTCATGTGCTGTAGGGCATGCATGAACCGTAGAATAAATATCATCTCCAATCCCACTTAAAACCATATAAATGGCTTCCTTCTCCACATCATGCCAAGCATAATTTTCAGGCGTGAGATCGGATCTTGTTTCATCATGTTCACTTGCGGGAACTGCATCAGTAGTATCAGTGGCTGGTCTTGGAGGAATTGAGATCTTCTTGAAAACATATGGTCCATGAGTAATACATTTCCTCAAGACATCACCATTAGGTCTTGTATCAAGGTGTCGTATAAAACATTATTGCCATTCAGCATACCGACCAGAGACAAGCATTGGTGGTCTCTCTTTGTTACCTGCGACAATGATGTTGTTGTTTGTGACACGATATTCTTGAGTAGAATCCATCTCAAAGATGATGTGAAGTGAATACGATCTTAAGTAGATGAAGTTGTGAGAAGATTGTGGTGAAACTTGAAGAAATTGTGAAAACCTATATCCGGAATAATAAGCACTACAAAATTCGGAATGACAAATCCAAAATCTCTAAAAGTTGCAAATCCGGAAAAAAATACCCTATCCGGAATCAGTTACCTTATCTGGAATGATTCAATACTTAGCTTATCCGATGAGCTAGAGCTTGGTGTGGTCTTTGTTTTGAAGCTACTTCGTTTAGCTTTACAAAGTTCGCAAGAAGAACAAAGATGATCTTTGATGAATTACAAACTTGGAAGGCCTCTCATAATATCTTTCTTGGAAAGCAAGTTGATGGTATCAAAGTTGAGATGAGAAAGACGTTGATGCCATAACCATGCCTGAGTCGTTGAAGCTTTAGCCATGAAGCAAATTGAAGTTGAGGAAGTTGTGTCTTGTAGTGAAATAGTGTAAAGATCAGTACCCCGTGTACCGGTAAGTAAATCATTCCCATCATAATCACGAACAAAACATGTCTTCTTTCTGAAAGCAACCTCCAAATCTGCATCACATAATTGACCAACCAAGAAAAGATTGTGATTGAGCCCCTCGACGTATTATACCCTTTTGATTGTAATATTCCCCTGAACCAAGTCTCCATATCCTAGGATCGGTGCAAATTGATCATTTCCAAATCGGACCGTACCCAGGAACTTCTCCACGAAGTTAATTAGAAGCTTGAGATTCCCTATCATGTGCTTCGTGCATCCGGAGTTCAGTATGAAGAGAATTATTTGTATCACCTGCAGAAGAGTTAGAACATGATGGAGCATTTGCTAAATTGGATACCACAGTAGTTGTGTTTATAGAATCATTAGTGTCCTTAGTTACATTTAAAGGCATACTAACACTCGTTTTCACATTTTTTGTCCTAGCTTTAGGTATCCATTTGTATCCGGAAGGACATTGATTAGCAAACCACCATTTCCAAGACTTACTAGCAGACTCATATATTTTCTTAATTCTGCTTCTAGGGTTCTTAGTGGTGGAGTCTGATGCATTACTTTTCTTAGTCGGGGTATGCAACTCAGTCTAAGGGATACATAGTATACAACAAGGCACAATTGATTGTCGAGACTATTCACATCCGATTTGATGAATTACAAGAAATGGCACTTGAACAAAACAGTTTAAGTCCCGATCCACAACGACAAACGACTTCCGTTCACAACCGCATGGAACTCGGAACTCAAGACCACAGCAATGAACCGTCAAGTTCAACGTTGGTTCCAGAAAATGTTCCTAGAGCTGATATGACAGTCAACACGACAATTGAAGAGTTGGAAATGTTATATGGACCAATGTATGATGAATATTTCACGGGGGAGAAACAAGTTGTATTGAAGTATTCCGCTGTCACTCATGATAAGAATGATGATACCAATCATCGTCAACAAAAGGATACAACTTCATCTACTTCAACACGGGTTGCTGCAGATTTACCTCCTCAGAATATCACTTCAACAATCGATCCTACAACATCCACAACTACTGTCATTGCTCCAGAGAACACAAATCAAGCAGACAATGCATTATCTGATAAAGACGAATTTATCAACCCATTCGGTACACCGGTACACGAAACTGGAGAGTCTTCTACTCGCCATGTTGATCCGTCAAATATGCACACGTTCTACCAACGACATCCTTCAACACATCATTGGACCCGAGATCATCCTTTGGTTCATGTAATTGGAAAACCTTCACAACCCGTTCGTACAAGACGACAGCTTAACACCGATGGTGATGTTTGTATGTTCGCACTCGCTGTGAGTTCAGCTGAACCGAAAAACATCAAAGAATCCATGGCTGATCATGCTTGGATTGAATCGATGACAGATGAACTTCAACAATTTGAAAGACTTAAAGTCTGGGAACTTGTTGACAGACCATACGATGTAATCCCTTTAAATCTTCGATGTATCTGGAAAAACAAGATGGATGAAGAGAACACGATCATCAAGAATAAATCTAGGCTAGTGGCTAAAGGGTATGGAAAGAAAGAGGGTATTGATTTTGAAGAATCATTTGCACCAGTAGCTCGAATGGAAGCGGTCAGGATTTTTCTTGCTTATGCTGCACATAAGGGATTCATTGTCTATCAAATAGACGTAAAGACGGTGTTTCTTAACGGTCCTTTGAAGGAAGAAGTCTATGTCACACAGCCGGAAGGATTCGTCAATCCTCATTATCCTGACAAGGTGTATCGTCTCCACAAGGCACTTTATGGACTCAAGCAAGCTCCAAGGGCGTGGTACGACAAGCTCTCGAAATGTTGGAAATACGTTTTACGTATTTATGAAGGATCGGTCGCTCCAACGATAATTATGTAATGGGCTCGTGATCTATTTACTTATTGTATAGTCCATATAGCCCACATGTAGGGTGGGCTATATATAACCCCTCCTAGCATGTTAGGAGGGGGTTGTTGATTCACATTTACACTTAATCATTTATCATCTTTTCTTTCTCTCTCTACAATTCTCTCCCTTCTCTCCTTTCTCTCTCTAATCCCTCATCTAATTCCTTCATTTCTTCTTTATTAATCAATCAATCAACCATCTAAATCCACCAAATCCATAACATAGAATAGGCCATTAATCTCGTAGACCTTCAATTGGTATCAGAGCCTTGGTTAGTTTGGTTTATTCTTGTTTTATTTCTTTTTGATTTTGGTGGGTTTTGATTTAATCATGCTTAAATCATAAAAAGTTTGTATTAGTGTTCTTTAAGAAAAACCATCTTGATTCTTAGTGTTTTTGGTATTTTTGTGATTGGGATTAGTGGATAAGTATTAGTTGTTACTTATTTTAGTCGAAAGCACAAAACTTTTTGGGTTATTTGGTCAAAATCCGGGCTTAATCTTCATTGTTACTGTTCGACTGTTCATCGGAACAATCTTCTGTTCATTCAGCAAAAGTTCCGGATCAAGAAGTTCCGGATCAAGGAGTTCCGAGTCAAGAAGTTCCGGATCAAGCAAAACTTCCGAACCAAGAACTTCCGAGTCAAGAAGTTCCGGATCAAGCCAAAGTTCCGAACCAAGAACTTCCGAGTCAAGAAGTTCCGGATCAAGCCAAAGTTCCGAATCAAGAACTTCCGAGTCAAGAAGTTCCGGATCAAGCAAAACTTCCGAACCAAGAACTTCCGAGTCAAGAAGTTCCGGATCAAGCCAAAGTTCCGAACCAAGAACTTCCGAACCAATAAGTTCCGGATCAATCCAAAAGTTCCGAATCAAGGTGATCTTCCGGATCAATCCAAAAGTTCCGAATCAAGGGAGTATTGGATTCCGATTTGTTTTATCAAACGGTTGAGTCGACAAAAATTTCTTGAGCTGACAATTGAGTTTTCCGTGATACGATTTTGAAACTCATGTCATCGGTCTCGTCTTCGATATATCAAAGATCACAACTTCAGCAAGTGTATGTTAATGGAGGGCAAGAATCAATGACGCAGATGCAAGAGGATAATGGTCATACGGTTGACAACTTGGAGCCTAACGATGGCACGAGCACAGAATCAGGAGGACAACATGATGCCAGTGGCACGTCAGGGAATGTTCACGAGATTTCTCTTGATGACACCTTACCCATTTATGACGCAGAGCCTGCAAACATGGTACAATGTAATGTGGTTTATGATGTATATGCTGATGACATGCCGCATATTGAGCATTCTGAACCTAATTATGACAAACATGGGATGGACAAGAGTGATAGAAATACCACTTATGATTCATCCGATGTGAGTCATAATGGGGGAGAAAGTGTTCAAAATGCTACAGTTCATCATGATAAATGCTTTATAACTGCCTCGTTAACTGATTCTGATTCTATGATTAAAGAGCTCGAAACGATCGTAGCTCGGCAATCTAAAGATCTTGAGGATGCCAAACTTGAATTTTCTAAGAAAACGGACAAATTTGAAACATACTTTGAAAAACTTGAAAAGTCAAACGTTGTTCTTGAAAGAAAATTGGATCAAACTGTTCTAGATTCTAAAGCTGAAAAGGATAATCTTTTGAAACAAATTCAACTGCTTGAATCTAAGCTGGCATCCCAAGATAACGTGCTCAAAGAAAATGAAACATTAAAGGCCCAATTACAGGAAAAGGTTTTTGCTATAGCTGCGTTGAAAAACGAGTTAAGGAAAAGTAAAGGACCTAGTGTGGACACTAAGCTTGAAAAACCATCAATCTTGGGGAAACCGCCTACAAATCAGTTCGTCAGACAACCGATTGTCAGACAACCTACTGCATTTAGATCCGAGCGACCACAATCCTCGAGACCGCGGTTTGCCTCCCAAGTTGATTTGGTTCATCTTATTAGACCAGTCACTCCAGCAACTAGGCCCAATGTGATCACTCCAGCTTTAGCAAGACCAAATCATATGATTGCCTCTAGTTTCCCTAAAGATACCAAGACCACGTCTAGAACTAGTTCAAATGACGTTTGCCATAAATCTGGTCTTGGGGAAGCTAAGCAAAAGACACATGCAAGAGATAACAATGTCCAACCTAGTCAGATGCCTTCTAGATTACCCAACACTGCTAACCGTAGCATGCCATCTTCTAGGAGCATCGATCAATCATCTAGGAATTATTCAGACATTAAATATGCTACTTGTAAAACATGTAGAAAATGTGTCTTTACGGCAAATCATGATGCTTGTGTCAAGAAATTACTTGATGAGGTAAACTCCCGTGCTAGAATTAAGTCCCAGTGGATAGCTAAAATCAAACCCTTTGGTAAAGTTTGGCGCCCCACTGGTAGAACTTTTACTCTTGTAGGAAACGAGTGCCCTTTAACTAGGATAGTCTCTGATTCTACGAAGACTACTAGGGAGGAAATTGCAAAGGATGATACATCACTTAAGCCCGAACTTAAGATTTTCTATAAAAGGAAACGTTTGCCAACTAAGACAAGTGAATCATCCCCTCAGGCCACCTCTGACACAAGTAAAGCCAACTGTGAACCCCCACGTGCTTCTATAATTGATATCTCTAACCCATGTCAAAGTATACAAACTCCTAATGAGAATGCAGGTACCAAAGTTGATGTTCCAAAAGAACAAAGCGGTCCAATCATTGTGTATCATTCAACTAAGGACACTCTTAGAGTTTGGTTGCTGAAGAAGCAGATATCAGAGAAACAAATGTCTCAGGGGATTCATGGTTAAGCTGCAAACTAGGACTTACAGTCACATAACAGACTGTAACTCGATCTCAAAAGACAGGAAAGTTCATCCCGATGATGACTTATCCTAAAAACGAGAAATTCATTTTTCTCGGGCATGAGCTTATATCAAAAACATTCCAAGTTTTTAAGCTCATGCATTATGGCTCATCGTTAAATGTCAGACGATGACCCGTACTTCAAATAAAGGAAAGTTTATCATTAATGATAAACTTATCCTCATAACGAGAAATTCAATTTTCTCGGTCATGAGCTTGTCTTAAAACATTCGAAGTTTTAAGCTCAGAAAGGAAAGTGTATCTTTTAAATAAGAGAACTTTTCCTAATAACGAGAAATTAACCTTTCTCGGTCATGAGCTTTCCGTTAAAACAGTCAAAGTTTTCAAGCTCATGAACACGACTTCTAAGTAAATGTCAGCTTAGGACTCGTTCTTCAGATAAAAGGAAAGTTTATCGCCGATGATAAACTTATCCTTAACAACGGGAAGTTTACAACTTCTCGGACTTGAGCTCGCTTTGTAAGATATTCAACATCTTAAGCTCAAGTAATTGTTTTTTCAAAACTTTGAACACAATTTTTCGAGAATTTCTCAAAAGGTTTTTCTAAATCTTTCAAAATTGTGTGTTCAAAAACGTTTTGATAAAACGAGCATGTCTTCTGGAATCGATAATATTTACGAACCTAGAAATGTCATTCAATAATGACACGGGGTTGTAAATAAAGTTCGAGCAGAAGTTCAAACTTTTAAAACATGCTCTAAATGGTTTGCTATTATTTCAGATAGCAACCCGCTTTTCATAATCAAGTCAAGCATTTCACCGGAAAGCTTTGACTCAACAACGAGAATTAATTTTCTCGGGGACGTGACGAGGTGACCATCATTCGTGAACAAGAACCATGTGCTTCTTTCATATGCTGTTCTCCATTATTCAGGTCCAACCTCGTACATTGCTAATCTTGTGAATTCATTATAATATATTGATCTTTGCACGTGTTAAATACCTTACACTTGTGTTTAAAAGGTATTTAATTCACGTTTCAAGTACACCCTCATTAATTTGAGGGGGAGCTTGTTAAATTCATGAAGATAATTGGATTTGCATTTTTCTTCCCAAATTTTCTTAAAATGCTATTAAATCAATTGATATTAAAAACATCGATTGGGTTAATATTTTTAATATGGGGGAGAAAATGTGATTTAATATGGGAAATGATCAATCACAAATGGTTTGACTTAACGTGTTAGCTCATCCCGACATGTGCGAAATGTTTTCGAATATCGTAGCATATGTTAAGGGGGAGCAAAATGGATTTGCACTACAAAATGGATTTCATGGTGACATACACTTACCCAAAACATCTCTATTCACGACGGTGACGATTGTGGTGACATAAGGATGGTAGGATAGGTTAAAGTCCAATGATTTCTCTAGAACCGGAGGAATCTTCCCAAGGACATTCCATAGATAGAAATAGTAGTCCTTAGGAAAGATGGAGAAAGATTGTGAACGTAGCTGAATGCCGACCAAGTACTTAAGTTAGCACTGGAACAATCACAACAAGGTGCTAGTGATGACGTATTGGTAAGCATTGAAGGGGTTGAAGAATGAAAAAGAAATGTAAAGATAAAGGGTGTAAAGAAAGAAGCCCTCCTTACAACTTTAGGCAGAAACCGGGTCAATACATATGCTATTGAGATCATTTTTGTTAATGATTCTCGATATTGAAGAAAGACGTCATGGACCCAGTGATGCAATGCACAACCCTTCCCAGCTAACTCAACTATCTCTCAAAAGGTATTTGTTTTAATCACACGGAGATCAACACGTTATCTATTGATTTATTCACTCCGAATAAATTGGTATTGAAAAGGTGGCACTCCTCTCCAGCCTCCGATCACTAAAAATCCAAAATGCACGATCGAGTCTAGAGCCATTTGAGATCATCAAATATCTCATTAGGACACACTTTCATATTTCCTTGCTTCTTCACACACTGTGAAAAGTAAGAAAGTTCTTAAGAGTCCTACGCAAAATCTTCATGATCTTGCCTGAACATCCGAGTAATACGAAAGTATTTACAATGAAGATGGAAATCCTTCTTGAGCGAATATCAAAAAGCTCATGGTAGGTGACTTGTGCGATTCTTTATGAATCAAACTTGTGATAACTGGAAAGCAACAGTGGTTTAATTCTTAAATGAATTTAAACACGTTCCAGGCCTCTACGCAATATCTTAATGATCTTGCCAGAACATTCAGAGTAATACTATTAAGTAGTTACAGTGACGAATGGAAATCCTTCTAGTGTTAACATCAAACAGCACTTGGTAGGTAACTTGCAAGATTCTATATGAATCAAGCTAGTGACAACTGGAAAGCAACGATGGTGCGGTTCTTAATTGAACTTCACTTGTTCCAGGAACATGAATTGACGGCTTCAAATCATGCGGATAATATTATCCAAATGATTCACTCTTTACGTTCGCAGTCTGCTTTGGACGGTCGAGTAAAGAGAACGGGTTTACCCGCGAAATCTTGTCAAGGAGGTTCTTTATTGAAACTACCTGCCACAAGTACGATATTTAATATCGTCCAACGGTCTTCACCGACCGGAGGTAAAATGCTACCGAATTAGAATGAAATGTTCAAGGCCATTTCATCCGTGTATATTGTTTTGTTGCTAACTGTCTTATGCAGCGTAACAAGAAGGTGGCATTGCGGTGTACAATCCAGAAAAAGTCGTCACCACATGCTTATACTACATACCATTAGTACTTCAACAAATTCAAGAAAGCCTGAAGGTCAAGTCTTCCGCTGTATCAAACTCTGAAGCTTTCAAGAATTTAAAAGGATAAGTATGTGGAACATGAAGTCACAAAGAGGCAAATATCACAAGTGAAGAATGCACAAGGTCAAGGCAAGGAAACATGCTCAAGACTAAAGTCAAAGATCACATCAAGCATATTCACAAGAACAAGATCGAAGACTCAAGCATAGATGCTAGGTTTAAGATTTTGTAAAAAGATGTGACCTCCCTTAGGGGGAGATTGTTGGAAATACGTTTTTCCCAATAAAGTCTCGGTCACATCTTAGTTAGCATAGATCACGAGTTATAGACTGTTTAGAACTTTGTAACTTGGAGCGACCTCCCTTAGGGGGAGATTGTTGGAAATACGTTTTACGTATTTATGAAGGATCGGTCGCTCCAACGATAATTATGTAATGGGCTCGTGATCTATTTACTTATTGTATAGTCCATATAGCCCACATGTAGGGTGGGCTATATATAACCCCTCCTAGCATGTTAGGAGGGGGTTGTTGATTCACATTTACACTTAATCATTTATCATCTTTTCTTTCTCTCTCTACAATTCTCTCCCTTCTCTCCTTTCTCTCTCTAATCCCTCATCTAATTCCTTCATTTCTTCTTTATTAATCAATCAATCAACCATCTAAATCCACCAAATCCATAACATAGAATAGGCCATTAATCTCGTAGACCTTCACGAAATTTATGGTCTCCAAAGGTTTCTCAAAAGGTTCCATTGATCTAACTTTGTTCACTTATAAATATGGGGATGACATTTTGCTTGTGCAGATTTATGTTATGACATTATTTTCGGGTCTACAAACCCAAAACTTTCAAAATGGTTTGAAAAAGTAATGCACAGCAGATTTGAAATGTCTATGATGGGCGAACTTAAATTCTTTATAGGAATTCAAGTTCATCAATCCCCAAGTGGTATCTTCATTAACCAAGCTAAGTATTGTCAAGCGATAATCAAAAAGCATGGTATGACATCTTGTGACCCTGTTGGGACACCTTTATCAACCACATCCCTAGATGCTGATTTGGAGGGATTACCCATAGATCAAACGAGATATTGTTCCATGATCGGGTCCCTCATGTACTTGACAGCAAGCAGACCTGATATTCATCATGCTACATGCTATTGTGCACGATATCATGCACGACCCACTGAAAAGCACCTCAAGGAGGTTAAACGGATCTTTCGGTACCTTAAGAATACCATTCACATGGGACTCTAGTATCCGAGGGAAACCGGTTTCTTTCTAACAACCTATTCAGATTCTGATCATTCAGGGTGTCTTGATACACGTAAAAGTACTTCTGGTGGTGCAAAATTTCTTGGTCAAGATAAGCTTGTGGGATGGTCTTCCAAGAAGCAGGATTGCACATCATTGTCATCAGCCGAAGCGGAGTATGTGTCTCTATCTGCGTGTTGTGCTCAAGTTCTTTGGATGAGAACACAACTCACGGATTATGGCTTCTACTTTGATAAAGTACCTATGTACTGTGACTCAAAGTCCGCCATAGCCATCTCCTGCAATCCGGTACAGCATTCCCGCACGAAGCACATTGATGTCAGATATCACTTCATTAAGGAACAAGTTGAAAAGGGTATTGTTGAATTATACTTTGTTGGAACTGATTACCAATTAGCTGACTTGTTTACAAAATCTCTTTCGAAAGAGAGGTTTGCGTATCTTGTTAGGCAAATTGGTATGAGATATTTGACTCCAACAGAACTGGAGATTCTGGCAAAGAAGCCTGCTTGATTCGTCTATCAAACATCTACCTGTAAATATTAATGAAAAAGAAAAATACAAAATTAAAAAATCTTTGATAATCCAAAAATATTCTTCTCGACATGTCTTTCAGTATCGATAATATGGACGTACCTAGAAATGTCGCTCAATAACGACACGGTGTGTACATAAAGCTCGAATGAAAGTTGTAATATTTTTCAAAACATGTCATTTCTATGTTTTCTAAAGGAAATTGTCTATTTTGGACAATATTTCCAACAACGGGTAGAGCAATCTATCTAGGGTTGAGCTTGTCACAAAACATTCAACGTTTTGAGCTCAACACAATGGTTTGTAATCACCTTCAGATTGCAACCCGGAACTATATTCACGGGGGAGTGTACGCTTTCGTGCCCTTACCCTTAGCAAAAGAAGTTAAATCTTCTTACACTTGAGTGGATTCGTCAAGACATTCAAATTCTATGAACTCAAGTTTATGCTTTAGAAAAACCTCTTCGACAAAAAGAATTGATTTTTCAAAAAGCGTTGAACACAATTTTTTCAAGAATTTCTCAATGATATTCAAAATCTTTCAAAAATTATGTGTTCACAACTCCTATCCTCAAAAGTTTAATGTGGATCAAATCCTCGTAATGATAATTCCATTGGATCAATTTTTGAGGGGGAGCGTTCTAAAATCATGCTAAGTTTGACACATTTTTCTCCCAAAAGTTTTCAAGACTATTTTTAACAATATATTTTAATCAAATTTGGTATCTCTAATATCAAACGAGTTTATATATTAGAGATAGGGGGAGAAAATGTGATTAAAATGTGATCTAAAGACTCAAGTACTCATGGTTACGATAAAAAACCCACAACATCTTTAATTCACGACGTTATTGGTGTCAAAAGGGTGGTTAGGTTTAAGTCCTATGATCCAACCAGAACCGGAGGGATCTTCCTAGGGACAATCCAATAGATTATTAGAAGTCCTTAGGAAAGATGGAGTAGAATGTGAACGTAGCTGAATGCCGACTAAGTACTGATGATAGCACTGGAACAATCACAACAAGGTGCTAGTAATGATGTTTTGGTAAGCATTGAAGGGGTTGAAGAATGAAAATTTAATGTAAGGATAAATGGTGTAAAGAAAGAAGCCCTACATACAACTTAGGCAGTAACCGGGTCAACACATCATGAAGACAACTCATCATGGACCCAGTGATGTGAAGCACAACCCTTTCCTAGCTACTCAGGCTTCTCACAAAAGAAGTTTGTTTTATTGTCACGGAGATCAACACGACTTCTATTGACTTTCTCACTCCGAGATAGTTGATATTGAATAGGTGGCATCTGCTCCAGCCTCCGAACACTAAAAGTGCACAAATCGATTATAGAGCCAAGAGATCAATCAAATCTCGTTAGGACACACGGATGAAGATAAAGAGAGTCCTATGCTATATCCTTGCGATATTGCTAGAGCACTCAGAGTGATACTACTTAGTATTCACAATGATGAGTGGAAATCCTTCTAGTGTTAACATCAAACAGCACTGCGGTAGGTCATGTGTAAAATTCTTCATGAATTGAACATATGTAAAACTGAAAAGCAACAGTGGTTTGTTTCTCAAACTCGTTTCAGGTTTCTACGCAATATCTTTATGGTCTTGCCAGAACATTTAGAGTGATATTCATTAATATTCACAGTGACGAATGGAAATTCTTCTAGCGTCAACATCAGATAGCGCTACGGTAGGTGACTTGTGAGATTCTTATGAAGCAAACTTGTGTCAACTGGAAAGCAACAATGGTAAGATTATTAATGAATCAAACTTGTTCCAGGAATTTGAATTGACGACTTTAACCAAGCGGATATTTATCCAATTGATTCACTCTTTATGTTCGCAGTCTTGCTTTGAGACGGTCGAGTAAAGAGAACGGCTAGTACAGCCGTGAAACCCTGTCAAGGAGATTCTTAATTGAATCTACCTAATCACAGGTACGGTATTTAATATTGTATAACGGTCTTCACCGACCGGAGGTAAAACGCTACCGATTTAGGTCGAATGTCAAAGCCATTCAGTCCATGTCTATGTTTTGTCTCGAGAAGGTGGCGTCACGGTGTACTCAGCAAAGTCAAAGATTCAAAACCATATATTCATGCCCAAAGACTTATTCAACGATTAATAGTGTGAGCATGTGGATAAAGACACAAGATCGCAAGATGGCAAAGACAAGTCAAGAATGATTTGAAGATCTCAAGATAAAAGACTAAGTCGAAAGACTATGATAAAGGCTCAAAGATCACAGCATGAAGGAACAACACTACTATTACACGTTCAAGACTCATTTATGACGAAATTCATAATCTCCATTGGACTCCAAATATCGAAGAGGAATGACCTCACATTTGGGGAGATTGTTAGCCTCAAATATTGAGTCAAACAAGAATGTTCGGTCATAGGTTTCTATTGTAATATTTATTAGAACGTTGTAATAGATAGTTAAATGGTCGTGGTTCACGGGCTTGGATTTAAGCTAATTAAAGCCCAAAAGACAAGCCCGGTCCAAACAATATAGCCCATTATGGTTACATGTAAGCCCGGCTATATAAAGCCCTTCCTAGCATGTTAGGAAGGGTGGATGATCATTTGTAACTCTAATTTATTCTAATCTAATATTCACCAAGTTAATCATCTCTCTCTACTTTATCTCACTACTTTCTCTCTCTAAAATTCATATCTTTTCCATCTCATTTCTTAATCTGTCTTCATATTATTTGGGTCAACAATTAATACAAAGTTCACAACCGCACGAATAAAACAGTTTAAGTCCCGATCCACAACGACAAACGACTTCCGTTCACAACCGCACGGAACTCGGAACTCAAGACCACAACAATGAACCGTCAAGTTCAACGCTGGTTCTAGAAAATGTTCCTAGAGCTGATATGACAGTCGACACGACAATTGAAGAGTTGGAAATGTTATATGGACCAATGTATGATGAATATTTCACGGGGGAGAAACAAGTTGTATCGAAGTCCTCCGCTGTCACTCATGCTATGAATGATGATACCGATCATGGTCAACAAAAGGATACAATTTTATCTACTTCAACACGGGTTACTGCAGATTTACCTCCTCAGAATATCACTTCAACAATCGATCCTACAACATCCACAACTACTGTCATTGCTCCAGAGAACACAAATCAAGCAGACAATGCATTATCTGACGAAGACGAATTTATCAACCCATTCGGTACACTGGTACACGAAACTGGAGAGTCTTCTACTCGCCATGTTGATCCGTCGAATATGCATACGTTTTATCAACGACATCCTGTTGGAAATACGTTTTACGTATTAAGAAGGATCGGTCACTCCAACTATAGTCCATGTAATAGCTCGTAGTTTAGTTCTTTGCATTTATTAAACAAAGCCCAAAACCGAGCCCATGAAATGTATGGGCCGGTGGCCTAATGTAAACCCAAGCCCATCTCATGGGCTTGGGTATATAAAGCCTCTCCTTTGATGGAGAGGATGGTAGTTTTCATAATTTACACATAGTAAACTTTCATTTCTCTCTCTAGAAGTGTGTGAACTCCATCATCTCTCTATCTCTTTCTCTTTCTAAAACATAAGCAAGATTTACATATCTTACAAATGGTATCAAGAGCCATGGGATGATTGCTTAGTTTTTGTGTTTGTGTTCTTGATTTATACGGCTTTTTTGATTCGAATTCTCAAGTACCAACTTTTTTTTGTGTTTTATGCTTTAATCTTGATATACGTTATCTAGTTACTTGTTATAGTGATTTGGTATTGGTATTTTGGGTTAAAAACACAAATTTTTGGGTGTTTGATTCGTTTTTAGGATTAAAATTCCGAATTTGTTGTGTACTATCCGAGAAAAGTGGTAAAGTTCTCTCCATCGCAAAGTTGTATCTATCACAAAGTGGGCTGAGTTCTTCATTGCGATCGCAAAGACCTAGGGTCTCTACATTGCGATCAAAGGATATTTCGACACTTATTCTGATCAAACATTGCGATAGCTCCTTGCATCGTACATTGCGATCGGTTATAAGGCAATTTCGAAACATTACTCTGCCAAAATTTCATTAAACACATTCCGACAGGTATTGCGATCATACATTCTGACAGGTATTGCGATCATACATTCCGACAGGTATTGCGATCATACATTCCGACAGGTATTGCGAGCAAGCATTCCGACAGGTATTGCGATCAAGCATTCCGACAAGGATTCAGATAGACATTGCGACAGAACTTGTTTATGCATTCCGATAATCATTGCGATCAAGTAATTGTGGAATTGCTTTTTAGTAATCCGGTGGTCTAGGTGGGTGGTGGAAGGTGGAAGCCATGGATGAGTTGAGAGAAAGAGAGGTTGTGAGTGAAAGTTAAGAAAAGTGTATTAAACAAAATGAAAATACAAGTGAAACACAAACAACACCCCTCCTTGGAAGCCTTGGAGGGGTATATATAGTCACACACAACACTTAAACTATACAGCGTTTCCTAGTCTAGTCTATGCGTGTGTGACTATGATAACTAATGGGAATTCTTAAATGTCGTCACATAAAGTGAATTTCCAACACATCCTTCAACACATCATTGGACCCGAGATCATCCTTTGGTTTACGTAATTGGAAACCCTTCACATCCCGTTCGCACAAGACGACAGCTTAACACCGATGGCGATGTTTGTATGTTCGCACTAGCCGTGAGTTCGGCTGAACCGAAAAACATCAAAGAAGCTATGGCTGATCATGCTTGGATTGAATAAATGACGGATGAACTTCAAATATTTGAAAGACTTAAAGTCTGGGAACTTGTTGAAAGACCATACGATGTAATATCATTAAATCTTCGATGGATCTGGAAAAACAAGATGGATGAAGAGAACACGATCATCAAGAATAATTCTAGGCTAGTGGCTAAAGGGTATGTACAGAAAGAGGGAATTGATTTTGAAGAATCATTTGCACCAGTAGCTCGAATGGAAGCGGTCAGGATTTTTATTGCTTATGCTGCACATAAGGGATTCATTGTCTATCAAATGGACGTAAATACGACGTTTCTTAACGGTCCTTTGAAGGAAGAAGTCTATGTCACGCAGCCAGAAGGATTCGTCAATCCTCATTATCCTGACAAGGTGTATCGTCTCCACAAAGCACTATATGGACTCAAGCAAGCTCCAAGGGCGTGGTACGACGAGCTCTCGAAATTTCTGGTCTCCAAAGGTTTCTCAAAAGGTTCCATTGATCTAACTTTGTTCACTTATAAATATGGGGATGATATTTTGCATGTGCAGATTTATGTTGATGACATTGTTTTCGGGTCGACAAACCCAAAACTTTCAAAATGGTTTGAAAAAGTAATGCACAGCAGATTTGAAATGTCTATGATGGGCGAACTAAAATTCTTTCTAGGAATTCAAGTTCACCAATCCCCAAGTGGTATCTTCATTAACCAAGCTAAGTATTGTCAATAGATAATCACAAAGCATGGTATGACATCATGTGACCCCGTTGGGACACCATTATCAACCACATCCCTAGATGCTGATTTGGAGGGACTACCCATAGCTCAAACGAGACATCGTTCCATGATCGGGTCCCTCATGTACTTGACAGCAAGCAGACCTGATATTCATCATGCTACATGTTATTGTGCACGATATCAAGCACGACCCACTGAAAAGAACCTCAAGGAGGTTAAACGGATCTTTCGGTACCTTAAGAATACCATTCACATGGGACTCTTGTATCCGAGGGAAGCCGGTTTCTTTCTAACGGCCTATTCAGATTCTGATCATGCAGGGTGTCTTGATACACGTAAAAGTACTTCTGGTGGTGCACAATTTCTAGGTTAAGATAAGCTTGTGGGATGGTCTTCCAAGAAGCAGGATTGCACATCATTGTCATAAGCCGAAGCGGAGTATGTGTCTCTATCTACGTGTTGTGCTCAAGTTCTTTGGATGAGAACACAAATCACGGATTATGGCTTCCACTTTGATAAAGTACCGATGTACTGTGACTCAAAGTCCGCCATAGCCATCTCCTGCAATCCGGTACAGCATTCCCGCACGAAGCACATTGATGTCAGATATCACTTCATTAAGGAACAAGTTGAAAAGGGTATTGTTGAATTATATTTGTTGGAACTGATTACCAATTAGCTGACTTGTTTACAAAAGCTCTTTCGAAAGAGAGGTTTGCGTATCTTGTTAGGCAAATTGGTATGAGATGTTTGACTCTAGCAGAACTGGAGATTCTGGCAAAGAAGCCTGCTTGATTCATCTATGAAACATCTACCTGTAAATATTAATCAAAAAGGAAAATACAAAATTAAAAAATCTTTAATAATCCAAAACTATTCTTCTCGACATGTCTTTCAGTATCGATAATATGGACGTACCTAGAAATGTCGCTCAATAACGACACGGGTGCGTACATAAAGCTCGAATGAAAGTTGTAAATATTTTTCAAAACATGTCATTTCTATCTTTTCTAAAGGAAATTGTCTCTTTTGGACAATATTTCCAACAACGGGTAGAGCAATCTATCTCGGGTAGAGCTTGTCACAAAACATTCAACGTTTTGAGCTTAACACAATGGCTTGTAATCACTTTCAGATTGCAACCCGGAACTATATTCACGGGGGACTGTACGATTTCGTGCTCTTACCCTTAGCAAAAGAAGTTAAATCTTCTTACACTTGAGTGGATTCGTCAAGACATTCAAAGTCTATCAACACAAGTTTATGCTTTAGAAAAACCTTTTCGACAAAAAGAACTGATTTTTCAAAAAGCGTTGAACACAATTTTTTCAAGAATTTCTCAATGATATTCAAAATCTTTCAAAAATTGTGTGTTCAACAACTCCTATCCTCAAAAGTTTAATATGGATCAAATCCTCATAATGACAATTCCATTGGATCAATTTTTGAGGGGGAGCGTTTCAAAATTCATGCTAAGTTTGACACATCTTTCTCCCGAAAGTTTTCAAGACTATTCTTTACAATATATTTTAATCAAATTTGGTATCTCTAATATCAAAAGATTTTATATATTAGAGATAGGGGGAGAAAATGTGATTAAAATGTTATAGAAGACTCAAGCACTTTAATTCTTACCTACGTGTGCGAAACACTTTCGATTATCGATGCACATGTGAAGGGGGAGCATTTCTGAAACGACAAAACTATCAAGGTGTTAAATGTTTTTCAAACATCTTGTTAGACATTTGAAGTAGTTTTCATGGTTACGATCAAATACCCACAACATCTTTAATTCACGACGTTATTGGTGTCAAAAGGGTGGTTAGGTTTAAGTCCTATGATCTAACCAGAACCGGTGGGATCTTCCCAGGGACAATCCAATAGATTATTAGAAGTCCTTAGGAAAGATGGAGTAGAATGTGAACGTAGCTGAATGCCGACTAAGTACTGATGCTAGCACTGGAACAATCACAACAAGGTGCTAGTAATGATGTCTTGGTAAGTATTGAAGGGGTTGGAGAATGAAAAAGAAATGTAAGGATAAAGGGTCTAAAGAAAGAAGCCCTCCATACAACTTAGGCAGAAACCGGGTCAACTCATCATGAAGACAAACTCATCATGGACCCAGTGATGTGAAGCACAACCCTTTCCTAGCTACTCAAGCTTCTCTCAAAAGAAGTTTTTTTTATTGTCACGGAGATCAACATGACTTCTATTGACTTTCTCACTCCGAGATAGTTGATATTGAATAGGTGGCATCTGCTCCAGCCTCCGAACACTAAAAGTGCACAAATCGAGTCTAGAGCCATGAGATCAATCAAATCTCGTTAGGACACACGGATGAAGATAAAGAGAGTCATACGCTATATCCTTGCGATATTGCTAGAACACTCAGAGTGATACTACTTAGTATTCACAATGATGAGTGGAAATCCTTCCAGTGTTAACATCAAACAGCACTGCGGTAGGTCATGTGTAAAATTCTTTATGAATTGAACATATGTGAAACTGAAAAGCAACAGTGGTTTGTTTCTCAAACTCGTTTCAGGTTTCTACGCAATATCTTTATGGTCTTGCCAGAACATTCAGAGTGATATTCATTAATATTCACAGTGACGAATGTAAATCCTTCTAGCGTCAACATCAAACAGCGCTACGGTAGGTGACTTGTGAGATTCTTATGAATCAAACTTGTGTCAACTGGAAAGCAACAATGGTAAGATTCTTAATGAATCAAACTTGTTCTAGGAATTTGAATTGACGACTTTAATCAAGCGGATATTTATCCAATTGATTCACTCTTTATGTTCGCAGTCTTGCTTTGAGACGGTCGAGTAAAGAGAACGGCTAGTATAGCCGCGAAACCCTGTCAAGGAGATTCTTAATTGAATCTACCTAATCACATGTACGGTATTTAATATCGTATAACGGTCTTCACCGACCGGAGGTAAAACGCTACCGATTTAGGAAGCCATTCAGTCCGTGTCTATGTTTAGTCTCGAGAAGGTGGCGTCACGGTGTACTCAGCAAAGTCAAAGATTCAAAACCACATATTCATGCCCAAAGACTTATTCAACAATTAATAGTGTGAGCACGTGGATAAAGACACAAGATCGCAAGATGGCAAAGACAAGTCAAGAATAATTTGAAGATCTCAAGTTAAAAGACAAAGTCGAAAGACAACGACAAAGGCTCAAAGATCACAGCATGAAGGAACAACACTACTATTACAAGTTCAAGATTCACTTATGACGAGATTCGTAATCTCCATTGGAATCCAAATATCAAAGAGGAATGACCTCACATTGGGGGAGATTGTTAGCCTCAAAATATTGAGTCAAACAAGAATGTTCGGTCATAGGTTTCTATTGTAATATTTATTAGAACGTTGTAATAGATAGTTAAATAGTCGTGGTTCACGGGCTTGAATTTAATCTACTTATAGCCCAAAACACAAGCCTGGTCCAAACAATATAGCCCATTATGGTTACATGTAAGCCCGGCTATATAAGGCCCTTCCTAGCATATTAGGAAGGGTGGATGATCATTTGTAACTCTAATCTTCTCTAATCTAATATTCACCAAGTTAATCATCTCTCTCTCTACTTTCTCTCACTACTTTCTTTCTCTAAAATTCATATCTTTTCCATCTCATTTCTTAATCTATCTTCATATTATTTGGGACAACAAAATGTTTATATGAGAATGATATAACTTGTGTGCTACTAAAAGATCAAGTTGGTTGTGCTCAAATCTTTTACCACTACTAGCTGTTCTATTTGGTTGAGTAAAGGGTGTTTCTAGCTCGTACTTTTCATCTTTGACCCATAAAGAATAAGATGGGATTGTATCGAGTTCTGCACTATATCTCTGCTCTTTTGTACTACATCCATGCTCTTTTGCACCAGGTTTTTCTGTATTCCTTTAATAAGCTTTGGCTTCTTATCTTTATGAGCTCAAGTTTTGTACGTGTTCTGCTATTCTTCTAAAATCATTCTTTTAATGTTTTTGATTTTCAGGAGGTCCAACAACAACAGCACAAGCACAATCTACCCAATTTGTGGCAGCATTTGTGGCAATCGAGTATCCAAACACCTTCAAGAGGAGTTCATAATCACAAGGTGAATCCTACATACATGCAAGAAGATTGATCAGAGATGTCAAAGAATAAGAAGACGAGGCTGGTACGAAGAGATTGAAGTTGTGTTAGTTTTTAGTTAAACTCAAAACATCTACTGTATTAGTTTGTGGTATTAAATGTTAAATGTTTGATAAATAAAGTCTATACTTGTTTGTAGTATTGAATTTTTATAAATTGTTGCTAGAAATATATATTTATTTGTGGTATTACAAATTTATGAAATATGAGATATGTTTATGTAATTTCTTATTAGTTTCCTGATAATATATCCACCTTTCTTCACACTTTCTCCACACTTATAAATGTGAATATTTCACAATGTTTCCACAGTTTTAATTGTAGCAATTTTTTCAGTTTTGCCACACTTTTAAGCATTCAAAGAGTGTTTCCACACTTTTAACCAAGGTTCTAAATAGCGTGAGGCGTGGCATGGTGGCATGATCAAGCCTCAAGCTTTAGCGGCTAAGGCGAAGTTTTTACGTTTTTAAGGCGTGAAGTAAGGCGGCACAAAATACGAAAATATTTATAAATTATTAGTATTTATATCATATTTCAAATGTATTAAGTTTACGAAAGCGTCTTACATATAAACTAAAGTAAAAAAACTATATTTACATTATTTCTATATAAAAAATATCGATTTTATCGAAATCAAAATAAAGAAAGCCTCGATCCATCATGACTTATCACGCCTTATGATACTTTTTTATTCTCATTGCACGTCAAGCCTTAACCTCACGCCTTGGCCTATAGCGTGGCGTGAAGGTGGAGCCTTACGCCTTTGCGAGGCCATTGCGAAGCCTTTGCGAGCCTTTTAGAACCATGCTTTTAACTATGGAGATTTAGATAATTTTTCCACATTTACATATGCGAAAAAATTAATCACACCCATTATTGCCACATATGATGAAGTGTTGAGATTATAATTTCACACATTTTTAAGTACGAATAATTGGCTATTTAAATGTGGAGACTTCAACGCATGTTTTGTAGTGGTTAGTAATATTTGTTTATAGGTTTTCCAACTCACTCATATATTATCTCAACTTTTTAGAAATTGAGGATAAGTTGGGTCAATGTGTAGTTTGGACTTTGGATTTAGACAGCCATTACCGAGCCTAAATACTCGAACTATAAACGGGCCTTAGAAACCAGCTATTAGGCCAAACCAAAAATGCATATTATGGATTCATGGTGCACAGCTTAAACTCTTGGTATTTGATATCACAATCGTATACTCCCCTATGTCCATTAAATTGTACTCATATCTAAGCCTTCATTTAAACCGCCCATTGAAATTTGCAAACCAGTAACCCTAGAATAATAAAGGATAGTTCGTTCAAAAAAAATAAAAAAATAATAATAAAGGATAGAGATAAGAACTAAGAACATTGAAAATATCAAATTTTTCATTCAATAAATATTTGTAGCAAACAATTGTTAGTGTCATATGACACTTGTAACTTAGACTTGATGATTCAGAGATTTATTTATTTGTTTTTTGCGTGTGTTTATACACTGTGTACGGACTACGGTGTTCATAAATGGATAACCATAGTCCATAAATATGTATTGAAAAAATTGACCATATATTATACGCAATGTGTAAAGTTAGCCAACCACTTATTGAATGCAAGCAAAATGTAAATTCTTTTATGTTTATGTAAACCAAAAGTTGTAAAATATAAAGTGAAATGTAAAGAAAAATTGTTTGATTTTTACTATCATGTTCGTAATTTAATTTGTTGCAAAATTTGAACATAAAATTTCTGTAGCCGTAGATTACGGTTGTATTTGGTAACAAGCGGTTTGAAGCTTTTTGAAGTAATAAGCGTCAAACGGTTATAGTTTTATGAAGAATTTGTTTCGCAAAAGAGCAACTGGCGTTTGCATATTGTTTAAACGCTCCACACTCCAATTTCAAAGGCTTTTTGAAGAAGCATTACATAACTGCTCCAAACATAATCTTTATAAAATTACATTTATAGGTTATATGACCTTTTTGGTAACTTACAGCTATGTTACCAACCCTTTTTGCAAACAAACTGTTACTACTTACTGCTTCTGCTTCTGCTGCTCCTACTTATTGCTACGTGTCATCAAACATACCTTACGTGGTCACAACATAAAATTTCTGTAGCCGTAGATTACGGTTGTATTTGGTAACAAGCGGTTTGAAGCTTTTTGAAGTAATAAGCGTCAAACGGTTATAGTTTTATGAAGAATTTGTTTCGCAAAAGAGCAACTGGCGTTTGCATATTGTTTAAACGCTCCACACTCCAATTTCAAAGGCTTTTTGAAGAAGCATTACATAACTGCTCCAAGCATAATCTTTATAAATTACATTTATAGGTTATATGACCTTTTTAGTAACTTACAGCTATGTTACCAACCCTTTTTGCAAACAAATTGTTACTACTTACTGCTTCTACTGCTCCTACTTATTGCTACGTGTCATCAAACATATCTTACGTGGTCACGACTAAAGAAGAAGCTTATAGAATTTAGCCTTGAGTTATGATTAGAACTCAGGCCGTTGGCTAAGTTCATTTGATATGTTCGAATAACATAACTTTTTTGGGCTAAAACAATAATAAAGGTAATGTAACATCGATTGATAGCACAAAAGCCCTCAAAGCCTTTCACTTAGCTTGAAAGAAAGTATTGCAGTCGATTACTTCTAGCACCCCATGGAGGATGATAAACTACTTACTGTTAGTAACACACATTTTGTTAACAGTATATGCATATACTGTAACATGGTAAATTTATTAGCCTGGTCTCAGATGATCACTTGGATATATATAAGATGATGCTGCATGCATCTTTATCTGATAGTCACTGCTCGGCGCTATGATATCATCACTTGCAACAAACTACACAGCAACGCACACCCAATTATGACGTGGGCGTGACATTGATTGCGTGATGTCGTAGGACTGGCCATCCTTCTCATACTTAAGCTATATATCAGTACAATGTGATAAAAATAGGATTCCAAAACATATTAAAAAGGAAAAACATGTTTATTCACTCATTCAGTACCATAAGTAACGATGACATTGTAGAATTATTACATATGCCAACGGCTTAAGAAAAAACATAAAGTAACGATGACATTGTAGAATTATTACATATGCCAACCGCTTCAGAAAAAAACGTAACCATAACTTTTTACCAACATAAACGAGTCTTTAAACTTAACCATAGCGTAATATAACTCCCATATATTTCGGCGAAAGTAAGAACTTTTTGGACACTTAACTTTTAGTGCATTGCTGCACCAGAAACCTTTGCAAGAACAACATCCGGAGGAGGTGATGGAAGCATAGTAAAAGCTAATATCCCACTCACAGCTGCAGAGATTGCTGCCACAATGAATGCTGGCAAGTTACCATCCCCGAATAATTTATCCCAAGGTCCAGCTACTACAGACACAAACATCTGTCAAGTAGAAAAAAAAGGTTACACTGAATTCGTTTCTATACTACTATACTCTTCAAATAAAAAACATAAAATCACTTGCTAACAACAATAACTATAATGAGAAATTAAAGTAATGGGTAATCATACCTGAGGTACCACAATTGCAAGGTTAAGAACACCTAATGATAAACCTGGATGAAATAAACAAAGAAAAAATATTACATTATGTTACGGTGCATAAATTTAAATTATAAACTAAATCTAAAAGAAACTTTAGGTAGATGAACTAGTCATTTTACCTTGTCCTACCCCCGAATCGTTAGAAAAAATCGAAGCCAAAGCACAAGGGATAGCGAATGTCACCTGAATTGTAATGTATGCCAAACAAAATTAGGATGAAAAATGTATTGTTACATAATTACCCGCGACAAATAACTATATGTATTAAACCAAAACGCGACAAAATGACGTTTTACTAACCGATCAAAACGGTTTGTATTAAATCAGACAACTTTAATACTAACGTGACAACCTAAACGCGACAAATAACTATAGGTATTAAACCAAAACGCGACAAAATGACGTTTTACCAAACGATCAAAACGGTTATGTATTAAATCAGACAACTATAATACTAGGTGTCGACCTAAACGCGACAAAATAAACCAGTTTGTTAAACGCTCCAAACGGTTTTCTAATCATAGCAGCAGCATATAAGCAAGGCATTTTGATCAGTTTTTATAATTTGCTCGATTAAAAACATATATACTCCGATATAACCTTTTTTCTTTTTCATTGTCTCAAAATAATTGTTGACGGTCTCTTTATAAAACTTATACTTCAATACAAACTACATTAATCTTAGTTTTACAAAATTAAATGTTAAATCAAAATGCTAAGAATGGTAGAAATGTAGTAATTAAAATTAAAAGTTGCATTAATTAAATACACTTAATTTTGTCTGTGTTTTTTCTAGTTTCAGACAATTATCTTATCTAAAACATGGATAAATTAAATTAAAAGCAACACAAATCCGTACCTGAAAAGAATGAATATCATAACTTTCATTCATGGTTTTCAAAAGACATTTAAACCAGAATTTAATTAATTGCCTTATCTTATACAGTACTACTATTAAGATAACAAGAAAAGCAATTAATTAACTTACCGATAAAGGAATGCCCATTAAAATAAAAACACTCAAAGCACCGGCTTTAACACCACCTGATGGTGGCAAAGGAGTTTCAACACCATTAACCATCGTAAAATGTCGCGAACTCTCCGCCTTTTTACTAACCACAATCGTCATAGCCAAGCAAACCGCGAGAAGCATATTTACACCACCCCACAACCTTTTCACGCCGCCAGAAGCCCGTGCTAACTGCTCGATTAATAAGGAGGTAAAACCCGCGACAACAGAATTTAACAACAACCCTAGCGCTCCTGCATGCACACCATCAGTATAAACTGATTGTCCGCTTTTACCACCGTATACTTCATGGCCCATCCAATCAGTATCAAATAACAGAAATGGAAACCATGCAATCCAATTTAGAGCTGTTACTAATAGTAAGATCCACATAGGCCTTGATAACATCTTAAATGCTCCTATCATTTCAGTAAAGAATACCACCCTAAAACAAAGACAAATTTTATTATTAGTGTACATCAAAATATTAAAATAACAGATAATTAATTTTATCTTGCATTTACAATTAGTCGAAAAAAAATTAAAGGAATTACTATAAGGGTTTAGTAAAAAAAAATAATAACTCAACATTTAAAAGCTTCTAAAATTAGAAAAAAAAACTTGTAAATGACTAAATAAATGCTACTACTGTATAAAAAACATTATAATCTTTCAATTTTTGTACATGCATACAAGTAATAAGCAGTAAGTAATTTTTCATGAAATATGATAAATAGAGTTAATTTTTAGATTACTAACTTGTTTGAAGATTTGCCTTCCTCTCCTTCAACAGTTTCGGGTATGAAAACATCCTCTTTCACCGTTGTAAGAGCTAGAGTTGTAATAGCCATTAAAAGCACTATCGATATAAAGAAACATGTCTTCAAATTCGCGCAATAGACGTCACAAGCGTCTGTCTTTGTGAACGGGAACAAACGATAAAGCTTGGAATACGACCCCGCCGCATACCCAAGTACGTTTCCAACTGCCATAAAAAAGGCAAAAAGTGAGTTTCCAGTTCGGATTCTAGCAGAATCCGAACCAGATAAGTCAGCTAATAAAGCACGACATGGTCCTTGAAGCGTGTTATTTGCCACGTCAAGGATCCAAAACCCAGTGACAAAAACAGATATTGCTCTGGGTTTTGGAGCGGTCCCCACTTTATCCCCCGAGGCTACGCCAATATCAGCGGCGTAGCCTATAAAAAAAACTGCCACAGCAACCAAAGCGGCCCCGCCTAAGATAAAAGGCCTACGACGTCCAAATCGGGACGTGCAACAGTCGCTGTAGTACCCAACGATTGGTTGCACGATCATGCCCGATATTGGGCCGCAGAGCCAAATATAGGAGGACCATCTGTGTGGGATACCAAGCAACTGGACATAAGGAGTGAGAAGTGAAAGTTGTAAGGCCCATCCGAACTGCACACCGGCCGCAATGGCAGCAACCACTACGATCTGCCATATCGGCCGGTGTGGAGGCTCGGATGACTGGCCACCTATTTCTAAGGACGAATTAGGAGGGGGAGGCAAAGGCTTATTATGGGTTAACGTTGGCATGTTCACACCACCACCACCTTCCATGTTTTTTAAGAAAAATAGTTTTAAGGTTATTGTTTGTGTTGTAAATTGGTTTGCTCTTTGTGAAGCTCACACAGCATCTACTTATGGATAAATTAGCATTCAATGCATGCACTTACACACACACACACTCAAAAAGACTTGTTTGACTTTTAGATTAATTGCTGATGATGTTATTTAGGAGGTGGGTGTTATATGCATTTTGGAAATTTGCTAATCAAAAAGTTGGGTGGGCAGGTTCGTGAGATTTTGGACGGCTTTTAAATCAAAGTGGTTACGCGTTTATATTAAAGCCATAGTTATCCATACAGGACTATAGCGAGAACACTACAATGCTGATTGATCGTTATCTACAGGAATAGCGAAAACGCTACAATGTTAATCGTTTTCATGGTTAGATCGCGTACGTGTTATGATTTCGTAAAAAACCGCTTGTTTTCGAGTTGATGACGTAATGTTATACGAGTAATTTATAAAAATATGCCTAAGAAACGCGGAAAATATGAAATGTGTTGGAACTTAAAATTTAAAAAGTGCTTACTACGTATCTAACTACACTAACACTAACTACAATGTATGACTGAGTTTTTGGTAATAATCATGTTGCCTTATTAAGTTAAGGATAAGGATAAGGATAAGGATAGAAGAATAATTACTCCAATGACAAGGATTATTAGATTATGGTAATAAGCTGGATAAGGATTTTGCTAATCTAGTGCAATAAAATTAGAGTCATATTATTATATAAGTGTGTTCATATTTATTTAAAGAAAACCATTAATGTATTAATACTTTATCTTTGTTCTGTTGAAATATTTGGTCTACTAAACAGATTAATTGTGAAATAGATTAATTGTGAAATAGTAATAAAAGTATCTGATTCACTGATTGTTAAGCATATTTTTTAAAAGTTGTTTCAACATGTTTTGACTCTACTGGACTGGTCATGGATCCTTGTTGAATAACTAGGTCAATTCAAGGCTTGACAACTTCAAGATATACTTGACTTAATTCACAATCGAATTTTGTTGTGGTCAAACTTCCAGTATATCTTATAAATCATGAATGTTTTCTATTAAAATTAAAAAACTTGAAAACGAGTAATGCTTAAGTTTAAAAGTATGATTTTAAAACTTAAATTCTCACATCTATATCTATACCGCTTATAATCTATGTATATTTATCGTTAAACTTAAAATATTTAAATCTTGAGTAATATTAATTGCCTATAATACTTTTAAAACTTAAATGTATAAATACTTAAATGACAAGTTTTATTATTTTACTTTCTCATGTTGAAATTTAAAAAAATGTTGCTTTGATAATATAATCTCCTTAAGTAGTTTCCTACCAATAATTTCAAAAAAAAAAGTTTCTATAAAATTAAATTCAGTTATTATGTAAAAAAATGACACTTTTTTATTTACTCTAAACATTAATATTTCTAAACATTTATCCACAAGCTAACACTATATAAGACATCATATTACAAACAATTATTAATTATTGTTATTATTATTTTAGCTTATAGTTGATGAAATGAATAATCAAAATATAGCGAATATTTTGATATAAAATCTGATTAATATATACATGTAATCATCTAGTAATGATCTAAACAATCTTACCTTCATAATAACCTTAATAGTATGTTTTTAACAATTTTATTACTCAAAATTTCAAAACAATGCACGATAATTTTAGTACTAAAAAAATCTTAAACCCTTAAGGTTGATAACAAGCGTCTAGTATTGAACTAAACAATCTTAAAATTGATGATGATTTATTTACATATGATATCCCCAAACCTCATACTCCTGTGAAATATGTTGATATGGTTGAATGCACCAAAAAATCTTAACCTCTTAGGTTTGGAAACAAGTGTAAGACTGAAATTCTTAACCCATAAAACATTAAAACTAGAAAATCTATATGTAATCTTGTGTGGGATTTTGGGGAGCATGATGCTAAAATATGGCCTACTTGTGATCCACACTTAAGAAAATGTAACGGAGGAGATATAGTTTATGGTATTGCAAAGGATAGGATGCTCAAGGAATGTGATTGTTCGGTAGATAGTGAAAGGTCGAATGCTAGCAGATCGAATATGTTATTCGATAGATTTTTAAGAGTAATGTATTGAACTAAGTTATTGATGAAAAGAATCGAAATGATATGTTGGAAGAATGGTTTGCTTTAGGAAATATTAAAGGGGCACAAATGAAAATTTTATTAACAAACTTGTCAAGGAAGAGATACCGGATAAAAACCTAAACTTGATTTAAAATAAATAGGCTCCAATAGAAGGAAGCAGTTCATATTAGCCTTAAATACATGTGGTAAGAAATATTTTTCTAAATTAATTAAGTATTTTCACAAAACCCTGGGTTAGTTTCTAAATAGACTTTGTCGTTGTGTTTTATGTAAGCCTTCATGAGACAAAACTTGCTGACTTTGTGGGTGTGTTCTGTGCAACCTGAATTCCTACGAAAGTGAGTTAAGTTTTTGTTTGTTCATTTATTTTTTATGTTGTATAGGTTATTCGTGTAGAGTTTGAGGCATACTAAAGGCATGAGGTTTCTTTGAAGTATATATGAAGAAAGTTTATTTTAAGACTTGATCGACATGTCTATCAATCATGAAGCAATGCTTAGGGAAGTTTTTCGTATTAACTATACTCTTTCCCATTTTATTTCATTATCTTTATGTATAATATGGGATATTGTACATACCAAGTGGGGGATGGAAGTACAATTAGCACTTGGTGGGTGATTGTCATTGATTTTCTAGTTAAATTTAAAATTTTTATATTTTTGACATGTTTTTCACATTAAAACTAGAACAGATATATATCGTTCAGTAATTGAACCCTTATTTTATTGGTGAGGTTAGCTTATTTTGTTTTCTCATTATACATAATCCACCAAAATATGAGTGTGCCGGTAGTATGATAGGCGTTAGAACTTGGCTTGTATCATCATTTCGATAACAGATTGGGTGATAGGGATGGCAACCATTTTTAGGATTACAACCAAATTGATTCCACTGTGTGTGTGTTTATCGATTTATTACACTGGCATGTCGACCTCTCGTGCTAAAAATCGTAGGCATTTATTTCAAGTGTTAACCACTAGTACAACCTATAGAAACCAATCCTTTAGGATAGTCCATGTTTTATTTCTTTACAACTAGCCTACCTTGTATTCGAATCCGGTGTGATAAGTTATTTGCTTACTTGACAGCTATAGTTTTTGAATATTGGACCCCCTTGTATATCACTGATTACCCCAAGTGGAGAGATGTATATTTATTTGGTAAAATGATCATGCTACAAAAGTGATGTGAAAAAAATGTGTATTGTTTATAACTGTATCATGGATCACTAGTTGTTATGTATTATAAACCAACATGTTATGAAGATTGGGCACTGTTATAAGCCCATTGTTACTTAATATCGAGTTCTCTCACTTTGATACTCAAGCTTATGGAAGAGTGATGGTGGCTGGTGATGACATTGTTCTTATTTCTACTACATGTTTCGTGTCTTTTATTTTTACAACTATTTTATGTGCATCTTTAGAAAATATCCTACCCTAATAAGTCTTACCTTCATCTTGTTCGAGTTATAAAAATTACAATCCAATGTGTCTCTCTTATATTTTTTTACTGTAGCATGTGAGGTTAGGCGCCTTTCTAGAACATTGTTATCGGTTTTGACTTCTTAACCCTAATAAGCATGCGTGTGTAAACCATTGCTAGAATAGATCCTTAAGCATGCGTAGATTTGTGTACATTATAATCCTATGATTGGATAATTTGTTGTGACTAATAAGTTGAGTCAATACTCCAAAATGTAACACTTAGACATAGGAAGAGAGTTGCGTGATTAGGATCCCAGTTGGTGAGGTGTTGGCTTAAAACATCTATATACACAAGAATGATTTTAACTTTATATTTTCTAATTTTCAAGGAATTAATTTTTTTGAAAACTACTTTTAACATGTCTACTTAAAGACAAGTAGAAATCAAGTGAAGGGATATTTGATGAAGTCAAAATTTTGAATGTTTTTAGTAGAAATATCCTTTTAGTTTTGCTCAGTTTTGGTACTAACAACACCCAATATCGCAAGAAAATGTTTATTTTGTGTTTTGTAGGTAAAAACAAGCAAGCAATAAAAAACGAAGGAAAATGATGGGATAATACATAAAATGGCACCAAGTTCAAATATTCAAAAACATTTACGGCGTAGGTGAATTAAGACCCTGCGCTATAGATGAAACGATGTCTAGAAGATTCCAAGATTAAAGGATTCTACGACGTATATGATTTACACCCTTACATTGTAAATGAAAATATTCTGACATTTTTACAAAGACGACAAGATCAAGACTATTTAAGGAAGGTTCTTCAATACTATGTATACGGCGTAGATGCTTACCCCTTTACGTCGTAGATCCTTTGAACGTCAGATGGAAGGTGCAATTAATGAATGCATACATCGTAAGTGTTTTTATCCTCTACGCAGTACAACTTAAAGAAGGACATACGAATATCTTGGTGTACGGCGTAAAGGGAAATATCATCTACGTTCTAGACGGGTTCATTACAATATAAAAAGGCCTCATTCTCAACATTTAAAATAGGATTCTTTACATTACTTTACCACACGTTCTAGGTCGATTATTGAGGGTTCTAGAGGGCTGGTTTCAACCCGAGGTTCCACCATAAAGGGAGATTTTGTATCTAACCCTATTTGTATTAATCATTCTAGTCTACGAACTATGTGAGATTTTCATAATTAATATGTTCATTATCTTTATGTCATTTTTCTGTGTTCTTGTTATGAGTATCTCAGCACTTAGTTGTTAGCCTATTTATTTGTTATTGATGTTTTTATTGTTTCTTGTTGATCTTATTATTTATTTAAGTTATCTTTGTGCATGTTATGAAATCCTTGTAGTTTGATAGTGTAACACCTCATTTTGGTAAATGAAATATCACGCGTGATTATGGCGTGTCATCAAAGCATACAAGGATAAATGTCTTAAACATTACATGACCATAAAGAAAATACCGGAAACAAACATCGGTACCCCAAAGTAAAAGCTCATCACACACAAACATAAGTACTGTAAATGAAAAGGACTAAACAATTTCCATGGAAATGAGTAGCAAAATGTATGAATAAATGCATAAAGTAATGAAGGCTAGAAAGCTTCCAATCCATACGCACGTAGGCTTAGAGTCTACGAGCGTCCCTGAGTACCTGCCGTTTTGGAAACATGAAAGGAAAACGGTTGAGCATAGCGCACAATGCACAGATATACAAGCATAGAATGAATAACATAAGCATATACAACATATAGCAGCGGAATTGATTAAGTCCTAGAAAACCTGGTATAACTTAGTAAAACTAATTTTATAGTTTGAAAAGCCTTATGTTTATCTTATGAAAACTGTTTAACATGTTTACCATTATCCAATATATGTCATGAAATATCGACGTGCATGAATACTTGGAGGGGTGACCTCATCATGCAATTAGAGGGGTTGCCTCTAATTAATATAAGTTTGGGTAGGAGGGATCAACTCCTTCTGAAGGATGCAAGGCACACATCACATTCACCTGAATAATCTGTAAAAACATGTAATCTAGGATGCACCCATACGCCCCACATGATAATATAATAAATGGCCAAAAGCTGAAAGGGACGCCACGAGCTATCACTCCGTCGTGGTGATGTCATAACACTGGTGCCTCCAGTGTTATGGTTATGGTACCTCCATAACTAGGTGAAACTGGTCATGCATGTATATGGCTTAGGCATTTAATTAAATATAAGCAAATCAAAACATATAAAACATATACTCGGAAAACAGTTGGCTGCATACGGGGAAATCCTAATAAGAAAAGAATGTCCATACTAAAAGAATGGAGAATCCGTACCTTATGCCCAGTGAACGAAGAAGACGAACGGAAGAGAGTCCTACTTCGATCTCACTAATGCTACATAAATAATATACGTGTATAAGTGTTCGGATTACTGTGTATGTAACTGGTTCTACATCATGTCTTAGTTTGTTTTATATGTTCATGTCTTGTTTTACTGATTTTATCGTTATGCTGTGTTTATCATGTATTCTTGATATTCTGGTTAAGTATTATTTGTATTTCTTATATTATTATACTTGTTGTGTAATAATAAGTAACTTTATAAAAATAGCAGGTTTCCTAAAATAGAAAGTTTCCAAAATAGAAAGTTTCCAAAAATAGAAAGTTTCCAAAAATAGATTAGCTGCTTAAAATAAATAAGTTTCTAAAAATATAAAGTTTCCATAAATAGAATATCTACTTAAAATAGATAAGTTTCTAAAAATAGAAAGTTTCCATATTCAGAAATAAGCTGGATTATTAAGCTAAGAAAATAAGCTTAAGTTTTACTGATTAATATTCTAAGTCATGTGATAAATAGTATAGTTTATTAATTAATACATGTAAATTAAATAAACTATATGTTATAAGATTTAATTAAATATAGCATGATTTAATTAAATTAAAGCGTATATAATACTTAGGTTAAAACATGTATTAATATTTATTATTAATATAATGTATGTAAAACCCGCATGCTTTTACCATGAATAGTACCTTACGAGAGTACGTACATGATTAGGACTTTCCTTTTATAGCACGTTTATGTTTCACGAACAAGAATTCCAAGTATTATGTACGTGTTATATCACGATAAGTATTTATTACGTATTAAGACACAATAATTATTTCAAGAATAATTATAATCACGAACACACGAACATGAAATAATGAACGTAATTAATCACGAGCTAATATTACGTATGTATGTATATTTATTACGATCACGAATAAATATAAAAAGACACGAACGATAACTAAATAAATCACGTAAACACGACACGAGAACACGTAAATAATTGGAACAGGGGAAAAACAACGGGTTTCCCCTTTGGGGGCCCACATACCACGAAATTAGGAAGGAAAATGGCCAAGCCCATTATTTTTACTAAACAAGAAAAAGGAGAAACATGTCTCATAATCACAAAATATAGAAAAATACAAAAACCCTAATTCTTCTTTTCCTTGTTCTTTTGTCCGTCGGGTTCATTACACACCAAGGGGTGTTTCGGTTTGATTTTGATGTTTGATTAATTGCAAGGATTGTTGGTGTGTTCATCTTCTTGATTTCACGTAATCGGTATAACCTTTAACCTTTTCTTTTTAGGTTTTGATTTACTTAATCACATAAAATCATGATGTTTTTAATAGACTAATTAAAACCAAGTCATATAAACATGTTCTAATCATGGGGTTTAAATCAAATCAAGGGTTTAAGGGTGTTTGTTGTCTAGCCGACGCCTAACCGAGCCCCAAGGGGGTCTCGGCTTGGCTTATTTACACACCACCGAGACCTTAGGGTATCGGTATGGTGGTGATGGTGTCACGGCAGCAGCAAAGGCAAGGGAACCCCGAATTAGGTCGGGGTATGGTGATGGTTACGGGTCCGGTTCATAGGTTTTAATCGCGGGTCCGGTTCACACATGTTAGAGTAAAAACACGGTCCGGTTCATGAGTTATTTTTTCAAGGTTTATTATTTTACAAGTTATATTTTTTTTAAGACTTAAATTAAATTAATTAAAAGCATGAAGATGATTAATTTATTTACATGACTTAGGTTATTAATTTATTTATTAATTTATTAATTTTAACCTAAGTATTTATCTTTAACTAGACTATATAATTAATTAATTATTAAAACCATGACTTATATTTAATTAATTTACATGACTTAGGTTATATTATTAATAGATAATAATACATGTTTTAACCTAAGTATTTTACCTTTATTGAATTAAAATCATGTTATATTTAATTAAATACTTTAACCTATGTGGATTTGCTAAATGTGATCCGGTGGTCTAACATGGTGGAATATGGTGGTGGTAGCCATTGTTAAAAGAGAGAGAGAAGAGAGGTTGTGTGTGAAGAATAGAAAATGTATTAAAACTAGAAAATGACACAAGCAACACCCCTCCTTGGAAGCTAAGGAGGGGTATATATAGTCACACACACTACATAAACTATACAACGAACCTAGTCTAGTCTAAACGTGTGTGACTATGATAACTAATGGGAATTCTTAAATGTCGTCACATAAAGTGAGTTTCCAACAATCTTCCCCCATGGGACGACGTGTAGAATTCCTTACAATATTCTTCCTAACAAGTACAAAATGATTAAGAACAAGAGCTTTCATGAAGCGTCCAATGCTGATGATGTCTTCTGAGGCCTTTGACTTTAAAACGACTCATCTTTAACTTGTAGTAGAAATACTGTAACGGCACGAGCTAAGTAACCCATACACTTCTGGTTAAGGAGAAGCTTCTGAATTAGCTTCCCCCTAATTCATGCCACATAAACTTGATGTAGAAGCTTGTTGTTCCTTTTTAATCCATAACACAAGATTCTTAGAGAGAGAAAGAGAAGAAAAGTAGAAAGAGAAAGTAGAGAGAGAAGTGGAAGGTTTACACTAAAACTATGTGTTTAATGAAATGAACCAACACCCTCTTTCACATGTGAAAGAGGGTTATATACCCCACGGCTCTAAGGCCTTTGTGGGCTTCATCTTGGGCCGGGCTTGGCTTTGTTTTGGGCTTACGCCCTTAACTTATACAATATTAGCTTAAAGTCCAAGCCCGGTTTTCCCGACTAACCTATTACAATACAAGACCTTTTAACGACTAAGATGACCTATTACATTCTTGTTCGACTATATAAAATATAGGGCTAACAATCTCCCCCAATGTATCAGTCATCTTAAAAAGCTTAAAAAACATAAGATGATTGAGTGAATACATTCTTGTAGAGGAGATCTTCCTGCTTTGGTCTTGTATCTTGGTCTTGATCTTGTTTGTAACAACTTTGTTCCTTCATGCTTTCGTGATCTTTATCTTGAGCATTTGTCATTTGACTTTGAGTGCTTGAGATCTTCATCTGTACTCCTTGTGACTAAGATGACCTATTACATTCTTACATTCTTAGGTATCTTGATTATCGCCATCTTGTGCTCTTGTGACTTCTGAATCGACATCGGTATCACAGCTACGCCACCTTCTTGATATGCAGCAACATGTATAGACACGGATAAAATTGCTTTGAACATTTCATCCTAACTCGGTAGCATTTTACCTCCGGTCGGTGAAGACCGTTAAACGGTATTAAAATACCGTACCTGTGATCAGGTAGATTCGATTAAGAACCTCCTTGACAGGGTTTCCCGGCGGTAGTAGCCAGTTCTCTTTACTCGACCGTCTCAAAGCAGACTGCGAACGTAAAGAGTGAATCATAAGGATAAATTATCCGTCTGATTAGAGTCGTCAATTCAGATTTCCTAGAACAAGTTTGATTCTAAAAGAATCGCACCATTGTTGCTTTCCAGTTTGTCACAAGCTTGATTCATAGAGAATCTTGCGAGTAACCTACCGCAGTGCTGTTTGATGTTGACACTGGAAGGATTTCCATTCGTCACTGAGAACACTAATGAGTGTCACTCTGAATGTTCTGGCAAGATCACATGGATTTTGCGAAGAAACCTGGAATCAAGTTTGAATCAATTAAGAATCCAAACTTAGTTGCTTTCCAGTTCTCACAAGTTTGATTCGTGTAGAATCGCACAAGTTACCTACCATGAGCTTGTTTGATGCTGGCTCAAGCAGGATTTCCATCTTCATTGTGAATCGTATCACTCAGATGTTCTGGCAATATCACAAGGATAATGCGTAGGACTCGATTGTGTCCTAATGAGATGATAGATAGATCTCGTTTGGCTCTAGACTCAATAAGTGCATTTTGGTAATCGGAGGCTGGAGCAGACTGCCACCTTTTCAATATTAACTGACTCGGAGTGAGAAAGTCAATAGATACGTGTTGATCTCCGTGACAACGAGACAAGTTTCTTTTGAGAGAAACTCGAATGGCTGGGAAGGGTTGTGCATTGCATCACTGGGTCCATGATGACTTGTCTTCAATAGATGTATTGACCCGGTTTCTGCCTAAGTTGCATAGAATATTCAACTCCTTCAATGCTTACCAATACGTCATCATTAGCACCTTGTTGTGATTGTTCCAATGCTAACTTAAGTACTTGGTCCGCATTCAGCTTCATTCCACTCCATCTTTCCTAAGGACAACTATTTCTAGCTATGGAATGTCCTTGGGTAGATCCCTCCGGTTCTGGTTGGATCATAGGACTTAGTTTCCTATCCTAAACCACCTTTTGACTCCATCGTTCCGTCGTGGATAGTAGGTTGTTTTGGGTAAAGATCGTAACCATAAAACATTGAAAACCATTCAAAGTGTTTGATAAAAATCAAAACTTTTAACACTTGAAAGTTTTACATTTCCGGAAAGCTCCCCCTACACACATGCATCGATATACAAAATAGTTTGGCATGTGAAGGAAAGAGTTGCACTTGAGTCTTTAAGATCACATGTTGCGATATATTACATTTTAATCACATTTTCTCCCCTATCTCTAATATAAAAATATAATATTAGAGATACCAATTGATTAAAATATGACATTTTCCGAGAAATCGATGGAAGAGAAACATGTGTGCACGCATGAATCATGGAACATTTTCAGTCGGGTCGCTCCCCCTCAACAATATATGTGTGTCTTGAGACAAAATTTGACAAAATTTTAGAAAAACGACACCACAAAATATGTTGAGGTACGGAGTTGAGATGCCTTTTCCGATATAATATATTACATTTGACAATTTCATATCATTTTCGGAATGTGTTGGATACATAAAATGTGACAATTTTAGAGATGTACCCAACAACATTAAAAGGCTTGATTTTAAAATGCTCCCCCTCAAAAATTGATCAAAATAACATATGACAATTTTGAGATATAAAAACCACTTATGAGGAAGGGAGTGTTGAACACACAATTTTGAAAGATTTAGAAAAACCTTTTGAGAAATTCTTGAAAAATTGTGTTCAACGGTTTTAAAATAATCAGGATAGAAGACTTCTCTTCTATTGATTAGGAAAGCGCACTGAAACGTAAACTCCCCTTTCGGGTCCGTTTTTCATGAGCTCAAAACATTGATTGTTTTGTGACAAGCTCATGACCGAGAAAAATTAATTTCCCGTTGTGAAGGATAAGTTATCATCCGTGATAAACTTTCCTTAAGTGGAGGTACGAGTTCTAAGCTGACATTTACTTAGAAGTCGTTTTTCATGAACTTAAAAACTTTGAATGTTTTTATGAGAAGCTCATGACCGAGAAATATGAATTTCTCGTTGAGAAGGATAAGTTATCATCCGAGATAAACTTTCCTTAGTTGAGGTCCGAGTTCTAAGCTGTGATGTGCCTAGAAGTCATATACACGAGCGTAAAACTTTCGAATAGTTTTATTGTAAGCTCGTGTCCGAGAAATATTAATTTCTCGTTTTGAGGGTAACTTATCATTGAAGAGATAAAGTTCCCTTTCTTTGACGTTAGAGTTACAGTCTGATATGTGACTGTAAGTCATCTTGATTCTTACTTGTGAAACCCTTGAGACACGTATTTCTCTGATATCTGCTTCTTCAGCAACCAAACTCTGAGAGTGTCTTTTGTTGAACGGTATGAATATGGAAAACCTTTATGTTCTTGGTGAACCTTTATTTTAATACCTGCACTTTTATCAGTAGTTTGTATGCTTGCTTGTGGGTTAGTGATATCTTTGTGAGAACCATGTGGGGGTTCACCTTGAACCTTTGTCGAGCTAGAGGGAAATATCTTTCCAGTAGGAACCCACCTAAGACCTATTGTTTTGAAGGTTCTACCCGTTGGTATCCACCTAAGACAAGGTCGAGGAGACATAGTTTTCTCATGCACAGCGGAAGACTTAGTTGGAGAAAACCTATTTCCTTTAGGGTTCCGTCTTTGAGGTGCTCTAGCTTTTTGGTTCACCTTGTTCAGGACTTTAGTGATACAATCATCATGAATGGCGTTAAACACGCATTTGTTACATTTCGTGCAAACAAAGTGCTTAGCATCTGAGAAGGCTCTTGATTTCCTAGGGTTGGCAGAATTGTGCACATCATAGAAGGGTCTAGAATTCCTAGATGTGTGAACAACGCTCCTAGGTTGTGGTTTGGTCCTATCTCTTGCTTGTGTCTTGTTTTTAGCATCCTCTAGATAGCTTTTATGACCCGTGTCATTTGAACTACGCCTAGGCATGTTCTTGGAGCTAGATCTAAAGTTGCTTGAAGCATTCATGTGATCGGGTTTTGCAGAAGCAGTTTGTCTTAAAGTCGGTCTAGATTGTGGAGTGACTTGTTTAGGCAACTTGCTACGCACGTCAACTTGGGATGCAAACCTCGGATTCGACATTTTGAGTCGTTCAGATTTAAACGCATTCGGTTGTCTAGCAACTGAGCGATTTCTGAATGATTGAGAAGGAGGTTTCCCCAAGACTGACTGTTTTGGTAACTTAGTATCCACACTATTTCCTTTTAACTTCCTTAATTCGTTTTTTACCGCTGTCAGTGCAAAAACCTTTTCCTGAATCTGAGTCTTTAATTGCTCATTTTGTAGAAGTAATTGAGCAACGCGTTGTTCTAACTTAATGTTCATATTATCAAATATGGCGTTATCAGCATTCGTATCATTACTTTCTACAGTGTCGATAGGTTGCACAGATAATTCAGTTAATGAAGCAGGCGGAGGACTTGGATTTTGAGAAGCCAACTTTGATTCTAACAAATTTATTTGTTTCACAAAATGTTCTTTTTCCACATTAAAATCTTGAATCTTACGATCCAATTTTTGTTCAAGAACAACATTTGCTTTTTCAAGTTTTTCAAAGTAAGCCTCAAATTTGTTATTTTTCTTTAAAAAATCGAGTTTGGCATCCTCAAAATCTTTAGTCTTCTGAGCTAACAGAATTTCAAGCTCGTGAATCTTAGAATCAACATTCTGAGAAGTCTCTCCTCCATTAGTACTCGTATCTGATGAATCAGGTGTGGTATTGCTATCAACCTTTTCCACTAGATACGTGTCAAGAATGGGTTCAGATTGCTCAGTATGTTGAGAAACATCGTATTCAGCATTTAAATGTACCATAGCCATTGGTTGATCATCATAAATGGGTCTGATATCCGCATCATTGGTTGTTTGATCATTCCTTGAGCTGGTACTGATATGTTGCGTTTCTGATTCTGTCCCGCTGCTCTTTATATCAACCGAAGAAGCATCCAATGCTTGGTCTATATCGACAGTGCTCTCTTTCGTCTGCATCAGTCTTTGATTCACCCTTCTTTGAAAGTGCCTTTGATGGCGTGTTCTTTCAGCAATTGACTTCTTTATATTGCTCATATGTTGAAGAAGTGTCTCTTTGAACGCTTGAAGATCTACGAGAGTATATTTGGTAAAGTATGTGCTTGTGAACTCTCGATCGTTTTTGGATAAGCCTCTTGAGTCAATGAATTGCTGGAACTGATTGTTGAGAGCTAAAAGGACCTCCATGGATATATTCTCGTGAAAATCGTCTCTGTCAAGTTCTTGTTGAAGATGGTCCACATTAAGTAGCATCGTTCTGATGAATGTCTCAACATCTTGACCAAATAGTAAAAAGAATACCCGTTTGAATCCAATTTCAAGACGAGTGCCTTTTAGGTCTTCTCTTGAAAGAACCTGAAGGTGTGACTGAAGCAACTTTATGTGTTCCATGCATCTTTCTTTTGCTTTCGACATCTTGTATTTGATTGCATGAACGGTTTTGGTGGTAGAATCCTTGTTAGAAGATTTACTGATATGAGTCTCAGTATTTGTCTTAACCTCTGGATTCTGCATCTTCTCTTTATTCATCTCAGTCATGGACGTTGTTGGTGTTGAATCCACGAAGATGTCCATTGAACGGATGTCTCGAAGAAGATATGATGTGTATGGATTACGGATCTTAGTGGATGTGTTGTGATTTGATTGTGGTTGAAATTCCGAAAATTCCAATTTTTTCTCAGTCCGACAATAAATTCCTCAGTCCGACCAAGTGGTAAGCCGAAAAATTTTTTGAATCACCAAATTTTGAAATCGAGTTAGAAATAGCCAAAAACTAGTAGGAAAAAAATTTGAAAAGTGAAAATTTTTGACAAAAATAAAACCTAAAATTGGCCTAAAAATTTGAATTTTGGTCCGAAAATTCGAATTTTTGGTCGAAAATTTTTTCGCTTCGCCAAAATTTGAAATTGAAGCTTATATGGCCTAAAAATGGTCTAGGAAAAAATAAATTTTTCTTGAGTTTTCCCGCCAAAAAACTTTTTTTTTCTTTTTTTTTTTTTTTTTTTTTTTTTTTTAATCTTCGTGTAAACTATGTTACGAAACTAGTCTAGATAGTGGCTAAGTCTAAAAATTACTCAAACAAAATATCCATCGGAATGTCCTTGATCGGAATACCCATCGAAATGCTCAGATCGGAATGCCAAATCGGAATATGGCTGTCGCAATGTTCAGATCGCAATATGCTGTCGCAATGTCCTATCGCAATATCTATCGCAATATGCCTATCGCAATATCTATCGCAATATGGCTATCGCAATATCTATCGCAATGTTGTATCGCAATATCTATCGCAATATGGCAATCGCAATGTTGATCGCAAAGTAAAACCCTAGGGTTATTGCGATCAAAACCTTTTCAGATGGAACCTGTCGCAATAAGTATCGCAATATAAAACCCTCAAACTTTGCGATGGACACGATCGCAATATGGAAACAAAAAGTACCACTTTTTTTCGGAAAGTACACCACAAATTCGAGATTTTGAGCCTAAAAATGATCCAAACACCCAAAAATTTTGTGTTTTTAACCAAAGTAACAATACCAAATCACTACCAAAACACAAAGTAAAAATTTTGTTCCTAATCAATCCATAACACAAGATTCTTAGAGAGAGAAAGAGAAGAAAAGTAGAAAGAGAAAGTAGAGAGAGAAGTGGAAGGTTTACACTAAAACTATGTGTTTAATGAAATGAACCAACACCCTCTTTCACATGTGAAAGAGGGTTATATACCCCACGGCTCTAAGGCCTTTGTGGGCTTCATCTTGGGTCGGGCTTGGCTTTGTTTTGGGCTTACGCCCTTAACTTATACAATATTAGCTTAAAGTCCAAGCCCGGTTTTCCCGACTAACCTATTACAATACAAGACCTTTTAACGACTAAGATGACCTATTACATTCTTGTTCGACTATATAAAATATAGGGCTAACAAAGCTTTTAAATAGCTTCCCCCTAAATCGACAATCCTCGTAAGCAACTTCAAAGCTTTCAATAAAGATTAGAATGATTAAGCGCACAGCGGAATCTAACAAGCAAATCCCATCATATAACATTAACGTTGCTAAGAGGGATTGAAAGTAAGGGGTACACCAAGTAGATCAACAACTTTTCTTCTCACGCTTGAATAATTCTTCTGAATTTTTCCCCCCCTGAGAGTTCAAGTTATGCATACCAGAAGGAATCAAGACATTTCTTCCCCCACATAGTTGAAGAAAGTAAATCAATCCCAATAATGAAGCTCAAATACTAAAGTGGACACTTTATCCCATTCATGAAGTTGACATCGTAACACCATAGTCAATTAAGTCCCAGAAATGCACATATCTTCTTCCGGAGATGCACCAGAGTCAATTAAGTCCCGGGAATGCATATAGGATAATGATGACGTTTTAATTGCAACAATCAAACAATTAAACCTCGAATCAGTAGTGTACCGTTTAGAGATTGATAACACCACGAGTTAAAACACTGATTTTCTCTGCGGCTATGACAAATGTCATCCCGGAATGTCATCAAATCAAAAGAACGTATGAAGTTCATCATGGTGTACTCGTTGTGCGTTCAATGTGTCTTCTTCTTCCCCCTTGATGGTTTCGAAACTCGGAACCATCAATAAATCGTATGCACATGAACCTGAAATCTCGTGAGAATAATAAATAAGTTGAATTATATATTTTGTGAGAATCAACTGTTGATCGAAAATCTCTTCTAATAAACTCTCCATGGCCACCTTTACCAACCCACGTGAAAGCAATTTGAAGTGACCACTGATTGAATGAACCAGATACATCAAACGTGAAACTGAATAAGAATCCTTCGATCTTGTGACTTAAGCTTGCACAATTGTTGAATGAAGAACGGTGGAGAAATCTCTAAGTACTCAATGCATCACTGAAGAAGTCTATAAGCACAACACCTCTTGAAATTATCCACGTCGACTAAGCGCGTGACACTGAGTACAACAATGTAACCCCTTTAAGTGATAGTTATCCGAGTCATCAACCAACCACCCCGAACCCAGAAACCATATAAACAAGTCTTCATTCTAAGATTAAGCACGAGCAAGTTATCTTTGAAAGATAAAATAAATACACGCCTTCAAAAAAATCCGTCTTCAACTTCTCGTAATTAATACCCAATCAAACGAAATCTGTAGCCACTAAAAAATCGCCCAAATTTTTCGTGGTCTCGTCAAAAATAAATCTTGTCACTTTGTCACGTCATTTTTGTCACGACACTTTGTCACGTCACTTTTGTCTCGATAATGTCCAAAGTATATCATAATACACAAAATTTTATTCAAAATAAATAATTTTGAAACAAAAAATTCGTGTATAGAGTGAATGAATCACTGGGCCCATCAATCAACTACAAACTCATCACAACCCAATTTCTTTGCCGACAAAATCGAGCCCATGAAGGAAAAAATAACCCGAGGCCCATGAATGAAAAAATAGAGTTATGGGAAACGTGGCATCCTTGGCAGACAACTATCGATTGACCATTTGTGGTGAGTACCACGTGGTCCACACGTCTCATTTTTGTGTTTACCAACATCACCCGGGCCATCAAACCCGGTCCAAGTCACCAACCCGGTTCATTATGTGGTATATAATACTCACAACCCCTAATTTCACTCAACCCTAATCACTCTTAATCTTGCGCCTCCCTTTTCTTATTCTCTCCCAGTCAACCTAGATACTTTCGTCCTCCATCAAACTTATCTTCCCCCACCCTCCACCTCGTTTAATCCGTCCCCCATCTCATCTGCTCCCAATCTCAAATAATCTGCATCTAATCTTTCAATCTCCATCATCAATTTATCACATCACAAGCAACCCTAACCAACCGTATGAAAAATGAAGCCCACAAATTAAAGGTTCATCTTCACGATCTCTATGAAGAGATCTCAGGTAGGTTTAATTAAAGGGGGCCCTTAATTAAATTGCATGCGATTGATTGAGTGCTTGAATCGATAAAAAAAGAATTGATTATAGCAAGGTTGCTATCAATCTTTCTTTTATTTCGAAAATTAAAACATGGTTAACACCAAATATTAGATCTATGTTGCATGTCGGTTTTCTAGTTTTAATCGAAAAAATGAGTTGTTTATAACAAAAAATGTTATTAATCAATCATATGATTCGAATATTAAATGTGGGATTAACCCAACACAGATCTATGATGAATTTATTTATTCGTGAAAAGATCTTTGAAAAATCTTGATATACAAAAGCATCTCACAAAAAAATAATTTAACTGAGATCTATGAAATATATTGTTGGTTCGGATCGAGTCTAGATGCGAAGGGGTTTAGGAGATGATGGGTTAGGGATTAGATATGGTGTTGAGGAGTTAAAAGGTTGGATGTGTTGATATTGGTTCGGTCACATATTTGGTCCACTGGTTTTATAAACAGTCCATCGGAATGTTTTTGTTTTTGAGTCAAAGTAATGTTCAAGTCTCCATCGGAATCTTGTTAAATCTCCATCGGAATGTCTTTCTTAAGTCTCCATCCGAATGATTAAGTATCCATCAGAATCAAACAAACATCCCATCGGAATGGCTATCCGAATGATCATCGGAATGACCATCCGAATAATCATCGGAATAAACATAAGTGGAGTCCCCATCGGAATCCCAATCGGAATCCCCATCTGAATCCCCATCGGAAAAGGGTTTTGACCCTTTTTCATGGTTTTTCCAAAAAAATGGATTTGTAAACTTTTGTCCTTTCCGGATTTTTCTGAGCAACTTATCTTCATCTTCATTTCAAGAAATAAAAAATCATACTATTCAAATCCAGAAAAAAACTGAATAAGAATAAGACTTTCCATGAATCATGAAAGAAGAGAAAAAAATACAAATCTTTTGACCAGAAATGACTCTCGGACCAAGGAGATTTGTCAGACCAAGATATCGACAAAAGACAAATCAATGAAACTGTTTGGACACCATAATAAGAAGACGTGACAAAAAAATTATGACAGATTAGACAAAAATATTATAGAACGAGACACAAAAAATTCTTAGACCACCAAATCAAAAACACGAACACGATCCAATGATAGAACCGAGGCTCTGATGCCAATTGTGGATTTGCTAAATGTGATCCGGTGGTCTAACATGGTGGAATATGGTGGTGGTAGCCATTGTTGAAAGAGAGAGAGAAGAGAGGTTGTGTGTGAAGAATAGAAAATGTATTAAAACTAGAAAATGACACAAGCAACACCCCTCCTTGGAAGCTAAGGAGGGGTATATATAGTCACACACACTACATAAACTATACAACGAACCTAGTCTAGTCTAAACGTGTGTGACTATGATAACTAACGGGAATTCTTAAATGTCGTCACATAAAGTGAGTTTCCAACAACCTATAGTTTATTTAATTCACATGAAATAATTAATAAACTATACTATATAATCACATGACTTAGAATAATAATCAGAAAGCACTTAAGCTTATATAATTAGCTTAATTATCCAGCTTATATCTTTTTATGGAAACTTTCTATTTTTAGAAACTTATCCACTTTACGCAGTAATTCTATTTTGGAAACTTTCTATTTTTGGAAACTTTCTATTTTTAGAAACTTTCTATTTTTGGAAACTTTTTATTTTTCGAAACTTTATATTTTGGTAACTTTCTATTTTTGGAAACTTTTTATTTTAGGAAACCTGCTATTTTTAGAAAGTTACTTATTATTAGACAACAATAATACATGAAATACAAGTAATACTTAATCAGAATAGACATAATATACGATAAACACAGTATAAAGCTTAAATCAGTAAAACATGACATGAACATATAAAACAAGCTAAGACATGATATAAAACCAGTTACGTACTTAGTAATCAGATACTTATACACGTATGTATTTATGTAGCATTAGTGATACCGAAGTAGGACTCTCTTCCGTTCGTCTTCTTCGTTCACTGGACATAAGGTACGAATTCTCCGTCCTTTTAGTATGGACATTCTTTCCTTATTAGGATTTCCCGAATGCAGCCAACTGTTTTCCCATAGTATAAGGTTATATGTTTGATTGCTTATGTTTAATTAGATTACCTAAAGCCATATACATGCATGACCAGTTTCACCTAGTTATGGAGGTACCATAACCATAACACTAGAGGCACTGGTGTTATGACTTCCCCACGGCGGAGTGATTGCTCGTGGCGTCCCTTTCAGCTTTTGGCCATATTATTATTATCAGGTGGGGCGTATGGGTGCATCCTAGTTACATGTTTTCAGTAGATTACTTAGTGTGAATGTGGTATGTGCCTTGCATCCTTCACAAGGAGCTGATCCCTCCTACCCAAAAACCAGTATATAAAATTAGAGGCAGCCCCTCTAATTTGCATGACGAGGTCACCCCTCCAAGTATTCATGCACGTTGATATTTCATGACCTATATTGGCTAACGGTAAGATATGTTAAACAGTTTTCACAAGATAAACATAAGGCTTTTCAAACTATAAAACCAGTTTTACTAAGATATAACCAGGTTAACCAGGACTTAGTTTCTTCCGCTGTTTCATGCTTATATGCTTACAATATTCATGCTTTACTTGTACCCGTGCACTGAGCGTTATGCTCAGCCGTTACTTTCCTTTCCATGTCCCAAAACGGCAGGTACCTAAAGTTAGACTGGAGCATTTGGAGGACACGCATAGGATGGGAGCTACCTTAGACTTCTTCTCCTCATGCCTTCATATTTATGCTTGTTTAGTCTTCCTTTTGTTCATTTACTTTATTTATGTTTTGGGCTTATGTTTGAGAACCGATGTTTGATTCCGGTTTTCCCTATGGTCATGTATGTTTTAGTACATATTACCTTGCATGATTTGATGACATGCCATAATCACGCGTGACATTCCATTTATAAAAATGGGGTGTTACAGTTATGGTATCAGAGCCAAGGCTTCGACCTGTAGGCTCTAAAACTTGACATGTGACTAGTCACCAGGAGCTTCCTAAGCCAACACTTGTTAAGCCACGATTTGATGTTTTCGACACGTTGTTGTTTTAACCACGATGTTTTCAGCACCTTGATGTTTTAACCTTGATGTTTTTCATCGATATTGTTTTACTAATATGGATGGACAACCGTCATTCATATTTAGTTATGTGTCATTGTTTCATGCATGACGTTCCTCGTGAACTGTGACTATGTAGACTGAACCCAGTAGTTCATAATTAGTCACATACAATTTTTCTGATAAGTTTTAACAGATGAGTTTCATTTATTTATGTTTCATGTATCACTGTTGCAGGGATTATGACTAAGTAATGGTTGGTACAGGACTGGCCCCATTTAGTCGCATGTGCTTTTATCGAAACTTTTAACTTTGGGACCGACCCATTGGCGTCCCCTCGCCATGTCTTTTGTTTTGGGACCGACCCATAGGCGTCCCCTCGCGCATATAAAGGTTTTTATAAACTGCATCCTGTATTCATGCACTGTTTTCATGCATAAAATATTTTTCTCATGATTTATAAGCATAAATTTTTTTCATGTCCCCTCATAAGTTACGATGTCTTTTATGTCAAGTATGCTTTCATACTATCATGGTTAACTTCAGTTTCATGCTGATTATGGTATACACTCCTTCATGTTAAATTGTTTCATGTTTCTTCATGATAATTCCGTCTTCATGTTGATTACGTCTTACGCCTCTTTTGTGATTTATGCCTTCATGCAAGACATTGTTGGATTTCATTGAATCCTGCTTTCATGATAGTCATGGTTGGTTTTCATTGATCATGCTTTCAGGCAAATCATCGTTGAATTTGGTGTAACCACACTTTAACGTTTCTATATACAACCAGAATGGTGTCTATGCTAATATTGCTAGGCTATCATGATGATCAGCCCAATTTGGTCTTCAAACCATGTAAAATCACGTCAAAAGATCGGTCCATATCGATCATTTCATGTGCATCCCATGTGTACTCCACGTACAGTATTCCAGATGTATTACACATACCATAATCCATGTGTATTTTCACTTACAATACTCCATGAGTATTCACTAGTCGATTCTAAATCATCTCATGCGTATTCTATTTGTTGATGTTCTACAAATTATTGATGTCGCTCATAGCTTGGAGATGTTACTAAAGTTGATGCTGCTGATGTTTGGAGACGCTACGAGATGCGGATGCTGTTCACAACCTGGAGATCCTACAAGACGAAGACAAGGGCGTTAGAGCAAAGCAGTTGGACGAGAAAATGCTTCACCATCAGACGATTTTCATCAATCATTGTTCCTAATCTTTAGTTACATGTCACACGTCATTCAGTTGTCGTTTCAGTCATATGATTGCAAACCAGTACCAGCCGGCCACTCTGCTGAATAGTTACATGAATCACAGTCATGAGAATGACCGTCATGGAACTGACAGACAAGACGATAGTAACCACTACTATGACAGCAACTATCCTAGAAATCGCAACCGAAGCTTCGGCCTCGGACGTGATCAGAAATACAAAGGATCAGTAGTCCAACCGATTCGCCAATTTTGGCATTATAACCTGATATTGTAGTTCTATTTGTTTCACATCTCGAGACACATGTCAAGACATCATTCAAGACACACGTCTCACGTATGCTTTCTGAAGACACATGTCAAGACACCAGTCAAGACACATGTCATGCTTACATTTCCCAAGACACGAGTCAAGACACATGACTCACGTCCAATTATGGAACATTTCTAAGAAATTCAGGGTACCCTCCAAGGGTAAATCCATTTTGTTGTGCCACGTATTAATCAGGCCACAAGAATTTCAGTACCTTACCGGCGCATCAGTGAGAACTGTCACGTTGCGCGATGGACTTTCATTTCTTGTACCCATATCTCATAGATTCATGACCATGAAGGGCGCCATTCCCCATGTATACGAAGGTTTTTCCTTCAGCCTAATGATAAGATCCAAGCTGCTAACGCATTACCTCAGACAGATGCGAGGTGAATTTTATCCTAATTATGGACTACGAACAGCACACCATGCTACGATTCATGGTTATGTATAGTAATGTTCAGGCTCCTAAATACATTCAGCTTGATTGTCCATCAGGAAAATCTGTACAAATTACCTATGCTTACAAGCATGTGCCTTGTTAGCCATGGTTGCTAAAATTTTCTAGCTGTCAGTAAGACACGACCACTTAAGTCCTTTTACGCATAGCCAGTTGATTATTCCAAAATCTTCCCATACATTCCAGTAGAACCTACAAGGAGAAGGACGGTACCATGAGATTATGTGTCGACTACCGTCGATTTAAATAAATCACCATTCATAACCGTTATTCTCCTCCACGTATTGACAAGATCGGATTCATTTAGGGTGCTAAGCACTTTCCAAGATTGGATTCATGATCATGCTACCAACAGAGACGAGTGAAAGAGCAGGACATGTCCATGACTGCTATTCGTACACGACTCGGTCGTGCTAGAATTCATGATTTTGTATTAGTCTCATCAATGCTCCAGCAGCATTATAAGAATGAGTTTCCATGAACTCATAAGCAAATTCATCAGTGTTTTCATTGAGGATAACATGATTTTCTCTAAGTCTGGAGAAGGGTAGGAAGATCATATTTGCACTATGTTGCAAATTCTATGACAGAAGAAATTTCACCGTGAAATTTTTTTAGTATGAATTCTGGTTGATTACAGTTGCACGCTGAATCACATGGGTTTCTACGGTCAATCTTACCATGACTCAGCTTATGCGTAAATGAGGGAACCCTACACTACATTAGGTGTTCTAGAAAATCTTACGTTAGGAGAAGACTAGATTCAGAGACTCAGAGTTTTGCAAACTCCTATGTACCAAGTTCCATGAAGCAAGATACAGTTACGTTCATATCTACATACCTGTTATACCAACAGGCTAAGGTAGAACACCAACAGACTAGGATGTCTTTCCATCATCAGAATTGTAAAAAAAAATGGGACAAGATCTCCATGGATTTTGGTTACCAGATTAAAGCAAACTCAGAAGAAGCAGGATGCTATCTGGGTTGTTGCCAACAGTTTGATCAAGTCTGCAGAATCCTTACATCCGCAAGGATTTCAGAACCAACAGATTGATCAGACATGTTCCAGCCAAGGCTCATCCGACCACTTGGTAATCCCTCAGCTATCGGGCCAGATGAAGGTTCGCAATTGTGCTCCTTAGTTATGTTATGTTCTTGTTCTAATTTCACGAATTGCTTTCACGCTCACGTTCATGACACTATTCACGTTCATGATCGTATCTTGGGTTACAATTCTACGCTCATCTTCGTTCAGGGAAGTTTTGCAAGAACTGGAGAGACCAGACTCAAGCTTAGTGTAACTCCCTATCCTCAGATAGACGTTTCACGTCACAATCCACGTCTCACCTAATGGCATTTGGCGATACCGCCGCCGTATTCCATGTTCACGATATGTTTCACATGTCATGTTCATTCCACGTTCCTCATATCACGTTCACGATATGTTACACGTATCATGGATCACGATATGATTACTGATACTACACTCACCATATCTCCAAGTATCACGTTCAAAAATTTTCACGTATCACGTTCAAAATTTTTCACGTACTACGTTTCAATATGTCTCGCGCATTCGTTGCTAATTATCAGAAAAGTTAGATCGTTTTGCACCATAACGTTTCGGTTACCCTTGCATGTTAACTCTTATTTCCTCGATCGAATTAAGGGGATCTATCTTACGGAGATGACAAAGAACTCTTTGTGTTTTCAAGTCAAGGTCAGGAGGACCAAGATTTATCATTTGTGTCAAGATCTTGTGAAGAACCGTTCCAAGAGGGAAGCCACTTGGAAACGGACAAGTTCATCCGGACTTCTTATCCGTTTCTCTCTTATCGATTAGATGTGTCCTTTCAGTCACGTCACGTTCCATGTGCTTTCAGTCACGTTACGTTCCATATCCTTTCAGTCATGTCACGTTCCATGTCCTTTCAGTCACATCACATTCCATGTCCTTTTCAAGACATGTCACGTTCTATGTTCCCTTCTACCATGTCACCTTCATTGTCCGTTATCTTACATACCCTTCCAGTTTAATTCGGGTGTGTTTCTCTTTCAGTTTACTTTATCTATAATTCGGGGACGAATTATTCTTTTTAGGGGGGAAGAGTTGTAAAACCCGCATGCTTTTACCATGAATAGTACCTTACGATAGTACGTACATGATTATGACTTTCCTTTTATAGCACGTTCATGTTTCATGACAAGAATTCCAAGTATTACGTACGTGTTATATCACGATAAGTATTTATTACGTATTAAGACACAATAATTATTTCAAGAATAATTATAATCACGAACACACGAACATGAAATCATGAACGTAAATTAATCACGAGCTAATATTACGTATGTATGTATATTATTACGATCACGAGTAAATATAATAAGACATGAACGATAACTAATTAAATCACGTAAACATGACACGAGAACACGTAAATAACTAGAACACGAGAAAAACAACGGGTTTCCCCTTTGGGAGCCCACATACCACGAAACTAGGAAGGAAAAGGGCCAAGCCCATTATTTTTACTAAACAAGAAAAAGGAGAAACATGTCTCATAATCACAAAATTTAGAAAAATACAAAAACCCTAATTCTTCTTTTCCTTGTTATTTTGGCCGTCGGGTTCATTACACACCAAGGGGTGTTTCGGTTTGATTTTGATGTTTGATTAATTGCAAGGATCGTTGGTGTGTTCATCTTCTTGATTTCAAGTAATCGGTATAACCTTTAACCTTTTCTTTTTAGGTTTTGATTTACTTAATCACATAAAATCATTATGTTTTTAATATACTAGTTAAAAACAAGTCATATAAACATATTCTAATCATGGGGTTTAAATCAAATCAAGAGTTTAAGGGTGTTTGTTGTCTAGCCGACGCCTTACCGAGCCCCAAGGGGGTCTCGGCTTGGCTTATTTACACACCACCGAGACCTTAGGGTCTCGGTATGGTGGTGATGGTGTCACGGCAGCAGCAAAAGCAAGGGAACCCCGACTTAGGTCGGGGTATGGTGATGGTTGCGGGTCCGGTTCATGGGTTTTAATCACGGGTCCGGTTCACACATGTTAGAGTAAAAACACGGTCCGGTTCATGAGTTATTTTTTCAAGGTTTATTATTTTACAAGTTATATTATTTTTTTTAAGACTTAAATTAAATTAATTAAAAGCATGAAGATGATTAATTTAATTTACATGACTTAGGTTATTAATTCATTAATTTTACCCTAAGTATTTATCTTTAACTAGACTATATAACTAATTAATTATTAAAACCATGACTTATAATTAATTAATTTACATGACTTAGGTTATATTATTAATAGATAATAATACATGTTTTAACCTAAGTATTTTACCTTTATTTAATTAAAAATATTTAATTAAATACTTTAACCTATAGTTTATTTAATTCACATGAAATAATTAATAAACTATACTATATAATCACATGACTTAGAATAATAATCAGAAAGCACTTAAGCTTATATAATTAGCTTAATTATCCAGCTTATATCTTTTTATGGAAACTTTCTATTTTTAGAAACTTATCTATTTTAAGCAGTAATTCTATTTTTGGAAACTTTCTATTTTTGGAAACTTTCTATTTTTGGAAACTTTCTATTTTTGGTAACGTTCTATTTTTGGAAACTTTTTATTTTAGGAAACCTGCTATTTTTAGAAAGTTACTTATTATTACACAACAAGTATAATAATACATGAAATACAAGTAATACTTAATCAGAATAGACAGAATATACGATAAACACAGTATAAAGCTTAAATCAGTAAAACATGACATGAACATATAAAACAAGCTAAGACATGATATAAAACCAGTTACGTACTTAGTAATCAGATACTTATACACGTATATATTTATGTAGCATTAGTGATACCGAAGTAGGACTCTCTTCCGTTCGTCTTCTTTGTTCACTGGACATAAGGTGCGGATTCTCCGTCCTTTCAGTATGGACATTCTTTCATTATTATGATTTCCCGTATGCAGCCAACTGTTTTCTCATAGTATAAGTTTATATGTTTGATTGATTATGTTTAATTAGATTACCTAAAGCCATATACATGCATGACCAGTTTCACCTAGTTATAGAGGTACCATAACCATAACACTAGAGGCACTGGTGTTATGACTTCCCCACGACGGAGTGATTGCTCGTGGCGTCCCTTTCAGCTTTTGGCCATATTATTATTATCAGGTGGGGCGTATGGGTGCATCCTAGTTACATGTTTTCAGCAGATTACTCTGTGTGAATGTGGTGTGTGCCTTGCATCCTTCACAAGGAGCTGATCCCTCCTACCCAAAACCAGTATATTAAATTAGAGGCAACCTCTCTAATTTGCATGATGAGGTCACCTCTTCAAGTATTCATGCACGTTGATATTTCATGACCTATATTGGCTAACGGTAAAATATGTTAAACAGTTTTCACAAGATAAACATAAGGCTTTCAAACTATAAAACCAGTTTTACTAAGATATAACCAGGTTATCCAGAACTTAGTTTCTTCTGCTGTTTCATGCTTATATGCTTACATTATTCATGCTTTACTTGTATATCCGTGCACTGAGCGTTATGCTCAGCCGTTACTTTCCTTTCCTTGTCCCAAAACGGCAGGTACCTAAAGTTAGACTGGAGCATTTGGAGGACACGCATAGGATGGGAGCTACCTTAGACTTCTTCTCCTCATGCCTTCATATTTATGCTTGTTTAGTCTTCCTTTTGTTCATTTACTTTATTTATGTTTTGGGCTTATGTTTGGGAACAGATATTTGATTCCGGTTTTCCCTATGGCCACGTATGTTTTAGTACATATTACCTTGCATGCTTTGATGACACGCCATAATCACGCGTGACATTCCATTTATCAAAATGGGGTGTTACAACCTAAGTCATGGAAATTAATTAATTATATGTCATGTTTTAATAATTAATTAATTACTTTAGTCTAAATATCATGATTAAATACTTAGGTTAAAAATCATGTATTATTAATAATAATAATAACCTAAGTCATGTTTTAATTAAATTAATTAAGTACCATGTTAAGTTAATTTAATTACTTGCAAAAATAAATGCACATGTAAAATAATTAAGCTTGTAAAATAAAATAATAAAACGAACCCATTTATTATTTATTAAAAACATGTCGTGAACCGGACCCGTAACCTGTGAACCGGCCAAAATCAAACCCCACCGAAAATAGTTGCAAACCGGCCCATGCCTATTGCCCCCGCCTTCGGTTCACTGCCACCGGCTTACACCAGTGGTTCCCTTGGTTCTCGGCTAGCTGGTGCCCTTGCAAAGTTTCCACCGGCTGTTAGCTGGTGGTTCCCCCCTCCCGCGACTTGAGTTCCCCCTGCTTGGTCAATTTAGCCACCGGCTTGGGGCGGTGGTGCTTGTTTGTTTTTGCCGAGACCACTAAAAGACCACAAGGCCACCCCGACTCACGTCGGAGTCCCTTGTTTCACCTTGCTGCCGAACCACAAGGCTACACCGAGACCCGAAGGTCTCGGCTGTGGTCACACGTGAGACACCGAGAGCTTCGGCTCTCGGTTTGTGTTTGTCGGCCGAACCAACCACCCAAAAACCACCATGTTTATTACCCCCATGATTTAATTAACATTTTTTTACTCTTGTTTATTACTTCCCATGATTTCATGTGTTCTTAATTAATAAAAGGGTAAAAGAAAAAGGATAACGGATTACCAATGCGTGAAATAAAAGGAGAACGATAACACGAACGATTCCACTTGAATTGAATCACCAAAATCATCAAGCACCCTCCTTGGGGGTGTTATAACCGACGACCAAAGGAGAAGAAAAAGGGGCTAGGGTTTTGTAATTTTCTAAATCTTCTGTAAAACGAATATTATGTTTCCCTTTTTCCTATTTTAGTAAAAAATAAAAGTGGGCTTGGCCCTTTCTTGGTCTTTGTATCCGTGGGTATGTGGGGCCCACAAGGGGAAACCCGACGTTTTTCGTGTTCTAAATTGTTACGTGTTCTCGTGCTCATATTTACGTGACTTTATTATTATTGTTCGTGACTTTATTATTAATTGTTCGTGGTATACTATATACTTATACGTAATCGAAATAATAATTACATAGTTACATATTAATATCCTCGTGATTATTTACGTTCACGATTTCATGTTCGTGATTATAATTATTGTTGATAATAATTATCGTGTATTAATATGTATTAAATACTTATCGTGTAATAACACATACGTAATACTTGTATTTAATATTCGTGAAACGTAAACATGTTATATAAGGAAAGTTTTAATCATGTATGTACGATTATCAGTGTACTGTTCATGGTAAAAACATGCGGGGTTTTACAACTCTTCCCCCTAAAAAGAATAATTCGTCCCCGAATTATTGATAACGTAAACTGGAAAAGAGGAACATACCCGAATTCAAAATATGAAATAAGGGTAAGAAGCCCGGATAGACTCCTCTGTTTCTCAAGTGGCTTCCCCCTCGGTATGATCCCTCCAAAGTATTTTAACGAATGGAATCGTCTTCCTCCTCATGACTCGTTCTTGCCTGTCAAGAACTCGTTCGGGTTCCTCTATGAAGGTAAGGTCTTCACGAATCTGTTCCAGTAGATACTGAACCATGTGAAGGGGGTGATATTTGTACCCTCTGAGTAAGGACACATGGAGAACATCATGTACATGAGAAAGCTACGGAGGTAACGCTAAACGATAAGATACTTCACCGACTCGCTCAATGACATCAAACAGTCCGATGAATTAAGGACTGAGATTCCCTTTGATTCCAAAACGTCTAACACCACGTGCCGGAGATACCTTAAGGAAGACGTGATCTCCTACGTTAAAATGTAAGTCCCTACGATGCTTGTCGGCATAACTTTTCTGACGTGACCGTGCTTCTTGCAATTTCTGCTTAGCTACTGCGACCTTCTCGTTGGTCAACTCTATCACTTCTGGTCCTTCAAGTGTTCGCTCACCAACCTAATCCCAGTAGATTGGGGCGCGACACTTTCTGCCATACAACATCTCGAATGGAGAACACTTAATACTTGTGTGCGAACTGTTGTTGTATGCAAACTCTACCAGACCGATGTAATCGTCCCAATCTCCCGTCCATTCCAACGCACATGACCTCAACATGTCTTCTAATGTCTGAATCGTTCACTCCGATTGCCCGTCTGTTTGAGGATGAAAAGCCGTGCTAAGCTTAAGTTTTGTACCCCAAGCTTTCAGCAAACTCCACCAAAATCGTGAAGCGAAACGAGGATCTCTGTCCGAGACGATGCTGGATGGAGCACCATGAAGTCTCATGATCTCCTTCTTGTACGTATCAGCGAGTTTACTAACCGAATCTTCCTTGCGGATCGGTAAGAAATGAGCTGACTTAGTAAGTCGATCAACGATAACCCAAATCGCATCATGCCTCCTCTTTGTCCGCGGAAGACCGGTAACAAAATCCATGGTGATCTTGTACCACTTCCACTCTGGAATATCTAATGGTTGTAGAAGACCGCCAGATCGCTGATGTTCGATCTTAACCTGCTGGCAGGTAAGACATTTGGAGACATAAGTTGCAACATCCTGTCTCATACCACTCCACCAAAAGTATTTCTTGATGTTGTGGTACATCTTGGTCGAACCAGGATGATAGTAAAATGGGGAGCTATGAGCCTCAGCTAACAATGCTTCCCGGAGTTCTTGATCATCAGGAACACAAAATCTCGTGCCCTGCCATAAGATACCATCTGCGTCTACTCGAAATTCTGTCTGTTTCTCCAAATTTTGAATTATCGCCCAGATTTCACCATCATCCTTCTGAGCTTCCTTGATCCTAGAGAGTAACTCAGGTTATACTCTAAGATTAGCCCAATAACCCTGCTTTCCACGTACCATGATCTCAATGTCTAGTCGCTCCAAGTCTCTTATAATTTCCTCCTTAATTTTTATGCCGTTTATCATTCCGGACTTTCTGCTAAGTGCATCTGCCACTACATTCGCCTTGTCGGGATGATACTCAAGATTAATGTCATAATCCTTCAACAGCTCTAACCATCTCCTCTGTCTCATGTTCAATTCACGTTGAGTGAAGATGTACTTCAAGCTCTTGTGGTCCGTGAAGATGTCACATGATTCTCCATACAAGTAGTGCCTCCATATTTTCAATGCAAACACGACTGCTGCAAGTTCTAAGTCATGCGTAGGGTAATTTTCCTCATAAGGCTTAAGTTGCCGTGAAGCGTACGCGATCACTTTTGCATGTTGCATGAGAACACAGCCAAGTCCCTTCCCCGATGCATCACTGTTGATTTGAAATCCACCTGTACTAGATGGGAGAGTAAGAATCAGTTCAGATACTAACTTTTGCTTTAGGTCTTCAAAGCTCTTATCTCTTTCTTCAGTCCAGATGAATTTCTCCACTTTCCGCATCAGTTTGGTCAATGGTAGAGCTAAGCGGTAAAAGTTCTCCACGAACCTACGGTAGTAACCAGCTAAGCCTAGGAAACTGCGAACTTCAGTTGTTGATGTCGGTCTTGGCCACTTGGTAATAGCCTCAACCTTTGTTGGATCCATAGTGATTCCTTCTGCTGATACAATGTGACCTAAGAATGCCACCTTGCTTAACCAGAACTTACACTTGGAGAATTTAGCATACAACTGCTTCTGGCAAAGAATCTGTAACACTGTACGAAGATGGTCTTCGTGTTCCTCCTTGGAATTAAAGAATATCAGAATGTCGTCAATGAATAAAATGAAGAACTTTTCTAGAAATTCATGGAAGATTCTGTTCATCAAATCCATGAACACTGCTGGAGCATTGGTAAGGCCAAATGGCATGACTACAAATTTGTAGTGGCCATAGCATGTACGGAAAGCCGTATTGGCGATGTCCTGCTCTTTAACCCGTAGCTGATGATAGCCCGACCTTAGATAAATTTTGGAGAAAGAAATGTTTGGCCCCTTGGAGTTATGGTTAAAAAAATCGTCAATGCGTGGTAGATGATACCTATTCCTGATGGTGATCTTGTTGAGCTCGCGATAATCTATGCAAAGACGCATATTGCCGTACTTCTTTTTCATGAATAAGACTGGTGCGCCCCATGGAGATGCGCTCGGTCGAATGAAGCCTCGTTCCAGAAGTTCTTGCAATTGATCCTTCAGCTCCTTCAACTCTTTGGGAGCCATGCGATAAGGAGCCTTGGAAATCGGCTCAGCTCCTGGGATGAGCTCGATATTAAACTCTACTTCACGTGCAGGTGGTATGCCCGGAAGTTCTTTTGGAAATACATCTGGAAATTCTAACACTATCGGCTGATTCTGAATTGACGGAGATTCAGCATCCATGTCATGAACAATAGCTAGATAGCCCTCGCAACCATGTGAAAGTAATACACGTGCTTGCAAGGTTGATATGATTTATACAGATATTCCGGATACGAACCCGTTGTGAATGTACTCTGGTGCATTAACATCACCGAAGATGACCCGATATGAATGACAGTCTATGGTAGCATGATGTTTGGATAGCCAGTCCATGCCCAATATTATGTCAAAATCATTCATGTCCAGCGGAAGTGCGTCAACAGGACGAATCTTGTCGTAAAACTCTAGGGGAAGGCTCTTGTACACATGGGTTATGCGTACAGAGTCTCTTAAAGGCGTGGAAATGTTCAGTACATTTTCTAATGGCATAGGGGATATCCTAAATTTTTAGCATAAGAAGTAGCAATGACCAAATGAGTAGCACCCGTGTCAAATAGAACACATGCAGCTTGACCATACATATACAATATTCCAGTGATGGTATCTGTTGACTTGTTGGCATGATCGTGAGAAGTCGTGTAAACGCGTCCACTAGTAGGAGGCGGCTTAGTATCAGCATGTCCAGATGTGCCCTCTATCTCGCCCTTGCGGCAGTCCTTCATGCGATGGCTAGGGAGGCCACACTTGTAGCACGCATCGCTGTCGCGGCGACATGGCCCTGGGTGCCTACGGTTGTAGGTGGTGCAAAGAGGATGAGTATACCCTCCAGCAGGTGCCCTTGTTGGTTGAGAGCCTGTTAAGAACAATATACATGAGATATTGTAATAGGTACAAAGGACAATGCGGAAAATTCGTAAGATGTAATACCAGTGATAGCTGGACGGTTAGGCTGTGAACCTCTTTGGTTCTGGTCCCTCCCGTTACCATGATTCCTGGTAGAAGATTGCTAATGTGTCAGAATTATGAACTATTGCATGTAACATAAGAAAATGAGTAAGTGTAAGGACCTGCTGCTATTGGAGTTTCCAGCGTTGTTACGGTAATTATCAGTACCGCCACGCCTATCCGTAGCAGAACGGTCGTGAGTCTGACCGTTTCCCTTGGGCTGAGTAGGCTGTTGCTGAGTAGCTGGCTGAGACCGGTCCCCAGTCTTCTGCTTGGAAGATGCAGTTTAAAAGAGATATAAATATTGTCATATACTTAAAGAATACGGTTTGGTCACCGCTGAATAACGAATGTTTACCCCTTCTCGGGTCTATCTACTTCCCCGAACTCTTCTCTTTCTTGCAGCATCTCCAGCTTACGTGCTGCATCGGCAACTTGTGCCACCGTGTTGAACGTAGCACACACCAAGTTGTTGGCGACCGATGTACGAAGAGCCCACCGAAAGTGGTATGCTTGCTCTTCGGCAATACCTGCTGTTGCGCCAAGAAAACCAGCCAAACGAGGAAAGCGCGGTATAAACTCGTTGCTATTCTCCCCAGATCTCTGTCTGATCCCATGGTACTACCTCTTTAGCTTGTCTTGCTCTGCCTTGGGAAAGAACTGTCCCATCACTAACTCCCTGAACTGAGCCCAAGTCAAACCAGCAACCCAATCATCACCTCCCTCAGACTGCTTTAGTGCCTTCCACCATGCTAGAACATCACCTTCAAACCTGTAACAGGCCAACCTCAACTTGAAGACGGGGTCACAACCCATTGCATCGAAGATCTTCTCAATGTGAGCCAACCAGCTTTCAGCTTCACTGGGGCTATCTGTTTTCTCGAAGGATCGAGGGCGTAGCTTGTTGAATCTCTCCAGCCATGTGACCAATGTTGCTAGAGGAGAAGGAGGAGGTACTGGGTGCTGTTGTTGATTGTTGGCAGCCTGCACCTGAGCCCTGATTTCGTTCCTCAACTGAGGAAGCATAGCTTGCATTGCAGCTTGGACTGTTGCATTGAGTTGTTCCTGCTCGTGTGTGAGAACCATTTGAAAGTATAACATATAAAATACATGATTAAACTGATCAAAACATAAAATATATACATGAAACAAATTTTATACCAACAAATCATGAGAAATTTTTTATGCAGGAAAACTAGTATATGAATGCATGATGCAGTTTTATGAAAACTTTTATATGCGCGAGAGTGAACGCCTATGGTCAGTTCACTCAAAACAAAAGACATGGCGAGGGGACGCCAATGGGTCGGTCCCAAAGTTAAAAGTTTCGATAAAAGCACATGCGACTAAATAGGGCCAGTCCTGTAACAACCATTATTTAGTCATAAACCTGCGACAATGACATATATATGAATGCATGAAAATAATGAATGCATGAAAACCGACTGTCAGTTCTAGGAAGACCATAGTGACTAGCCACTAATCACAGGTCATGTTTTGAGAGCCTACGGGTCGAAGCCTTGGCTCTGATATCATAATTGTAACACCCCATTTTGGTAAATGGAATGTCACGCGTGATTATGGCGTGTCATCAAAGCATACAAGGATAAATGTCTTAAACATTACATGACCATAAAGGTAATACCAGAAACAAACATCGGTACCCCAAAGTAAAAGTTCATCACACACAAACATAAGTATTGTAAATGAAGACTAAACAATGTCCATGGAAATGAGTAGCAAAACGTATGAATAAATACATAAAGTAATGAAGGCTAGAAAGCTTCCAATCCATATGCACGTACGATTAGAGTCTACGAGCGTCCCGGAGTACCTGTCGTTTTGGGAACATGAAAGGAAAACGGCTGAGCATAACGCTTAGTGCACGGATATACAAGCATAGAATGAATAACATAAGCATATACAACATATAGCAGCGGAATTGATTAAGTCCTGGAAAACCTGGTATAACTTAGTAAACTGGTTTTATAGTTTGAAAAGCCTTATGTTTATCTTATGAAAATTGTTTAACATGTTTACCATTAGCCAATATAGGTCATGAAATATCAACGTGCATGAATAGTTGGATGGTTGACCTCATCATGCAATTAGAGGGGTTGCCTCTAATTAATATAAGTTTGGGTAGGAGGGATCAGCTCTTTGTGAAGGATGCAAGGCACACACCACATTCACCTGAATAATCTATAAAAACATGTAATCTAGGATGCACCCATACGTCCCACATGATAATATAATAAATTGCCAAAAGCTGAAAGGGACGCCATGAGCTATCACTCCGCCATGGTGAAGTCATAACACTGGTGCCTCCAGTGTTATGGTTATGGTACCTCCATAACTAGGTGAAACTTGTCATGCATGTATATGGCTTAGGCGTTTAATTAAACATAAGCAAATCAAAACATATAAAACATATACTGGGAAAACAGTTGGCTGCATACGGGGAAATCCTAATGATAGTTGTAAAATCACACTTGTTTAGGAAAACAAGGCAATAATATAGGGTAAGCACGACGATTTAGGAAAATCGTGTGTAAATGACCCTAAAGGTGAGTTCGTTCTCTCAAGGAGGCAAGTGTGTTGTGTTAAGAGTTGATTTATGATGTTTGTGATTATGATAATTGAAAAAGAAATGAGAAAGGAAAGAATTGACGGTTACGAAAACTAATTAAAATACGACGAAAAAGGCGTAAACGTAAAACCGTAAAAACGACGAAAATTAAAATTTTAACCTAAAAATTCCTAAAAATTACTAAAAATCCCAAATAATATTCTAAGAGTTTACAAAAAATCCAAACTTGCTAAAACCTTTTAATTAATTAAATAATGACTTTTTAATGCTAATTAAAGCCCTAAAAATCACTTTTAATTATCAAAAAGCCCTAAACAAGATTTTATAGTTTGTAAACCTCAAAAATGACCTAACTAAGCTAAAAACTATTTTTAAAAATTTTAAAACCAAATTAAACTATTTTTAAACACTAAAAAACTATTAAAATGTATTAAATCTTAAATTAATTCTAAAAATTAATTGAAAAGCCTAAAAATTAATTGGAAGGTGACAAAGTTCCTATTTTAATGTCTAGAATCTAGGAAAAATGAAAAAAAGTTAAAAATAAAACTTTGAATTTTAATGAATAAAATAATAATAAAATATTCTAAAAAATAAAAAATTCTCAAATAAATTCTAAAAAATTCTCAAAAATCCTAAATATTCTAATTAAGAAGAAAATGTAAATTAAAGTTTCTGAAACCTTTTAGTTAATTTTATATTAATTTTTAAAGTTGTCCAAAAACCCTAAAATTAAATAAAATTAAAAATTAAAGTTTTTGAAAACTTTTTTATATGTAAACCTCAAAAATACAAATAAAAACCTAAAAACTATTTTTTTGTATTTTTTAATTACTGTTTAATATTTTTAAATGACTTTCTAAATTTAAAACAAAAAATAATCCTAGAAATTAATTAAATAATAAGAAAAATGAAACTTTTAATCAGAAAAATCCTAAACTCTATTTAAAACCTAGGAAAAATGGAAAGAAGCTAAAAAGCTTAATAAATAAGCTAAAAATGACTTAAAAGCTCACGGCTTATTTAAATAAGCTCAAATGAAAACGACCTTAAATAATTAATGAAATGAAGGGATAACATAAAAAACCATCTAGATTAACGGTACAACACTTAACCCTCCAGCGAGAGGTCTGGTGTTCGAGCCCGTTACGGGTGAGTTTTTGCAAAACTTTTCTTTTTTTTTTCTTTTCCAACTTAATCCAGTGACTTAAATAAACACAAAAAACTCAAAAACAACTTGATTCAACAAAGATTAAGCCTGGAATGAGAGCAAACGTGCCCAGTTCTGGTGGTATTTCTGATGAACAAGTGTGTTTTCACACTTGTGCTTAAAAACCAAGAGGGGCTTGGTGTATGCCTTGTTTGTGGATGTTTTTGGAACAAGAGGGCACCCTTGTGCTCATAGAAGCACAAGGAGTCAGTACAAGCAAGAATTAAGCACACTAGCAAGCAAAATAATCAACAACCAAGCACATAGGGCAATATTAAGTTGCTGATCTAAAGTGACAAGGTCTGGGTCTGTTTAAGCTTATTACATGCACTCTAGCCAACTTCAAATGCCCAAAATTGCACACACAATCACCAAATGGTATACAATCAAACTGCAAGCCTCAAATCACCCTAATCTTAACAGAAATCAAAGAATCAAGCTAACAATTTCATGAAATACAAGCAGATTAGTTGATATGCAGGTTTTACTTACTCTTTTTCACTTTTAAACTTTGTAACTTGATCCAAACTTCACCAAATATGACCAATACTAACTTATAACTAAACACAACACTACTTGACCTTTTTCAAAAACTCTAACACGTTTTAATCAAAACTTTTGCCCTGCTAAATCACTTATCCAAACACCCTTTTATATTTTGCAAACCAAAATTTTCAAATCAAAACCTTACAAATCCTATTCAAACTGGTTCCCATAGCATTTATCATCCACAATAACACATAATAACACAAATCCAAAGGCTTAAACACACAATAGCATCAAAATCATGCAGGATCATACAACCTTCACTTTCTGAGATTTTCAAAAGGTAAATAGAAAATTACCTTAGGGCTTTACATCCAAAGCCCTAGTGGATGTTTAATCCACCTCCTTATGCACCCGGGTGCATGCAGATCAAATATCAACCACCTTCCAACCTGTTTAAAACAAATCAAAAGAACACAAAAATACAAGCATAAACTATATATTCTGTTCACTTATCTTTCTTTCTGAAAATCTTTTCACAACCTTTACCAATGTTTACAAACACTTAATCACACTTGATTAATCCACATGAAACAAACTTAAAGCCAAATCTTACCAAGAATCTCACTTTTCAGAAAAACTTGCAAAGATTTGAAAATTTTTAAAAGCAAACAAACTTGAAGACAAATTAACTCAGGAAAGAAAACAACTTAAAACATTAATGCTGGAAAGTAAATTTGGTTCTCAGTCATATGTAGGGTAAACAAATTTCATTCATTCACAAAGAAAACGTTTTTACATAAAAACTGGAACAAGAGAGATGCTAACAGGCTAGCACTCTTTTTATACTACTCAAGTGAAGATTCTAGGTCCTAGAATAAAATAATACGAAAAATTCACAAAGCTAAACCCTAATGAAGGAATTCCCAGTATTGCCCTTGGTGATCTTTGGTCAAAATCGCCCATGTGATGGCCAGCTATGTGAAGATGATCTTGGACGTGAATTTGGTCCTTTGGGAGCAAGGAAATGAGTTGGAACCGTTGGATGACTGCTTCATTTGTTTTCTTGCACAAGAGTGGGGTCAGGGGAGGCGTGTGAGGGGACAGGGAAAGGTGAAGTCGTTTTCTGGGTTGTGGGTTTCACTTAGGGGAGGGTAAATTACCCATCTGGAAAATATCAGGGTAAACCCCTTTGTTTTTAAGAAGTAATTAGGGTGGGTTTTTTAGGGTTTAAGGGAAGAGGGTATTTAAACAGTAGGATTTAAATCTGGTTTGGGGTAATTTGTTTTCAAAAAACGTGTTTCCCACTTAATTAATTAGTTAATTAACCGGTTTAAATAAAAAGTGGTGGTGGGAAGTGACGTGGATGGATGGAAGGTTTTGATTGGAGGATGGAGTTGAGTGGGGTGAGGTGGCGTGTTGTGAGAGGCTGGGCTAGGTTTCATGTCTGGGCTATTTTAGTCCCCCAACTCTTAAGTTATCTTCATTTTGTAATAGCAGCTCCCAAATCCCATTTCCTTTGTATTTAACTTTGACCAACTTGTCAATTCAGGCACATATTGTTTCCAAACTTCAACAAGGACTAATTATGCAACATCTTCATTTTCCAAGGACTGAATTTGCCATATCTTCAATCTTCAAGGCTTTGACTTGTTGGTTGACTTCTTGGAGGACCATATTTGACAATTTAGATTTGATGAGGGACTAAATTTGCCAATTCTTCAAAGTTAAGGGTCCTTTTTGTAATTTTGACAAACTTTAGGGACCGAACTTGTAATTATGAAGATACAAGGGTATAAAGTGTCAATTCTTCAAACTTGGAGGACCAATCTTCAATATTCTTCAAATCTTCAAGGGTTTTCTTTGGAAAATTCTTCAATAAGGCTTGGTTCATCGTGCGGCTTCGTTTCCCGTGTTCGTTTTTGCGTGATTCTTGTGATCTTTTGTCATTTTCTCAATATCCGTACCTAAATCACACAAGTAACACACACAAGCATGTATTTGGGTATTTTGATGATATTTAATGCATTTTAAGTCCAAAAAGAACGATGAGACCATGTATAAAAGCCGTCTCATCACTCCCCCATACTAAACCATTGCCGTGCCCTCACGCAATGCTAGAATAAAGTATCGTAGCATCTCCAAAATTCATTTTATTCACTTTATTAGAATGATAAACTAGCTACACTACTACTATTACTACTACTTGTGTTATAGACATAATGTATGATTTTCATCGCAAAATGGGACGTTTAGGTTCATAGAATAAGAACACGTGAATGCTTCGTTAGAAATAATTTCATCGTCCTCGATTTTCACTTCAATTCCATGCCAAGCGTGCAACGAGATCATTGTCATTATAAGTTAGTAATGCTAACACTACTCATATGCCCTAATCACGTACTTATTCTCCCATTATTCCTAAGTTGTATCTCTTATATTTTATGATGTCTTGAATGTTTCACGAGGATACATTGTTTGACTTATGCGATAATAGAGATTTAGGTCTAAAAATAGAGTCCTAACGATGTAACTAAGACCATCAAATCAATAACCCCTCCTAATAGACGACGATGTTAAAAAATTAAGTTGACAAGAAGAATCGATAAACACGGTTTTATAACGGTTTTGAACATGAGACTTATTACCAAGACTTTTATATGCCCCCTAACGGAAGGGCCTTATTATCTTTGGTTTACCTCCATCTTTTATTCAACTTCGCCATGAAGCTTTTATTATGACTTCGGTCTTGCCTTGCCTTTTATTATCCGCCTCATCGGTGGTTTTATTAGCCAAAGACGTATATCCTCACGCTAAAGCGAATTTTGGATCTTTAAAGCTTCGAAGATTAAGGCTTGATTCACTTTCAATTTTGCATAGATTTTAGGCCTTGTGGGGCTTCAAATTGTTTGCTTGATTTAGGTGAGCACTTGAAATCTTATTATTGGGTGAAGCTTTCGATTATTAGGGTGCCAATACTTCAAAACCGTGACGCTGGCGATACCTTAATGTCTTCCCAATTTAATTACACGGAAGCTACTAGAAAAGACTAGAAACCCAACAATCCTAACTAAACCGCTAAGTCAATATTTATTAAGCAAAAAATATTTACATGCGAAGGGAGAATAAGCAAACAACGAGAACACATGAGTTTTTGAAAGAATATGAGTACTCTACGTTTAGCATAGTAACTTATAATTAACTCTATCATTTCTCGTCCTCATTTAAGAGACTTAGCCTAATGTGTAGTTAAGGAATCAAAGCTAAGTGCTCAACACGCACGGTCGAGTCAAAAATTACTCTTATTCTCGCCATCGGAAAATCTACATTCGTGTCTTCAAACACTTATAAAACATGAGAAAAATTTAAAATTTGGCCATTTTTAGCCTTATTTTGCAACAAAACGATAAACAAAATGATAAACTTTGGAAAGCGTGAAGGTTTGGCAAGGCAAGTATCTATTCACCCCCCCATACTAAAGTTAAACATTGTCCTCAATGTTTCGAGTCTAGGGATGCAAACACCCCCATACTAGAGACGTAGTCGAATGCCTAATCTAGCATGGAAAGGGTGTAACCAATAAATTAATAGCCGTTTATGAAGTGTGCTAAAAACCTAAGGTTAGAACAATAAAGGATATATCATGGATATTGAGAAATGTCTCCAAAGCAAACGATCGAGTGCTCCCATAAAACGAACACGAGAGGCTCCAATCGTGAAGATCATGATCTAAAAACCACATATCACAAACAACCATGGAACAAAGGTTGGAAGGGCACAAATCCCCACACGTAAGCTACATTAGACTAAGAAAGCGATAATATGTACATAGGATAAGCATGGGACTCCCCCACGAGGCACCTCGTTTTTGATTACCGAGTCATGAGCTCGACTCGATCCCCTCAATACTAATTATCATTGGGGAAGGTGACTTGGTCGAGGTAGTTCAAGGATGGAACTTCCCCACCAAAGTAGTGCTTCAACCTATGTCCATTCACCTTGAAGTTAGGACCATCATCTTGAGCTAGCTCGATGGTCCCATAAGGAAACACTTGAGTCACGGTGAATGGACCGGACCAACGGGATTTCAATTTACCGGAAAATATTTTCAATCTTGAATTAAAAAGTAAAACTTGATCCCCAATGTTAAAAACCCGGTTTTTAATTTTTGAATCATGCAACTTTTTAGTTTTCTCTTTGTAAATCAATGAATTTTCATAAGCAATATCCCTTAATTCATCTAATTCATTTAATTGCATTTTCCGGTGTTTTCTCGCGGTCTCCATGTCATCATTACAATGCTTTAGGGCCCAATAAGCCTTGTGTTCTAATTCGATAGGCAAATGACAATTCTTTCCATACACAAGCTTATAGGGAGTGCACCCAATGGGCGTCTTATGAGCGGTCCTAAAGGCCCATAAAGCATCGTCTAACTTATCCGACCAAGATTGTCGGTTTTCCCCCACGGATCTCTCCAAGATCCTCTTCAATGCTCGGTTTGAAACCTCGACTTGCCCACTCGTTTGTGGGTGATAAGCCGTAGAAAGACGATGTGTAACCCCATATTTCCTTAGAACCCTTTCAAATTGGTCATTACAAAAATGGGTTCCACGATCGCTTATGATAGCACGAGGGGTTCCAAACCTAGCAAACAAGCTTTTCAAGAACTTAACTACCACACGAGCATCATTAGTGGGCAAGGCCTTCGCCTCCACCCACTTAGAAAGGTAGTCAACCGCAACGAGAATGTACTTATTTCCACGAGATGATGGGAACGGCCCCATAAAGTCTATGCCCCAAACGTCAAAGATCTCACATACTTGAATGATATTTTGTGGTATTTCATCTTTTTGTGAGGCTTTTCCTTGTCGTTGGCATGAATCACAAGACTTCACAAGATCTTGTGCATCTCGGTAAATAGTAGGCCAAAAGAAGCCGGCATCAAACACCTTTTTAGCCGTGAGATTAGCACCGTGGTGACCACCCATGGGTCCCTCATGGCAAGCTCTAAGGATGTTAGAAGCTTCGGTGCCAAATACACAACGGCGGATGATTTGATCCGCACAAGTTCGAAACAAGTAAGGGTCGTTCCAAAAATAGAACTTGACATCACGAAAGAATTTTCGTTTTTCTTGAGTTGTCATACCCTTAACGATGAAGTTACCCGCATGGTAATTTGCAAAATCCGCAAACCATGGGGTAGAAGAATCAAGTTTGGAATTCACTACACCAAGTGTCTCGAGCGGAAATGTTTCGGTGATTTCCTTAGGCTCGTAAACACTTTGCTGAGGATCTTCCAAACGAGAGAGATGATCGGCCGCTAGATTCTCGGCTCCTTTTTTGTCAACGATTTTGTGATCAAATTCTTGAAGGAGGAGAATCCAACGAAGTAATCTCGGCTTTGCATCTTGTTTAGCCATGAGATACTTGATAGCCGAATGGTCCGTATACACTATGCATTTCGTCAAGACGAGGTAAGGTCGGAATTTCTCAAATGCATACACCACGGCAAGGAACTCCTTTTCCGTTGTAGTGTATTTAAGTTGAGCCTCGGTCATTGTCTTGCTAGCATAGTGTATAGGCAAGAAGTGCTTATCATGACGTTGCCCCAAAACGGCCCCAATAGCGTAATCACTTGCATCACACATAAGCTCAAAGGGGAGGTTCCAATTTGGAGCAACAAGAATGGGAGCTTCGGTAAGTTTCCTCTTAAGGATCTCAAAGGCTCGTACACAATCTTCGTCAAAGACAAAACGTGCTTCTTTTTCAAGAAGATGTGTAATAGGTCGAGAAATCTTCGAGAAATCCTTGATGAATCGTCGATAAAAGCCCGCGTGGCCTAGGAAACTCCTAACTCCCTTGACGGTTTTGGGATGAGGTAATTTGGCGATGACGTCTACCTTAGCTTGATCTACCTCAATCCCCGCTTTCGAGACCTTGTGCCCTAAGACGATTCCACTTCTAACCATAAAATGACACTTTTCCCAATTGAGCACAAGGTTGGTTTCCTCACAACGTTTTAACATTCTCTCAAGGTTCGACAAACACGAAGTAAAGGAATCACCAAACACGGAAAAGTCATCCATGAAGACTTCCATCGTCTTCTCGATCATATCATGAAAAATAGCCATCATGCATCGTTGAAAAGTTCCCGGTGCATTACAAAGTCCGAATGGCATTCTACGATAAGCAAACGTTCCATATGGACACGTAAACGTAGTTTTTTCTTGATCACGAGGATCGATGGGAATTTGGAAGTAACCGGAAAAACCATCTAAAAAGCAATAGAAATCGTTTCCCGCAAGACGCTCCAACATTTGGTCCATGAAGGGCAAGGGAAAATGGTCTTTTCGAGTGGCTTCATTCAACTTACGATAGTCAATGCACACTCCCCATCCGGTCACGAGTCTCGTGGGAATCAACTCGTTGGCATCGTTTGGCACAACGGTCATCCCTCCCTTTTTAGGGACACAATGAATAGGACTCACCCAAGGGCTATCGGAAATAGGGTAAATCATTCCCGCGTCAAGGAGTTTAAGGACCTCCTTTTTGATGACGTCGTGAATTTTGGGGTTTACCCTCCTTTGACTTTGGATTGTTGGCTTGAAATCCTCCTCCATTAAGATTTTGTGTGTACAAAACTTGGGATCGATCCCCTTAATGTCGGATAACTTCCACGCAATCGCCCCTTTGTGGTCTTTAAGAACATCGACAAGTGTGGTTTTTTCATCATTCGAAAGTTCCTTCGCAATAATAACCGGCAACTTGTCGTCCTCCTCCAAATAGACATACTCGAGGTGAGGAGGTAAATCTTTCAACTCGAGGATAGGTGGTTCCTCAAGTGAAGATTTGGGTTCGATACTCATAACCTCCTCGGGTGGAGGAAATGGGAAATCATTGAGAAAATCCTTGATAATCGAGAAGTCCTCATAGTTGTCGAGGTCTTCGTCACAAGTACGTGGAACATCGAATTCTTCCAACGTAAAACCACCACCTTCGAAAGGAGTGAAGGTTGGTGTCGAATTATCAAGAATTGGATCTAACATAGTGGGATTGCCACTAGTTTCTTCATCACCAAACCCTAAAACTTCTTGTGAAAATTCCTCGCAAACCACGTCGATCATGTCAACGAGGTTTATGGTAGCAACGGAATAAACATGAGAAAGTTGAGAATTTTGAGTTGCGTTTATAACAAGTTCCTCGTCGTTGAAACGTAAGGTGATCTTTCTAGCATGCACATCAATCAAAGCCATAGAAGTATCTAAAAACGAACGACCTAAAATAAGAGGAACTTGAGGATCCGTGGGGATGTCAACAACAATGAAGTCTACGGGATAGTAGAACTTCCCCACTTTCACAAAAACGTCTTCCGCCAAACCACATGCAAGAATCGTGGAATGGTCGGCCAACTCAATAGACATTCGTGAAGGAGTAAGATTAGGAAGATTGAGCGACTTGTAGATTGCAAGTGGCATCAAGTTAATGCTAGCACCAAGATCGACCAAGGCATAGCATTCCTCCATATCTTGAATTGCACAAGGGATCAAAAATTTACCGGGATCACCGACTTTTTGAGGTATGCGATTAAGATAAACCGACGAACAACTAGACTTTTGGTGTAATTTTTCCTTGTTGTTCAACATACTCTTAAAGTTAGCGGCAAATCGAGGCATCATGACCAAGGCATCGTCGAAACTCACATTAAAGTGCAAATCACGAAACATTTTCATAAAAAGCTCAAATTGATAGTTGTCGCGCTCTTGTCGTTTCTCCTTCCTAAGTCTCGATGGGTAAGGCAAGGGTGGTGTGGGTTGGGGAATAGGCATAGCCTTTGGAATCTCGGGTTCCAATATGGGTGATGGGTCAACCGTAGGTGTGGCATGAGCGGTACTTTGTGGGCTTGAAATATGCTCCTTTTCGACCACCACCTCGGGTTCTTCCTCAATTTCCTCCACCGTTGGAGTAATTGGTTGAGGAGTCGGTTCTTTAAGTGCCTTACCACTACGTGTGGTAATCACTTTCATCTCTCCCTTCGGGTTTGAAACGGTGTTACTAGGCAAACTACCCGAAGTAGAGGCTTTGTTTCCTATTACGGCTTCTAAAATTGCATTAAGCTTAGCATCAAAATTATTAAACTTCACATCTTGAATAGCGGCTTTTTGGTCAATTCTTTGTTCAAGCCTAGCATGACTTTGCTCTATCTTGTTGTTTTGACCTCGAATTTGGTTAGCAAAATCATTTTTCAATTCATTCCTCATGGCTAGATTTTCCTTAATGAAATTAGCTAAATCCTTTGCATTCTTAGCCGTCTCTTTAGCTTGATTAGCCATTTGCTCTTGAATGTTTTCCATAATCTTATCATTTGAAGTAGTGTAATTCAAAAAGTCCAATGGAAGTTCTTTGTTATTTTGAAGACCTTGACTTGCATTTTGAAAATTACGGTTTTGATTTTGATTTTGCAATTGGCTATTACTACTACTCCCTTGATTCCCATAGTTGTTATTACCCTTGTAATTGTTCTTTTGATTGCTTTGGTAACCAACTTGATTGTTTCGATAATTGTTAGCATTTTGATTTGGTGAAAAACCCGGTGGAGTCAATTGATTAGTGCGAGGAACTTGACCGTTTTGGTTATAAGTTCCCGCGGCCGCGAAGGCACTCGAAGTGTTACCACCGTTGGTAATGCACTCGGAATAATCGTGAGCTCCACCACAATACATACAAGAAACCTCAACCGCTTTAATCGTAGCGGGAGCGGGTTGTTCACCAACTTTAAACTCAATTAACAATCCTTTAAGCTTATCAAAAATCTTGTTCTCCAAATTAGCCTCGATTTGGCAAGCATCAACGTTGTGTGACAAACTAGGTGAAGATGAAGACGAAGCCTTACGAACACTCGACGTGCTACGAGGACTATACACCTTAGACCTATTCTCAATAATTACCAATGCTTCCTCGACCGTCTTACACAAGAAATTACCACCCGCGGCGGCATTAAGATAATCACGTTCATGATCGTTCAAGCCATTGTAAAACGTGTCTATTTGATGCAAGTCGGAAAAACCATGATGAGGACATTCGTGCAACATTTCCTTAAACCTATTCCAAGCCGTTGAAAAACTCTCATTAAACTCTTGTGAAAACTTTGAAATCTCGTTTTTCAAGTGCGTAGTCTTAGAGGGCGGAAAAAATTGGTTCACGAATTTTGAAACGAGATCCTTCCACGTCAATATAGAATTGGGTGGCTCTTTCTCTAACCAAATTTTTGCGGGCCCCGCTAAGGAATACGGAAAAAGCATCATCTTAATCGAGTCGTTTGAAACATCCTTAAACTTGCACGTGGCGGTGAGACGATTAAATTGGCGAATGTGGTTATGCGGGTTGTCCTTTTCGTCCCCTCGAAACTTGTTGTTTTGAATCATGGACAACAAACCCGTCTTAACCTCAAAATTCTCCGCAAGGATAGCGGGAATCACAATCGCTTCTCCATAACCCTCGGTGGGTGCTTGAAGCAACTCCATCATAGTTCGATTAGCCATGGGTGCTTCTTTCACTACAATGGGTTCGTCAATAGGAGAGTCCTCACTAGTAGGAGTGAGTGATTTGTTTCTTCGTTTACGAGCACGTCTTGCTTTAGAGCGAGTTTGCATAAACGTCACGTACCACGAGAAGGCGAGCAAAGAAGATTCTTTTTGGTATTTTTACTTTTTCAATATATTTTTTTTTTTGTGGTTTTTGATTGTTTTTAACTTTTTTTGGATTTTTGGAATGTATTAAGTAGACCAAAATCTACAAATCTCCTCACTAATCAAATCTCTTGATTAACGAAGCCTCAAGGAATGAAAACGATCACGTGAAGTGAACGTCTTCGATGACTTTAGAACGATGGTGGAACACCAAATCGTTCAAGAGGGTTTAATCAAATGAAACCAAGAAAATATATATGATACTTAGTAATACTTTGGGCGGCAAAACCCTCGATTCACTCTCAAAATCAAATACGCACAAGCAAGCGGAGGAAACGAGGCGGCGCGAAGCACTTAAGAGCCTTTTTCCTTTAGGTCATGAAATACAACCGCCTTATACCCACCTTATAGTTTGTATTATCAAAATCAAGCTTCACGAAAGTATTTATCTATTTTTGCCTTTTTTCTTTGGTTTGAGATTCGAATACAATGATTGGGTAATGACCTCCCAAGTCAAGGTTGTGATTTCTCACGTATTTGGAGTACTTGTAAATTTATTGTTCTACGTATACAATATAGTAATAATATTCACAAAAATCGAAAAACGATAATACGTATTAATAGAGTGCTATTAATACAAATACTATTATGGCTAATATAGAAAACAACAATGGTTCAACCAAAACACAACACGCCTCCCCGGCAGCGGCGCCAAAATGATAGTTGTAAAATCACACTTGTTTAGGAAAACAAGGCAATAATATAGGGTAAGCACGACGATTTAGGAAAATCGTGTGTAAATGACCCTAAAGGTGAGTTCGTTCTCTCAAGGAGGCAAGTGCGTTGTGTTAAGAGTTGATTTATGATGTTTGTGATTATGATAATTGAAAAAGAAATGAGAAAGGAAAGAATTGACGGTTACGAAAACTAATTAAACTACGACGAAAAAGGCGTAAACGTAAAACCGTAAAAACGACGAAAATTAAAATTTTAACCTAAAAATTCCTAAAAATTACTAAAAATCCCAAATAATATTCTAAGAGTTTACAAAAAATCCAAACTTGCTAAAACCTTTTAATTAATTAAATAATGACTTTTTAATGCTAATTAAAGCCCTAAAAATCACTTTTAATTATCAAAAAGCCCTAAACAAGATTTTATAGTTTGTAAACCTCAAAAATGACCTAACTAAGCTAAAAACTATTTTTAAAAATTTTAAAACCAAATTAAACTATTTTTAAACACTAAAAAACTATTAAAATGTATTAAATCTTAAATTAATTCTAAAAATTAATTGAAAAGCCTAAAAATTAATTGGAAGGTGACAAAGTTCCTATTTTAATGTCTAGAATCTAGGAAAAATGAAAAAAAGTTAAAAATAAAACTTTGAATTTTAATGAATAAAATAATAATAAAATATTCTAAAAAATTAAAAATTCTCAAATAAATTCTAAAAAATTCTCAAAAATCCTAAATATTCTAATTAAGAAGAAAATGTAAATTAAAGTTTCTGAAACCTTTTAGTTAATTTTATATTAATTTTTAAAGTTGTCCAAAAACCCTAAAATTAAATAAAATTAAAAATTAAAGTTTTTGAAAACTTTTTTATATGTAAACCTCAAAAATACAAATAAAAACCTAAAAACTATTTTTTTGTATTTTTTAATTACTGTTTAATATTTTTAAATGACTTTCTAAATTTAAAACAAAAAATAATCCTAGAAATTAATTAAATAATAAGAAAAATAAAACTTTTAATCAGAAAAATCCTAAACTCTATTTAAAACCTAGGAAAAATGGAAAGAAGCTAAAAAGCTTAATAAATAAGTTAAAAATGACTTAAAAGCTCACGGCTTATTTAAATAAGCCCAAATGAAAACGACCTTAAATAATTAATGAAATGAAGGGATAACATAAAAAACCATCTAGATTAACGGTACAACACTTAACCCTCCAGCGAGAGGTCTGGTGTTCGAGCCCGTTACGGGTGAGTTTTTGCAAAACTTTTCTTTTTTTTTTCTTTTCCAACTTAATCCAGTGACTTAAATAAACACAAAAAACTCAAAAACAACTTGATTCAACAAAGATTAAGCCTGGAATGAGAGCAAACGTGCCCAGTTCTGGTGGTATTTCTGATGAACAAGTGTGTTTTCACACTTGTGCTTAAAAACCAAGAGGGGCTTGGTGTATGCCTTGTTTGTGGATGTTTTTGGAACAAGAGGGCACCCTTGTGCTCATAGAAGCACAAGGAGTCAGTACAAGCAAGAATTAAGCACACTAGCAAGCAAAATAATCAACAACCAAGCACATAGGGCAATATTAAGTTGCTGATCTAAAGTGACAAGGTCTGGGTCTGTTTAAGCTTATTACATGCACTCTAGCCAACTTCAAATGCCCAAAATTGCACACACAATCACCAAATGGTATACAATCAAACTGCAAGCCTCAAATCACCCTAATCTTAACTGAAATCAAAGAATCAAGCTAACAATTTCATGAAATACAAGCAGATTAGTTGATATGCAGGTTTTACTTACTCTTTTTCACTTTTAAACTTTGTAACTTGATCCAAACTTCACCAAATATGACCAATACTAACTTATAACTAAACACAACACTACTTGACCTTTTTCAAAAACTCTAACACGTTTTAATCAAAACTTTTGCCCTGCTAAATCACTTATCCAAACACCCTTTTATATTTTGCAAACCAAAATTTTCAAATCAAAACCTTACAAATCCTATTCAAACTGGTTCCCATAGCATTTATCATCCACAATAACACATAATAACACAAATCCAAAGGCTTAAACACACAATAGCATCAAAATCATGCAGGATCATACAACCTTCACTTTCTGAGATTTTCAAAAGGTAAATAGAAAATTACCTTAGGGCTTTACATCCAAAGCCCTAGTGGATGTTTAATCCACCTCCTTATGCACCCGGGTGCATGCAGATCAAATATCAACCACCTTCCAACCTGTTTAAAACAAATCAAAAGAACACAAAAATACAAGCATAAACTATATATTCTGTTCACTTATCTTTCTTTCTGAAAATCTTTTCACAACCTTTACCAATGTTTACAAACACTTAATCACACTTGATTAATCCACATGAAACAAACTTAAAGCCAAATCTTACCAAGAATCTCACTTTTCAGAAAAACTTGCAAAGATTTGAAAATTTTTAAAAGCAAACAAACTTGAAGACAAATTAACTCAGGAAAGAAAACAACTTAAAACATTAATGCTGGAAAGTAAATTTGGTTCTCAGTCATATGTAGGGTAAACAAATTTCATTCATTCACAAAGAAAACGTTTTTACATAAAAACTGGAACAAGAGAGATGCTAACAGGCTAGCACTCTTTTTATACTACTCAAGTGAAGATTCTAGGTCCTAGAATAAAATAATACGAAAAATTCACAAAGCTAAACCCTAATGAAGGAATTCCCAGTATTGCCCTTGGTGATCTTTGGTCAAAATCGCCCATGTGATGGCCAGCTATGTGAAGATGATCTTGGACGTGAATTTGGTCCTTTGGGAGCAAGGAAATGAGTTGGAACCGTTGGATGACTGCTTCATTTGTTTTCTTGCACAAGAGTGGGGTCAGGGGAGGCGTGTGAGGGGACAGGGAAAGGTGAAGTCGTTTTCTGGGTTGTGGGTTTCACTTAGGGGAGGGTAAATTACCCATCTGGAAAATATCAGGGTAAACCCCTTTGTTTTTAAGAAGTAATTAGGGTGGGTTTTTTAGGGTTTAAGGGAAGAGGGTATTTAAACAGTAGGATTTAAATCTGGTTTGGGGTAATTTGTTTTCAAAAAACGTGTTTCCCACTTAATTAATTAATTAATTAACCGGTTTAAATAAAAAGTGGTGGTGGGAAGTGACGTGGATGGATGGAAGGTTTTGATTGGAGGATGGAGTTGAGTGGGGTGAGGTGGCGTGTTGTGAAAGGCTGGGCTAGGTTTCATGTCTGGGCTATTTTAGTCCCCCAACTCTTAAGTTATCTTCATTTTGTAATAGCAGCTCCCAAATCCCATTTCCTTTGTATTTAACTTTGACCAACTTGTCAATTCAGGCACATATTGTTTCCAAACTTCAACAAGGACTAATTATGCAACATCTTCATTTTCCAAGGACTGAATTTGCCATATCTTCAATCTTCAAGGCTTTGACTTGTTGGTTGACTTCTTGGAGGACCATATTTGACAATTTAGATTTGATGAGGGACTAAATTTGCCAATTCTTCAAAGTTAAGGGTCCTTTTTGTAATTTTGACAAACTTTAGGGACCAAACTTGTAATTATGAAGATACAAGGGTATAAAGTGTCAATTCTTCAAACTTGGAGGACCAATCTTCAATATTCTTCAAATCTTCAAGGGTTTTCTTTGGAAAATTCTTCAATAAGGCTTGGTTCATCGTGCGGTTTCGTTTCCCGTGTTCGTTTTTGCGTGATTCTTGTGATCTTTTGTCATTTTCTCAATATCCGTACCTAAATCACACAAGTAACACACACAAGCATATATTTGGGTATTTTGATGATATTTAATGCATTTTAAGTCCAAAAAGAACGATGAGACCATGTATAAAAGCCGTCTCATCACCTAATAAGGAAATAATGTCCATACTGAAAGGACGGAGAATCCGTACCTTATGTCATGTGAACGAAGAAGACGAACGGAAGAAAGTCCTACTTCGATCTCACTAATGCTACATAAATAATATACGTGTATAAGTGTTCGGATTACTGTGTACGTAACTGGTTCTACATCATGTCTTAGCTTGTTTTATATGTTCATGTCTTGTTTTACTGATTTTATCGTTATGCTGTGTTTATCATGTATTCTGGATATTCTGGTTAAGTATTACTTGTATTTCTTGTATTATTATACTTGTTGTGTAATAATAAGTAACTTTATAAAAATAGCAGGTTTCCTAAAATAGAAAGTTTCCAAAATAGAAAGTTTCCAAAAATAGAAAGTTTCCAAAAATAGATTAGCTGCTTAAAATAAATAAGTGTCTAAAAATATAAAGTTTCCATAAATAGATTAACTGTTTAAAATAGATAAGTTTCTAAAAATAGAAAGTTTCCATATTCAGAAATAAGCTGGATTATTAAGCTAAGAAAATAAGCTTAAGTTTTACTGATTAATATTCTAAGTCATGTGATTAATAGTATAGTTTATTAATTAATACATGTAAATTAAATAAACTATATGTTATAAGATTTAATTAAATATAGCATGATTTAATTAAATTAAAGCGTATATAATACTTAAGTTAAAACATGTATTAATATTTATTGTTAATATAACTTAAGTCATAGAAATTAATTAATTATATGTCATGTTTTAATAATTAATTAATTACTTTAGTCTAAATTTCATGATTAAATACTTAGGTTAAAAATCATGTATTATTAATAATAATAATAACCTAAGTCATGTTTTAATTAAATTAATTAAGTACCATGTTAAATTAATTTAATTACTTGTAAAAATAAATGCACATGTAAAATAACTAAGCTTGTAAAATAAAATAATAAAACGAACCCATGTATTATTTATTAAAAACATGTTGTGAACCGGACCCGTAACCCGTGAACCGGCCCAAATCAAACCCCACCGAAAACAGTGGCAAACCGGCCCATGCCGGTTGCCCCCGCCTTTGGTTCACTGCCACCAGCTTAAGCCGGTGGTTCCCGTGGTTCTCGGCTAGCCGCTGCCCATGCAAAGTTCCCACCGGCTGTTAGCCGGTGGTTCCCCCTGTCGCGGCTTGAGTTCCCCCTGCTTGGTCAATTTAGCCACCGGCTTGGGCCGATGGTGCTTGTTTGTTTTTGCCGAGACCCCCAAAAGACCACAAGGCCACCCGACTCATGTCGAGGTCCCTTGTTTCACCCTGCTACCGAACCACAAGGCTACACCGAGACCCGAAGGTCTCGGCTGTGGTTACACGTGAGACACCGAGAGCTTCGGCTATCGGTTTGTGTGTGTCGGCCGAACCAACCACCGAAAAACCACCATGTTTATTACCCCCATGATTTAATTAACATGTTTTTAATCTTGTTTATTACTTCCCATAATTTCATGTGTTCTTAATTAATAAAAGGGTAAAAGAAAAAGGATAACAGATTACCAATGCGTGAAATAAAAGGAAAACGATAACACGAACGATTCCACTTGAATTGAATCACCAAAAATCAACAAGCACCCTTCCTTGGGGGTGTTATAACCGGCTTGGCCCTTTCTTGGTCTTTGTGTCCGCGGGTATATGGGGCCCACAAGGGGAAACCCGACGTTTTTCGTGTTCTAAATTGTTACGTGTTCTCGTGCTCGTATTTACGTGACTTTATTATTAATTGTTCGTGACTTTATTATTAATAGTTCGTGTTATACTATATACTTATACGTAATCGTAATAATAATTACGTAGTTACATATTAATATCCTCGTGATTATTTACGTTCATGATTTCATGTTCGTGATTATAATTATTGTTGATAATAATTATCGTGTATTAATATGTACTAAATACTTATCATGTAATAACACGTACGTAATACTTATATTTAATATTCGTGAAACGTAAACATGTTATATAAGGAAAGTTTTAATCATGTACGTACGATTATCAGTGTACTGTTCATGGTAAAAGTATGCGGGTTTTACATATAGTGTTTGGCTTATTAAAGATTCTACTTGATCTATATGATTGATGTATAGGAACTAACCATTAGAAACTTTAGGAAAGAGTTTGCTAGGGCAGGTTGGTGACTCTTATAGTGTAGGACTGTCAAGATCATTGCTTTAGTAAGTTAGATACTTAAAAAATGAAATAAATCTTGCGGGAGGGTTTGAATAATTAGGTCGTAAGGATAGTTGTGATTCAAATACTGTTAAATTTATATTTGGCTAGTTATAATAATGATCACTGGGATTCATAAGACTTAGGACAAGGAACGAGTGTTGAGGTGTCATTGTATACATATTTTAGGGGTTATTTCACCGATGTATTTGCATAAATGTGCCTTTAAACACCATACATCCTTTCTTTTGCTATTTTAGCAATTTGAAAGCACTTGAAGCATTTTGGGATGATTTGAAGATGTGTTTAAGCATTTTGAAGCACTTATATGAAGTATGGAAGAAGTCAAGATAAGAATGCACGAGTTTCTCAAGTCACCAATGTTGGAAATACGTTTTACGTATAAAGAAAGTCTCGGTCACTCCAACAATATAGTTATAGGCTCGTAGTATTGTTTAAGTAATGTTTATGTTAAGCCCGACCCATGAGCATGTTCATGGGCCGGAGGCCCAAGTCCATTTAAGGACTTGGGTATATAAACCCATTTCCACCATGGAAAGGGGTGTTGGTTGTTCTATTTTTCTCAAGGAAATACACATAGTTTCTCTCACTTCTCTCTCTAGTTTCTCTCTCTAGAAAAACATCTACCCTCTTGAAATACAAAGATTATCACGATTCTACAATTGGTATCAAGAGCTATGGGATGAAATATAGGTTGGTCTTTGTGTTGTTCATGCTTATTTAAGCATTTCGTGGTGTGTTTGATCTTTTTTACCAAAGCTTCAATTTTTTTTCATGTTTTTAGTGTTCTTCATAGTCGTATACCTTCTTCATAGTTACATTAGTGATTTGGGTATCTTGGTTTCAGTTAAAACACAAATATTTTGGCTAAAAGTTAGGAATTTTTTTGCTTCAGCTTTGCGAAATTCATCCTTCCATTGCAACTGCTTTCATCGGAATATCACAGGTAAGTACGGCTCGATCGCAATAACCCTAGGGTTTTACTTTGCGATCACAGGTATTGCGATACCCTTATTCCGACGCATATTGCGATCGCTCATTGCGATCGTGGATTGCGACGGCTTTAAGGTTTATTGAAAAGTCATTATGTCAAAATTTTATTGGCCATATTGCGATCGTGGATTCCGATAGTGTATCATTTTGATACTTGTAGCATTCCGAAAGATCTCATATTCAGACAGTAGACATTTCGATAGAAGGGGTATTCCGACAGACCTTACATTCCGATACTTGAGACATTCCGATAGAAGGGGTATTCCGACAGACCTTACATTCCGATACTTGAGACATTCCGACAGAATTTGCTTTTTGGGATAAAAAATTGCATAACTTAGAGGATTTTTCTATTGTGCATTTATTTGGTAATTTTCAAAAACACACAAAACAAAAAGATAACAACATCTTTCATTCAACAATACAAAAACACATAACCTTATTTCATTGCTCGATCATTTTTGATAATCTTTATTCAAGGGATCATAAAATGAATTCAAATTCATATATGCCAACAATGACATCGCTTACCGATATCTCAATCATCTCGGGTACCGACACTCGCCCACCGTTGCTCATCAAAGATTTATTTGAAGCATGGCAAGGTCGCATGAAAACTTACATCATGGGTAAACCCAATGGTAGACTTATGCTTCAATCCATTGAAAAAGGTCCACTAGATTGGGGAGAAGTTACTGTCAACAATGTGACGCGGACAAGGTTGTATCATGAGTTACCAGATGCTAACAAACTCATTGTCGATGCTGATGAAAGGGCCGTTCAGACAATACTTCAAGCCCTTCCACCCGATATCTATAGAATGGTAAGTGAACACACAGTGGTAAAGGATATTTGGGATCGATTAGCTGTTTTGTTACAAGGGACCTCTCTAACTAACCAAGAACGAGAGTGTCAATTGTATGACTTGTTTGATAGGTTTACATACATTCCAAGGGAAACTCTTCACGATTACTACTGGCGTTTCACTACTTTGATGAATGATATGAACGTGTATAATCTAAGGATTGCTCAGTTTCAACTAAACACAAGGTTCTTGAACACGTTACCCCAAGAATCGAGTCAATATGTCATTGATGTTAAGATGATTCGAGATTTGCACAAGTCAAATTTAGATCAACTCTATGCTTTCTTGCAACAACACGAGAAGCACGTGATCCAAAAACGCATCTCTCAGGGATCTTATCAAGAACCATTGGCATTAATGGCAAATCATCCAACATTGTCATATCACAACTCTCCATTTGCTTTGGGACACCAATCTTCCTATCAACCATTGTATCAAACACCAAGCTTCCCGCAGTATTCGATCTTGCCACAACTGTCTACATCTTATCACCAATAATACAAGCAACCAGAAACATCATCACAAGGAGACTCACATCAGTTACCTTATGCTTCACAACAGTATTCACCTTATCAACCTCCAACAAACCCTACCATCACCTATCAACAACATGAGGCTCCTCAACCCCATTACTCACAACATGTTAGTGTTCCCTCAAATCAGCTTGTAGCTCAATCAGCACCAGCATTCTATTGTGATGATGAGATTCCTGTCCCTGAGTTTAGACAAGGAGATAATCCTACTGATATACTTGCTCAAATGTCTGCTTATCTCACGCAAACATTGAACAAACGAGGTTACAGAGGACCCGCTCCAACAAACAATCAGTTAAGGAACTCTTCTAACTCTTGACAACAAGCTACAATTCAAGATGGTAGAGTAATGGTGCAACCACTTCAGGGGAGACCAAGTTCATTTACTGCTGGTGTACGTCCATCTAACACTGCTGCTACAAGGGGTAATAACATTGGCAAAATGAAGATGATTATATGTTATAACAACAAAGGGGAAGGGCACATGGCTCGAGAGTGTAAGCAGCCCAAGAGGAAAAGGGATAGCACATGGTTTCAGGAGAAGATCTACTTGGTGAATGCTCAAGCCCAAGGACGTGAGCTCGATGAAGAAGAGTTAGCATTTCTCGCAGATCCGGGAGTTGTAGACACTGACGGTCTCACAGCAGCCATCATAAATAATGCCGCATATCAATGTGATGATCTGGATGCATACGACTCTGACTGTGATGATCTCAATACCGCCAAGGCAGCTCTCATGGCAAATCTTTCACTTTATGGAGCTGACACAATTTCTGAGGTACCAAATACTACCATGGATACTAGTATTGTACCTTATCAAGTTGAGCAAGTGTTTGAGTATCTAAAGCAGCCTCCAGTGGTTAGTAACTCAAACGAGGAGACAAACAATGATAGCAATATCAATGCAAGTCCCCAGACTTTGAGTGAACCACAACCAGGAGCTATTACGACTACAAATTCGTTTGCTCAACCCGATTTGGTTATGGTGTCGGCATCTATGATTAGCCAAATGAATAATGCGGTCCTTGAAACCCTCAGTGTTAATCAGACTTTATCTGCCGAGCTTGCTTTGCATAAGGAAAAGGTTAAAACCTTGGAATTAACTCCAATGACCACTACCTTAACCAATCCTGAATTTGATAGGTTTAGGAAAGTCCAAATGGATAATTTGCTAGAATTTGATAGTTTAAGAGCAAATCTTTAGAAAGAACTTAAAGAAAAAGAGTCAGTCGTTAATAATTTTCAAAAACTACAAACGAATTTTGAAATTCTCGAGTCTAAAAGGGTTGAAACGGAAATTAAGGCGTCTAAGAAAGTTAAAAAGACTGAAATTTTGCTTTTAAAACAATACTCTGCTTCACATTTAGTACACTTGTTTCATTCTTCTTTTCAAGAGTTCAATCTATCGTGTCTAACAGACCGACCACCTAACCCGGGTATGCAAAGCAAGCATTTAACCACAACCCACGACTTTATGATGCAACTAAGTTAGGATTGGTCTTAGATCTGATTGTGTTTTTAAATGAATCTGAGAGCATGTCGCTACATGAAGAGAATCGGTCAAAAGTAATTTTTACATATCCTGAGTATGATTATGCACAACTTAATGCAACATATGCAAAATAGATCTTAGAACTCGCTTTAATATGCAAAGGGAATTTATCCATACACCAGCTTACATGCCTACTAGAGAAAGCCTTAGTATACTTCCTACACTTGTTAATTCGGACGAACCTAAGGAAATTCCTAAGAATCTTCCACCGGTAAGTACGGTATTGCTAAGCTTGGAAGAGATTTAGCGATACCTAACCGAGTTTGACAAGGTCATCCTGGAATGTACTGCTTCAACGGCTCAAACCGCTGGAGAGTGGGTTTTCGAACACATGAAAACGATGTTTGAGAAAGAGATCGTTCCGTTTGTAGACAATATTAAAGAGGGATTTTACGATCTTGCGGAAAATCTTAGTTTCGAAATGGGTGAAGTTCGAAAAGTTTTCTTTGAAATGGATGATGCTTATGAACAACATTTAATTGAAAAAGAAAAGATTTTGTCCGAATATGACCGATTCTTAGAACATATAGTGTCTCTCGAAGTGATGCAAGTTGTTACTATTGAATTTGCTTTTGTGATGACATCTGCTATGAATAAATGTGATGATGTGCATGATATATCTGTGAATATTGTTGAACCTGTGAATAATGTAGATAATCATTCTTGTCATGAATCTAACGCTAAATTTTTAAATCTTCAAGATTCTTATAACTCACTGTCAAAACGTTTTGATGAGCTTCAACAACATTGTATCTCTCTTGAAATTGAAAATCAATCTAAAAATAAAACTCTTTTAAAAACAAATGATTGTGAAAACTCCGTTGAGACGAGTGACAAGATGATTCAGGTGGTTCAGGCATTAGAGGAAGAAATTATGAGACTTAAGAGAGAATCCGTAGAAGAGAAATTGGAACTAGAGGCTGTAGAGATTAAAAATCATGCCCTAGAAGATAGAATTACTTCTATGCTAGAGGAGTTTGATAAAGTAAAGCAGGGTTTTTCACAAATTTATGGTTCGTTAGAAGAACTCTTCGCTTTTAATGCGGCAGATCAAAAGTCACTCGTTGACCAACTGAACCAAAAGTGCGAGGAAATCTCTGACTTAAATATTCAACTCATAGACAAAAACATGGTTTTGGTTGAATTAAAGGAGACACTTCAACTCAAAGGACAAGAAGTTGTTGATAATCCTGCTACCGTCTCTGCATCGACCTCTAGTGCTCCCAAACCCAACCCACGTGTGCTATATCGGGACCCAAAATTTAAGAATAGTCCCACTAAGTTTGCCACATACATGAAAAATGCCTTAGAACATGCAGATCTAGCTAGAGAGATCGTTGATGACATGCGTGAACTAGATCCCATAAGTCATCTTCTATATGAGCTTTTATTATATGTGGATCACGTTCAGGATTGTTTAGCAAACTTAGAGTACATAGGGCAACCGATATCTGTACCCCCGAAACACCAAACCCCCACCATTGCCATTACTCCATTCAATAAGAATCCAGGATCTAACCCTATATTAAACACACCCATCAAGGCTAAATCAAAATCTATCACTAATGTTCCCATGGCTTCTACAAGAGTAATTATGTCTACTAAGGCTACAGGATCTCAAGACAAGAAAGATAGGATCAAGCCTTCCACTAGTAGGACTGCCAAGAAGAAAGTAGAAGTTCACCCTAGGAATGTTATTTCAGTTTCAAATAAAAAGAATCATGTATCTAAGACAAAAGGATCTGCCTCTGTGCATAAGCCTAAGAAAAATGTGAATTCGAATTTGCGATGTTAGAATTGTAATGAATGCATGTTTTCTCAGCGTCATGATTTATGCCTTGTTGATCACGTGAATGAAATGTATGCCATTAGGAACAATCTTGAATGGATTCCAACGGGGAAGAAATTCACCCAAGTTGGTTGGCAATGGAAACCCACTGGTAGGACCTTCACTGCTAATGGAACTAAGTGCCCTTTAACTAGGATCACATCCACGGAAGTTAGGTCTCAGCATCCTTTAAATAGGAACACTAGCACTAAGAAATGGAAAAAGAGCCCTTTAACTAGGTCTGCATCCACTATTGTGCCTACCAGTGAAGAAGTACCTAAGGTCTTTAGACAACTAGAATCTAAACCAGCATCTAGGAAGCAAATCTGGAAGCCTAAGAATTCTTCGGTTAGCAAATCTAAGATAAATATATCTGTACCTGCTAACACAGAGGAACTACTAGATTCCGATACATCATCTTTGTCTGGTGGGATTTTCAGGTGGTCCAAATCATCCTCTGGTACTTGGACCCTGGATGCTCAAAGCATATGACCGGAGACCGCTCAATGCTCAGAAATTTCGTCAGCAAGTTTCTAGGAACGGTGAAATTCAGCAACGACCATATTGCGAAGATCATGGGTTATGGTGAATATCAAATTGGGAATGTTACGATTTCAAGGGTATATTATGTGGAGGGACTTGGTCATAATTTATTTTCAATGGAACAATTCTGCGATTCAAACCTTGAGGTGGCTTTTCGACAACATACTTGCTTTATTCGCGATCTTGCAGGAAACGATTTGTTAAAAGGTTCTCGAGGGGATAATCTCTACACACTGTCCATTCAAAACATGATGGCCGCCTCTCCTATATGCCTTCTCTCCAAAGCATCTAAGACCAAGTCATGGTTGTGGCATCGCCGGTTATCTCATCTTAACTTTGATGCTATTAACCATTTAGCTAAAAACGAACTTGTTCGTGGTCTTCCAAAACTTAAGTTCGACAAGGATCATTTATGTTCCGCATGTTCTTTGGGGAAAAGCACCAAGAAATCATACAAACCTAAAGCTGAAGACACCAACCAAGAACCACTGTATCTTTTGCACATGGATCTTTGCGGGCCAATGCGTACGGCTAGTATGAGTGGTAAAAAATACATCCTCGTCATGGTGGATGATTTCTCAAGGTTTACATGGGTAAAAATTTTAGTATCCAAGGATCAAGCAACAAAGTATATTATTAATTTCTTAAAGATGATCCAAGTACGTCTTAATGCTACTGTTCGCCGCATTCGCACTGATAATGGAACTGAGTTCATTAATCAAACTCTACGAGACTATTATGAAAAGGTAGGTATTTCACATGAAACTTCTGTTGCTCGCACTCCACAACAAAACGATGTCGTGTAAAGACGTAACCGTACACTAATAGAAACTGCTAGAACTATGTTGATTTATGCGAATGCTCCTTTATTCTTATGGGCTGAAGCAGTGGCAACCGCATGTTATACCCAAAACCGCTCCATCATTCGTAAGCAACATGGTAAAACTCCATATGAGCTACTGCATGGACACACACCCGATATTTCATTTCTTCATGTGTTTGGTGCACTGTGTTATCCAAATACAAATAGTGAGAATTTGGGCAAACTTCAACCGAAGGCTGATATTGGAATTTTCATTGGTTACTCACCTGCAAAGAAAGCTAACCGAATTTATAACCGTCGTCTTGGCAAGATAGTAGAAACTTTGGATGCTGATTTTGATGAGCTGACAATGATGGCTTCTGAGCAACACAACTCTGAACCCGCATTACATGAGATGGGAACCAGTACGATTAGTTCCGGATTAACTCCCAACAATCCTACTTCTCCATCATTTATACCACCTACAAGGCCCGAGTGGGATGAGTTATTTCAATCTATGTTTGATGAATTCTTTGATCCACCTAGTAATGATTCTCCAACACCTGCAGCAGTAGCTCCGATTCCCGAAGTTGTTGCTCAAGATAATGGAAATCAGTCCGAGACATCTACTATTACTATTGAACCAGATGTCCCATCCCCCACCAATTCACAAACTACACCTGAATCATCACCCCCACATGTTCCTAATGATGTTGAAGAGGATCACTATGATCACGATTTGGATTGCTCACTTATAAGAGATTCCTTTCTTTGGTTCACAAATACCTGAAAACCCTAACGGTGTGTCTACCTCAGAGGAAGCTCCTGCAATCGTTCACTCCCGACCACCACGGATTGAAACTCACAACACAAAATGGACAAAGGATCACCCAATCCGCAATATTATTGGTGACATCAATCAACCAGTCTTAACACGCCACCAACTCCAAGAACATGCATTATATTGCTACTTTGATGCATTTCTTTCCGATACTGAACCTAAAAATTGGCAACAAGCCATGACAAAATCATCTTGGATTGAAGCCATGCAAGAGGAACTTAATGAATTTCAACGTCTTGAAGTGTGGGAATTAGTTCCTTTACCCAACAACGTTGAAATCCTTACATTCATTGTGGGTATATAAGGTTAAACTCGATGAGTTGCGTGGAGTGCTGAAGAACAAAGCTAGATTGGTTGCTAGAGGTTACAAACAAGCTTTGGGTATTGACTTTGAAGAATCCTTTGCTCATGTGGCACAATTGGAGGCAATTAGACTATTCCTTGATTATGCTGCTCACATGAACATGATCGTCTACCAAATGGATGTTAAGAAGGCATTTCTTAATGGTGAATTAAGGGAAGATGTCTACGTAATCCAGCCGAATGGATTCGTCAACTCGGAGTATCCTAATCACGTGTACAAGCTCAAGAAGGCTCTTTATGGGTTGAAACAAGCTCCACGCGTGTGGTACGATATCCTATCATCGTATCTCATCTCGAAAGGCTTCTCCAAAGGCAAAGTGGACCCAACATTATTTATTCTCAAGGAGGACAACGACATGATACTGGTACAAATTTATGTTGACGATATAATATTTGCTGCCACTACTCAAAGACTGTCTGACCATTTTGAAAAAATTATGTCCACACGTTTTAAGATGTCGATGATGGGAAAATTTTCATTTTTCTTAGGATTACAAATTTCTCAAAATCCCAGAGACATCTTCATTAATCAATCCAAATTTGCTCTTGAATCACTAAAGAAGTATCACTTTGAAAATTGTAACCCCGTGGATACTCCAATGGTGGAGAGATCTAAGTTAGATGAAGATAAGGAAGGGATAGTTGTTGATCCTAAACTTTACCGTGGAATGATCGGCACCCTTCTCTATCTGACTGCTAGCAGGCCTGATTTGCAATTTTCTATATGCATGTGTGCCCGGTATCAGCCTCGGCCTACCGAAAAGCACTTACATTTTGTGAAAAGAATCTTTCGGTATCTTAAAGAAACACTTAATCATGGTCTATGGTATCTGAAGGATTCCTCTATTGCACTAATCTCATATGCAGATACGGATTATGCTGGGTGTCAAGATATTAGACGTAGCACTTCTGGAAGTGTGCAACTTCTTGGAGATAGACTTGTTAGTTGGACATCTAAAAGGCAGAAAAGCGTTGCGATATCAAGTACATAGGCTGAATACATTGCTATGTCCGGTTGTTGTGCTCAAGTTCTTTGTATGAGATCACAATTAACTGACTACGATCTTGGATTCAACAAAATCTTGATGTACTATGATAACAAAAGTGCAATTGCTCTGTGCTGCAACTACGTTCAGCATTCCCGGGCAAAGCACATTGACATAAGCTACCACTTCATCAAAGAGCAAGTGGAAAACGGAGTGATCGAACTGTACTTCGTCAACACTGAGTATCAGCTGGCAGATATATTCATAAAGGCCTTAGATTGAGGACGTATCGAGTTTTTGATCGAAAAGCTAGGCATGAAATCATTCTCACCAGCGACACTTAAGGAGTTGGCAGAAGAATCAGAAGAATAGTGGTGGTAAACGATTCTAGAGTATCCTTTAATCGTGATCTTGTATACTATCGTATATAATCAAACCACCAAAAGAAAAATACAAAAATATAAAACATACAAAACCATAAAAAATATTAAATCAAGAAAATCCAAAAATATTTTTTCATTTTAAAACGGGCATGTCTTTTAGTACGGTAATATTTACGGCCTTAGAAATATCGATTAAAATTAACACGACGTCATAAATAGAGTCCGTATAAAAGTTGTACATATTTTAAAACATGCCCATATGGCTTGTTGTTATTTCTGACTGCAACCCGCTTTTCGCATTAAAGTCACGTATTTCTTATGAAAACGTTGGCTTACAACGGGAATTAATTTTCTCGGGCAAGGTTTACTTTAAAACCTTGTAAAGGACCAAGTTTACTTTATAATTTGGGCTAATACAAATAAGTGTACGCTTCAGTGCATTTATTTTGTTAAAATAAGAGAAATCTTATTGCCACCAGAATCGTTTCCAACCAATCACTAAACCGGAAAAAGTATTCATGGATATTTTCTTCTTTATAACATTGACTACAACTCTTTAAATAGAAAACGTGTCCGTGTTTAAGGGGGAGCAAATATAAAATGTTTTCGAACTTAAATTGGTCTTCAAAATGGGGTTTTCAGAAAACATAAACCATTCATCGTCTTCATTAAATGCTAAATGTGCTTTATGTGGTATATGGTTTGAGGTATAGGTTGTTTGCAATTAAGCGTTAAGTGTAAGTGTTCGTGTTTTTGTGCGGGTTAGTACCTCGTTAAGTCATTCGGTTAATCCTAGTGTTCTTAACAAACCTTACTAACTGGGGGACTGCTATTGCAATATTTGCAATTTGGGGGGTTTCATGTGTTATTTTGGCACAAAGTTGACCAAGTCAACTGCTACACCCCCACCCCTCCCTGTCTTTTTCATTTCTATCACAAAACACAAACATAAAACTCTCTCCGCCATTAACAAACCTTCATCTTTGGTTTCTTGCTTGTAATCCGACCATCCATCTAGGTATCTGTTATTTAACTCTATGTTTATTATGCTTCTAATCTTAAACATAGCAAACAAACCTCTAAATCATGCGTTAATCAAGATTAGGGTTATAAACTTTTTACGATAAAAATGTCAATTGATTGGTGGGATTTGTTGCTATTGCTTAGATAAACATAGGTTTAGCCCAGTTTTGCCTTAAACACTTCCAATCTCCCGTAATCGCGAAGTCAAACTTCAAATCGAATCCATGTCTCAGATTGCGATGAATATTGCGACAAACATTGCGATGCATGGTCATTGCGATGAGTCATTCCGATGGCTCATTGCGATGGGCTATCGCGATGGGTCATTCCGATGGCTCATTGTGATGGGTCATTACGATGACACATTGCGATGGCATATTGCGATGGTGCATTCCGAGGCATCATTGCGAGGGCATCGTAATGGTATTACGATGGGGACTTATTGCGATAATTTTTTTTTCAAACATTGCGATGGTTACACATTGCGATGGTTGTAGGATTACGATAGATGATTAGATTGCGATGGATTTAGGATTGTGATGCAGTTATAATTATGATGACTTGAAAGATTGCGATGAGTAGTCTTGGTAAACATTGTGATAGCTTATGATTGTGATGAGTAATAGGATTGTCATGCTAGTATTACGCTAGGTGGCACCTATAGACACGTGTCGTGATCAAGTTATAGTTGTTCAATAAATGTAATGCGCTAATGCTTGTTGTGTGTTACTGCAAATGCTATAGCTTGGCATGGATTTAAGATATATATGTTTGTGTATATCATTTGTGTTTATGTCATCTAAGCAGGAATATCTCGATCACAGAAGAACAACAGCAGCAACGTGATCTCGAACTTGTTTCACTCAGCAACAGGCTACCATATGCTGAGAACAACTCTCGTTTGCAAGAGGATTTTGATCCGTCTTTAGCAGCTTTCAAAATCGCCACAGATATCCTTGACATTTCACCTATCAAAGATGCATTCAGACTTACTGCCTCTGTTCCCGAAGTCTACATGCACGAGTTCTGGACCACTGCAACACTTTCACAAGGTCAACTGTCTAAAAAGACTGTCTCATTCCAACTAAACAAAACGCCAATGGTACTTAACATGAGCATCTTTAGGCAACTGTAAAACTTTCCTAAGTTAGCAAAAGGAGAACACTTTGTGGCTAACCCAAACAACAATGAATTGTTTCGAGTCATTCGTGCTCTGAATTATGAAGGTGAAATCCACAACCTATCCCAGTTCAATACATCACACATAGGTTAACCCTGGAAAGCACTTATCACCATCATTGTCAAATTTCTTACTCCAAAGACTCGAGGCTCTGATGTAATGAGACCACCTCAGGCTCACATATTTTAGGGACTTTACACGGCATCTAAAGTGGACTATGCACTACTTATCTGGCAAGAATTTTGTTATCAATTTACTTGAACCAAAAAGAAATCCGTGCATCTTCCATTCCTAAGATTCACCAAGCTCATCATCAATCACTTTATGAAGAGTGACCCAAACATTAATACTCGCGGGAATTTCTTCTACCACACAAAAGATGATGACTATGTGATTCTACAAATGAATGCGGATACTCAATCCACAAAGTATTCATTACGTCCAACTCTAGTACCTGATACAATGATCAATGAAGGAATCAAGTAAAGTGATAAATATCAAGAGATGCTCCACGATATTGAACACAGTTTCGACGAGCAAATTCACTTCCCTTAGAGTAGCAAAAAGGTAAACGAAAGAAAAGAGTTTCCAAGCGCCAATCGACCGCTTCCTTAAAAGATAAAGGCACAGGGAAAGAGAAATTAGTTGATGAAGATAATGATGAAGATGAGATGATCCACAATGAGGATGAACAGGAAGAAGTACCACTAAGAAGGCCAAAGAAAGCAAAGCAAACCAAAGGTAAAGAAGCACTTGTTGCTTCAGATGAACCAACTCAACAAACCATTTCTGAAGCCAAACAACTGCGTATTACTCTTCAGCAAAGCAGAGAGGATGCTTTTGCAACATCCAAAGGATCAGGTTCAACACTGTTTGAGGACTTAGAGGAATTTGGTAATCCTGATGTCGGTATTGCCTTTTATGAAGATCTTGACGATGAAGATGTTGATAACTTCCATTTTAAAAGTCGTGAGCAGAGTGAAGAGGGTGCTAGTAGTGAAAACACAGATACAAATTTGATGTATCATGATGTCAATATCACCACATGTTTACCGGAACCAACTAACATTGTGATTAACGATGATGCTCACGCAACTCTCATTCCAGGAACTCCACTTCAAAGTAAGTCTACTTCCGGCTCTGATGATGCTATGAAATATCTTAATTTTGAAGGGGAGGGTGTCGAGGTTACAAATATTGATCCATCGACAAATGAAAACATGGTGGATGTTCCTATAACTTCTGTTACATCAACTACCATTCCACCACTATCCACCCCGGTCATCACTGATGTCATAACACCAGCTATCACACCAGTACCTGTTGAACAACCAGTATCAACTACCACCCCAACGACTGAATCTACACCGTCATCAATAGCTGAACAACCTGTATCAACTACCGCCTCAATCACTGAATCTACTCCATCACCTATCCTTGAACAACCCGTATCATCCGCCATCACTTTAACACTCATGGTTACACCTCCACCATCAGTACAACAAGTATCATCCACCTCCAACCCATTCCTCACAGTCAGTGATCCACTGTTTCAGTCTCTTCAACAATAGTTGGAGGCTCAATCAAAACAAATAGCTGCACTGATTGAAAGATTCACCACTCCTGACACACAAACTCTCAAGGAACCGCAACCTGATGAGCCTACACTTAAGAAAATATCCGAAAGCGTGTCTAAACTTAAAGAACAACATAAAACATTTCTTGGAGAGAAGAAAACTCGTGACAAAGAGAATGCTGCCTTTCTTGGGTCAATTAATGAGAAGATGACCAACATCATTCGCCGAGAAGTAAATTCATATGTTGATCAGGAGCTACCAACTCTTTTCAGTACTGGTTTATCTACCCTTCAACTAATGAATTTGTTGCAAACACGTCCGAAAGATATGAGGCCTCGTAAATCGAATTATAAACGAAAAGTTATGCAATATCTCAACAAAGCAATCATTGAAGATACACCTGCAGACACTGAAGACTCTGAGTATGAGGATGAAGAAGAGCTCGAGGAGGCAGATAACAAGGGTAACGATGACGAGGATGATGGTGATAATGATCAAAATGAGGAAGAGGATAAGGAAGAAGAGGATGAGGAAGCAAAGGATAAGGATAAGGATGAAGATGAAGATGAGGACGAGGATACAAATGAGGATGAGAATAATGATGATGATAATGATGACGGGAATGAAACCAAAGAGGGTGATAAGAATGACAAAACGGGTACGAATGCCGACAAGTCAAATAAGGATGAAGGTGATAAGGCAACTAAGAAAGGTATTGAGGAAGCTGAAGAAAGCGTTGCTGAAACCACAGAAAAGACGGTGGACTCTACTGTACCAGAATCTCAGCATATTGACACAGGTATATCTACTGAACCAGTTTCTACTACTGCTTCTCACAATGAATATGTAGAACATATGCAAGAAGACGAAATTCCTGTGTCTACGCATGAAGAAGAACCCACAGGGTCAATGCTAGAAGACGAAATTCCAGTCTCTATGCCTAATGATGATATACCGGTGACACAAGAACAACCTTCAACACCATCTAAAGATCAGCACAATTCTGATATGGAAGTTGAAGACTTAAATGTACCAGAACCAACGTTTGCTGAATATCTTATCATCGATGACACGGCACAGGAGCAACTCTGGCTTACAAATGCAGCACCACAACAGACTTTTGCCATAGCAACAGAAATGGAGCTCACTCAATATTAAACAATCCAATCGATTTCTTGGACTTTCTAAGGTATGATCATGGGAAACCAACAATGACTCCGGACCTTATCAAAATGGCAGCCGCAGATGTGGACTTCTTTGATACTTTGAAGATCAGCCATAATGAGGTTGAATATCACTTAAATGAGCTGACAAAGGCCAAGAGAGCGACGACTATGGGAATTCAGACTCCAGTGTTATGACCTCTTACACCCACAGTCATCGCCGGGTCTGCAACGATTCAAATAGAGCACTTCGTATCTCATGATCTCGAGTATCTTGAAAAAGGCGCGAAGAAATATGCCACATCACTTACTATGCTCAAGGCTATTAATCTGGAGAACGTACCTTGGATCGAAGATAAAGTACCTGATGCGTTATGGAGAAGGAAATTGCTCAAGTTTTATGATACTTTTGCTTTACTTGGCATTTCTCACTGGAATGCAAAGAAAAGGTTAGCTTACAATCACTTCCATCGTCCAAAGAGAGGTTCTTCTATTGTTTCAGCTCATAGAATTAAAAGCATACAAGGAGCAACTACTCAGACTATATTCGATTATGATTACTTGAATGTAATCGTGTTCAAACGTACTGATGAAAAGGAATACATAATTGACGAAAGTGATCTCCAGTACCTTCGCCTTGAAGACATCAAAGATCTTCTATTGTTATTGGCTCGGGAAAAAGTCGACCATTTACTACCTGAGATAGTCATTGCGTTGAGCTCCAACCTTCGTCAATATGCAAGAAAAATCGTCATCCAAAACCGGGTGGATGATTTTCAACTTGGAGTGGAGAGCTATCAAAAGCAGCTAAACTTGCAACGTCCCCATACAACTCTGCTCAGTAATTTCCACAAGAACAAGAAGCCTTACATGGGAACTACGACACCAGAAGCAGGGATATTTTATCCGAATGAGACTGACGTCATGCAGTTTATGCGATTCCCTGAACTGCACAAATTTAGCGATGGTACGCTCAAGCATGTTCGTGATGATCTGACTGTTCTCAATGCCGACCTACCGCTTCCAGCAGTCAAGTACACCTGGACGAGCCAGTGCAAAAAAGGAGCTAAGTACGCGATCAAAAAGATCTAGGAACTTTTAAGGAAGCGCCGGTTGCTATGAAGTGTGGAACGATTAGTAGGTGGAAGACCATATAGAGCTCACCATAGGTTCACGGAACGATCTATTTAATTATAGATCGTCTACTATCAGGTCAACTCCATATGTCTATTACTGTGAATATGTTAATTTATGTATACTCGGCTTTTGTGGCATGTTGTAGTGTGAAAGTATGATATTTTTCAAGAATTTATCTCGAGATTCTAAATCTTTCAAACATATCGTACTCGAGCACTACAACTAACCCCCATTAATTTGAGGGGGAGCATTGATATGTTCTTTGGCCAGCATCTAATTTCATTTTATTACCCAAAGACCGGTTAATCCATTCAATATACCAAATATTAATGGTTAACATTTTGGATAAGGGGAGAAAATGGGATTAAGGAGACTTAATGATATTTGGCTAAACAATGAAAAAGGTTTAAAAGATAAACCAACTTAATATGTGTAATGCACATGTTAAGGGGGAGCGTTTTTGATGAACAAAACACTTAAGGCACAAAAACTTTGATTATAATATCACAAGTGCTTTAAGTGATTTTCAAGGATTTTTCATGGTGACAATACTAACCCAAAACACACTTGATTCACGACAGATGTGGTGACAAAAGGGTGGTAGGATTAGGTGTTAGTCCAATGATTCATCAGAACCGATGGAATCTTCCCAAGGACAATTCCTTAGATAGAATTAGAAGTCCTAGGAAAGTTGGAGATGATTGTGAATGTAGCAGAGTACCGACTAATTACTGATGCTAGCACTGGAACAATCACAACAAGGTGCTAGTGATGATGTATTGGTAAGTACTGAAGGGGTTGAAGAATGAAAAAGAAATGTAAAGATAAAGGGTGTAAAGAAAGAAGCCCTCCTTATAACTTAGGACAGAAACCGGGTCAACACATCTATTATTGGGATCATTTTTTTTAAATGATTCTCAATATTGAAGACAAGACATCATGGACCCAGTGATGTCATACACAACCCCTACCAGCTAACTCAAATATCTCTCAAAAGATGTTTGTTTTAATCACACGGAGCTCAACACGTTATCTATTAGTTTATTCACTCCGAATAGACTGATATTGAATAGGTGGCAATCCTCTCCAGCCATCGCTCACTAAATCAAAACGCACTATCGAGTCTAGAGCCACGAGATCATCAAAAGTCTCATTAGGAAACTTTCCATTTATTCCTTGCTTCTTCACACACTGTGAAAAGTAAGAGATCTTTATGAGTCCTATGCAGTATTCTTGTAATACTGCCAGAACATCCGAGTAATACGCAAGTACTACAATGAAGATGGAAATCCTGCTTGGGCCAACATCAAACAAGCTCATGGTAGGTGACACGTGCGGTTCTTTAAGAACCAATCTTGTGAAAACTGGAAAGAAACAGTAGTTTAATTCTTAATTGAACTTAAACTCGTTCCAGGCCTCTACGCATTATCGTATGATCTTGCCAGAACACTCAGAGTGACACTCTTTAGTGTTCACAGTGACGAGTGGAAATCCTTCTTGTGTTAACATCAAACAGCACTTGGTAGGCGACAAGCAAGATTCTATTTGAATCAAGCTCGTGACAATTGGAAAGAAACGATGGTGAAAATCTTAATTGAAACTCACTTGTTCCAGGTTTCATGAATTAACGGCTTCAATCATAAGGATTTTTTTAATCCAAATGATTCACTCTTTATGTTCGAAGTCAGCTTTGGACGGTCGAATAAAGAGAACGGGTTTACCCGCGAAATCTTGTCAAGGAGATCTTTAATTAGAGCTACCTATCACAAGTACGATATTTATTATCGTCCAACGGTCTTCACCGACCGGAGGTAAAATGCTACCGAATTAGAATAAAATGTCTAAGCTATTTTATTTGTGTCTTATTATGTTGCTGCATTCGAAGACGGTGGTGTTGCGGTGTACTAGTTGAAGTCGTCATCACATACTTATTCCTTCCGCATCAGATATTTCAGCAAATTCAAGAAAGTCTGACCTAAAAGTCTTCCACTGTATCGACTCTGAAACTTTCAAGAATTCAACAAAGGATAGGTGTGTGGGACATGAAGTCATGAAGAGGCGAACATCACAAGAAGATAAAGATTGCACGTGAAAGGCCAAAAGAACATGTTCCAAGCAAAAGCCTGATATTATTCAACACATATTCACAAAAAGAAGAAAAGTTAAAGAAGAAAAGAGAAAGTGGACTACGATCTCAAGAACAAGATCTAACATGCTAGATTAGGACTTTGTAAATTTGGAGTGACCTCCCATTGGGGGAGATTGTTGGAAATACATTTTACGTATAAAGAAAGTCTCGGTCACTCCAACAATATAGTTATAGGCTCGTAGTATTGTTTAAGTAATATTTATGTTAAGCCCGACCCATGAGCATGTTCATGGGCCGGAGGCCCAAGTCCATTTAAGGACTTGGGTATATAAACCCCTTTCCACCATCGAAAAGGGTGTTGGTTGTTTTATTTTTCTCAAGGAAATACACATAGTTTCTCTCACTTCTCTCTCTAGTTTCTCTCTAGAAAAACATCAACCCTCTTGAAATACAAAGATTATCACGATTCTACAACCAAAAAAAGGTCAAAGGAGCTATAGATGTCGTTGCGGTCGATATACTATATATAACCCCTGTAAACATACAATCCGTGTAGAATTTTAGGGTTACTTTAGAGCAGCTATTGTATGGTGATTTTAGGGTTTCTAAATCACTAAAAACTTCATCTTAGCACCCATATCAATTAGGAAAAATATGTTATGCATTTAATATTTATCATGTCTATGTGTTGTATGATTATGTCTTATGTCTTTTCTTCTTTTTCATGCTTGGCTAAATTAACTAGTGTTTGTATACGACTGCATGACAGCTACAATGTAATTTTTATGTGTTTATTGCTTCTTGACTGGTTGTATGCACATCAGGACCTAGAAAATCATACTAGATCTTCATATATTAACTATGATAGGTTTGGAGAAACCTAGGTCCAAGGTTGGTGCCTCGACCATGGAGTGTAATATTTGGCTGTATTTGGGATTAGCGTCGACTATAGTATGTATTTGTGTACAGATTAGGCGGATTATTTATGGTGTTTGTTAATGCATGTGTTAATGAAGTAGATCCAAGGTTCTATGTTAAGGATTTGTCACATAGACGATTATATGTCCGTACGTCAAACGAGTAGGTCTAGTAAACGTCGTCATACCATTATTCTATATTCTATTTTCTTTGCTTAGACTTGTAATTAACATAAACACAAACACTTATGCATTTAATCAACAAGGTGCGACGAGCAATGAATATTTCGGAAGAACAGGGAGTAACAAATGGTTAGACAAACACGTTTGTTTAACAAGTGAAATTCTCACCATTGTAGTTTAGAGTGTTAGAGTGTTAGTCAAACTCTTATCCTATACCTGATAAATTTACTGCTTTTATAAAATGCAAAAATATAAAGACAATCTTCCTTCCCACCTCTATACTTTTGTAAGTTCGACAAAAACCTCCCACACTATTCCCTAGATAACAGTAGCAACCCCGTGTCCTTACCAATATTACACTACAACGATCAAGTAAATTGCCTGGGGGTTTTAAAACTCTAGTGCTACGATCTCGCACTCATCAACGAGGTCAAAAACAAAATTGTCAATATTATGACCACTAACTATAATAACTAGACATTGCACTTACAAACACCGTCACAACTAGATAAGAATGAAGTAGCTAGATTATTACATTTTCTCTCATTGGTCTTTAGTTATCTTTACATTTCTGTTTAGTTACTTTTCTATCTTTAGTATTAATTAATCTTTGACACTTTTTAAATTAAAGACAAATACTCTAACTTTTGGGACGATCCAGAATTTACTAACTATATCACAAACGATTGGCTTCTCTGTCGTTAGTGCATGATAGATAGATCGAATTTTATAAATATCAAACCTAGCTTACGCGTTTTTTATTAAAAAAATATGCATCATGTGAAAAATAATTTGTACCAGATCGGGGCAAACAAATTTTATAAATGTATGCATATGCATTAGGTTATTGTCTAGATAGGTTTGATGATTGTGAAGTTTAAATTATCAGCGAGTTTAGGTTTTTGCTTAATTGGTGTAAAGAAATCGAGAGGCCAAATTATAATCGAGAAAATTATCTAAAAACATAAGGAACTTATCATTTTTATAGTTTTGTGTAGTATACTATTTTTTGTCATTTTGCTACTAAATTTTTAAATTTTGAACTTTTTGTGTATTTTATGATCATTTTACTTTTACTTTTTTCGAATTTTAAAATATAAAATGGTCATTATTCGTGGCAGAACAATCACAAAATACACACAAAGGTCAAAATTTAAGATTTTAGTAATATCAATAAAAGAAAATAGTAGAACATATATGATCATAAAAATGATAAGTTTACTACAATTTTATGCAAGTTTTCCAATTATAGTCGGTGAAGCGATAATGAATGGCTAGGATTTAGAATTTGAATTTTGGAACTAAAAGTAAAAAATAATATAGATTCAAAACTTAATTCAATGATAGAAAAATAAAAATGTATTTTATTTTCCTAATGAAGTTAATGAGCATGGTTCAAATTTGTGGATTACATATAAAGAGAGATTTTTATTACCTTATGTTTTATATTATATGTTTTTTAATCGTTAATACTTTAAAATTATTAATCTTTATAAATTTTGTGTCGTATTTCTGGTTCTTTAGCTTTATGATAAAAAGTAAATTATGAAGATACAATAAAAGTAAAATGAATAATAAAAAATTAAAGGTGTGCTAATATCTATTTAGAAAGGAGGGACGTATAACTTAAACCTTTTGAAAATTGGGTTTGATTGATTTTATGCTAATTTTTTGCTAGCAAAAGTTTATAAAATAATAATGTTTTACAAATTAATTTTTGAATCGATTTGATCGATTTATTGGATCATTAGATCCTCGGGTCAACCAAGTTTTTGGAAAAAAAATAAAAAAATTATATTTGTAATGATTGAAAAAAAATACATATATAAATCATGAAATCTTTAATATGTCGAACATATAAACTATTTATTAATAAATATAATATCTAAAAGTAAATTACGTCGTAAATACGCATAATTTACATGTTTTATTTGAAAAAACAAGAAAAAATAGAAACTCGGTCGTGTCTCGATAATCAAGTTAACCCAGGTCACCCCAAACCCGATGAGCCTAACCAGATCTTAAAAATGTGAAATCCGATTTAATATAACATGTTTTTTCGACTGAAACCGAATAGAACCAAATATCAAAACATTACAAAATAATATAAAAGGGTAAAAGAGAGTGGCTTGAATAATACACGAGCTCATTCATTTTGAAATAAATAAGTTCAATTTGTCACCTTTTATCTATACTACGTATAAAGTATGTTAGTCTTCTATTTTTATAATACTTGAAATTTCAAGTTACATGCTAAAAGTCCCTAATCAATGCTAGAAACCCTAATCTTAACTAATCAACACAAGGTATTACTTTTCAAACATAATCTTATTATTGTATAATAAAGAATTACAAGTGTTATGTATAACACCGTTTGATGACAATGTGTTGTGCACACTTTAAACAACTATAAACCCTAACTTATGAATACAGTCGTAGCCGTTTGATTCTATAAGTTCTATGCAATAATGTTATGAATATACTCAAAGTGTTGAACATTAATGCATGGATACACATCCTATTTATAGTGTTACGAGATTGACCTAAATAGTACTTGATGGTGACTACACAAGCTTTCACAAGTTCCCACATCAGTCACATGATGTTCTTCTATTCTTGGTAGTCTTCCATTATGCTTTAAGGAAACAGTTGTCAAAACAGTTTCCTTTTTCTTTATAGTCTCGAACACACAAATGGCATGTCCAAAGTGTGCTGAGTGTTAACAGGGTATTGCCACCCCTGTTAACCCTCAACCCCTCAGAGTCCCTGATACATCTTGGCTGTTATCCATCACAACCAATGAGTATGTCTTCAAGTAATCTTTGACTTCCTTGACAATGTCTCTGACATGGACTCCTCTGAGGTTGCTCACAAAGACTTGAATCTCTGTAAGTCTTGCGATACTTGCCTGCCTCCTAGGCACAGGCAATGGACTATCTAACAGCCTAATTATGTTTAAATCTATGATCAGGGAATCTAACAAGTTTAGATTCCCAACAATCTCCCCCTATTTAAACATAAATATTGCTAGATCTAACTAAGTTAAGGTAAGTGAGTTAACAGCTTCTTCTTACTCATAACAGATCTAAACAAACATACCTCATGATTTTATTAATACTTAAAGAAAATTACAAGTACATTACATAAGTAAAATAAAAGGTGAAGGTAAAATTGGGCTGTGAACATCTTCAATAGTCATCATTTTTAATCCTTTCTTCAGCTTCAGCCAAGTCCAATCTGTTATCAAGTTCTTCCTGCAAAGTCTTTGCAAACTTCTTGGAATACTCTGTGTTGATCTTGAGTGACTTCTTGTGATAGAGTAGCTGAATTGTTGAAGCTAAGCACAACTCATCTTCTCTTTGAAATGCATACTGGCAAGCCATGTTCATAAATGCCATTCCTCTTTCAGGCTCTGTGTATGTCTGACCATCAACAGGGCCAACTATACCATTGGGTAGGATCAAATCCCTGTGCATGCCATCCACTTGAACATCATTTGTAACAAAAGTTTCTTTAACGAGTTGAGAAATTCTTCTTCTTTTGTTGCCAGTCTTTGGGGGTTCTTGTTCAAAAAGCTGTGGTGGGGGATCAATAGCTGTTTCTTTGATCCAGGTAAACTTGGCCTTAATAGTCTTGAGCAGAAGAAAATTAGCCTGTCCAGTTCTTTTGGCAGCTAAGGCTTCAAGTTCGAACCATTCTGATAACCCAAGTGTCTTTAGCCTGAAGTTTTCAAACACATTCATATTTCCCTGTTGGTTATCCCTCCATAAGATCATCTGTGGGGTGTTTGTGGATTAATGAATGGTGTATTTGAACTTGGTTATCTTGCCAGGTGCATATCGGTTGTTAACGCAGGCATCATAGTCAGCTTTGACTTTCCTTAATGCCTCAGCGCGTTTTGCTTCCATTTCCCTCAACCTTTGTTTTTGCTTTTCTCTTTCAGGTGGAGTCATCTTCCTTAGAGTAGCTTCATTCAATTCTTTGGTTGTCTTGAGTTCATTTAATCTTTTGAATTCCTCAGCCTGTTTCTCTACTTCTTCAGGGGTTAAAGGAATCTCATTGGAAGGTGTAAAGGTTGAAAATTGGGAAAGGTATGTGGTGGATCCTCCTGTCTCTAGCATCGCAGCTATCTTCTTGAGTTTGGTGTCAGTGTCAACCAAAACTATCTCCTTTCCTTTCTTCGAGACAGAGGACTCCACACTTATGTTTTTCAAAACATCAGCTCTTCTGATAAATGATGTCTGAGCCTGAGTTTGTATTGCTTTGGGAAGGGAGTTAACAGTGAACTTTAGCTTCTTGGCAGCTGGTTCATCATCATCCCCAGGCTCGCTGGTGTTAACCAAAGCCAGGGACTTTGATGAGTCAGCTCCATCTTGATTTTGTTGCTCCCCCTGAGTGTTATCCTCATCATCAGGTATGTTGATAGGTGTGATGACTTGGAGAGGAACAGGTGTAATGGTGTTGTCAGCTGATGATGAGCCTTGTTTAGCAGATGCAAGGTTGAGTGTTGTTTCTTTCTACCCCTCACGTTCATCCTGGCTACGCAGACGTTTGGATGAACGTGTCGGAAAATTCCTTGCAATCTGTTCAACAGAGGCAGCCATAGCACGTTGCCTTTTCCTTGAAGCCCTGGCAATCTTCAGCAGAAGGTTGCCATTTGCATTAGTGTTGGCCTGAACTCGACTGACAATGAAGTTTGCATGACGGTATTGCCTGTTGTGAACAGCTTCAAATTGTCTGTGCATAGTTAGCTCATGCTCATGAAGTAAGGCAGGGACCTCTGAGTCAATGACATCCTTCATTCTTGTGGAAAGATGACTAAGTCCCTGTGCTACCCCTTTCCTTGCACCATCCTTGATTGGTTCAGTAACCGCCTCAGCCACAGCCTTTTGTATGATTCCAGGGAATGTAACAGTGAAGTTGTGCATTTCAGACTTGATCACATCCAACTTCCTTGATAAGCGTTCAATGTCAGATTGGTGATGAACAGGCTGAAGATTTTTGATGTTGAGGCTTTGTTGAGCATAATCATCCCCCTTGGTAAAAGATCAAAGTTAGTTTGGGCAGGATGATCAAACATGAGAAACTCCGATGTTGGATCATAGGCTGGGCGTTGGAAGACTGTTGTTGTTGAGGTAGCAGAGTTTGGAGTAACAACAGCGTCCTTGGGAGGAGGAGTATTATTGCCAGCTGGTGTGGACACAGCTATTTCTTTGGGAGGAGAGACAGACTGCTGATCCTCCTCATCTTCTTCATCCTCCTCTTCAAACATCCCTTCAGGGATTTCATCTTCAGGCATTGACTCTAGATCAGAGACATCATCCTCTAATGATAGCATTTCTTCATCAGTATTTAGCAGAGGCTCATCGTCATTAGGTTGGTCTTGAGTCATTGTATCAGCCTCCTTCTCTTGTTGTACCTGAGATTCAGTGACTGGCTGTACAATTTCAGCCTGCAAATTGTTATAATTAGTAACAGGGAAAAAGATAAGGGGAATGGTCGCCATTTCGCTGTCCCAGAGAGGCCGAGGGTGATTACTCATCCACTCCAAAGGATAAATCCTTGGGATTCTTTTTAAGTGTGAAGAGTATATGGTTAATGATCGCCATTCGCTGCCCCTAGGAAAGCTGAGTGTGATTATTCAGCCCCCCCAAAAGGTTAAAACCTTTGGGACTCTTTTGATTGTGAAACATATGTTGTTTATGGATCGCCATTCGCTGACCCTAGGAAAGCTGAGGGTGATCATTCAGCCCCCCCAAAAGGTTAAGAAACCTTTGGGACTCTTTTAAGAGTGAAACATATGTGGTTAAAGGTCGCCTGTTACGCTGCCCCTAGGAAAGCTGAGGGTGATGATTCAGCTCCCCCTGAAAAGGATAAATCCTTTGGGATTCTTTTAAGGAGGGAACCAAGAGGCTGTGTGAAGTACAACTGATCAAGGTTTAGACATAAGTGTATTCAGGTTGTTGTTAGCCTCAATACTGTCTAGAGGATGTAGGGTCATTGGGGTGCTTTATAAACACAAATGAATCATTCCCTGGTGCAAAGACAGAGTGTACAAAAGTCTTAAAGAGTTCTAAGTGCACAGACAGACTTCTATGGGTCGAAGATTACCCTAACTTCACCACTCTCTCCTACAGAAAATTGAGAGTGGTTGCTTGTGAACCTCTAAAAATGTACACTGATTACCTGTGAGATAACAGCTGGATTAGGCTGGTTTCCTGTTGTCTCAGCTGACTTTGAGACACTAGACCCCTGTTGTTGGTCAGCAGAAGTGTCTGATTCCACAAGAGTATCTGGAACAGAGGAGGTGTCAGTCTTCTTTCCCTTGGCCTTAGTAACAGTTTTGGTGTGGGAAGAAGAGGGGATTTTCTTCTTCTTAGGCTGTTGGCCAGAAGAAGCCTTGGACTTCGTAGTGTGCTGCCCAGAGGTCAAAGACTTAGACTTGCCAGGCACACTAGAAGTATTCACCTTCTCAGAGGAAGGGAGCAAGGACTTCTTAGCTGTTGGTTGTTTGTTGGCCACGTTCATCATATGAGAGGTGACAGGTACATCTTCAGCTCCTATTTCTTTGTAGATGGCACCTGTGATGCGGTAGGGCTTCAGAGCAGTCAACTCAGAGTTGTGGTAGTCGTCTCCCAACAGACTTTCAAAGATCAGCGACAAGAAGCGAACATAACATATATTCTTTTCCCTGACATGATTTCTTCCCTTCAGCTGTTCTACAAGGTTGTAGAAAAGAATGCTTCCAACATCAACTTCAGTTCCCCAGATCAGCCCATATGCAATAGCTTGATGGTTAAAGGACATCTGATCTTGGGATCCCTGCATTCCTCCCAGGGATTTAACAATGTGGGTGAAGAGTATACGCCACATGGGTGTAAAGTACTTAATCTTCAAGGGAGATTTTGAGAGGACCTCAGCGGGTGTAAGGGCATGGTTTACATCATGGTTGGGTTTGAGTGTGGCCAGGGCATCCTTAACAGCCTTTTTATCAACAACCTTAAGGCATTCATCTCCATGTTTTAATCCAGCCACACTCGAGAAATCATTAAGGGAGAAGGCAAATGGGTGTTCATTGCATGAGAGGCTAAAGGTTATAGTGTCATCTACCACTTCAGCAGAGTACCAGAATTACCTAAGGTATTCTTGGTAGAAGGTGGTTGGGGATTTGGTGAAGGCTTCACTTAGGTCACAATTCTGCATGAAGTTAACCAGATCTGAGTATGTGTCATTTGGAGCCTTTATCCATCCAATGGCGTTGTTGGAGGCGAGGATGCTTTCGTTGATCTTGAAGTTAACGTTTGCTGCTTTGGGAACGGAGAACGCCATGGATTTAAGGTTGAAGGTGAAAGTAAATGGAGGATGGGTTAAGAGAGAGAAGCACTCAGAGAGAGGAATAGATTTTAGAAATGAGAATGGTGGTGGGTGAGAAGAGAGAAGAGACAATATATATATTCAAACTAAGTAAACAGTTATTCAACCGCATTAAATGCAAAGTGAGAAAATGACTGCTCAAGTGGGTCCCTTGACCTTTCAAAACTTATTTGTCTCCTCGTTATTCGAAAAATAAATGATTAAATATTTGAGAATGTTTTTTGCATTTACTTGGAAAGTAACTACCTAGTTTCATGTGAAAAACATTTAATATAGAATCAATCATTTAATAAACACATTTAATATCAAGCCAAAGGCTTTGAGATATTGAGCATCCCTAGCTCAGCAACTAGTCTGTTGAACGAAGGTTCAGCCAAAGGCTTTGTGAAGATATCAGCTAGTTGCAGCTCTGTGGGAACAAAATGCAGCTCAATATCTCCCTTCATTATATGATCCCTGATAAAATGATACCTGATATCAATGTGTTTGGTACGAGAGTGAAGAACAGGGTTGTTGGATATGGCAATGGCGCTGGTGTTGTCACAAAAGATTGGCACTTTGTCATATAAAATTTCATAGTCAGCCAATTGACTTTTCATCCAGAGCACCTGAGCACAACAGCTGGCTGCAGCGACATATTCCGCTTCAGCTGAAGACATAGCCACAGAGTTTTGCTTCTTAGCACTCCATCCAACCAATTTTCCTCCTAGGATTTGACAGCTGCCTGAAGTGCTTTTCCTGTCAATACAGCATCCAGTATAATCTGAATCTGAATAGGCCTTGAGATCAAAGCCTGATTCCTTTGGATACCATAGACCTAGGGATGGTGTTCCTTTGAGATACCTGAAAATTTTCTTAACAACCACTAGATGGGATTCTTTTGGGTTAGCTTGGTACCTTGCACAGAGACATGTGGAGAATTGGATATCAGGACGACTAGCTGTTAGATACATGAGTGACCCAATCATGCCTCTATATAAAGTCTCATTAACAAAGACCCCTGACTCATCAGGGCCCAAGTTGTTGGGTGGGAGCATGGGGCATTTCACTGATGTACAATCAACTAAGTCATATTTTTTAAGTAAATCCTTAACATACTTTTCTTGACAAATTGAAATTCCCTTAGGACATTGTTTAATTTGAAAGCCCAAAAGGTAAGTTAATTCACCCATCATACTCATCTCATATTTCTTGGTCATTAATTTAGCAAAACGTTTACTAAGATTGACATTCGTTGACCCAAAGATGATATCATCCACATAAATCTGCACAATGATGAAATCACTCTTATCCTTGAAGGTAAAGAGTGTTTTATCAATAGAACCCCTGACAAATTTATTTTCAGTTAAGAAATTAGAAAGAGTTTCATACCATGCTCTTGGATCTTGTTTCAGCCCATACATGGCTTTGTGAAGTCTGTACACATGGTTGGGAAACTCGATGTTCTCAAATCCTTCAGGTTGTGCAACATACACTTCCTCAGCCAGATCACCATTGAGGAATGCACTCTTTACATCCATCTGATACACAGTGATGTTCATATAGGCAGCATAAGCAAGAAAGATTCTGATGGCTTCAAGTCTTGCAACTGGAGCAAATGTTTCATCATAATCAATTCCTTCAGTCTGACAGAACCCTTGTGCCACCAGTCTGGCCTTGTTTCTGATGATGTTCCCAGTTTCATCCATCTTATTTCTATAGATCCATCTAGTGCCTGTGATATTCTTTCCAGGTGGAGCTGGCACTAGTGTCCATGCTTTGTTCCTTTTGAACTGATTGATTTCTTCTTGCATAGCAGCTACCCATCCTTCTTCTACCAGAGCCTCAGCTACTCTTTTAGGTTCAATTTGTGAGAGAAATTCAGCAAAGAGACATTCATTGGCTGAGGCAGACTCTGAGTCATGGATTCGCTGTCTAGTTGTGACCCCTGCATTAGGTTCCCCAATAATGTTGACAAGAAGAATGTGTTGATCTCTTGACCACTTATTTTGAGGAGCTGGGGACTCAAGGACAAGAACACTTGTGGGTACAACTGGTATAATTTGAGTTTCATCCTGTTGACTAGGAGGGCTTTCTTCAAAGACTACTTCAGTGTCAGAGTCTTCTTCAACCATATCAAGAGGTACAACTTCATTATCAGCAGGAGAGTCTTCAGGGATTTGAAGAATTGGTGAGTCATCAATAGCATTAGAAGGAGAAGGGCTACCAGAGGTTTGTGGTTCTTCTTCATCAAGTTCCTGAGAGGTAGGAACTTGTATGTTGTGAGTAGACAGAGGGTCAAAGGCAGGAACATAAGGAGTGAGAGTGTTGGAGTGATGATGACTGGTAGGTCTTGGTTCTGTGAACTCATCACTTGGGAAAGATACATTTTCATTAAAATCAATTTCATCACCCTCTGTTCCTGTTCTCTGTATGACTTCATCATCTTCATTGAATCTAACATGGAAGATTTCTTCTACTTCTTGTCTTCTGATGTTAGTTAAATAGTTTGAAGGCTTTGGCTGTTGGAGAGTATCCCAAGAAGAAACCATCATCAGCCTTTTCATCAAACTTTCCAAGTTTATCCCTGTAGTTATAAATGAACACAGGACATCCAAACACATGAAAATAGCTGACATCTGGATATCTTTTTCTGAAAACTTCATAGGAATTTTTACCATGTCTTTTGACAATGATTGATCTGTTTTGTATGTAGCAGGCAGTGTGAACAGCTTCTCCCCAAAATTGATTTGGTAAGGCTGCACCATTCAACATAGTTCTGGATGCTTCAATCAAAGTCCTGTTTTTTCTTTCAGCCACACCATTTTGTTCTGGGGTGCCAGCTGAAGAGAAGTTCTGTGAAATCCCTTTTTCATCACAAAAAGATTCAAGTTGATGATTCTTGAATTCAGTACCATTATCACTTCTTAGAGCTTTGACTCTAACATCATTCATATTTTCAACCTGTCTAATGAAGGACATGATGGTATCAGCTGCATCACTTTTCCTTCTGAGGAAGAACACCCATGTGTATCTTGAAAATTCAACTATGACCAAGGTGTATTTGTTGTGATTAATGGTCTGAGGTTTGACAGGACCAAACAAATCCATGTGAAGGAGATGTAAGCACTTGTCAATAGAGAATGATTGCCTAGTCTTGAATGAAGACCTGCGATGCTTTCCTTTGACACAGGCAGAACAAGTCTTGTCTTTAGAAAACATTACTGAAGGTAGACCAGCAACCAGGTTTTGAGTGGCTATCTTGTTGATGTTCTTGAAGTTGAGATGAGACAGTCTTTTGTGCCACAGCCAATTGACACTTTCAGAGGCTTTAGCAAGAAAACAATTTGAGTTGTCTTCAGAGCACACAACCATATTGATGACAAAAACATCTCTTCTTCTAGGTGCAATAAGCACAACATCATTGTTTTTGTTGAATATGGTTCCCTGAGTCTTAGTAAACAAAACCTTATAGTCAGCATCACACAATTGGATGATGCTAATAAGATTGTGTTTAAGACCATTCACATATGCAACCCTAGTAAATGTAATCCCATTGCAGTTCACTGAGCCATATCCTTCTGTGTCACCTGAAGAGTTATCTCCAAACACCACTTTAGGACCTGGCTCCTTTGAGTATCTGTGCAGGTATTGTTGAATCCCTGTCATGTGTCTAGAACAGCCACTGTCTAGATACCATACCGATTCCTTGAGATATTTCTGCACAGATACATAGAAACAGGTTAGTTCCTATGGTGAACCCACTTTCTAGTGGGTTCCCTGAATTGCTGATTAGCAACTCTTGTGTTCCTGTAGAACTTCTGGCGTTGGGAGGGACAATTCACTGTTTCATGGTTATAACTTCCATAGATATCACACCCAGGGAAGTCACCACACTCGTCTGAGTGATGGTATGTGAACCCACAAAATTTACAGGGAGGATAAGGTTTGTAATTTCCCTGTTGTCTTTTGGAACTCTGTGGTCTATCCCTAGAGGGTGTCTGAGCTCTTTTAGCTGCCATGTTTCTGTCATGATCTAAAGTCATGTGGTGAGAGTTTTTACATACATTGCAATAAGGTTTGATTAACCTTTCCCCTTTGGGTTCACCTAGGACTGACTTAGGTTCATGTAAAGTAGAGCATTCAGCGGAAGGCTTAATGTGTTGTTTCAAGAGTTCTACTTCTTTCATTAGAGACAACAGGCGATCTTCAGTGGTAGGGTCAACCTTATTCACAGCTTTAGTAGCAACAGGCTTAAAAGCTACTTGTTTACCAGCTATTTTAGCAGGCACATGAAAAACTTTAGCTGGAGGTTTCTCAATATCTGTTCTAAGTTCACCCTTAGCAGCTCGAGAGGAGCTGCTAGGTTCAACTCCAGAGAGTTTGGTCAAAGGTGGTAACTCAGCCACATCTTCAGAGACAGGGTCATTAGTCAAAGTGGTATCTGACATATGAATTGTCTCTGTAGATTTGAAGACAATGTCTTTGGGTTTGGTGAGAATTCTCAGCTTATTTTTCTTAGCAGATATATCCCTTTTAATGTCAGCAGGCACTTCATCATTAAGCAATTGATCTATAGTGAACCTAGCACACAGCCATTTTTCAATAACCTTGTTTAATTCAGAGACTTGATCATTTAAAGCAATGTTTTTCAAGGTTAATCTAGCTACTTCATTTTGCAGGGATATTTTCTCTAAATTAACCCGCCTGAGAGTTTCACATTCAGATTTAGCATTTAGCAATTCAGATTTAACAGAGTGAAACTTATCAAGTAGGTTCTTTCTTTGTTCCTCAACAAAGTGTAAGTCAACAATGGTGTAATCAAGGACATGCTTACGTTCATCACTATCAGACATAGATAAAAGCCTGTGTACCTTTTTCATTGTGATGTCAACCCATTGTCCTGATCTTGCATAACCTTTTCCAACAGGTGGTTCATCCTCAGCTATCGCCATGAAAGCCCTGACTCTGGTGGTATCTTCCTCATCTGAAGTCAGTGGCTCATCATTCCAATCATAAGCTTCAGCGACCAACCCTTTCTCTGTCTTTTTATCACCACCCTTTTTCTTGGACAGAGCTTCAAGCTTCAAGTTCATTTGTTCTAACTCAGCTTTTAGTGCCTTGTACTTATTTTTGTAATCCTTCTTCTCAGTGTCTGATGAATTGGATTGGTGAGATGAGTTGTTATGTTGTTTGAACTTATAAGGTTTGGATGAAGATGATGGATAAGAGGGTGAGGATGTCTTGGTGGAAGGACAGTCTTTTTGGAAATGACCAAGCTTTCCACAGGCAAAGAAAGTTTCTTTGGACCTGTCAGTTGGTTTACTAGCTGATCCTATTCTTCCTGATCTTTTAAAGAATCTTCTTTGGTTGGCTAGCAAGGCTCTTTCATGAAACTCTGCATTAAGGTCTGTCAAGAACTCTTGGCTGCTGCGGGTGTCTTCTTCAACATCAGAATCGCTGTCATGAGGATGTGTTGTAGAGATCAAGGCTTTAGAAGATGCTCCTTGGACTACAAATCTTTCAGTCTCTGACTTGTAAATAGTATCAATCAGCCCTTCTTCATAATTATACTTTCCATAAAGCTGAGAAAGAGTGTCATTTTTGATTGAGTTGTTAGCTCTCTGAGTCTGATTCATACTCAGCCACTTTCTTGGAAGGCTGTTGACAAATGTGGCATTGATCTCAGCTTGACCAATTGTGACATCATTCATTTCTAGGTCATTGAGAAGAATCTTCAGTCTTGTATAGGTTTGCTGAACCTTTTCACCTTCAAGTGACTTGAAGGCATTGAACTCAAGTCTGAGTGCCTGAATCTTTGTCTCTCTTGTTTCAGAGGGTCCTTCATGGCCAAGGATGAGGTCTGTCCACATTTGTTTGGCTGTAGGACACTGAATGACAGACTTCATGATGTGTTTGGGAAGACAGGATACGATGATGCTTTTGAGACGTTTATCTTGGTTTGCCAATTTTCTATCAGCTGGATTCCATTGTTTGAGAGGTTTGGGAAGAGGGTTTTCTTCAGTGGAGGTGAGCGCCATGGGAATATAAGGACCATTTTCCAAAATTTCTAGAAGAAAAGGTTTAAGCCCATCGAGATACACAAGAAATTGACTCTTCCAACTGGCAAAATCTTCTTCATCAAAGACTGGTACACTTGTGACGTGTGATCCACCTCTTGAGTCAAGAAGTTGGGGTAGATCATCGTCATTGGCAGGAGGGTTGAGTCTTGGTAGATCTTGATTATAAAACTGAGAACGATGTTTCTTGAAGGTTTTAATATCAAACACCGCTCTGATACCAATTGAAAGTCCCTAATCAATGCTAGAAACCCTAATCTTAACTAATCAACACAAGGTATTACTTTTCAAACGTAATCTTATTATTGTATAATAAAGAATTACAAGTGTTATGGATAACACCGTTTGATGACAATATGTTGTGCACACTTTGAACAACTATAAACCCTAACTTATGAATACAGTCGTAGCTGTTTGATTCTATAAGTTCTATGCAATAATGTTATGAATATACTCAAAGTGTTGAACATTAATGCATGGATACACATCCTATTTATAGTGTTACGAGATTGACCTAAATAGTACTTGATGGTGACTACACAAGCTTTCACAAGTTCCCACATCAGTCACATGATGTTCTTTTATTCGTAGTAGTCTTCCATTATGCTTTAAGGAAACAGTTGTCAAAACAGTTTCCTTTTTCTTCATAGTCTCGAACACACAAATGGCCTGTCCAAAGTGTGCTGAGTGTTAACAAGATATTGCCACCCTTGTTAACCCTCAACCCCTCAGAGTCCCTGATACATCTTGCCTGTTATCCATCACAGCCAATGAGTATGTCTTCAAGTAATCTTTGACTTCCTTGACAATGTCTCTGACATGGACTCCTCTGAGGTTTCTCACAGAGACTTGAATCTCTGTAAGTCTTGTGATACTTGCCTGCCTCCTAGGCACAGGCAAGGGACTATCTAACAGCCTAATTATGTTTAAATCTATGATCAGGGAATCTAACAAATTTAGATTCCCAACACATGCATTGCTACATAATGTACAAGTATACAAACATAATTAAAAATTAACAATTAAAACATATAAACATACATTAATACTCGTATTAAATCTATATACTACATATAAAGCATATTAGTCTTCCAATTTTATACTACTTGAAATTTCAAGTTACATACATTACTACATAATTTACAAGTATACAAACATAATTAAAAATTAAAACATGTAAACATAATTTAATACTCCTATTAAAACTAATTAATATATAATAATTAATACACACTCGAAAATAAATTTAAATATTACAAATTAACGTATAATTAATACACGTCATTACTTAAAAATATAATTTTATATTCACATTATATAAATATTAAAAGCACATATCTACAAAAGCATAAATATATTGTTTACGTAAATCGTAAGAGCGTCTTAAGAACCAATTAAAATAAGCTTTGTAGTTTTTTTCTGATAAACTTAACCACAAAAGCAAAAAAAGGTCTTTTATAAATATCAAGACAATTTTTTGAAAACAAATGATGCAAATGTGTAATGTGCTAAGTGCTAATTTAACGATAATATATTTATTATTATATTTATGTCTATATCTATCTTTATATCTATACTACATATAAGACATACTAGGATTCTAATTTTAGAATACTTGAAATTTCAACTTACATGCATTGTTAAATAATGTACAGGTATATAAACATAATTAGTAAATAACAATTAAAACATATAATATAATTTAATACTTATATTAAACTAATTAATATATAATAATTAATACGCATTCGAAATCTATATCTATACTACATATATAGCATATTAGCCTTTTCTAATTTTAACATATTTGAAATTTCAAGCTACATGGATTGCTACATAATGTACAAGTATACAAAAATAATTAGAAATTAACAACTAAAACATATAAACTTAATTTAATACTCATATTAAAACTAATTAATACATGATAATTAATACACACTTGAAAATAAAATTAACTAATACTAATTAATATATAATCAATATACCTCATTACTTAAAAATATAATTTTATATTCACACTACACAAAATATAAAAGCATATATTTGCAAAAACATATATATGTTTCTTACATAAATCGCAAGAGCGACTTGAGAACCAATTAAAATAATTTTTGGAGTTTTTTCTAAAAAACTTAACCCCAAAAGCAAAAATTATCTTTTATAAAAATCGTGAGAATTTTTTAAAGAAGATGATGCAAATGTGAAAAGTGATAAGTGCAGTCTAATGATAATATATTTATAATAATGTATATAGTTATAGCTACCTGATTTTGTTAACATGTATATTTTCTTTATATATAAACATTTTTTATATCTTTTATTTATGTGGGACAAGTTATTATTAATAATATAAACATGTTTATAAAAAGTATACTTTAATATACAAGATGATATTCATAATTTATTAACATATAAGAAAGTATTTATAAACTTTAACATGAGTTTCTATAAAAGTAACTGAAATTTTTATATAGTTATTGGGATATGCAATTTATTACATATATATGACTTATAACATTGGTTTGATATCGCCTATCTTTTTCTAAAGGATAAGCAAGAAATACGAAACTTACTTTGTTGCAATAAACCAAAACACGCAATTTACTTTATTATCTACTGAAACCACAAACTTACTTCCAAATTTAAACAAAATGACATGTTAGTTGACGAGTCAACATGTCATAAGTATTTTTATTTATAAAATTCAACCTTGTAATGAAACGTTTGTTACAAAGTTCATCATTTTCTGCCAAGATTCATTAATGGTATTTTATTTTATTTTTTATATAAAAATTTTAAAAATGCATAATTTCTTTTAAAAGTACATAAAAAAGTTACTTTATTTTTTAAAATAAACTTTAGTTCATGTCAAAAAAAACATAACATTAAAAAAAATAATATTAAGAAATTCATATTTTAAAAAATCTTGATATTTTACACTTTAAAAAAAGTAAAAAAAAAATGTACTAAATTTATTTTACAAAAATCATATTTTAAAATTAAAAAAAAATATTTTTTTCAAAAAGTGTTAAATTATTTTTAAAATCCTGTAAAAAAATGTTAAAATGATACTTAAAAAGGAAAAATTAAAAGCTCATGATACAAAAATGTAAGATAAGAAAACTTTTCTAGAAAAAATTAAATGTAATTAAAAAAACTTTTTCAAAAAATGTTAGAAAATTTAATTCATACTGTAACCTTGTTACAAAAAAATAAAATATAAAATATGGCTTTTTCATAATATAAATTTATTACAATTTTTTTTACAATTATAAAAAATAAATATTTTTTAAATGTTATTTTTTTTATTTTTTTAAAAAGAATTAGAAGTTCAGAATGTTAATTTTTTTTAGTCGAGAACTAAAGGTTATTTTTAAAAATAAAGTAACCGTCTTATGCACTTTTTAAAAAAAATTATGCATTTTAAATTTTTTATATAAAAAGGATGTTTTAAAATGATCCTTATCGAACCTTGGGTGAAAAAGATGATTTATGTAACAAAATTTTTGTTACAAAGATAAATTTTATAAACAAAAATACTTATAACCTGTTTGATTGGTTAACCAACAGGTCATTTTATTGCGTATTTTTGTTTAAATTTAAAAATAAGTTTATGCTTTTAGTGAATAATAAAGTAAATTGTGTGTTTTGTTAATTGTGGTAAAGTAAGTTGCGTGTAAAGTTACTCAAATCCAATATATTTTTGTTATTGACAATGTTAAAAAAAACATAAAATTAAAATTATTTTTGCCCTTTGCTCGTTGTGTGGTTTGATCACGGAGGATATTTCAAATTTGTTGTTCATGTGTGATTTGGCGTCTCTTATTTTTTGAAGGATATGTCGGTGGTGGGAGCTTAATAGTCAGGATTTATCCTCTTTTGCTGATTGGGATATATGAGGCATTCGTATAAATCTAAATTACTGATAGAAAGAGTGTTTTTTGTGGCATGGTGGTATATATGGTACTTTCGAAACCAACTTACTTTTTCTAACTCCCTTTCAAAGCGATCGGTGCTCTTTGATGATATTATTTCTCGATCTTTTTTTTGGTGTAATAATAGATGTAATGTTGCTTTGTCGTGAAAGAATTAGTAAAAAATCCCCGTTAAATTTCTTTGTAATATTTCTTCTAACATCTTGCTAGTTTTTTTAATAAATAATTATCATTTAAAAAAAAATATTTTCGCCAAAAGCTTGCTCTCATCATCATGATGACATTATGCTCTCATACGCATTTGTCAATGTAGTCTCGTTTGTCACTACGTATATGCGGATAAACTACAAATACATCCATATCCCAATTTAAATAAAATATATGCTAAATACACGGTACGATGATGTAAGACCGTAGACCAAAGACTAATTACGTGTATCATGTATTTACAATTTACGTTTCGAATGAATACTTTCTGTTATAAAATAGAAAGTTAAAACCTTAAATAGAAAGAAATAATAAAAGTGATGTGGTATTCTTCCATCCATACTATTTAAGTTTTGTCTAACGGTGGGTGGATGGTTTGATATAAATTAATTAAACACATATGACGAATTTGTGAAAATTGAACCGAAAGGTAATTCTATTAAGTAACTTTACAATTAAATACTTATTCTTGTTAGAAGAAAACATGGAAATTCTTTTGTAATTAAATAACATTTATATTCATAGTTATAACTTTAGTCTATAAATCATATTTGCTTATTAAATTTCCTAGATACCTATTTTGATTATAATGTTTTTTCCCCAAAAGATGAGCATTTGTTACAAATAGATTCAATCATGTCAATATAACTTGTAGTAGTATATTATACTATATGCACCAGGGTTCTAAATAGCGCGCTATAGCGCGCCTTATAACGGGTTATAGCGTGAAGTGTGGCCTCCACGTTACAAAACAGACTAAGGCGGCGTCTTAAGGCGTAGCGTGCTAAAAAACGCCATAAAGCGTGATATAGCGCGCTATAGCGCGTAACGTGACACTTTTTTCCGAATCTTTTTACTGATTTACAAGAATTTTGTTCGTTTACTAATTTTTGGCTATTTAGTTGACTTGGGCTTAATAATTTTATTATGGAGATAAATACTTAAGTAACTAATAGCCGGTTTCGTTTTCAACTAAAATTAAAATATTGCTTCGTTTTATAAACTCGCTATATAAATACTAATTTATAAATATTTTGTGCCGCTATATATCACGCTTCAAAAAACACCATAGCTTCGCTATAACTTCTGTAGCTTGTAGTTTGATAATAACGTTACGCCACTCTTCACGCTATTTACAACCTTGATATGCACCAATTATTATTTGCATAATATGGAATTCTCGTTTGGATATTGCAGAATATGTATGTGGAAAAAAATTTAGGAAACCATTTTTTTTCACGCTATTTACAACCTTGATATGCACCAATTATTATTTGCATAATATGGAATTCTCGTTTGGATATTGCAGAATATGTATGTGGAAAAAAATTTAGGAAACCATTTTTTTTTGTCATTTGTGTTACTTTCCTTTATTTGTTTGTGAGTTTGTGGATTTTCATGTCATAACTATGGATTTTTAGTGATTAACATTATAAAAAAAACATTATATCAGGTAGTTTTTAACTTTGTGTATGAGAATTTTGTATTTAACAACAAAAATTAGTTTAAATACCCGTTTTTTTATTTTGACATATGGACTTGCTGCATAACAAGATTGTTGAGAATATGAACAACTAAATTTAATAATTATAGTAGTGGTAATAATTTTTATAAATATTCTGTATTCTTAATAACAATAACTTTTCTATGTAAAAAATGATATATTTATAATGATATCAATAATAAATAGCCTTAACAACTTAACACAATAATAATAGTAAACTAACATTATATAATAAAAAATTCTTGGTGATTTTAGTTTCAGCTATTTTAGTTTATCGGGGTTTTCTAGAGATCAATGAGGTTACGAGTTAGGGTAAGTGTGGAGTGCACACTCGTTAAGCTAATATGTTTTCACACGCGACAAAGATGTGGGGGTCGAGGGGCTGCCCCTCGTTTGGGTCCGAGGGCAACGACCCCAACGGGGTTAACAGCAGCACCCCGACCTAAACGGTATTTGGTACTTCAAATATTCGTTTTTTCTCACCAAAACCCAACCAACATGTCTGTTGAACAATTGTGACCCTTTAAAATTAATTGTATTCCAACCGATTTTAACTGCATATAACTATCATTTGCATATGTTTTATATACAAATACATTGATCTCATAGAACATAACGAACATCACAATTGATCTTTGTTCTTGCTTTAATCTTTTATGCCTAGAATCAAAGTGTTTCTGCTTGAATTATCCCGATAATGATTTTGTGTAACTCAGGAACCAATAGGTTCGAAATACTTTATACGGAGAGTGACCCCAACACGATTCAAATTAGATATCCAGGATTCATCACACACGCAAACCCTATTTTCTTACAAATGTATAAAGTAATTTCTGTGTTAATCATGGTTGGAGGAAGTACTGTGAAAGATATGACTACGAACTATGGGAAACTACATAAGTTTGAAGCGCATGATTTTTAGGCGATGGCAGGAGAAGATGCACTTCTAGTTGAAAACTTTAAAGGTTTTGTATGTTCTGTCTACCCCAATGCCATAGTTTTTGGAGGATGATGCGGAGGAAGAAATCGGACGCAAATCAAAGTGGAAGAAGGAAGACAACATCTGTAGAGGACACATACTCAACGGTATGTATGATCCCTTGTTTGATATTTATCAGAACGTAGAATCTACAAAGGAGTTGTAGGATTCTCTTGAATCCAAGTACATGGAAGAGGATGCTTCTAGTAAGAAGTTCCTTGCAAGTAATTTCAATAATCACAAGATGGTCAATGATGTTTGTTTTTCAAGTCTTAAATTTATATTACTAAAGATTACCCAACAATTGACTAAAGCACAAACACAGGAAAGTATACCCTTTCATGTATAGTATAGTCTTAAGGTAAGTCCAGATCGTTCCACAGGATTGGTGTTAAAATGTAGAACAATTATTTCTAGAGTGTCACAAGTTCTAGAAATTATGCTTCTCAAATGATTAAAAAGGTGCGTTTGGTTAAGGCTACAAACATAGAAAAGATAGATAGCAAAGATGAATTATAAACTGTAGGATTGATACACACGACTTATAAGAACAACAAATAGAGATGATGAATAACAAGATTAAACCAAAAAAGAAAGATTAGATTAAGAAGAATAAAAGAGAAAAACAAAGAGTTATGATTTCCTAGTGAGAGAAAGTTATGAGGTTTCTCTCTCTACTAACAATCAAAATGGAAAACACACACATACAAATGAGGTTGTGAGGCCTTTTATACTATGTAGTAAGTGTTTAGGAGGCCTTCCACATTTGTGTGTTCGGGACTAATTCCCGTTACATAAACATTAATAACTAAGAACTCTCGACACCGTTGAATATTATTTTTCACGAGCTTCGCAACGGTATATTATATGACCATCACTTTAAATACGGCTAACAATCTCCCCCTACAGGGTGGTCATGTAATATGTGACTTCACTTATTTGGTGTTGCAGACTTTGAAGCTCGTTGTCTTGAGAGTTCTTTCATAGTTCCTTTCATGACTTGTGATCTTGGATCTTTGATCTTTCCCTTGACTTGATCTTGAAGCTTTGCCAACTTGTGTTCTTGTGTCTTCCCCCACATACTCATATTTGGTGTTGACTTGAAAGCTTGTTAACAATCTCCCTTGATTATCAGAGTAGCTGAAGTCTTTATCTTTAGATGTCCTTAAGCTTTCTTAAATTACTTGAGTATGTGGCCTTGAATTGCGACTCTTGAGATAACGCCACCGTTTGCATTCCACCGGTTTCCCGTTATACAGTACGAATAATGTACCTGTGATTAGGTAAGTTCAAAGAACTTCCTTGACAGGATTTCCAGCTGTGGTAGCCGTTCTCAATACTTGAATATATCGAAAGATAATTCAAAGTAAGGAGTGAATCATGCAGTTCCATTCTGTTGATTAAGTCGTCAATTCAATTTCCTAGAACAAGTCTGAATCCATTAAGAATCAAACCATTGTTGCTTTCCAGTTGACACAAGTTTGATTCATATAGAATCTCACAAGTTACCTACCGCAGTGCTGTTTGATGATGACACTGGAAGGATTTCCATTCGTCACTGTAAGTACTAATAAGTATTACTCTGAATGTTCTGGCAAGATCATAAAGATATTGCGTCCAGACTTGGAACGAGTTTAAATCAATTAAGAATCAAACCACTGTTGCTTTCCAGTTAACATATGTTCAATTCAAGTGAATCTTACATATGACCTACCGCAGTGCTGTTTGATGTTAACACTGGAAGGATTTCCATTCATCACTGTGAATACTAATGAGTATCACTCTGAATGTTTTGGCAATATCACAAGGATAGAGTGTAGGACTCTGTACTTTATCGCATGTGTTCTAGTGATGAACAACAATTGATATATGGAATAAGTGTCCTAATGAGATTTTATGATGAATCTCGTTAGCTCTAGACTCTATAAGTGCACGTTTATTTGGTGATCAGAGGCTGGAGCAGACTGCCACCTTTTCAATATCTACTATCTCCGAGTGAGAAAGTTGATAGAAATGAGTTGAAATCCGTGACAATAAAACAAACTTCTTTTGAGAGAAGATTGAGTAGGCTGGGATGGGTTGTGCATTGCATCACTGGGTCCATGATGCTTTGTCTTCAATACCAGAAATCATCAACGTGATTCTGATAGTAGATGTATTGACCCGGTTTCTGCCTAAGTTGTATGGAGGTCTATTTCTTTTCACCCTTTATCCTTACATTTATTTTTCATTCTTCAACCCCTTCAATGCTTACCAAGACGTCATAACTAGCACCTTGTTGTGATTGTTCCAGTGCTAGCTTAAGTCATTAGTCAGCATTATTCCCGTACACTCAGCTACTCCATCTTTCCTAAGGACTTCTAAGTTCTAATGGATTGTCCTTGGGAAGATCCCTCCGGTTCTGGTTGGATCATAGGACGAAAACCTAACCACCTTTTGACACCAATATCGTCATGGATAATTGTGTTGAAGGTATAGATATCGAAACCAGAAACCCTTTCTTAATCACCAAAACGCTCCCCTACATATGTGCATCATAAAAGGAAAGGTTTTTGCACATATTAGGAAGAGAAAGCACTTATATCAAAGATCTTATCCAAGATAACACATTTTAATCACTATTCTCTCCCTCAAAAATTGCATGGCATTGAAATTTTTGTGAAACTAGTGATGAAACATAGAGAGAATATTGTTGCATGAAAGTTTGTACTCCCCCTCGAAAAGAAATTCTATTTAAAAATTAGGGGAGTATATGAGCACACAGTTTTGAAATACTTTGAAAAGTTGTGCTCAAAAACCCGAGAAAACTTACTTTACCGTTGTTAAGGAATAATGTACATAAATGAACATTTTCCTTGTGTTCATGAGCATAAAACTTTGAATGTTTTGATATAAGCCCATGACCGAGAAAAATTAATTTATCGTTGTTGAGAATAAGTCAAAGACTTTCCTTTCTTTGGGGACCGGGTTATAGTCTGACATGTGACTATAAGTCATTATGAGAAGAAAGTAGAAAAGACATGTTTGAAAACATTTGAACTCTCATTTGAACTTTATGTACGTACCCGTGTCGTTATTGAGCGACATTTCTAAGTGCGTCCATATTATCGATGCTGAGAGACATGTCGGAGAAGAATATTTTTGATATTTTTTGAAAGATTTTCTCATTTTTTATTTTGTTTTTATAGGTTTTATATTTTTGTATTTTGATTTTCTGATAGATATACAATGTTACTGCGGATGTGCAAGACGTTCAAGTTCATCTGGAGTGAAACTACGCATACCAAGTCGACGAACCAAGAATTCAAATCTTTCTTGAGAAAGAGCTTTGGTGAAGATGTCGGCTAGTTGGTAGTCCGTCTTGACAAAATACAGTTCGATCGTTCCTCTTTCCACATGCTCCTTTATGAAATGGAATCGGACAGCTATGTTCTTGGTCTTGGAGTGTTGGACCGGGTTGCAGGATATGGCTATGGCTGATTGTGAATCACAATAAATAGGAACTTTGTTAAAGTGAAAGCCATAATCCGTGAGTTGTGTTCTCATCCAAAGGACTTGAGCACTACACACGGATAGAGACACATGTTATGCTTCCGCGGTGGACAGCGCCGTACAGTCTTGTTTTCTTGATGACCAGCTCACTAGTTTCTCGCCTAAGAATTGTGCTCCACTGGAAGTGCTCTTGAATGTATCATGACACCCTGCATGGTCGGCATCTGAAAAACCAGTGAGATTAAAACCAGAATCCTTCGTATACCAGAGACCCATGTTAATGGTTCCCCGGAGATAACGAAAGATCCTTTTAACCTCCTTGAGGTGCTTCTCGGTTGGCTTCGCCTGGTACCGAGCACATAAACAAGTAGCATGCACAATGTCCGGTCTGCTTGAGGTTAAGTACATAAGGGACCCGATCATGCTTCGGTATTTTGTAGCATCTACAAATGTCCCTTTATTATCCAAATCAAGCTTGTGTTTAGTGTCCATTGGAGTACCAATAGGATCACAGTTTTCCATGCCAAATTTCGTTAGAATCTCAAGCACATACTTGGACTGATTTATGAAAATACCACGGGGGGATTGGTGAACTTGGAGACCAAGAAAGAACGTCATTTCCCCCATCATGGACATTTTGAATCGACTTTTCATAAGGTCGGAAAATAATATGGAATATTTTGGGTTAGTAGAACCAAATATAATATCATCTACATAGACCTGAGCCACCAATATGTCGTTGCTGTAGTGCTTCATAAACAACGTTGGATCAATGGTTCCTTTGCTGAAGTGATTTTGTAGGAGAAATGATGATAATTCGTCGTACCATGCCCTCGGTGCTTGTTTCAAACCATAAATTGCCTTTTTCAACTTGTAGACATGGCTTGGATGTTCGGTATTGATGAAACCTTCAGGTTGACATACATACACATCTTCTTTTAACGGCCCATGCAAGAAAGCCGTCTTCACGTCCATTTGATACACAGTGAATGATTTGTGTGTCCCGTATGCCAAGAAAATCCTAATAGCTTCCATTCGAGCAACCGGGGCGAAGGATTCTACGAAATCAATTCCCTCCTGTTGTTTATAACCTCTCACGACTAACCGAGTCTTGTTCCTAATGACCGTTTGCTCCTCATCCATCTTGTTTTTGAATAACCATTTCAGAGTAAGGGGATCGATATTGTCCGGTCGAGGTACTAGCTCCCATACATCAAGCCTGATGCACTGATTGAGTTCTTCTTGCATAGACTCAATCCAAGATGCATCAGTCATTGCTTCTTTCACACTTGCTGGTTCCATTGTGCTGACTGATAGTGCATAGATACACATATCACCATCGGTACGCAGCTGATTTCGTGTTGAGACTGGTCGTGAGAGATTGCCAATCACTTGAACCAAAGGATGATTCTTAGTCCATTTGTGTTCATGTGGAAGTGTATGAGAAACTTGATGCGAGCTCGACGGATCCACATATGGTGTTGAAGGCTGAGTAGAACTTATGGATTAACAAACTCGTGTTCATTGAGCATCGCATTGTTTGCATTTTCAGCAACTATTTCATTCTGAAGATGAACATGAGTAGGAATTTGCTGAGAATGCTGTTGAGTTGCGTCAGCAGTCGGAGAAGTGGTTGGAATGTTTGGAATCAATATGGTTGAGGTTGACGTAGATGGTGCAGAAGTAGATGCCGTTGGTGTAGATGCAGTCAGAGGTTCTTGAGCTACCGTAACAGGTGCAGCCGGGGCATTATGAGGAGCACCAAATGACGAAGGACCCTCCATATATTCATCATAGATTGACCCAAATAAAACTTCCAAGTCACGTTCCGAAGATTGTAACGATGAGATTGCTGACGGTGCAAATTGAAGCGCGAATCCTGAACTTCTATGCTGAGAGGCCATACCCGAGAGTTCATCAAAGGTAACGTTCATAGTCTCCATTACCTTTCTTTTCCTTTGATTATAAACCCTGTAAGCACACGCAGTTGAAGAATAACCAATGAAAAAGCCAATATCACCTTTTGGTTCAAGTTTATCGATATCTTCACGGTCATTCTTGGGATAACATAATGCACCGAAGACATGTAAAAATGAGATATCTGATTTTCTTCCATTAATGATCTCATAAGGTGTTTTGTTGAAACGGGTGTGAATTATGGAGCGGGTTTGAGTATAACATGCAGTTGCTATAACGTCAACCCAAAGAAATAACGGTGCACTGGAGGATAGAAGCATCGTTCGAGCAGCTTCAACTAACGTACGATTCCTCCGTTCCACAACTCCATTTTTCTTTGGAGTTCGTACAGCCGAAGTTTAATGAGAAATCCCAACTTCGTCAAAATAAGCTTTCAATTTATGATTGGTGAATTCTGAGCCGTTATCCGTTCTCACAATAATGACAGGGGCTTGTAGTAGTACTGATGTTTTCTTCAGGAAATTAATAATTACATCAGGGGCTTCATCTTTCGAAGCAAGAAAATGAACCCATGTGTAACGAGAATATTCATCCACAATGACAAGGACATACCGCTTTCCATTAATTCTTTTGATTCTCATTGGGCCACACAAATCCATATGTAGGAGATGTAACCTATTTGTTGAGTTGGGAACAGGTTTGGGTTTGTGAGGCTTCTTCTTACTTTTACCTTGCTCACATGAAGGACAAAGATGGTCTTTTGTATATTTGAACTTTGGAAGACCGGTAACGAGATCATCTTTCACGAGTTGGGTGATGGCATCGAAATTGAGATGAGATAACCTTTGATGCCATAACCATGACTTTATTGATGTGGCTCGGGCCATGAGACAAATTGGAGAAGCAGCAGACATTTGAAAAAGATCAATGGTGTAAAGGTTGGTGGTACGATTTCCTTTTAACAAATCAATTCCTTCAAGATCTCTTACAAAACATGTATGACTTCTGAAAGCAACCTCCAAGTTTGAGTCACAAAATTGCCCAACCGAGAACAAATTATGTCCCAAGCCATCAACAAAAGAGACTCTGGTGATGATTATATTTCCCCAATGAAGATCACCATAGCCTAGAATTGCCGCAACATGATCATTTCCAAATCGAACAGTTCCCATGAAACGCCATACAAAATTCTTAAGAAGGTTTCGATTCCCAGTCATATGTTTGGAACAGCCCGAGTCCACGCACCAGAGACAAATTTCAACGGCCTGCCAATGATAAGAGAAGAAAACATTTTGGCAACCGATGAAATAGGTTCCTGTAGGGTTAGATGATAATTAAGCCGTATCACATATCGACGTTTCACTGTCAGTATGAGATCTACTAATGTCGATAATTTTGCCACTAAAGTCAAAATTTCTACTAGTAGGCAACCATTTAGAGGTGAATCTAGGGCTACTAGGCTTAGCAAGACTTCCTGTGGACTCTACATGCGTACTTTTTGGAACATACACCTTAGCCTTAGGAGTGCGTTGTTGTTCACTAACTGACAGCTTGTCAATTCGAGTGTAACCACCATAACTCAAACCATTCATAGTCAAACCACAAGCATCATGACTAAAAGTGAAGAAACATTTATTACATTTAGCACAAATAACTTCAGATTTTTCATTCCGAATAGCAAGCTTAAAGTCATTACATTTAGATGAATTAGGTTTCTGATTATGATTAAAAAGCGGTAAACTCCTAGGGCGTTCTTCTACTTCCACATTATTGATCGTGGGGCGACTACTTCTAGAGGCAAAAGGGACCCTATCATTCCATGTATTGCTTGTAGGCTGTGGCCTTCTGCTCTTAGTGTAGTTGTTTATTCCTGTAGAAGAAGACACGCGTCTATTAGAATTAGCAATTTTTAAATCAATAACTTGTGGTTGAGTTATAGTGATCGGTTTTGTCCTAACGCTTGCTATACGTTGTTTGCTAGGCACAGAGGGAGAACTAACACGAAACATTCCTGGGGCAATCATCGCAGTTTTCGTTCCAGCAACCTTGGGAAAAGGTGTCACAACAATACGAGTGGGTCCCGAGGTTGCTGGTTTTTGGATCATCGTATCCACAATTGAGCTAGGTTCAGACGTCTTATCTTTTAACAAGGCCTTTAACTTACAGTTCTCACAGATTTTATCAATAAGTTTCTGATAGACAGACTTACTTTGTTCAACAGCCCGGTTATATGAAACAACAACAGATTCTAAATCGGCAATCTTAGCCTTAAGCTTCTGAACATTACCACCACTAGCACTCTCTAACCCTGAAGAGGCCAAATTCGTTTCCGAAACCCCTCCTAACTGAGCCTACAACCGTGCGATTGTTTGTTGCATTTCATTGTAAGCTTTTTCATACGAAATCTTGTCATATTTGCATTCATCACATTTTTTGACAAATTTATTCCAAAGATCGGTGAATTCTTTATCTTTTTTAATGACAAAAGATTCCTTTTTCTTTTTCATAATATCAAGCTCAGTTTGGGGGTTTTCATTATGCGACATAGAGGTACCTAACTCAACAGGGCTACTATCAATACAATCACGAGCTTTAGAGAGGCGTTCAAGATCGTTTTCCAAAACTTTGATTTTATCAAGAGATTCATCAGCTTCCTTCGTCAAAGATTTAAAGTCTTCAACAATTGGCTAATTCTTTTAGAAAAGCGTTTTCCAAATTTCCTAACCGAGCATCAACTTGATTAATAATCGGATTAATATCGTTTTGAAGAATTTTCTGAACCTCAATCTGAACAGGTGATGTAAAATTTCCTCCAGTGATTTTGGAATTAACAACACGTTTAAGAATGACAAAGTTATCTTTAAGCTCGTTTAGAAATCGGCGTGTGATACTCGGTTTAGGAGGGTCATCAGTCAATTCCTCACTTGGGAGCAAAAGAATTTCAGTACTCGTTTTAGACCGAACAAAAACAGTTGTAGGATTAATTTTCGGGTAATAAACGGGTGTCACTTCTCTATCAAGCTTTTTCATTCTTAAACGAGTCTCTACTGCAAGATCAGTAGTTTCCTCGGAATCATGCACACTAGGAGGATCATGCTCATCAGATAAGAGCACACTACCGTTATATAAGGTTTCATTAGTGGCCTGAACTTGCTTAAGATATCCAGGGTTAGGGGGAAGAGGACAACCTTATGCCAATTTGTATCGAGTGTAATTTATCTCATTCACTTTTGGTGCGAGCATATTTATTGTCTGCATAGTTTGGCCGCGTTTTACTAAGAGGTTGTCTAATTCTTTAATCCTATCCTGAGCTTTGCAAATATTCTCAAGAAGCCCATCTTTACGAATTTTGAAATCATGTTTCAGCTTCTTTCGTTCTTCTTTTAAATCCAAAATAGTAGATTTTTCAGTTGAAAGCTGTTTATTAAGAGAAGTTATTTCATCATTCAATTCGCTTATCTTTTTAGCACTACTTAAGTGTAAGGCATTTAATTTCTTAGTTGTGCATTTTTCTTGATAAACAGATGTAGCATGAGCTTGTTCAAGTTCTTTAATTTTAGCCTGATGAATTTCAAAACTTTTCTCCCGTTCCTTATATCCCGTAAGCTCAGTGGTCAATTTGGCATTAGTTTCTCTAAACTTATTATTAACCACCGTAGCATGGTCAACATCCTTAGCAAGCTTATCAAATAGAGATTTATAATACGCATGTGCCACATCAGGAAGGTTTGTAGGCTAGGCAACTTGATCCACACTAAGGTCCACACTGGGCTCATTCGAACTAATATTACTATTATTCGTATGATCCCCGTGTGTCTCAATGTAGGGCTCAAGCATCTCAGTATACTCCTCCTCCTGATTAGACGTACTATATATATCATTATCATCAAAACGTGGATGTACCTCAGAGGGACCGTCTAAATCATAAACGGGAGCTCTGTCAACATGCATTCCTGAGGTAGATGTTTGTTGTAAGTTTGCCATCAAGATTAGTTGGCATTCACCTCTTCTTCCTCGTCATATTCTTTAACAGAAGCCATAAGATCAAATTCTTCAGCTTGAAGTAGAATCCCTGCCTCTTCTTTTTGTGCTATGAGAAGCTGAGTCTGAAGATAAGCAACATCCCTCTTCTTTTTGGCTGTGCAATCTCGAGCATAATGACCAAATCCCCTGCAGTTGTAGCACTGAACCTGACGATTGTTGTTTCCATTTCCCGTACCAGTATTCTCAGCCCTTGCAGCCACATGTTTCCCATTTGGTTACCAACCGCTGGCACAACTATTAACCCATTCTGATTACCTGCATTTGGAACACCCGGATTTTGACCACGGTTTTGACCATACTGATTTCCAGCATTGCCAACGGTCTGCCCAGCATTCTGACCATATTGTTGAAACTGAGTCCCCGTGTTTCCAGCAACTACCAATTGGCAATCTTGATTCGCATTCATGAAATGTTGAGCAATCTGCCTATTTCTAGTGTTCGAGGAGATTCTCTGATTTTTGTTGGTGGGGTTAATGGTGAATTTGAATGTCTTTGCAAGAAGGGCAAGACCAGTATTAATAGCATGGGTAGGATCGGTGATGTCATCAAAACAGGCAATGGGTTGTTGTAAGTAATTCATAGCAGCAGGAGGTTGATATCCATAAGCAGTGAGTTGTTGTTGTTGTTGTGGCATGAAGTTACTTGATGAGGGTTGATGGTAGGGTACCATGGGATATGACATAGGTGATGAAGAGTTTGCCATAAAATCCAATGGATCTTGTGTCTTGGCACGTCTTTCTGCCCTAACTTCATTAGCTTCATCTTGATTCATTTTCAAATAGTCATATACTTGAGTGTAGTCCACGACATGAAGATCCTTGGTTTGATTGACAAGAGTGACATATCGTGACCATTCAGAAGGAAGATTATCAAGAAATTTGATGTTGGCAGCAATTTGTGCAGGTTCATGTTTGTTTCTTCTAAGATGATTCATGAGGGTTTAAAAACCGATGGTAATAAGGTTCAATTTGTTCCCCTTCAGTAGACGTAAATTTCTCCCATTCACGACGCAACTTAGTTTCCTTTTCTTGTAAACCGATTTCACTGCCCTTCATCATTTTTTGAATCCTAAGCCACATCTCGTGTGCGGTTTCACAACTATCGACAGAAGCATAAACATCTTCAAGAAGTCCCATAAGAATGACTTGAATTGCTTGATCATCAGCGTCGAGTTGTTTGGATTCAGCTTCAGTTAATTCTTCATCCGTTTGCTCATGACTAGAGTCAGCCACTGGGTTAGCATTCGTAGGGTCCCCAAGCACAATAATTGTTCTTCTAACATACGGACCCTTTTGAATCGAGTTGACAATCAACTTTCCCAAAGGTTTACATTTTGCATAACGAAGGAGACGACTAGCCCATGTAGTGTAGTTCTCCTTGGTAAGCATGGGTGGACGATTCTCAGTACCCACAGCATAAATATCTTGTTGAGACGTCATCGTAGAAGTTGTGTGAAAAACAGGATCTCAAATCGTAGAAAGCGTGTGATGTTGTTGAAATTCCAAAACTTCTGATTTTTTTTCTCAGTCCGACAATAAATTCCTCAGTCCGACAAAACGGTAAGCTGAAAAAATTGAGTATCGCCAAATTTTGACATTGAGTATGTGATAGCCAAAAACTAGTAGGGAAAAAATTTGATTTTACTAGATGGTGTCTAAGTCTAAAAAATACTTGAACAAGATTTAACAAATCAGATCGAAGACCCTGATCGTACACAAGTGATCGTACTCAGATCGTACCCCTTGATCGCACCCAACGATCGTACTCCTTGATCGCACCCAACGATCGTACTCCTTGATCGCACCCAACAATCGTACTCCTTGATCGCACCCAGCAATCGTACTCCTTGATCGCACCCATCTGAATAAATCCGAAAAAGAAGTCGTCGCAATGTGTTCATCTGAATGTGGCCATCTATCGTAATATTCCATCTGAAAGAAGCCATCGCAATAGGGTATTGACCAGTATTTTTGTACCCCGAAAAAATTGTATCTGGACCAAAATATTTTGTCCTTATCCCTATGATGCAAAACATATGTAATAAGGGACAAAGACACAAAAACAGGGTACCAAAAAAAATGGACAAAAATGTATGACGAGGCACTTTTGACACAGATTTGGACAACAAGTGATAACCACATAATCGAAAACCATTTTGAGCCCAATAAATTCAAATACTATAATGAAAGCACCGAATGATAAAATCAGATAAAAATAGAACAAGGAAAGTACGAACCCATGATTCTAAAAACAGAATGAATCTGTTAACACAACTCGAATCAAATAACACAACACAAATCTGAATACACGACACAAACACAGGATACAAGACACCCCCGGTTTGCTCTAATACCAATTGACAAACATCAAAAAGGCACCTAAGATCGGGGGGTCGGGGATGATCAAAGAACATGATGAACATGATTAGTTCTAGTGAGAGAAAGTTAGAGAGAGGTAAAAGGAAAGTTATGTGTTTTATTTCAAGTGAAAGAAAACAAAAGAAAAATGAACAAAACTTCCACACCCCCATGGAGAGTCATGGGGGTATTTATAGGCCTAACATAACTAGACTATCTATCTTTTACATGATTAGTCCCTGAGTATAACAAATGGATATAAGTCTATTCCAACTCACGTGAAAGGCGCCAGCTTACCAAAAAGTAAGTCTAACATAAACACATATACAATGTATGAAAACATGTGGATGACTAGTCGCACACACAACTTCTATTCAATATAACAAGAAATCTTTTTGACCTATAGGTCATGTTATATCAAACGCATTAAGAATAGTTTATGTTGGTTTCAATAATTCAAGTACTCGTTTAGCCAAACTTTCTCAAGCATGTGACAAAGCATTAAACAAATTCATATAAGAGTTGGTATGTATTTTATTCACCAATTTCTACAAGGTAAATATCAAGGTTCATTTACTAGATGACATGAAATCTATTCAATCATATAAGTATTATTTATAATTATGAATGAACCAAATACATAACAATGATCAAATATAATAGTATTGAGTACAAGAACGAATCAACCATGCCAATAATCACGGACCAAGGAAAAAGTGGGCCGCACAAAGCTAATTGTGCACCGCACTTCGCCCCTGCGAAGCTATTCCTATCTAATCATTTGGTTATAAGTGCCTCAACCAAATACACATGTCACTACTCCATAATAACAGTAATAACAAACATCTTAATAGGTTAGAAATTAAAAGTAATAACAAACATTAAGATGAGAATTATACCAACAAGTATGATCAATATATTACTCCAAAGATGTAAGTTTTGATCCCTACTATTACAAGCAATCAACTATGATTTCGAGTTATCCTTGCTACAACAATCACAAGCATGAACTAAACCCAATACAACTAGTAACAATAATTAAGGATTAAGGAATCCTTGATTACTTTCTTTCTCCTTTAGAACTCTAGTAACAATTATGGTGGAGTACTTGGATGGCCAGAGAATATGGCTCATTATATAACCCACAAAACGTAGCTCAGTTACTAGCAAAGTATATCAAATGTTTCCCAATGAATTCCATGCATAATTGAACTTTATTTTTGTAACTTCACCCCAAAGTGCGCCGCATTTTTGAGATGTGCGACGTACTTTGGCAAGTTCTCCAAATTCGTACTCCAGTAAATGTGCGCCAAACTTTTGAAATGTGCGCCGCACTTTTGTCCTTTTCCAGCTTTATTTATTCTTTAATCCTCTTCTTCTCCTTTCTTCTCCTTTCTTCCAATTTCTTCTCTATAGATTTATTCTTCTCCTACAACAATGATACATTAAATTAGTAACAATTCAAAACATATTTTATTTATTTACATAGTAAACAAGGACAAATGCATCATTACAAACATTTATAAATGAGGCGTTATAAGTTAACTCCAGGCATGTCATGGAATAATACACCGAACTCCTTAGAATCCTTGGACAATATACACAGTACGATATGTCTTTGGTTTAACTTGGTAGTCACTTGCGCATAGAGGAATCTCTAAGGGCGCATGCTAGTGACAATGGAAAGGAAAAAAAGTTGCTAGACGCTCGGTCAATATGATTGAAGAGGGTGGAAATAATAAAAACAACAAACAACACAAAGTAAATAAACGAGGTTTCAAGGATAACGACGGTGGATCCGGTTCCAAACAAAATCCTAACGTGTAGTGTTGGAAGTGTGGCAAAACTAGCCACTTTAAGAGGGATTGTTGTGGTGGAAACAAGAAAAATAACGCAAGTGATGGTGTTTCAGGAAAGGTGTCTGCGGACCAGCCCAAAGACCAAGGTCAGAATTTAGTACATATTTGTAAACAATATTGCTAAATATTCCGTTTCATTGATTTTTGAAGCATTTTATGTGCAGGTTGATGCAATTGCGCAGTTGATTAATTATGGTGCCACAACTCATGCTTGTAAAGATTGTTGTTGGTTTAATACATATGAACTGGAAGAAGACGGATATGTCCTTTACATGGGTGATGATCATTTCACTCCTTTTCATGGAAAAGAGAGTGTGGTGTTGGAATTCAGTAAAATCTATTTCTTTGTTTAATGTGTTGTATGTTCCTAAACTTCGTAAGAATTTAAATTCTGGTCATTCATTAAATAAGTGTGGCTACAAGCAAGTCTATGAATCTGATAAGTATACCTTATCGAAATGGGGTGTAGTTGTAGGATTTTGTTATTATAACAATGCAATGTTTATGTTAAATTTGAGTAAAGTTCTTGGTGATTCTGGTTCTGTTTATATGTCTTCTTCTATTGTTGTTACTTGTTAATACCTCGTTATGGCATGATCGTTTAGGACATATGCACAATAAAATAATGCTTGAAATGTTTAAAGATTATTGAGTTCCTTCTATTGATGAAAATACTTGAATAGTCAAGCCGATCCACAGGTTTTCTTGTATTTGGCACAAGCTTCTCTACTGGATCCATGTGACTATTCAACGGAGAACAATCTTCATGAATGAATTTCTTGAGTATTTGAGATTGTGTAATTACAATTCCTTTATTCTCAAGTTTTATCTTAATACCAAGAATAATGTCTGCTTCTCCTAGATCTTTCATAGAAAACTTTAATAACAAAAATTTCTTAGTTCGATCAACTTGATTTTGGTTAGTACCAAATATCAACATGTCATCAACATATAGACAAATTATAAAAACACTTTCACCGGAGCTATCAAATTTTCTATATACACATTTTTCATATTGGTTAAGGATGAAACCACTCAACATCGGGGCTCGGGGTAGCATCCTGACCTAAACGATATTTGGTACTTTAGATATTTGTTTTTTCCCACAAAAACCCAACCAACATGTCTGTTGGGGAAAAGTTGTGACCCTTTGGAGTAATTTATATTCCAACTGATTGTAACTGCATACAACCATCATTTGCATCTGTTTTATATACAGATACATTGATCTCACATAACATAATGAAAACCATAATTCCTCTCCGTTTTTGTTTTGATCTCGTGTGCCTGGAAACAAAGTGTTTCTGCTTGAATTATCTCGATAAGGATTCGTGTAACCTTGGCACCAATAGGGTTGAAATGCTTTATACAGAAAGTGAACTCAGCACATTTCAAGTTAGATATCCATAATTTATCACACAAAATAACCATATTTTCTTTAAAAAAAACAATAATTTTACAATTAAAACTCCACGAGTTTCTTGTTGAAGCTATCAAAACTATAAATTTAACACAATTGCTACTTTCGACTTCTATTAGTTAGATAAAATGTAATTCTATACATATGTAAGAATTCTCAAATATCAATCATTTGCATTCTAATATGATTTAACTCTTACCGAACATTGACAAAATTTGACTTTTATTAGTCAGATGACACCTAACATACTAAAAAAGGCCGGATTTGAGGATGTGTAGAGTGAGCGACCGCACAGGGCCTCTGATTTTAGGAGGGCACCATAATTTCAGACGGGTTACCATGATTATAGACATTGATGCTTGTTTAATTTGATTTGTAGCATATAACTAATAATGAGGTGTTTTAAGACCTAAGTTCGTCCTTTCATATTATAAAATGGACGAAAATCTATTAGTTTTAAGTTCTTTAAAAACTGACGTAATGAAAAGAGGACATGGCATTGTTTTACGTGATGAAGAAGAAGATGACTTTGAGTCATCTACATTTTAAACCTTATAATTTAACAAATTTACATTTTGTCTTAAGTTTTAAATTATATTTTCAAATGAGTACTTAAATATCACAAAGCTGACAATTTTAGCCCAAGCTCGAGAAAAATATTTACAAAAGGTTTCTATTTAAATTTTACGTGACAAATTTAGCCATTAAAGTTTGCTTTTTTAAATGTCGTTGAAGACAATCAAAACATTTCTTTGCACCTTGGTCTTGTTTTGTTTACATATAAGATATTCGTATTTATCGAAGTTACATTATAATAATTCACAGAGCCTCCAAAAACCACAGGACTAATACTGAGCCATCAGATTTGTCCATTTACTATTTGTAAAATGACCTTAAAATGCTTTTGTATATGAAAATTACGAGGACTTGATTTTTAATGCGCAAAGTATATTGTAGACAATCAAATCATGTTAACATATAAGATTCACTAGTTTGGAGTTTGATATGGAGGCTGAGGAGAATAAAAGTGATATGTAGCCATTTGAAGAGAGATGGAGTAGAGAAAATGTAAAATATGTGTTTATTAGTGAGAGAAAAAAACTTGACAAATGATTATTCTCACCCCTACATAGAAGTATGTAGGGGGTATATATAAGTTAAGTCCCGAGAAACTATTCTAACTTAACATTTATAGTCCCTACGGGTCTTGCCTAATGATAACTAATGTATATCCGTATAAGTTTATATATTTAAGGCCAACAATCTTCCCCCAATATGTACACATACGTAATTACATAAAATGTTCCTAACAAGTACAAATACAACAAAATAAAGTCTTTCAAGGCGCTTTCAATGTTGAGGATGTCATCTGAGTCTTCTTGGTCTTCATAACTTTTACCTCAGGTTGAATCCTCTTTGTTTTTGCATGTTCAGGAACCATTGTAATATTCATGAGTTGGATTAACTTCCCCCTAATTCATGCAGTATTTATTAAAAAAACTTTCTTCATATACTCCTTTTTGGCGAAGTTACTAAATTAGCTTCCCCCCAAACCAGTATATGTATCTTAAGCAGAGCATGATACTTTGATGTAGTATGAACGGTCTTCTAGCTCATAGGTTTAAGTGCATAGAAAAATTTGTGGAAGGACCACTAAGCTACAACAAATAGTACTACTTCTATATTGTTTCATGTCGTTTTGGTTTAAGGTGATAATCTATTTGGGGGAACATGCAAGATCAACAACAATTCTTCTCACGCTTATAGACTAGTTCATAAAAATCATACAAAGTGAAGTAGATATCATTTCGTGTACACTACTTCCCCCTCGAAGTTGACCTAATTACTCAAAAGTACATGATCTTCCTCCATGATAACTTCAAACTCTCGGAAGCATCATTATCATGGACGTCCATATAATCGAGAAGTTCTTAGTCTTAAGCAAATGTCTTGAAGATATTTGAAAGTCATTGAGAAACTTAAAAAAATTTGCTTAGACTGTGAATTACCATTGTCGTTATGTGGATCAAAAATATCCTGTAAGAATAAATTGTTGATTACATCTCTTTGTCTAACTTACCAACCTCGTATTCTATCGTCTATTTGTCTTGACCAAATAACGAAGTAAACCTGATATCCCAAACTCGAAACTAAAGTACAATCCCCTGAATTTGTTACTTAGGCTTGCACAATTGTTGATTGAAGAACAGCGCACAAGCAAATCTCTAAGTACATTATACCCAAAGCATAAAGTAAAATATGTAAAACACCTATTGAAATATCCACATCTACAACTGCATGTGACACTAAGTACTCCAAAGTAACTCTTTTAAGGGATAGTTATCCAGGTCTTCAACCAACCACCTCGACTACTGGAAACTAGATAATCCAATTCTCAACTATGAATTCTATGTGCTCAAGCAAGTCATGAATCGATAGAGTAGGTTTAAAGAAAAGGGTACAAAAAGAAGGAAGGATCGATGATGAAATAAGTAGACACCTTTGTAAAATCCCACTTTAACTTATATTAAAAAATACCAAATCAGCTCCGTGATCAATTGTCTTTGAAGAATCGAAACAAGTCGTTTGTCGTTTAAGTTAATCTTACTTTAGATTCTTTTAGCGTTAAGTGTTTTATTTACTTTGGTGTTGTGTTTGAATATCGTTAACTAGAACAATTGATGAAATGAATGTCGTTAAGGGATAAAAAGTTTCTAGCTAACTCGTCGTTTAAGCATAATTCAGTCTTATGCCCACCTAATGCGCGAATCGATCCGGAGGTCGAGGAGGATAAAAGTGATAAGTATCTATTTGTATAGAGAGAGAATAGAGAAAATGTAAAGTGTGTGTTTATTAGAGAGAGAAAGAAAACTTGAAAAATAATTATCCTCACCTAAAAATGAAGGTATGTAGGAGGTATATATAGGTCAAGCCATGGGAAACTATTCTAACTTAACAACTTACTCCCTGTGGGTCTTGCCTAATGAAAACTAATATAATTTCGTATAAGTCTATATATTTAAGGCTACCATATCATTTATCAAATCATGCTATAAAGTTCAAGGTAATTGTATTATTAGGTTAAAAACATGTCTAATATAAGACTTTTTTTTATAAAAGAAATCTTCGGTAAATTTTATTACTCTAAAATATAATTAAGTACAAAGGATGTAAGTGAATCTTACATCTCCACTCGTTACATAGCAACCAAATTCCTATCAAGAAGAAACACATAAAAAGGACCATAGAGTCACATAAAACATAAAAGACACTAAAATTTCCTACTTCTACGGACCCTGATTCCAAGAATAGCATCTATACCCTAGATATTGCCCGATATATCCTGATCATCATACATATCATCATCGTATGATTCATAGTCATCTACACCATTATTATAAGAGTCTTTCCATTATTCCCACAAACTATTATTTCCATATCCCATATTAGTCGTTTCAGCAGCCATATATTTAGCCATGTCATTATCCTCAAGTTCAAAACATCATCCTCGTCACCCACACATAAGTCTTCAACCCTTTTCCTACATATTAGCTTCCATTCATGATCTACAAGAATACCAAGACCATTCACAATACTCCTTTAAATCTTATTAATTTTAGAAATAATAGGAGTAACACTAGACTCACCATGAAGTGGACTATCTACAACCATAAACTCACCCGAAGTGTCATCCAAGCCAACCAACTTGGAAGTTCCCCCATTTGTACCAAAATATTCATCGTTTCCAACGAATTAAGTGAATATAAAGAAATTGAGTTACTAACTGTTGATCCCTTTGAATAGATCGAGATCCTGTTAAGGATTGCACAATAGCTTGCAAATAAACTAGAGCACTTGAGAGACTCTTACTAAACTCTAATAAGTTATGTGAAATCTAACTTATAAAAGAAAAGAAGAACAACAGTATACTCTAACTATCTGATTTTCTATTATCGATTGTGGAAAAGGTACCATAAACTCAATGTACCTAATGTTCCTTTTATAGTGCAAGGAACCCTAGTATATTCTATTAGATAAGTATATCACAGATGATATACTCTCAATATACTTAGAACATATCTTTACTAAAGATATTTCAATTCTTATCTATACTAGAAGTACTTACATTTAGCTTAACAGTACTTAGCATGTACCGCGCTAACACAAACAGTACTTACTATAACTAACGGTACTTAGTACAATAACTAACGGTACTTGGTACTTTTACAAATAATTCCCAAGAATCCTCCCCTAAACAAGAATGATAACTTGTTGTCTTCTTGTTTTTCTGTGTGTTGAATGTATAAGAATACATGTCTTTAAACTTCACTTCAAACTTGGATTGAACTTGGTAATTTTGATCTTTGTACCAACTGAATGTATCCAAACACTTCTGTAGATCTTCTTCTAATATAATGAACTCCAAAGCTTTATGAACTTCATCTTTGTCTTCAAAGTGTGATCTTCTATGTCTTGAACATTCTTTACAACAACTATGTTGTCTTCATGTTTTTAGACTTTGTCATCTTTAAGCTTTTAGCTCAATAATCTTCACCTATTTGATGATGAAAAAACTTTATGTATAAACTCCTTGAAAAGCATGAATCTCCTTGAACATGTCATCAATGTTTTTTTATGAATCAAAATTCCTTCTTGTGTCTTCTCACTTGAAATATAACAGTTAACAACAAACAAATCTGTATTGGCATCATGATTTTTAGAAAATCATCAGCTATCAACAGATTTGATTTATTCTTTACCAGTTAGCCGTACACTCTAGAATAGCCAATACTTTATTCATCAAGAATAAGGTGTACTGATAACCCTACAATTTTTGGTAAACTGTCAACCATATAACGAATTTTATAGAGTCTTTACCTAAAACCGTTTGCCCTAGGACTAGCCAACTCTTTGCAATTAAGCATGGTGAGTTAATAGCCATGTAGTTTTTAGCAAACTACCAGCTATCAACGGATTTGAGAAGTCTTTACCATAAACCGTTTGCTTATGGACTTGCCAATTCTTATGTTGGTTAGACATGGTGAACTGATAACCATTTGTGAAGTGTGACTAAAAGTCAAACACTTAAGGTTCTTTATCAGCTTCCTCCTCTCTCTCTAAATCCTTAATTTGCTGTTTGGTCATCTTGATCAACTCCAAAGCACTATTGGATTCTTCTGAAACTTCTAGTTGTAAATCCAACATTCTTTCTAGCATTCTCCTTCCAAAAGGATATCTCTTCTCTTGAAGCATAAAATAGGTAACATCATCTACATCCAGTGTATGCACTCCACATGATCTAAAGTATCTCTGTAGATCCACGTAATCCTTGGATTGTCTATGTGGTATAATGATCTAAAGAGAGGGAGAGAGATGAAGAACTAGAGAGAGAAAGTTAGAGAGATAAAGGAGAGGATGAGAGAAAGGAATGTTTGATTAATGAAATGAGAACCAACAACCCCTCCTAACATGCTAGGAGGGGGTATATATATAGCCCACCCTACATGTGGGCTTTATGGGTTATACTATTACATATTAGATCACAAGCCCATACTACGTATATATCGTTGGAGTGACCGATCCTTCCTAAATACGTAAAAACATATTTCCAACAATCTTCCCCTAAGGGAGGTCACTCCAAGTTACAATGTCCTAAGTAGTCTATAGCTCGTGATCTATGCTAACAATGATGTGACTGAGACTTTCTTTGGAAAATACGTATTTCCAACAATCTCCCCCTAAGGGAGGTCACACCATTTTACAAAAATTTAAACCTAGCATACTATGCTTGAGTCTTCAATCTTGTTCTTGTGAATATACTGAAGTGATCTTTGACTTTAGTTTTGAGCATGTTTCCTTTCCTTGACCTTGTGCATTTATCACTTGTGATATTCGCCTCCTCATGACTTCATGTTCCACATACTTATACCTTTATAATTTCTTAAAAGCTTCAGAGTTTGATATAGCGGAAGACTTGACTTTTAGGCTTTCTTAAATTTGTTGAAGTATTAAGTGCAGAAAGTATAAGCATGCGTGGATGACTTCTTCTCAGATACCGCAATGCCACCTTCTTGTTACGATGCATAAGAAAATTAGCAACAAAACAAAGACACGGATGAAATGACTTTGAACATTTCAACCTAATTAGGTAGCATTTTACCTCGGGTCGGTGAAGACCGTTGGATGATATTAAATATCGTACTTGTGACAGGTAGTTTCAATTAAGAACCTCCTTTACAAGATTTCACGGGTAAATCGGTTCTCTTTATTCAACCGTCAAAAGCTGACCGCGAACATAAAGAGTGAATCATTTGGATAATACTATCCGCATGATTTGAAGCCTTCAAATCCGATTCCTGGAACAAGTTTAATTCATTAAAGAATCGCACCATCGTTGCTTTCCAGTTGTCACGAGCTTGATTCATATAGAATCTTGCAAGTTACCTACCAAGTGTTGTTTGATGTTAACACTAGAAGGATTTCCACTCATCACTGTGAACACTATAGAGTGTCACTCTGAGTGTTCTGGCAAGATCACTAGGATATTGCATAGAGGCCTGGAACGTGTTTAAGTTCAGTTAAGAATTAAACCACTGTCGCTTTCTAGTTATCACAAGTTGGATTCATAAAGAATCGCCCAAGTCACCTACCATGAACTTTATAATGTTCGCTCAAGAAAGATTTCCATCTTCATTGTAAATACTTTCGTATTACTCAGATGTTCAGGGAAGATCATGAAGATTTTGCGTAGGACTCTAATATGTTTCTTACTTATTCACAGTGTGTGAAGAAGAAAGGAAATATGGAAGTGTATCCTAATGAGATATTTGATGATCTCAAATGGCTCTAGACTCGATCGTGCATTTTGGATTTTAGTGATCGGAGGCTAGAGAGGAGTGCCACCATTTCAATACCAATTCATTCGAAGTGAATAAATCGATAGATAACGTGTTGTCTCCGTGTGATTAAAACAAATACCTTTTGAGAGATATCTGAGTTAGCTGGGATGGGTTGTGCATTGCATCACTAGATCCATGATGTCTATCTTCAATATCAAGCATCATTAAAAATGATCTCAATAGCATATGTATTGACCCGGTTTCTGCCTAAGTTGTAAGGAGGGCTTCTTTCTTTACACCTTTTATCTTTACAATTCTTTTTCAATCTTTAACCCTTTCAATGCTTACCAATACGTCATAACTAGCACCTTGTTGTGATTGTTCCAGTGCTAGCTTAGGTACTTGGCCAGCATTCAACTACATTCACAATCTTTCTCCTTCTTTCCTAAGGACTACTATTTCTAGCTATGGAATGTCCTTAACCTATCCTACCATCCTTATGTCCCCATAATCTTCATCGTCATGAATAGAGATGTTTTAGGTAAGTGTATGTCACCATGAAATCCATTTAGATATCTAAATCCATTTTGCTCCCCCTTAACATATGCCACGATATCCGAAACATTTCGCATATGTCGGGATGAGCTATCACGTTAAGTCAAACCATTTGTGATTAATCATTTCCCATATTAAATCACATTTTCTCCCCCATATTAAAAATATTAACCCAATCGATGTTTTTAATATCAATTCATTTAATGAAACTTTAAGAAAATTTGGGAAGAAAAATGCAAATCCAATTATCTTCATGATTTACACAAGCTTCTCCTAATAAGTGTGAAAAGACTTATCCTTTTACCGCTTATTTCCAATAATAACAAGACCAAAACGTGTAATTTATGTCGTAAAAGTCGGAATTATGCGTGGTTTGTGTTTTTATTGTGTTTTAGGACCAAAAGATGAAAAAGGAAGAAAACACGGGCTTTCACGGGCTTTTATCGAAGAAAACGAGAAAAGACGAAGTCAAGAGATCAAGAGTGCTTAAAGAACGGATGTCCAAGACCTATTCTGAAGATTTATCGAAGAAAAAGTCTAAAGACGGAAGTTTAATGAAGTCGAAGAACTCAAGTCTAAATTATAGAATAAAATTATTAAGACGAGTTCAAATCCCGAGACGACGTCGAGAAAGACAAAGATTTAAATCGAGTCGAGAAGAAAAGAAGGAAGCACACCACACATGCACTTCCCATTGCCCTATAAATACCCTCCTAATCACATTAGGAGGGGGGTTAGCTAGTTTTATTTTATTTTTCCTTTCTAGTTTTTAGAGAGAGAAAGTTCTAAACTTTCTCTCACTAAGTTTTTCATCTTTTCTTTCTTTTAATATTTCAAGTTTAAGCTTTTTGTATTTGGATTTCATTAATCAAAATTCAAGTTTAAGTATTTTGTTCTTTAATCTCTTTCTACATTTCTTGGTTTACTCTAACTTTTTGATCCGAATATTACACTTCACACGTTTGATTTGATGATTTCGTGATTAAAAGGTTAACCTTTCTTGTTCCTACATAAGCTCTTATACGTATAGGCTATAAGCTCTTTATGCTTATTGGCTTATTTCATGTTTTAGCTTATTGCATTTTCGGATTATTTAAAAAGTTTAGTGTTTTTAAAAGATTCGATTTATTAAGTTTGCCTAATTTGAGTTTTGAAAGTTGCAAAATTTATGCTTATTGAGTTGTTTAAGGTTCGGATAAAGTAGCTTATTGTATGTGCTTATTGAGTTTTAAGCTTACCACCAATTTCGGATTAAGTTTGTTTTCATCGCAATATTGGGGATTTACACATTCCGATCGATTGCTTGTGTCAATCGCAATAACCCATCAAGGGTTTTACTTTGCGATAACTTAGAGTTTACCCCCTTATTCTGATCTGGATTGCGATCGCTTATTGCGATCGCATATTCCGACGGGATTTAAGGTTGCCTTAAGTCGAAACGCTGCCCAAATTTAGTTAACTATATTCCGACAGAATCATATTGCGACAGCTTGCATTCCGATCTGGACTTTCCGATCTAAGACATTCCGACAGACAACATTGCGACAGATTTGACCTTGATTATTCCGATGGGTATTCAGATGAATATTCCGATGACTTGTTTTAATAACATTCCGATGGTTCCACTTTTGGTGCATTCCGATAGAAAGGACTTGTTATATTTAGATTAATTAAGTTTGTTAAGTTTAAAAGTTTTACATAGTTTTATATTTTAAGTGGTTTTTCTAAATAACTTTTAGTTTAATTTTGCAAAAGCCTCTACTTTACTCAATGATAATCACTTGCTTTAAGTCTAGAATTAGATAATCAAACCAAACCATCCTCTAGTTCACCAAAAGACAATTGAGTCGCACTTTCTATCAATAATCAATTCGAAGAGATCGGACGATAATATTTTATACTTAGCTTAAAGCTATGTATTAAATGGCGTCGCTGCCGGCTTTTTTGGTTAAGATTAACGGTTTCTAGTGAGAGACGCATTGAATTTTGGGACCCGTTCTTTTAGGAACGTTATTTTCCTTGCTATAAATTTTCAAAAAAATCCATAAAAATCATAAAAATTTCAAAAATACAAAAACATTAAAAAATCATAAAAAACATTTCTTTTCCAAAGGTTTTGCACCAAAAAGATATATATATATTCTCTGTTTCTTTCTGTATATTTTTCTTCTGCAGGTGTATGCGTACTAGATCTTCAAATTATTCTGAGCCTGAGACTCGTGAAGACTTAGACATGGCCGGTGTACACAAAAATAATAATCCACCCCACCCCAACATGAATAATCTACCCCAACCCGACCTACGAACCATGGAGGAGCTATGCCAGCCCACTATGAATGGACGCGGAGGCCCGATTGCGCTGATGCAAATCACGGCTCAGGAGTTTTCGTTGAAGCATCACATGATCCAACAAGTGCAAACTAATCCATTTCGCGGAATGCCAGATGATGATGCCAACAAGCACCTCGACAAATTCATTACCATGACTCAAAGCATGAAGATGACCGGTGTTTCTATGGATGTACTTCGCCTTCAACTATTTCCCCACACGCTTTCTCACTATGCCGAAAAATGGTTTGACCGTCTCCCAAAGAATTCTATTCATACTTGGGACGACATGACTCAACGATTTTTTTCGCGCTACTTTCCACCATCCATGGTCACGAGCCTTCGTAACCAAATTAGTGGATTCATGCAAGACAATGATGAATCACTCTTTGATGCTTGGGAATGCTACAATGATTTTATCGACCGTTGTCCAAATCATAACATGCTCCCCGTCACTCTCATTGATACTTTCTATAATGGTCTCACTTTTCGTGATCGTGACACGATCAACGCCGCCGCCGGTGGCACTTTTATGAAAAGGAGACCAGAAGAGTGTAGAGAGTTGATTAAAAACATGACTACTCACCACAAGAATTGGGATTCATCCGCATCCTCAAGATCTAATCCGAGAGTCAATGTTTCATCTACTTCTTCCACCACCGACATGTCCGCCATGGAACGTGCGATTCTTGAAATTAGCAAAAGTATGCAAATTTTGGCTACTAACCAAACTCAACAAGCTAAAGCCGTTGCTATTTCTTGTGACACATGCGGTGATCCTCATTCTTACATTGATTGTCCTTCTACTCAAGGCAATTTCTGTGAAAACGTTAACGCGGCATACGGTACCTATCCCACGGGAGGCTCTCAAGTTCAACCTCAAGGAGACCGTAACTTGCTAAGTTATCGTTCAAACAACTATCTTTCACCACCCGGTTTTACTCCTCAATACCAAAACCAACAACAAAGCTATAACTGAAATAACCAAACCCAACCTCGTGCTAACAATCAATATCAATCCCAAAGAAACCCATATCCACCTCAAGGAAATTCTCAAGCTTACCAAGCTCCACCTCTCAATCAACCAACGGCGTTGAATCAAGACATCGAGACGTTCATGAGGACTAATAGAGAGATGGTGACGAATCTTCATAGTCAATTCATCAACTTGAAGGGAGACATGGCGAAACAAGGGAGCGATATTCGAGCCGAGCTAAGGAATGACATGGCGAAACAAAGCAATGATATTCGCGCAGACATGAGAGACTCTTTCAGCACTCAAGCGGATAATATACGTGATATGATTGGTTCGCTTTTCCAAGGTAATCAACCCTCTTCTTCGGGTACTCTTCCGAGTAACACCGCTGCTAATCCACGAGGGGAGATGAAAGCAATCACCACTCGTAGTGGAAAAGGTTATACGGAACCCGAGCTTCCTACACATCCACCCGTGATTGTGAACAAGGAAAAAGAACAACTTTCTTCACCTCCTTTACCTTCTTACCCCATTCCCCCACCACCCGCGGTTGTGAGTGATCCTACTCCCCTAAAACCTTCCTCTTTATCCGATATACCTTACCCTTCAAGGTTGAGGAAAGAGAAGCAAAAGAGCAAGGATGATATTCAAGTTTCAAACTTTCTCAAAATGTTTAAATAATTGAATTTTAACATCTCCTTTGCCGAGGCTCTCGCTCACATGCCTAAATATGCGAAGATGTTTAAAGATCTTCTTAGTGACAAGGAAAAGCTTCTTGATATTGCTAATACACAATTTAACGAGAATTGCTCTGCGGTTCTCTTAAGGAAATTGCCCACCAAACTTGGTGATCCGGGTCGCTTCTTGATTCCTTGCAACTTCCCGGGAGTAGAGAATTGCATGGCCTTAGCCGATCTAGGTGCTAGTATAAACTTAATGCTTTTAAGTGTTTGGAAGCAATTATCTCTCCACGAGCTAGTCCCCACCAAAATGACTTTGGAATTAGCTAACCGTACGGTGGATTATCCAGTGGGGATAGCCGAAGACGTCTTCGTTGGCGTTGACAAATTCACCTTCCCGGCGGATTTTGTTGTCGTTGACTACGAGATGGATCCCCGTGTTCCATTAATCGTTGGACGTCCCTTCTTGAGGACTTGTCGCACTCTCATTGATGTAGCCGCTGGCGAAATAATCATGAGAGTTGGTGACGATAAAATTATCTTCAACATGGGTAAGCTTTCTAAGCAACCTTATTCATATGAGAGTGTTAATGCTATTGATGTTCTCGATGAGGCTTGTGAAAAACACTTTAATGATGCTTTCAAAAGTAATGTTTCTTCTCTACCTAATGTTGAGACCGTTGCCTCTATTGCTCCATCACTAACTCCATTTGGAGAAAGTGATTTCCTCTTGAAAGAATTTGAAGCAACTCTGAGAGATGTGGATTTGCAATATGACGATTCTCCCTCTAATTGGGATGAAGACATTCGTACCATTGAGAAACTTCTCAATGAGGACCATATCTCTCCACAGTCTCCTAAGGCTATCTCTACCGATGATCCGAAGTTGACTACACCGTCCATCGAAAATCCTCCGGATTTAGAGCTTAAGGATCTTCCGTCTCATCTCGAGTACGTTTTCCTTGAAGACAACAAAAAGTTACCGGTCATCACCGCAAAGGACCTGAAAGAAGAAGAAAAATACCGAATTATCGCCGTGCTGACGATCATAAGAAAGCGATTGCGTGGAAGATCTCCGATATTCGTGGAATTGATCGTCACTTTTGCACACATAAAATTCTCATGGAGGACGACTTTAAACCCACTATTCAAAGCCAACGAAGGGTGAATCCCAAGATCCATGACGTTATCAAAAAAGAGGTTATCAAACTTCTTAATGCAGGCATGATCTATCCTATTTCAGATTCCTCATGGGTTAGTCCAGTCCATTGTGTGCCTAAGAAAGGCGGAATCATCGTTGTGCCCAACAAAAACAACGAGTTGATTCCTACTCGTCTCGTTACAGGGTGGAGAGTTTGTATAGACTATCGCAAACTCAATGATGCTACGAGAAAGGATCATTTTCCCCTTCCTTTCATGGACCAAATGCTTGAACTTCTAGCGGGTAATGAATATTACTGCTTCTTAGACGGTTTGTCGGGTTATTTTCAAATACCCATCGATCCCCAAGACCAAGAAAAAACCACATTCACTTGTCCTTATGGAACAGTTGCTTACAAAAGAATGCCTTTCAGCCTATGCAATGCTCCTGGGACATTCCAAAGGTGTATGATGGCTATCTTCCATGACATGGTTGAAGAAAGTATGGAAGTCTTCATGGATGATTTCTCGGTCTATGGTGATTCTTTCTCTTCTTGCCTTGCCAATTTGGAACGCATGCTTAAGCGGTGTGAAGACACTCGCCTTGTTCTGAGTTGGGAAAAATGCCATTTCATGGTAAAAGAAGGCATTGTGCTGGGACATAAAATCTCTAAAGCCGGTCTTGAAGTGGACCCTGCTAAAGTGGATGTCATAGCCAAATTACCTCCACCTTCAACCGTGAAGGGTGTGAGAAGTTTTCTGCGTCATGCGGGCTTCTATCGTCGATTCATTCAAGATTTCTCTAAAATCGCTCGCCCGATGACCCACCTCTTGGAAAAAGATACTCCTTTCATCTTTTCCAAAGAGTGTCTTGAATCCTTCAATCTTCTTAAGGATAAGCTTACTAAGGCACTGGTCTTGGTTACCCCTAATTGGGAGCTACCTTTTGAGTTGATGTGTGATGCTAGCGACTTTGCTATTGGACCGGTATTGGGCCAAAGAGTGAACAAACACTTCCAACCAATCCATTATGCTAGCAAGACAATGACGGGGGCTCAATTGCATTATACCACTATCGAAAAAGATCTTTTAGCTGTAGTGTATGCCTTTGAAAAGTTCCGCCCCTATCTTGTCCTTTCCACCACCATCGTGTATACCGACCACTCCGCGTTGAAGTACTTGTTTACTAAGCAAGATTCCAAGCCAAGACTTCTTTGTTGGGTTCTGCTCTTTCAGGAATTCAAAATTGAAATTCGGGACAAAAAGGGAGCGGAAAACCTAGCCGCGGATCATCTGAGTAGACTTGAGGATCCTTATCAAGGGGATCATCCAAATCAGGAGATCAATGACTCTTTTCCCCTTGAGACCTTAATGTCTATTCATTCCAATCTTGATGGCACCCCATGGTTTGCGGACATTGCAAACTACTTAGCGGGTGGTATTCTCATCAAAAGGTTAACATCCCAACAAAAGAAGAAGTTCTTTAAAGATGTTAAGACTTACTTCTGGGATGACCCTTATCTCTTCAAACAATGTGTTGATCTGATCATTCGTCGATGTGTTGATGGGCCGACAGCTTTACAAATCCTTGATGCTTGCCATAAAGGACCCACTGGTGGTCACTTTGGTCCCAACTACACCACCAAGAAAGTGTTTGACTCTGGATTCTATTGGCCCACCATTTATCGTGATGCTCACGAAATGGTTAAGCATTGTGATGCTTGCCAACGCCAAGGCAAGATCACACATAAAGATGAGATGCCTCAAAATTTCATACAAGAATGTGAAATCTTTGACGTATGGGGCATCGACTTTATGGGGCCATTTACATCATCCAAAGGGAACAAGTACATCCTCGTAGCCGTTGACTACGTTTCTAAATGGGTTGAAGCTAAGGCTCTCCCAACGAACAATGCGAGGGTGGTTGTGAAGTTTTTGAAGCAACTTTTTGCTCGATTCGGTGTTCCTCATGCTATTATCAGTGACCGCGGGACTTATTTTTGCAATGATCAATTCGCAAGAGTCATGGCTAAGTATGGTGTCAATCACCGTCTTTCCACCGCCTATCATCCCCACACCAATGGGCAAGCCGAGATTTCCAACCGTGGATTGAAGCGAATTCTGGAACGTACTGTGGGAGAGCATCGTGCCGCGTGGGCCGATAAGTTAGATGATGCTTTGTGGGCTTTCCGTACCGCATATAAGACCCCGATTGGTTGTACACCTTATCGTCTTGTGTACGAGAAAGCATGCCACCTCCCTATCGGGCTGGAACACAAGGCGTACTGGGCCTTGAAGTGGGCTAACTTCGACCTTAACAAAGCCGGCGATCTTCAGAAGATTCAACTCAACGAGCTTAATGAATTGAGGAATGAAGCTTACGAGAACTCATTGATCTACAAGGAGAAGACCAAGATCATCCACGATGCAAGCATTAAGAACCGAGAGTTCCACGTTGGTGATCAAGTCTTACTTTTTAACTCTCGGTTGAAGATCTTCTCGGGCAAGTTGAAGAGCCGCTGGTCTGGTCCATTCACCGTCGCTAAAGTCTTTCCATATGGCACCATTGAGCTTTCTCAGCCAAATGGGCCCAATTTTAAGGTGAATGGCCAGCGTTTGAAGTTGTACTTTGGTGAGGACATCTCTTATGAGATGATTCCATCCCTCACCACGTTTCCCATGAACTAGTTTTGGGTCGAGTCATGCTCGTGACTCGGTTATCAAAAACAAGCGCTTCTCGGGAGGCAACCCGTGATCTATCCTTTACCGCTTTCATAATAAGTGTAGGGGGAGCCCCGTATGTGTTGGTTGCCTTGTTTCTTACTTTGTGCAGGGATTCATGATTCAAAGAGAACCTCGCTGACTTCTGACGAACCGTGATTCCGTGTTCCCGTCTTCCTGGTTCTATCCTAAACTGTCGTGATTCAATTTTTCATATCTTATATGTTCACATTGAAATCACTTGAGTTGTCCTTTCCTTAGCAAGACTTAAACAAAGTGCACAATGTCCTAAGTGTAGGGGAGTTTATTCCCACATGCTTAAACATTGAGGACAATGTTTATATCAAGTGTAGGGGGACTTCTATCACAGTAAGTGGTCTTTTCCATGAATTTGCCCTCATTTTAACCGAAAATTTTGATTTTTCGACATTTTTCAAAATTTTTAATCTATTATGGCTTTGTAGTTTTCCTTTGTTATCGTTATTTACTTTCTTTGCTAGAATAAATTTGCAATAAAGTCGTTTTAAATTTTTCAAAGTCGTGAATATTTTGACTCAACCTGAGTTTACTTATCTAAGTTTACTCTAGCTAGTATCCTTAACGTGTTTAAGTCAAGTTTTGCTAGGCTTTTATATAGGGAACTTTAAAACGCGAAAGTCTTAACTCTCACGGGTTAAGAACAAGAACTTTTCGCAAGTTCCTATAATTGATCCTAGAGAATCGTTTATCAAGGGAACTTTAAAATGCGAATTCTAAACTTGAAAAAGTCTAGGAGTTTGAAAGATCCTAGAGATGACTCGAAAACCTAAAACTTTGATTTAATAGGCTAAGCATCCACGAGTCTCATTCCTCGAGATTTTAAACTGTGGAGGACGAGAGATGATAGAGTCAATTATAAGTTTGGTATTCTTTCGTGAATTTATGTGAGTTAATTATGAGCCTATTCTCCCATCGCTTGTTAATAAATTTATCTGCAATAAATTGTATGATTTGAAAAGTTACTTAGCTTCTAGCCCAAGATCGTTTAAAAGTTGCTCGGTATTAATTAGAGTTCATAGCCAAGGCATAACTTATTGAAGCGGGATGCGAAGATTGGCGAGTCCGAAAAAGCCCTAACAAGGCATGAGGGCTACATTTTGTTGCTAAAGATCCAAAAGTGATGTGAAGAATCATTTGTCGAAAATCAATATGAAGGATCGAGACACACGACGAAAATCAAGTACTCCCCAAAAGATCATGGAGAAGTCTATCCGAAAAGACCCTAGCAAGGTATGAGGATAAATAGATCCAAGTCCTAAAAGGAGGCGGATCGTTGTATATCAAAGTCCAAAATAAAGATTGGAGAAAGATGAAGAAGTCGTGGTCCAAAGATGAAGAATCTCTCAAAACTTCAAGTGAAGAAATTCCTATTATGAAGAGAAAACCATAATTTCAAGAACGTCTCTCAAAGATTTGAAGTATGAAGTCGCTGCCAAATATCGGTCCGAGAAAGGTCTCAAATCGTGAAGCGAGTTATGCCAAGATATGAACTTTATGAGGTCCCGAGAAGTAGTTTTAAAAGATTTTGTCTTTTAGCTAACTATTGATTAAATCGTCCGACTTTATTTTGGCCTAAATAAACTATCGAAATAAGTCAAACAATGCATCCTCGTGATCATTCAAGACAATAATAAAATATAAGAGATACACCTAGGAATAAGGGAATCTAAGTAAATAATTGGCCCACATGAATTCGCGTTAGTTTGCTAACTTATAATAACAATGATCTTGTTTTTAAGCTTGGTATGGGGAACGTGAAACTTGAGGATGATAAACGTTCATGGCAGCCAAAACCCCAATGTAAGTATTTAATTTCTTTACTTGTTTCTATCTTTTTATTTAATAAAGGCCAAGGTGGGTTATTTATGATGAAAATGTAAACCGTGCTTTAATGCATTGCATGAGGGCATTGCAATGGTCAAGTGTAGGGGATTTAATAAGTATGAAAACACTTATCCTTTTACCGCTTATTTCCAATAATAACAAGACCAAAACGTGTAATTTATGTCGTAAAAGTCGGAATTATGCGTAGTTTGTGTTTTTATTGTGTTTTAGGACCAAAAGATGAAAAAGGAAGAAAACACGGGCTTTCACGGGCTTTTATCGAAGAAAACGAGAAAAGACGAAGTCAAGAGATCAAGAGTGCTTAAAGAACGGATGTCCAAGACCTATTCTGAAGATTTATCGAAGAAAAAGTCTAAAGACGGAAGTTTAATGAAGTCGAAGAATTCAAGTCTAAATTATAGAAGAAAATTATTAAGACGAGTTCAAATCCCGAGAGGACGTCGAGAAAGACAAAGATTTAAATCGAGTCGAGAAGAAAAGAAGGAAGCACACCACACATGCACTTCCCATTGCCCTATAAATACCCTCCTAATCACATTAGGAGGGGGGTTAGCTAGTTTTATTTTATTTTTCCTTTCTAGTTTTTAGAGAGAGAAAGTTCCAAACTTTCTCTCACTAAGTTTTTAATCTTTTCTTTCTTTTAATCTTTCAAGTTTAAGCTTTTTGTATTTGGATTTCATTAATCAAAATTCAAGTTTAAGTATTTTATTCTTTAATCTCTTTCTACATTTCTTGGTTTACTCTAACTTTTTGATCCGAATATTACACTTCACACGTTTGATTTGATGATTTCGTGATTAAAAGGTTAACCTTTCTTGTTCCTACATAAGCTCTTATACGTATAGGCTATAAGCTCTTTATGCTTATTGGCTTATTTCATGTTTTAGCTTATTGCATTTTCGGATTATTTAAAAAGTTTAGTGTTTTTAAAAGATTCGATTTATTAAGTTTGCCTAATTTGAGTTTTGAAAGTTGCAAAATTTATGCTTATTGAGTTGTTTAAGGTTCGGATAAAGTAGCTTATTGTATGTGCTTATTGAGTTTTAAGCTTACCACCAATTTCGGATTAAGTTTGTTTTCATCGCAATATTGGGGATTTGCACATTCCGATCGATTGCTTGTGTCTATCGCAATAACCCATCAAGGGTTTTACTTTGCGATAAATTGGAGTTTACCCCCCTTATTCCGATCTGGATTGCGATCGCTTATTGCGACCGCATATTCCGACGGGATTTAAGGTTGCCTTAAGTCGAAACGCTGCCCAAGTTTTGTTAACTATATTCCGACAGAATCATATTGCGACAGCTTGCATTCCGATCTGTACTTTCCGATCTAAGACATTCCGACAGACAACATTGCGACAGATTTGACCTTGATTATTCCGATGGGTATTCAGATGAATATTCCGATGACTTGTTTTAATAACATTCCGATGGTTCCACTTTTGGTGCATTCTGATAGAAAGAACTTGTTATATTTAGATTAATTAAGTTTGTTAAGTTTAAAAGTTTTACATAGTTTTATATTTTAAGTGTTTTTTCTAAATAACTTTTAGTTTAATTTTGCAAAAGCCTTTACTCAACGACAATCATTTGTTTTAAGTCTAGAATTAGATAATCAAACCAAACCATCCTCTTGTTCACCAAAAGACAATTGAGTCGCACTTTCTACCAATAATCAATTCAAAGAGATCGGACGATAATATTTTATACTTAGCTTAAAGCTTTGTATTATCTCCTAAAATTAATGAGGTTGTACTTGAAATGTAAATTAAATACCTTTTAAACACAAGTGTAAGGTATTTATCACGTGCAAAGATCATATATGATAATGTATTCACAAGATTAGCAATTTACGAGGTTGGACCTGAATGATGGAGAACATCATATGATAGAATCACATGGTTCTTGTTCACGAATGATGGTCGCCTCGTCACGTCTGAAGTTATCTCTTGACACCATGTGTACGATTGATATCGTTTGTCTTAACACCTATTTGTGAACTTGGCACTTTCAGCATCGAAGATTCTGAACGTTTGACAATTGCTCTCCCTCAATTGTTGACCCTTGTTCTGTCGAAAGAGCTGTAGTCGCCGTTTAAGTAGTCGCATCGTCGAGTATAAAGATATCAATTGAAAATTGTTGCAGATTGTGGAGATGACAACTTCATAAAAACAAGATTTCTCTTGTTTTAACAAATAAATGCACTGATGCGTACATATATTCGTGTTAGATTGTTTTATTACTTAAACACAATCCCTTACATGGTTATAAAAATAAACCATGCCCGAGAAAATTAATTCCTGTTATTGAGTCAAAGCATCAGGGAGAATTACCGGGAAAATTTCTTAAGGATGAAGGTATCATGCGATTACAGTGAGATCTAAGATCGAAGAAGGGGGTATTTATCTGTACATTCCTTCCTCCAATAGATACGGGATATGAAAAACGGGTTACTATCAGAAATAATAGCAAACCATATGGAGCATGTTTTAAATCTTTTAAACTTCTGCTCGAACTTTATTTACAACCCCGTGTCATTATTAAACGACATTTCTTGGATCGTAAATATTATCTATTTTAGAAGACAAGCTATTTTTATCAAAACATTCTGAACACACAATTTTGAAAGATTTAGAAAAACCTTTTGAAAAATTCTTGAAAAATAGTGTTCAACGTTTTGAAAACCAATTACTTGAGCTTAAGAATTTGAATGTCTTACAAAACGAGCTCAAGTCCGAGAAGTTGTAAGCTTCCCGTTGTGTGGGTAAGTTTATCATCGGCGAAAAACTTTCCTTTTAACTGAAGAACGAGTCCTAAGTTGACATTTACTTAGAAGTCGTTTTCATGAGCTTGAAAAACTTTAGAATGTTTTAACGTAAAGCTCATGACCGAGAAAGATGAATTTCTCGTTATGAGGAAAAGTTCTCTTATTTAAAAGATACACTTTCCTTTCTGAGCTTAAAACTTGGAATGTTTTAATACTAGCTCATGACCGAGAAAACTTAATTTCCCGTTACGAGGATAAGTTATTATAAAAGATAAGCTTTCCTAAAATTGAAGTCCGAGTTACAGTCTGATATTTAACTGTAAGTCATTGTGCATGAGCTTAAAAAACTTCGAATTTTTTTAATAAAAGCTAATGCCCGAGAAAAATTAATTTCTCGTTGTGAGGATAAGTTATTATCGGCGATAAACTTTCCTTTTGTTGAACTCCGGGGCATAATCTGAAATGTGATTATACGCCATTTACACGAGCTTAAAAACCTTTGAATAGTTTAATGTAAGCTCGTGTCCGAGAAAATTTAATTTCTCGTTAATGAGGATAAGTTTATCATCGGCGATAAACTCTCCTTTATTTGAATATCGGGTCATCGTCTGATATTTAACGATGAGCCATGTATACGAGCTTAAAACCTTTGAATAGTTTTAATGTATGCTCATGTCTGAGAAAACTTATTCTCGTTTGTGAGGATAAGTTTATCATCAGCGATAAACTTTCCTTTATTTGTAGAACGGGTCATCGTCTGATATTTAACGATGAGCCATGTACATTGTAAGCTTAACTGAAAATCCCCTGAGACACTTGTTTCTCTGATATCGGCTTCTTTAGTAACCAAACTCTGAGAGTGTCCTTAGTTGAACGGTGTACAAAGATCGGACCAATTTGTTTTTGTTGATCCTTGACTTTGGTACCTGCATTCTCATTAGGAGTTTGTATGCTTTGACATGGATTAGCGATATCTATCTTAGAACCATGCGGGGATTCACAGTTTTATTTACTTGTGCCAGAGGTGACCTGAGGAGATAATTCACTTGTCTTAGCTGGCAAACTTTTCCTTTTATAGAATACCTTAAGTTCAGGCTTAAGTGATGTATCATCCTTTTTAAGTTCCTCCCTAGTAGTCTTAGTAGGATCGGAGACTATCCTAGTAACAGGGCACTCGTTTCCTACAAACGTGAAAGTTCTACCAGTGGGGCGCCAAACTTTACCAATGGGTTTGATTTTAGCTACCCACCGGGATTTAATTCTAGCATGGGAGTTCACCTCATGAAGGAATTTCTTGACACAAGAGTCATGATTTGCGTTAAAGACACATTTCCTACATGTTTTGCAAGTAGCAATTTAATGTCCGAGTAAGATCTAGAATTCCTAGATGATTGATTGATGCTCCTAGTATATGACATGATGTGGTTAGCAGTGTTGGGTAATCTAGAAGGCATCTGGCTAGGCTTAAAATTCCTATCTCTTACTTGTGTCTTTTGAATAGCTTCCCTTAGACCAAATTTATGGCGCACATCATTTGAACTAGTTCTAGACATATTTTTTGAACTATTCTTAGGGAGCCTAGAGGCAATCATGTGATTAGGTCTTGCAAAAGCTGTTGTAGTCACATTGGCCCTAGTTGGTGGAGTGATTGGTCTAGAGAGATGGACCATATCAACTTGGGAGGCAAACCGCGGTCTAGAGGATTGTGGTCGCTCGGATCTAAATGCAGTCAGTTGTCTGACAGACTGATTTTGAGGCAGTTTCCCCAAGATTGATGGTTTTTCAAGCTTAGTGTCCTTACTAGTTCCTTTAGTTTTCCTCAACTCGTTTTTCAGAGCCGCTATTGCAAAAACCTTTTCCTGAACTTGAGCCTTTAAATTCTCATTCTCTTTGAGAAATTTATCTTGGGAAGCCAATTTAGATTCTAGCAACTTAATTTATTTCAAAAGATTATCATTTTCAGCTTTAGAATCTAGAACTTTTTGATCCAATTTTCGTTCAAGAACAACATTTGACTTTTCAAGTTTTTCAAAATATGTTTCAAACTTGCAGTTCTCTTAGAAAATTCTAGTTTGGCATCCTCAAGATCTTTTGATTGCTGAGCTATGATCGTTTCAAGCTCTTTAATATTGGAATCAGAATCAGTTAACGAAGCAGTCATAAAGCATTTATCATGATGTACTATAGCATTCTGAACAATCTCTCCCCCATTATGACTCACATTGGATGAATATTAAGTGGTAAAACTATCACCCTTTTCCATCCCATGTTTGTCATAATTAGGTTCGGAATGCTCAACATGCGGTAGTTCATCGGCATAGACATCATATAAAACATTACATTGAACCATGTTTGTAGGCTCTTCGTCATAAATGGGTATGGTGTCATCATAAGAGATGTCTGTAACATTCCCTGACATGTTGCTGATATCATGCTTAACTGTGACAACCCTGGTTTTGAGGTTCGTCACTTAGTTTTATTTTGTGCTAGTTACGTGTCTTTACGTGTTTATGTGCTTATTGGTGTGTATAGATTGTGGTTTGGATATCGTTTCCGGTACGGGGTACCTTGTGAGTGAAACGATGTGTGATGATTTCATGTTCATGAGCTCACATGATAGTGACTATGAAGTGAGATGGTGTTATTTAGTTGTTGTACGTATACGTATATGTATTATAGAAAATCGTATTTTTTACGATTTACGGTTTAGCATTTAGAGGTCTCGGATGAGGTAATTGGTCATATGAATATTTTTCGGGATGGTTTTAAGTCATTTAGGACTTAAATATAAAGTTTATTTCAAAATTTGAGATTTTTTATAAAAGTGTATATTTTACGACTTTTACGGTAAAACGCGTAAATTTGACTAATTTTACGGTTTTGAGGTTTTGGAGGCTTTAGGTGCTGAAATAAATTAAGGTAAATTAAGGTAATATTAATAACATAATATTAAATAATAAAAATAAAAAAAAACGAATTTGAAGGGGTTTAGGTCGGTTTTGGACGCAGAAAAGAAGGAAAAAAAGGAAAAAGAGGGAAAAAAAGGAAAGTGGGCTTATTCTTGGACTAGGATATGTACACCCTATATATTGTTTTAATCACAATCCAAATTCATTATTTTTCTCCTGGAGGTTAAGAAAATTCGTGAGTTATATAAAAATTAGGGTTCTTCAAAAAATTTTGGGGTTTTCATAAATCAAAGGTAAATCTTCTTAACCCTTTTTAATTTAATTGTTTTTATGTTTTGTTTAATCATCTTATGATGGAATTAGGTTAGGGTTTAATTTAAAAACAGTAAATTAATGTTATATTAATGGTGTTATAATTATTACATAAATTAGGGCTTGTAATTAGAGGGATTAGGATTAATTAATGAGGTTGATTCTGTTAAACCCGTTTTTAAAAACTGGGCAGAATTTTGAGTCAATTGTTTTGATCATATTGGGAGTTCTACAAACTCTTATTTTACGATCCCAGTATCCCTGAAAAGGTAATTGAAGTGGCTTTCCAATGCAAGAAACGAGAACTAAATTGGAGGTCGGAAAGTGGGTCAAAAACAGGTTACAACAGTCGGAGGTCAAAACAGTTTTGAAGTCAGTCTGTTTTCTTTTTAAGTTTTGGGTTGTTTGTGGTACTTAGGGTTGCATTGGGATTTTCTCACTAACATGAGAGATGGTTTATTTATTGTAGTAAGTATATGCACTCGGGCTAAGGTTGTGGTTTAGGGTAAGACCCCCTAATTGTAATAAACTTTTTGTATGTTTAAAATCAGTAAATCTGGAATGACAAAAGTATATATATATATATCGGGGCCTTAACAGTAGCTTTAAGGTTAGGAAAAGTCGGAGGTGTTAGCTAACATATTTAAGGGTATGAATATTCTTTTTACAGAAACCATGGGTATGTTTAAGTGGACGTTTGACTTAAAGTTTGGAGACCTAAAATTGGGACTGTTTTGTGTAAAATATGAACAGGATAGTTATTAAACTTAACCAAGTTAAGGACTTGTTAGGGAAGGGTAATGGGGTGATTAGAGCTTATCAATGAGGTATTTATATGGGAATAGGCTAGATGTCATCATAGGTTTATGAGTCATCTTAGTGATTGGTTCATGTATTGATTGCGTGTTTTTGGTTTGTTAGCTTGTTGCTAGTGCGAGGACTTGTGAAGAAGCAATCAGGTGAGTTTCATAGTCCCATGTTTACTATTGATTTTGACTTCCAGATGAGATGGAAGAGACACTGGGTTGAGTTATTTATAAATTGATGCTGTGAATGATTTATGGTTTGTGATGGACTTGTGTGTACACTTATGTGATTAACTGCTATGTGATTCTTGATTGTGTTTATGATTTGGATCGGGGGACACGTACCGTCTCAGTTATTATGGTTTGACAAGGTAGGGGCCTTGGGATAGGTACATAGCGTGATCGTCTATGGGACCAATGGATAATGACAAGGTAGTGGCCTTGGGATAGGTATATAGTGTGATCATCTATGGTACCATGGGGTTTGGTAAGGCTGGAGGCCTTGGATTTGGTTTGGTATGACTGATCTTGAATGTTAGTTGTTAATGCATACTTGTAACACATTGTCCATATGTTATTTTGTTGATGGTTGTTATTCACAGCTTATGGTTTGTTTTTGGCGTTGGAGTCTAAACCTATGACTCTCACCAACTTTATGTTGACGTGTTTTAGTGTCTCTTTCAGGTGAGAATGTGGTTAAACTTGAGGATAAAAGTGGCTAGACTTGGATGCCTTAGGATTGCATATAGAAGGAGATCCCCGTTCCTTCTTAGTTTACCTTTATGTTTTTTTTATAAGTGATACATGTTGGCACCTATATGTTTGTTTTGTTTGTGTTATTTGTTTGTCTCGGGTAAATGGTAGGACTGTTACCTATTTACCTAGACTCCTGCATGTTGAGATATTGTCATGACATTTGTGTCGCCATTTATGACATTTCTTATATCATTTAGTTATCTCTATAGACACGCTATTGTTGTGATGATATCCATATGTCGTGCCCCATATTCCGCCATGGTGGGGTGTGACAGTATGGTATTAGAGAAAATGGTTATAGAGAATTAGGTTGCCTAGTCGCGTAGCCTAGTCTATAGCTTAAGGGTCCCTGCATATAGGCGTCATAGGAGTATGTGTGCAATTTATAATAATTGATGTGTTTGGATGTTATTTATTGCTATGTTTTGACTAGTATGAAATGAACAGTAGTAAGTTCATACTTAGCCACATGTTATTTTCTTTTCGGGTTGTGACTAGTGAAGGTTGAATCATAATCATCCACGCTAGTCACTGTTGTATTTTGCTTAAATTGTACATTATAGTACATAATTTAGTACAAGGTAGTTTCTATCTTTAATCGAGTTATTCTACATACCTGAGGTATGTTATTTTTCTTTTGATGTTTAAGTCATGTTCCCTAAGAAGCGTGTGGTGGTTCGAGTTACTAGGAGTAGGTGGATAGGAAGGGTTTTAAGCTGTTTCCACTCTTATGGGCGACATGACTTATAACTGATGATGTTTTCGTTTTAGATTTAGTCTATGTTGTCTTAGCTAGACTATGGATTTCGGTATTCCAAGAGTTTTATTATGTTATTTTATAGATGGAGTTTTGGACCTATTTGGTTATGTGGTTATGAGCTTATGTGAGTATATGGATTTATGTGTTATATGTTGTATTGATTCTTATAAGTGTCATCATAGGAGGGAGTGCATTGGGGAAAGGGTAATTGTATAAGTATGGTGGCCAACATAGTTATACAAGTACCACAACTTCAATGGGTTCTCAAGTATGATTGCATGAAAGAGGGTTAGTACATGCTTGTATATGATCAGAGGTGGATTTTGGGTATATTTATAATATATGAGTTTATGTAATGGCTGCCTATAATATGGCTATGGTTCTTTTTGTGTTATATGTTTTGGGTTATGGTTGTGTTGTGTGATTTTGGGGTCACACGATATGGTTTGGTTTTGGAGGTGGGCTTTATGCCTTGTTGTGGCACCGGTGAGATGGTGATTACTCGTATGGAAAAACGAGCGTATAAAGCGACTGATTGACTTACGTGTATGATAACGAGTATGATTGGGAAATTCAATAGGTATACATATGCGGATGTATATATACTGATAGATGTTATGTTATGATTTACGGTCGTTCAGTAGTTATTATAACTTGAACGTACCTAGTGCTCCCTTGTGTTTAAACAATTTATTAGTGCTCAAGTTTGGTGGAGTTTCAACGACGTTTTGAATCTTTTGAAGTGTGTCTTGTAACGTATTCTTTGAGTTTCGTATTTCACGTGTACGTTTTAAAATGGTGTTTTTGGTTTCAAGTCTATTGGAATAACTTGGGATTTCTTTGGAGATAATGAAATCTTTTGTGTTGGGTTACATTTCTTTTGGTCGGTATATATTGAGAAAAAAGAGGGGACTTGGAAATCTATTATAGGGTTAGATAGTTGGTTGTATTCGGTAAAATAAGGGTAAGGTGTTAGAGTCGTGTTTGAAACAAGGTGCAACATAAGATTTTTTTAATCAACACTTATTTATTTCAAATTCTAAAAGACTTTCTTTAAAATAAAGCGAATTAAAATTTCTTTCTACTTACATAGTTTATATAATTGGGTTTAACCGATTCACGTCATTTATAATTATTAATACAAGGCTAAATTGAGTTTATGAAGATTTCACATACAATTTTATCTTTCATTAATATAAAACTGTTTTGGTCATAACTTGTTCGTTTTTAAAGCTTTTTGGACGATTCAAAAGCCTAAAATTATGTACTCGGGGAGTACTTTTCAAATATTCAGAATGTATAGTCATGGGAGGTCAGTATTTGGGCCGAAATTATTGTACAAGTATCAGGTTAAAGGTTGAGTTTGAATAGTAGGTTATTTTTTATGATTTGGGATGCACGGGATACCTAGTTTTCGAGTTGAGTATTGAGTTCGTCAAGAGGGTTGTTTGTAGATTATTTGAGTCACATAGATGTGGGAGGTAATAATAAATAAAAAAAAGATATATATTCTTTTGGAAAGGTCGATCTTTTGCACGGTTTAAATGATATGTCGCGGGGCGTAATATGTTTTGGTTGCTATTGGGTGTTTCTTGGATTATTTTTTTTCGTTGTCATGGGTCATTTTGAATTGATACACGTTTTGGGTTTGAGTTTTCTTTTGAGTCTCATGGGTTTTGACTTGTTTTAATTGGTGCACGTGAAATGTCGTTAGTTATCCATGGGTTTGATTCGTTGATCGTATCTGATGGATTCAGGATGTAGTTTTGGTTTCGTATTGTTCGGGAGCGTTGAGGTAGTCATATGAAAGACTTGGTCGCGCCTACACGCTTAAGTAGGTGACCATGAGAGAACGGTCGGAATACCCTGAGTGGGGAGGAAAGAGGTTCGTAGACGAACTAATGTGGTCATGAGGTCTCTTAGGAGTACCAAGGAGATGAATAGAGATTTGTGGGATACTAGCACAAGTAACGCGCCATAGAGAGTATTGGAAGGGGATATTGTTCGTAAGGCATGTATGTTTTCTGAAAATTTCCTGAAATTTAGTAGGTTTGCCTATTATTTTAAGATAGAACCATGAATAGAACAAGTAGGGGAGGTGAGAGGAGTTGTAGTTAGTGCCTTTCCAAGGCAAATCGTTGATGGAGTGATTTAAAAATAAGAGATGTTAGAAATTGCAAGAAATGTTGGATAAAAGTTGAGTTGCTTAGTAGTAGATTGGATGTGGAAAGAGGTTGAGTGGTCCGATGAGAGGAAGTACCGGTCTTTTAAGATGCGTGTAGAATTTTGCAAGTAGAACGAGGTAGGAATTTATTCGTATTGCCGCTAAGAGAGGGTGCAAGGAGGACATAGTTGAAACTACTAAGGACGTTGTATGAACTCTTTGGATTTACGGTTATGCATTTGGCTTCGCCAAAGCACTAGCGGATTACATGGAGCCAATAAAGCGAGTGTGCATGAACGTATACAAATGAGTTGTCATCGGGAGTATCGACGACATCTTGATCTACTCAAAGTCTAAGAAGGAGAGTGAGGCGAAGTATGTGTTGGTTTTGGAGTGGAATTATACATGAGATTTTCAAGTGTGAGTTATAGTATTAAGTCTACCATGATGAGTAGTTAGAGATGATGGCATATCATGGAACCAGCAAGGGGCGAAGTGAAGAAGGATGAGGAAGCGTTTTGTGTGGAGTCCATATGATCGTTAGACTCAATGGTTATGAACCATTATATCTAGGTTGATCATCATTCATATGATAACATAGCGGAAAAGAACAATGATCATGAACAAGGTGTTTAGGCACAAGACACATGAATTAAAACAAACGGGTTGCTCATTATATTAATAACAAACAACCACTAGACGTGTATACATTGAATCCCACGTCTAGTGCGACACACACTTTAGGTTTACATTGTGAATGAATAATATATGAATAAAACCTAAGACTCTTGTTCCTTTTATAGTGGAAGGAACAAAATCTACAAGAGATAATATCAAATAAACATCTAAATATTCTATTTAGATAAACTATATATTGTGTATATCATAAATAATATACTCAATATATTCCCTAAATAGAATTCTCCATCAAATCTTCAATATCCATCAGCGTTTGACTTTTTGACTGCGTTTGACTTTTGTTGACTTTCTGTCAACGCCTGAATTGCTCTTGTCAATGCCCAGATTGCTCTTGTCAACGCTTGAACATATTACTTGATATTTTCTTCGATTTTGAGTTTCTACCACATCAACTTTTTGACCCAACAATCTTCCCCTAGTTGATGTCGGCAAAACTCTTTGTATATCTCTTGTAAGTTGTACATGATCTTCAAATTGCTTCCCCTCAAGTGTAGCATGCGTATCTTCCCCTTTTTGTCACATCAATAGGGAAGTAAATAATGTTGCAATGTTGAAGATTCTCCATATGTAGGCTCTGTGTAATGATCCTGAAGAAAAATAACTATAATATTCTTGATGTAGAAGTAGAATAACCCAAACCTATGTTCCATATCTTGTAGAATGTGATGAAGTGTGTTATGCATACAAAAATCCTCATCCTTTGTGAGACACTGAGCACGATAATGTAACTCCTTCAAGTGATAGAAAATATGTGCATAGAGAACCATAAGAAAAATCACATATTCCTAGACCTTGTATCACTTCATCAGTAACCATGTAAGCATAAACAAGTTACCTTAAAAGTCCATGACTGGAAGTGCACGACTTTAAGATATGATAGAACACAAACTCGCGAAAATATTCTTCAAGCATCAAACTTACCATACGAATTCTTCCCCTTAAGCTAACACCTCTTCATGACGAATTTGAATGGAATAACACCTTCATTCCATATGTAAAAGCCTGTTATGGATAACTCTTTCGCAAGGCTATCCCGATTACATAGTTTAAAATATCCATCAAACTCTCATAAAAAATTGCTAACTCACTTTAAGATCATTAATCCCTTTCAAAATATCCGAGCCATAAATATCATCATGATATTCTAAATTAAAACGGAGATTCCATGTACCTTCGTGTGTAAATACCTCCTTTTTGTGTGCTTAAAACGTACCAGTTTTCTCAAACAGCAGCAAACCTTGTGTTGTCCAATATCCTCTTCTGTCCAATATCTTTGGCAGATGCATTGTCCAATATCGGACAATACCTATCAGCGTTGAAGTACATATATCGGACGACACTGTCAACTCTATCAGCGTTGACTTATTCTGTCAGCGTCAAAATTCTCCCTGTCAGCGTCTGGATTTCAAATGTCAGCGCCAACCATAAACCTTGTCAGCGTCTAATGAAGTCTTGTCAGCGTCCACGCCTTTTTCACTTGTCAACGTTGAATTAAATATCAACGTTGAATTAAATAAGTAAATAAAGGTTCTTTTGATTGTGTACCCGCATGTCCATAGTAAGCACATGAACCCTCAATTGTTCCACCAATGGAAAATCTAGTACCATGTGAACACAGTTTTAACTTTCATCTTTAGATCATGTGTACGCAGGTGTATACTATAACCATGCGAATGCAACTATTATAACCTTAAACACTTACATGAATGCTTTTTAGATCGTGTGAACGCTCTTCTTTAGCCATGTGAACACATATTATGCAATCGTGTGAACACAAAAACTAAATAACCGTGTAAGACATAATCTTTCTACCAATTATATGCTCAGAACCGTGTGAATGCATAAGATTTCCACCAATAAGAAACGAGCATACTATTTACTCTTTGCTACTCAAAACACTCGTCCATATGTTACTGTGATCGTAGTCGGTCATGTGACCATAGACGTGAATACCACACCATCAATTTTGCAATCGATCTAGGGTTTAAGATCAAACCCTAAAAATTAAATCACAGCTTCGATCCTTCCATCATAACAGCCAAAAGCTACATAATATTCTGCTTTTCATGTAGATCTAGGGTTTGAGAAACCCTAGGTCATGATTTTATGTGAAAGCAAAACATTAATACCTTTAAACAGCAATCTTCGACCTTGAATAACTTTTTCATTAGGGCTCAGATCGAAAATCCCTTCGGTGAGATTCTAGACACAAGTGCCAAGAATCTACAGTTCAAAAATCACGAAGATCCAACGGTTAACGAAGGAGAGATCGTGTTTTGAACATGGCTGTTCACAGAAAACTGCATTCACTCACTGCTGACTTTGACGCTTAATAACTTTTGCCTGGGGATAAAACTTGACAATCCCTCTGGTGGATGTTTAGATCTATGTATGTAGAACACACATATAAAATTTCGTGACGATCCAACGGTTCAATCAAAAGTTATGACCTTCTGAATACTGCTGCGCACACAAAATCGCCCAGAAAAACTCTATACGAATTTTTCTTCTTCACAATACACGAACACCTCGTCGGACCTAGATATCAAGAGCCTTAGGCTCTGATACCAATTGTGGAGTCCATATGATCGTTAGACTCAATGGTTATGAACCATTATATCTAGGTTGATCATCATTCATATGATAACATAGCGGAAAAGAACAATGATCATGAACAAGGTGTTTAGGCACAAGACACATGAATTAAAACAAACGGGTTGCTCATTATATTAATAACAAACAACCACTAGACGTGTATACATTGAATCCCACGTCTAGTGCGACACACACTTTAGGTTTACATTGTGAATGAATAATATATGAATAAAACCTAAGACTCTTGTTCTTTTTATAGTGGAAGGAACAAAATCTACAAGAGATAATATCAAATAAACATCTAAATATTCTATTTAGATAAACTATATATTGTGTATATCATAAATAATATACTCAATATATTCCCTAAATAGAATTCTCCATCAAATCTTCAATATCCATCAGCGTTTGACTTTTTGACTGCGTTTGACTTTTGTTGACTTTCTGTCAACGCCTGAATTGCTCTTGTCAACGCCCAGATTGCTCTTGTCAACGCTTGAACATATTACTTGATATTTTCTTCGATTTTGAGTTTCTGCCACATCAACTTTTTGACCCAACATTTTGGAGGCTGAAGAGGTGGATTGGATAATGAGCCGATCTTGGCATTATCGGAAGGACTGGATGAATTCGTGAAGCGTGACGATACGTGGAGCAAAGGTTTGGACGCGTACGAGGACGACAAAGAAAGGCGATCGCTTATACGTTGCAAGAACTGAAGACTTGAAAGAACTAGATATGACTTAGTTAGTGGAGCTGGGCTGTTATATCTGCCTAGAATGCTAGATGCATTTGGTGTACGAGACGTGGAGAATGATCTATACGGGTCATGAAAGTCTCCAACACATATTCAATCATCTTGATTAAACATTTGGCAAAGGTGATGGGTGGAGTTAATTGATGAAAGAAAATTACAAGGCCAAGTACCATCTGGAAAAGGCAAGCATGATCGATGAGACCTGGAATAAGAAGAATGAGGTGAAGCTGAGACGAACTTGAACTATAGGGATGACGTATTAGGGCGGTTTGGATGAAGGATGTACATTGAACGAGTTGAGTTGTCTAAAGCAGAGAATGCGTCAACATGTATGTTGCGTGGCTTGGACAATCATATGGAGAAAAGGGACGTAGACTATACTTCCTACATAGATAGGAGTAGCTTAGAAAGGGAGATGTAAGGACGAAGTTGGTGGAAGGGATACATAATGCGGTGGTGGAATAAGTACGACGAGAGTTGGGTGATAGTCGATAGACAGACTAATTCATCTCATATTTCAAGAGGAATGAGAAGTCACGTAGTTGAGAAGTTGGAAGGATTGCGTACGGATGTGATGGAATAGAGGGTTATGCGTAAAAGTTAGCCTAATATGTATGGAATGCCTTATGAAGGGTTATGGCAAGGGAAGAAACGAAGGGAAGCATCACATCGTGATGTATGGTAGGAGTTGAGGAAGAAGAAGGAAGTGTGTATAGAAGCGAAGCATGAATGAAATAGGTCGAGATAAGAACCGAAGGTAAAACTTTGGTAGAGCTTAATGAGTAGAATAAAGCACAACGCAGGCTAATACGATCATAGTGTGGAAAAGGAAATGGCACTCACCTAGACTGATTGTTTGGGAGGCTTAGTATCGATAATCGAATGGATGAGGATTTATAGGTGTGATGTGCCATAGGGACGAAGGGCTTGGTCTAACTGAGATAACCGTCTTTTTGATGAACATGATTGGATATGAGTATATCCAGCTGACTGGAAAAGAATAGGCAAGTAAGATATTTATAAAACCTTAGGTATCACACTGAGGACATGAGTGATTGATTAGAGGGAGTTAGGACACTCATTAGCGATGGCTGAGTTTTCATATAATGATAGTTATCATACTAGAAGTCGATAAATGTCATTGAGGCACTATATGAAAGGATAGGGTGAGTTGTCCCCATTGTGGACTAGAATTGGTAAAAGAGGCTACTAATGTAGTAATGGTGTTTGTGGAAAGGATGAGAGCAACAAGGGATGCTATGTAGAGATAGAGGAAACCACTAGAGTTAGTGACAAAGTGTGTATGAAGTTTCACCCATAGTAACGGGTGGTATGTTTTGGTAAAATGGAAGAGTTAATGTAGAGTTTTGTAGGTCCATTTATGGTCTTTGGAAAGATCGGACCATTAGCTTGTGAGCATAGAATTACCTGAGGGAAATGAGTTGTATAAATGATACATTTCATGTATTGAGATAGGTAAAGGTTGTTTGAGAATGCATTTTGCATGTACGGTTATTCGGGACTTGTGTTAATAAGAGTCTTTGTTTTATCAAAGAGTCATCTGTGAGATTTATTGACTGTGAGGTCAAGAGTTTGGCAATGAGTTTAATTATTTTTTGTTTGTATATGTGGTATTTTGAAAACTTGAACTACAGTTCACGTGGAAATGAGAAGAGTTCATTTAGAACAAGTATTCATGTGATTGTTGGTTGTGTGTTTGATCCTAAGGAGTAAATCTCGGGACGAGATTTCTATTAGGAGGGAGTGATGTGACAACCCTGGTTTTGAGGTTCGTCACTTAGTTTTATTTTGTGCTAGTTACGTGTCTTTACGTGTTTATGTGCTTATTGGTGTGTATAGATTGTGGTTTGGATATCGTATCCGGTACGGGGTACCTTGTGAGTGAAACGATGTGTGATGATTTCATGTTCATGAGCTCACATGATAGTGACTATGAAGTGAGATGGTGTTATTTAGTGGTTGTACGTATACGTATATGTATTATAGAAAATCGAATTTTTTACGATTTACGGTTTAGCATTTAGAGGTCTCGGATGAGGTAATTGGTCATATGAATATTTTTCGGGATGGTTTTAAGTCATTTAGGACTTAAATATAAAGTTTATTTCAAAATGGGAGATTTTTTATAAAAGTGTATATTTTACGACTTTTACGGTAAAACGCGTAAATTTGACTAATTTTACGGTTTTGAGGTTTTGGAGGCTTTAGGAGCTGAAATAAATTAAGGTAAATTAAGGTAATATTAATAACATAATATTAAATAATAAAAATTAAAAAAAAACGAATTTGAAGGGGTTTAGGTCGGTTTTGGACGCAGAAAAGAAGGAAAAAAAGGAAAAAGAGGGAAAAAAAGGAAAAAGAGGGAAAAAAAGGAAAATGGGCTTATTCTTGGACTAGGATTTTATGTACACCCTATATATTGTTTTAATCACAATCCAAATTCATTATTTTTCTCCTGTAGGTTAAGAAAATTCATGAGTTATATAAAAATTTGGGTTCTTCATAAAATTTTGGGGTTTTCATAAATCAAAGGTAAATCTTCTTAACCCTTTTTAATTTAATTATTTTTATGTTTTGTTTAATCATCTTATGATGGAATTAGGTTAGGGTTTAATTTAAAAACAGTAAATTAAAATGGTGTTATAATGATTACATAAATTAGGGCTTGTAATTAGAGGGAATAGGGTTAATTAATGAGGTTGATTTTGTTAAACCCGTTTCTAAAAACTGGGCAGAATTTGGAGTCAATTGTTTTGATCATATTAGGAGTTCTACAAACTCTTATTTTACGATCCAAGTATCCCTGAAAAGGTAATTGAAGTGGCTTTCCAATGCAAGAAACGAGAACTAAATTGGAGGTCGGGAAGTGGGTCAAAAACAGGTTACAACAGTCGGAGGTCAAAACATTTTTGAAGTCAGCCTGTTTTCTTTTTAAGTTTTGGGTTGTTTGTGGTACTTAGGGTTGCATTGGGATCTTCTCACGAACATGAGAGATGGATTATATATTTTATTAAGTATCTGCACTTGGGCTAAGGTTGTGGTTTAGGGTAAGACCCCCTAATTGTAATAAACTTTTTGTATGTTTAAAATCGGTAAATCTGGAATGATAAAAGTATATATATATATATATATATATATATCGGGGCCTTAACAGTAGATTTAAGGTTAGGGCACGTGGGAGTTGTTAGCTAACATATGTAAGGGTATGAATATTCCTTTTACAGAAACCATGGGTATGTTTAAGTGGACGTTTGACTTAAAGTTTGGAGACCTAAAATTGAGACTGTTTTGTGTAAAATATGAACGGGATAGTTATTAAACTTAACCAAGTTAAGGACTTGTTAGGGAAGGGTAATGGGGTGATTAGAGCTTATCAATGAGGTATTTATATGGGAATAGGCTAGATGTCCATCATAGGTTGATGAGCCATCTTAGTGATTGGTTCATGTATTGATTGTGTGTTTTTGGTTTGTTAGCTTGTTGCTAGTGCGAGGACTTGTGAAGAATCAATCAGGTGAGTTTCATAGTCCCATGTTTACTATTGATTTTGACTTCCAGATGGGATGGAAGAGACACTGGGTTGAGTTATTTATAAATTGATGCTGTGAATGATTTATGGTTTGTGATGGACTTGTGTGTACACTTATGTGATTAACTGCTATGTGATTCTTGATTGTGTTTATGATTTGGATCAGGGGACACGTACCGTCTCAGTTATTGTGGTTTGACAAGTTAGGGGCCTTGGGATAGGTACATAGCGTGATCGTCTATGGGACCAATGGATAATGACAAGGTAGTGGCCTTGGGATAGGTACATAGTGTGATCATCTATGGTACCATGGGGTTTGGTAAGGCTGGAGGCCTTGGATTTGGTTTGGTATGACTGATCTTGAATTTTAGTTGTTAATGCATACTTGTAACACATTGTCCATATGTTATTTTGTTGATGGTTGTTATTCACATCTTATGTATTGTTTTTGGCGTTGGAGTCTAAACCTATGACTCTCACCAACTTTATGTTGACGTGTTTTAATGTCTCTTTCAGGTGAGAATGTGGTTAAGCTTGAGGATAGAAGTGGCTAGACTTGGATGCCTTAGGATTGCATATAGAAGGAGATCCCCGCTCCTTCTTAGTTTACCTTTATGTTTTTTTTATAAGTGATACATGTTGGCACCTATATGTTTGTTTTGTTTGTGTTATTTGTTTGTCTCGAGTAAATGGTAGGACTGTTACCTATTTACCTAGACTCCTGCATGTTGAGATATTGTCATGACATATGTGTCGCCATTTATGACATTTCTTATATCATTTAGTTATCTCTATAGACACGCTATTGTTGTGATGATATCCATACGTCGTGCCCCATATTCTGCCATGGTGGGGTGTGACATTAACTGTTGATTCCATGTCCTTGTAATCTTTAGCAGCCTCCAACTCGTCAATCGTATGACCATTTTCCTCTTGCATAGTAGATTCTTGCACTCTATTATCATACGCTTGCTGAAGTAGGGATCTTTCATAAATCGAAGACAAGACCGATTTCATGAGTTTCAGTAGTTTACCACGGAAATCTTGAAGCTCAGTATGTGTGTCTCGAAGAAATGACTGGCAAATCACTGAACTTTCAGACTTGACGATATTGAATTGGAGGAAAAGTGTGAGTTGTGTCACGAGAGCCTTATATGCGAGTGCCAGTGCAGAGTGATTAAATTCTTTATTGTGTAAGTTTTCTGCTAGTTGGTTCAAGTTGAAGAACATCGATTCCGTGAATATATGACTATCGTGACCAAAGAGTGTCACAAATTCGCTCCCTCCTTGAAGCCATGAAAGATTCACTAGATGAGACTGAAGTAGTCGAAATGAAGTGATGCTACTTTATCTAGCTTTGTCTTGCATGTGATGCAAGTCGCCCTCTTGAAATGTCGAATTCAACGATTCCACTGAAGTTCGATGAATGGTAATTGTGGTTGTAGTTGTTTTCGAAATTTTACAATTCGTGAAGAGACCAAGAAATTGAACCATAGAATTTTACACACCAACGAAAGATACCGTAAAATTCTTGAATCCTTGTTTGGTGATATAAAACGATGATTCAAGTCCTCTATGTTTGTATTAATCGTCTATTGCAAAAATAATCAGCCCAATATATATTCACCTTTTAGTGTACTGATCGGCCCGACAACTTTTCATCCAAATATTTATAACACTCGGCCCATAGAATGAATATATACTAACTAAAATGTATCAAATGCCACTTACTTAAAAAAAATGGGCTGATCAAACTCCAAAGATAAGTTAGTTAAATTGTTACCAACTAATACAAGGTTTTTACCTAGTATAAAAATTAAGTTCGTTGAATGTGTCTATTCGAATTGATTACTGGTTAAAAATGCGACTCAGTCGTCTTTTGGTGGAAAAGAAAAGGTTTAGTCGTTGTTTAAAATAAAATTGCAAAACTTTAAAATAAATAGCACGGTAAATAAAGCTAAAAGTAAATGACAAAATATAAAAGGAATAAACTAAAATTAACACGAATGACAAATAATAAAGAAACGATATTAAAAACAAATATTAGAACGAAACAATTAATAAAAATAAAACTAAACGAAGAAATTAACTTTCGACTGAAAAATAAATTTTACCTAATGGAAAAGAAGAAAATAAAATTAAAAGGGTACTTTAAAACTAAACGAGACAAAAGCTAAAGCGGGTAATAAATAAAAGATAAAACTTAAACTTTACGAAAAATTAATAATACTAAAATTTGACGAAAAATTCAACTAAAAATATGTAACTTTCAGAATTAAAATCGGAACAACTTTCAGATTAAACTAAACAATTACGGAACAATACTAAATAATAAACAAGCTAGCAAGCAGACACCTCAAACAGGCAAGCTACCTGCTGAATTTGGCGGGAAAGTTACAAAGCTAGCAAGTAGGCTGGACAAAATTATCTTCGGAATGTTACATTTTTTCGGAACTTTCTTCAGAATTATGTTTTTCAGAGATTTTTTCATAACTTTTTTTCATAACTTTTTTCATAACTTTTTTTTAATAAGTTTTTTCATAACTTTTTGACTTTTTTCGGAAAAATCAACTTTTCAGAGAAAAGAAAATATCTTCGGAATAATAAACTTTTTCAGAGAAACAAGAATTTTCGGATAAACTAAATTCAGAGAAATGCTATTTCAGAGAAAAATAATTTCAGAAAAAGGGAAATCTTCGGAATAATAAACCCTAATCCGAAGATATGAAAACTTAGATAGACAGATAAAGTAACAACTAAAAATCAGAAAATAAGCCAAAAATAAGCACAAATCAAATAAGCAATTAACTAAAACTTAATCTAAAACACTTTTAAGAAAAACTAATAAAACCACAAATTAAAAACTTGAAAAACACTAATAAAACTAAAAATTAAAAATAAACTTTTAATAAAATAAACTAATAAAAACACTTAACTAAAATCAAATCAAACACACAATAAGGTATAAAATCAATAAGCTAACACAATCAAACAAATAAAAACATAACAATTAATCAAATAAGCATGACAATAAGATAATAAGCATAAAGATTAAGCAAAACAAGAAAGGTAGAATGAGAGATTTATATAAAAACTTGATTAAAATTAAAGATTCAACAACAATTAAAAGTAAAAATTAAATGACTTACAAATTTAAGGTGCAAGACAAGGAATGTAAATTGACAAGTAAATAAATGACATGAAAAATAAAGGTTGAAAGACTAAGTTGGCAATTTAGCTAACACCTCCTAATGACACATTAGGAGGGTATTTATAGGAGGATTAGTATGTCTTGATGCTTTCTTCCTTTTCTCGTCTTTTCGTCTTTATAAATTCTTCGACTTTTTCGACTTTGTCTCGGGATTATTTGAACTCGTCTTATAATTTCTTCATTAATTAGACTTGAGTTCTTCGACTTCATTAAACTTCCATATTTAGACTTTTTCTTCGATAAATCTTTAGAATAGGCCTTGGACTTCCGTTCTTTTTGCACTCTTGATCTTTTGACTTCGTCTTTTGTCTTTTTCTTCGATAAAAGCCCGTGAAAGCCCGTGTATTCTTCCCTTTTCACATTTTGGTCCTAAATCATAACAAAAACACAAACCACGCATAATTCCGACATTTACGAAATAAAATACACGTTTTGGCTTGGTTATTATTATAATTAAGTGGTAAAAGGATAAGTGTTTTCACACTTATTAAATCCCCTACACTTGACCATTGTAATGTCCACATGCAATGCATTAATTACAAAGCAAGTTTTACATTTTTTATCATAATCAATCCATCTTGGCCTTTATTAAACACAAGACATAGAAAATTGTAAAATATTCAAAGGAAGAAAACAAGTAAAGAGATAAAAGACTTACATTAGGGTTTTGGAAATGTCATGAATGTTTATCAGCCTCATGTTTCACGTTCCCCATACCAAGCTTAAAAACGAGATCATTGTTATTATAAGTTAGCAAACTATCACAAACTCATGTGGGCCAATTATTTACTTAGACTCCCTTATTCCTAGGTGTATCTCTTATATTTTATTGTTGTCTTGAATGATCACGAGGATGCATTGTCGACTTATTTCGATAGTTATTTAGGCTGAAAATAAAGTAGGAAGATTTAATCAATAGTTAGCTAAAGGACAAAATCTTTTAAAATTGCTTCTCGGGACCTCATAAAGTTTATATCTTGGCATAACTCGCTTCACGATTTGAGACCTTTCTCGGACCGATATTTGGCAGTGACTTCATACTTCGAATCTTGAGAGACGTTCTTGAAATAATGGTCTTCTCTTCATAATAGGAATTTCTTCACTTGAAGTTTTGAGAGGTTCTTCATACTTGGATCACGACTTCTTCATTATTCTCCAATCTATATTTGGGATTTTGATATGCAACGATCCACCTCCTTTTAGGACTTGGATATATTTATCCTCATACCTTTCTAGGGTCTTTTCGGATAGACTTCTCCATGATCTTTTAGGAGTATTTGCTTTTCGTCGTGTGTCTCGATCCTTCATATTGATTTTTGATAAATGATTCTTCACATCACTTTGGATCTTTAGCAACAAAATGTAGCCCTCATGCCTTGTTAGGGCCTTTTCGGACTCGCCAATCTTCGCATCCCGCTTCAATAAGTTATGCCTTGGCTATGAACTCTAATCAATACCGAGCAACTTTTAAACGATCTTGTGCTAGAAGCTAAGTAAATTTTCAAATCGTACAACCTTATTTATTGCAATTAAATTTATTAGCAAGCGATGGGAGAAAAAGCTCATAATCAACTCACATAAATTCATGAAAGAATACTAAACTTATAATTGACTCTATCATCTCTCGTTCTCCACAATTTAAAATCTAAAGGAATGAGACTCGTGGATGCTTAGCCTATTAAATCAAAGTTTTGGGTTTTCAAGTCATCTGTAGGATCTTGCAAACTCTTAGACTTTTTCAAGTTTAGAATTCGCATTTTAAAGTTCCCTTGCTAAACGACTTTCTAGGATAAATTATAGGAACTTGTGAAAAGTTCTTGTTCTTAACCCGTAAGAGTTAAGACTTTCGCGTTTTAAAGTTCCCTATATAAAAGCCTAGCAAAACTTGACTTAAACACGTTAAGGATACTAGCTAGAGTAAACTTAGATAAGTAAACTCGGGTTGAGTCAAAATATTCACGACTTTTAAAAATTAAAACCACTTTATTAAAAATTTATTCTAGCAACGAAATAAAATAACTATAATAAAGGTAAATACTGATAGGCCAAAATAGATCAAAAATTTTGAAAAATGTCGAAAAATCAATTTTTCGGTTAAAATGAGGACAAATACAAGGAAAAGCCCACTTAACTTCGATAGAAGTCCCCCCTACACTTAATATAAACATTGTCCTCAATGTTTAAGCATGTGGAAGTAAACTCTCCTACACTTAGGACATTGTGCACTTTGTTTAAATCTTGTTAATGAAGAGACAACTAAAGTGATTCCTATTTCAATCATAAATGATAAAATAATGAATCAAAAGAGTTTAGGATAGAACCGGGAAGACGGGTACACGGAATCACGGGTCGTAAAAAGTCATCAAGAATGGATCTTTGAAATCTCGAATCCCTGCACATGATTAGAAAGACGACAACAAACACATACTAGGGTCTCCTCTACACTTATTACAAAAACAAAGAAAAAGGATAGATACTGCGGGTTGCCTACCGAGAAGCGCTTGTTTTTGTTCACCGAGTCGTGAGCCTGACTCGACCTTGATTAGCATAGGAAGAAGCTTGAAACATATCCACCGGGATCAAATACATGGTTTTCATCCATCAAGTAACACAAGCTTAAGGCGAACAAGGCAAGCCAAAGAAGAGTAGGTAAGGTTCCCTTAAGCAGTTGTTGAGCACGGTGGTAGCAAGGGTGATGAGGTGCAAGCATATCTCCAAAAGTTCCAAAAATCTTTCCTTTTATTTCATCAGATGGATACTGAGATGGCTTAAATATTGAAATACCAGGATCGAACACCTTTTCCTTTAGGGGAAAATAACACTCAGGCTCAGTAGACCTTGAAGAAGATCCACTCATAAATCGCACAATATCATCCTCAGAAGGTGGATAAAGAGGTGTCAAGACATAGGTACTACGAATATCGGTGTCTTCCGGCTTCTTTTCCTTTGAAACGGTTTTCTTCATATCCGAAGGAGGATAAAGAGCATCATCAAAGTCCAAAGGAGGAGAATCATTCTCATTGGGGAAGTATGTATTGAGAAAAGTAGCAAAGTCTTCCTCAAATGAATAGTCATCCAAAGTAGGATCAAGCATTTTTGGTGGAGGATCTTCATCAAAAGTAGAAACAAGGTCATCATGTGAAGAATCACTCAAAAGAGAATCGACATCATCAAAGTCATCATAAGTTGGCATATCTTTATACTCAGAAGAAAAATCATCAGAATCATCCACGTCAGAAATAGAATCATCATCATAGTCATCATAAATTGGAGGAGACTCATGAATTGGTAGAGGATCTAAATTGGAGAGAGAATCATCCACATCATATTTGAATAGTGGATTATCATAGCAAGAATCGAAAAGAGGATTGTTGTAGACGACAAAATCATCAAGCACATTAATCATATTCGCTGATTCTCTTCCATTTGATTTGGTTGTGATCTTCCTCATTTTAAAAACTTGTGCATCATTCCCGACCCTTAAGATTAGCTCACATTCGGCAACATCGATTAAGGCTTTTCCGGTTCTCAAGAATGGCCGACCAAGTATTAATGGAATACGAGAGTCCATTTCATAATCAACAACAACAAAATCGACCGGAAAAGTGAAGGTGCCAACTTTAATAAACACATCTTCGGCAATACCAACGGGGTAAGCGAGAGTGCGATTTGCTAGCTCAAGAGTCATCTTTGTTAGTGTAAGATCGGGTAATGATAATTTTCCAAACACTTAAAGGCATCAAATTAATACTTGCCCCGAGATCGGCTAAGGCAGTAAATTCTTCAGTTTGGTTAAAAGTACATGGTAGCACAAAACGACCGGGATCTCCAAGTTTCTCCGGAAGTTCTTTAAGAAGGATTGTGAAACAATTTTCATTCAATCGAGTATTAACAAACTCGGCCATCTTCTCTTTCTTATTAAGCAATTCTTTAAACATCTTAACGAATGTTGGCATTTGGGCAAGAGCTTCAACAAGGCTAATGGTGATGGTCACTCCCGAAATCTTCTTCAAAAATTTTGACACTTGAATGTCATCCTTGGTGAGCAATTTGCTCTTGTCTAACCGAGAGGGATAAGGGATGTTGGGTATAGGTGGTGTAGGTGTAGCAGGTAAAGGTTGAGATGTTGAAGGTTTAAAGGTGGAAGGTAGGGTTTGTGAAGGGTGTTTCTTGGGAACTGCTTCAGTAAGAGGTGGAGACGGTAATGGAGAACTAATACTAGGCGTGGGAGTAGGAGGGATAAATGGTGGTGGAGGAGGTGTAGATGGAGTAACTGGGGGAGGGATAGATGGTCCTACTAAGGTTGCTCAACTGCGTGTAGTAATAGCACTCACATTCGCTCTTGGGTTGGTGAAGGTATTAGAAGGAAGAGAGCCCGAAGTAGAGGGTTGAGTACTTGGAAAGAAACTAGCCATCATATTCTTCAAATCATTCGTTTGATTGCTGAAGGAGGTTTGCATATCATGTCAAAGCTCGGTTCTAATATCATCCCCTTGCTTAGTGATATATCCTTTCAAGTTAATGATTTGCCTTTGAAGATTCTTAACTAGCTCTCCTTGGGTCTTCATGAAAGTTTCAACATCTTGATTAATGGGTGGTGCTTGTTGAGCGGGTGGGTGATAAGGATTAGAAGCTCGAGGTAGGTTTGGGTTGCTTCTATTGTAGTTGTTGGGGTTGTGGTTTTGAGGAGAAAAATCGGGTGAAAGAAAGTTGTTAGAACGGTAACTTAGCAAGTTACGATCACCTTGAGGTCGGGCTTGGTAGTTTTCCGTTGAATAGTTACCATGAGCCGCATACACGTTTTCCGGATTGTCATGAGTAGAAGGAAAATCATTGTATGAATGAGGACCACCGCAGATCTCACAAGAAAGTGCTACAACTTTAACTTGTTGTTAATTTGTAGCCAAGAGTCGCATATTTTTACTCATTTCGATCATTGCGCGGGTCAATTCGGTCATATCGGGGTTTGAAGAAGTAGAAGAAACATTGACTCTCGGGTTATTCCTTGAAGATGTGGATGAATCCCAAATTTTGTGATGAGTAGTCATGTTCTCTATAAGCTCTCTACACTCCTCAGGTCTTCTTTTCATAAATGTGCCACCGGTGGCTGCATTAATCGTATCACGGTCACGAAAAGTTAAACCGTTGTAGAAAGTATCAATTAAGGTGACGGGGAGCATGTTGTGGTTTGGACATCGATCGATCAAAACATTATATCGTTCCCAAGCATCAAAAAGTGATTCATCAGGTTCTTGAGTAAATCCACTGATTTGATTACGAAGGCTCGTGATCATGGATGGTGGAAAGTAGCGCTACAAAAAGCGTTGAGTCATCTCATCCAAAGTATGAACTGAATTCTTCGAAAGACGATCAAACCATTTTTCGGCATGGTGGGATAAGGTGTGTGGAAATAGGTGAAGGCGAAGAAAATCCATGGTAACCCCGGGCAACTTCATGCTTTGAGTTACGGTAATGAACTTGTCGAGGTGTTTGTTGGCATCATCATCCGGCAATCCGCGAAATGGACAAGTGTTTTGAACTTGTTGGATCATGTGATGCTTCAACGAAAACTCTAGAGCCGTGATTTGCATCGGTGCAATCGGTCCTCCTCGTCCATTCATTGTTGGTTGACACAGCTCCTCCATCGTTCGAAGGTCTGGTGGGGGAACATTTTTGTTATTATTCATGTTGAGGTGAGGTGGGTTATTGTTGTTGTGCACACCAGCCATATCTAAATCTTCACGAGTCTCGGGCTCAGAATAAGTTGAAGATCTAGTACGCATACACCTGCAAAAGAAAAAGAAAAAGATACCAAAGAAATAGAGAATATATATGTACTTGTAAAAATAAAAATAGAATCTTTTTGGTGCAAAACTTTGAAAAAGAAATACTTTTTATAAATTTTTAATTATTTTTGTATTTTTGAAAATTTATAATTTTTATGGATTTTAAAAAAAAAATTTTAATTTTTATGATTTTTTGAAAATTTTTGACACAAAAAATAACGTTCACGAGTGAACGGATCCCAAAATTCAAAGCATCTCTCACAGAAACCCGTTAATCTTTACGAAAAGACCCGGCAGCGGCGCCATTTAATACAAGGTTTTTACCTAGTATAAAAATTAAGTTCGTCGAACGTGTCTATTCGAATTGATTACTGGTTAAAAGTGCGACTCAGTCGTCTTTTGGTGGAAAAGAAAAGGTTTGGTCGTTGTTTAAAATAAAATTGCAAAACTTTAAAGTAAATAGCACGGTAAATAAAGCTAAAAGTAAATGACAAAATATAAAAGGAATAAACTAAAATTAACACGAATGACAAATAATAAAGAAACGATATTAAAAACAAATATTAGAACGACACAATTAATAAAAATAAAACTAAACGAAGAAATTAACTTTCGGCTGAAAAATAAATTTTACCTAATGGAAAAGGAGAAAATAAAATTAAAATGGTACTTTAAAACTAAATGAGACAAAAGCTAAAGTGGGTATTAAATAAAAGATAAAACTTAAACTTTACGAAAAATTAATAATACCAAAATTTGACGAAAAATCAACTAAAAATACGTAACTTTCAGAATTAAAATCGGAACAACTTTCAGATTAAACTAAACAATTACGGAACAATACTAAATAATAAACAAGCTAGCAAGCAGACACCTCAAACAGGCAAGCTACCTACTGAATTTGGCGGGAAAGTTACAAAGCTAGCAAGTAGGCTGGACAAAATTATCTTCGGAATGTTACATTTTTTCGGAACTTTCTTCGGAATTTTGTTTTTCAGAGATTTTTTCTTAATTTTTTTTATAACTTTTTTCATAACTTTTTTCATAACCTTTTTTTCATAACTTTTTTTCATAACTTTTTTCATAACTTTTTTCATAACTTTTTTCATAACTTTTTTCGAAACTTTTTGACTTTTTCCGGAAAAATCAACTTTTCAGAGAAAAGAAAATATCTTCGGAATAATAAACTTTTTCAGAGAAACAAGAATTTCCGGATAAACTAAATTCAGAGAAATGCTATTTCAGAGAAAAATAATTTCAGAAAAAGGGAAATCTTTGGAATAATAAACCCTAATCCGAAGATATGAAAACTCAGATAGACAGATACAGTAACAACCAAAATCAGAAAATAAGCCAAAAATAAGCACAAATCAAATAAGCAATTAACTAAAACTTAATCTAAAACACTTTTAAGAAAAACTAATTAAACCACAAATTAAAAACTTGAAAAACACTAATAAAACTAAAAATTAAAAATCAACTTTTAATAAAATAAACTAATAAAAACACTTAACTAAAATCAAATCAAACACACAATAAGCTATAAAATCAATAAGCTAACACAATCAAACACATAAAAACATAACAATTAATCAAATAAGCATGACAATAAGATAAGAAGCATAAAGATTAAGCAAAACAAGAAAGGTAGAATGAGAGATTTATATAAAAACTTGATTAAAATTAAAGATTCAACAACAATTAAAAGTAAAAATTAAAGGACTTACAAATTTAAGGTGCATTACAAGGAATATAAATTGACAAGTAAATAAATGACATGAAAAATAAAGGTGGAAAAACTAAGTTGTCAATTTAGCTAACACCTCCTAATGACACATTAGGAAGGTATTTATAGGAGGATTAGTATGTCCTGATGCTTTCTTCCTTTTCTCGTCTTTTCGTCTTTATAAATTCTTCGACTTTTTCGACTTTGTCTCAGGATTATTTGAACTCGTCTTATAATTCTTCATTTATTAGACTTGAGTTCTTCGACTTCATTAAACTTCTGTCTTTAGACTTTTTCTTCGATAAATCTTCAGAATAGGCCTTGGACTTCCGTTCTTTTTGCACTCTTGATCTTTTGACTTCGTCTTTTGTCTTTTTCTTCGATAAAAGCCCGTGAAAGCCCGTGTTTTCTTCCCTTTTCACATTTTGGTCCTAAATCACAATAAAACACAAACGACGCATAATTCCGACATTTACGACATAAAATACACGTTTTGGCTTGGTTATTATTATAATTAATTAGTAAAAGGATAAGTGTTTTCACACTTATTACCAACCCCACCAAAATAAAGATCCAATAAAATTTTAGTTATATTCGGATCAAAAAAGGTTTTAGCAATATGTGAGCAGCGATTGTGTCTCCTATTACACCGAAACGTGGCTTTGGCAACGTCGCCTTAACGGAGAACCAAAATAATATGTTTAACACGTGTGCTAAACCCACCTAATTTTGGAAAACACGTTGCAAGTGGTTGGATATAAAACTCAAAACAGTCTCCCAATTAAATCTAAGACTTTAATCCTATCTTGTAACCTCCGCCCCTATATTCCTCTTAGCCCAATGTTCACACAACCCCAACTTCACATAAAAGATAAACATGCTCCTATCTTGTTTCCTCCGTCACTATTCACCGAATATCTTACACCATACCAATCTCAAAACATAGTATACTCCGCCTCCAAATATCCTCTATCCCAAAATCCTCTCAAAACGCAGTCACCAAAACACTTTTTCAAGATTCTATAATGATTCCTCCGCCTTCAATCTAATCACCTTGTATGCTCCGCCCCCTTTTTCTACCCATATGTCTCTCTCTCTCCTCAATCAGATCACAAACCAAATCTAAATAATAAGTCTTCAATAAAACTAACAAAAATCTCCCACAAGATTAAGCAAATAATAAAACTCCCACCAATGGACGAATCTAACACATCTTTTGACGAATCGGCTTCAAGATCATGTAAAAGGTCTCAGGTAGGTGTTTATATTGTTTTATTTTTTGTTTTGGATCGATGAGAGTTTTGTATGACTGAGATCTTGAGTTTTTGAGGTTGTATCTTGGGTTCGAGTCGATTCGTGTGTCGGAGTCTTGGTTGAGTCAGTGTTGAGACAAGTATTAAGTCGTGTGTTGGAGTCTGTGTCTGGAGTCGAGGAAAGATTTTGGTTGTCGAGTCATGAGACAAGAGTTGTGAATCGTTGATGGGTTGTTTTGGTGTTGGGATATGGGTTGTGTTGGATTCAGTTGTGAAGAATAGTCTTTTTCTAGTCGAGTTTGTTAAAAGTCTTGATAAGTTATCGAGTCTGTTAAAAGAGCTCGTGTTGATTTGAGTCGAGGTTTTGAGTCTTGTTCAGAATTAGTCCGTGAGTCGAGTCAGGTTGTTGGGTTGGATTCTGAGGTGCTGTTTCTTGTCAAAGGTTTTGAGTCAGGTTGTCGAGTCAGGTTTTGGTCGAGTCAGTTGGCGTTCGAGTCGAGTCTATGTTCGAGGGTGTTTTGGTGGGATTTTGGTTTGAGTCTGGAGTCTAGCCGAGTCTAGAGTCTTGTTTGGAATATGAAAAGATAAGTCGGAATTGAAAACACTAAATATAAGTCAGAATATAAACTCGAAACACAAGTCGGATTATGTATTCCGAATAACAAGTCGGAATATGACTCTTTGGACAATAATTCAGAATATGAATTCCTTAAGTCGGAATATGAATTCCTAAAATAATTCGGAATACGGATTATACTGTTCGGAATTTGGATATGACTCTTCGGAATATGACTATTCGGAATTTGGATATGACTATTCGGAATATGACTATTTGGAATTTCGATATGACAATTCGGAATATGACTATTCGGAATTTGGATATGACTATTCGGAATACGGATACTTTTCAGAATAAAACTCAATACGCATGCAATAACATAAATATAATTCGGAATCCGTATTTATTTTGGAGGTAAAAAATAGTCACACTAAATATAATTCGGAATGTGTAAACTGAATAAGTCGGAATGTGTAAACCCTTTTATTCCGACTTATACCAAAAAAATTTCAAACACTTGTAATTTTTACCAAAAAATCAATCCAAAAATTCCAACGTGTTTTTTACCAAAACAAAAACCCAAAATCACTACCACAACTATGTAGATGATTTTTAGAAAGATTAAACCACAAAAAACACAAAAAAATTGGATCGAATGATTTTAGATCAAAACTCACAAATCAATGATGAAAAAACACAAGAACAAACCAATCATCCATGGCTCTTGATACCAATTGTAGGTCCACGTAATCCTTAGATTTTCTATGTGTTATAATGATCTAAAGAAAGGGAGAGAGATGAAGAACTAGAGAGAGAAAGTTAGAGAGAGAAAGGAGAGGATGAGAGAAAGGAATGTTTGATTAATGAAATGAGAACCAACAACCCCTCCTAACATGCTAGGAGGGGGTATATATATAGCCCACCCTCCATGTGGGCTTTATGGGTTATACAATTACATATTAGATCACGAGCCCATACTACGTATATATCGTTGGAGTGACCGATCCTTCCTAAATACGTAAAAACGTATTTCCAACAATCTCTAGTAAGTAGGAACCTCGTTTTCTAATTCCTTCAATATATCTTGATTAACAGTATGTGGCTCATGCATAAATTTCAACTAATGAATCAATACTGAGACTTCTTCTCTTCCTTCACTTTCTCCTTGGACATACCTGTACAGATCTTGAATATCTTGTCTATTACGTATATGAAGGACTTCTTCTAATAACCTAAACATCCTAAATGTTCCATCTGTTCTGGTTATTCCATGAGCTTCAAGTCCTTGATTTGTAGCACATGTCCATCTTGCAATGGAAGATTTCTTTCCCAAAATCTCTATATCAATGCATTGATCAACAAATCCAACTACCTTCAAGTACTTCCTGCAGCTCTCATAACTATCACTTTCTTCATCAGTCGTAGATTCTCCCTTCTTCTTTTCTAGGTGCTTCTTCTTAGTTGATCTTTTTCTCTTAGTACCTTTGGAGGTTCCCTTTTCTTGATATGTTTCAGCAGTATCTACCTCTAAATTTGTATGTACCGTTTCTCCATGTATCGTTGACTGTGTATGTACCGCCTGTACATTTTCAGTCTTTTCAACACTTTGAGCTTCCAACACTTGAGTTTCCGCGTCCTTTGAAGTCTCCTTAGCTTTCTTATTCTTCCTAGCATAAGTAATCTTAATTGGTGGAGAACTTCCTTTTGTATCAAGTCTGGGGGTACTTCCAAACTGTCTTTGTTGTCCTAGATATTTCATTACATCTTCAATATCTTTCTTATCTACCTCATATCCAATTTCAACAAAGTTGAGTTTGCTCCTTTTGTGTTGTTCATAGAGAGCCTTGATTTCATCAAAAAAATTCCTGACCAGCTGAACATGAGTAAAATGCTTCACTTTCTTTAGATAAGCCATCATTATTCCTTAGTTGATTAGTGGTTGGAGGCTTAACTCTCTGCAATCTTCTTTTCTCTACAAAGAACCTTTGTTTCTGTCTGACTAAGTTATCAATCAATTTTTCTTTTTCTTCTTCATCATATGCATCTCTCTCCTCGGCTATCATTGATTCAGCTAGAAGTTCACTTTCTTTTATTTCAGCTTGTATTCTATCATATTCTTTACCATTTAACTCTTGTTGTATTCTTTGTACCTCAATCAATGACTGTTTAGCTGCAAGTTCTTCTTGTTGTTATTCTTCATGGAGTCTAGATTTTAATCTCCAAGCCACTTCTTCATCCTGCTCCATTTGATGAAATTTCTTCATAGCATTATCTACAACATCTGAATCACTATCATCCTCTTCTTCTGATTCAGACTGTAATTTCTTCTTGCCCTTGTCCTTTGGAAGTAAGTACCGCTAGCGGTGTCAGAAAAGTTGACCCGACCCGAACCTAACCCGAACCCGAATAAGCCTATTCGGGTAGGGTCACTCGGGTTCAAAAATATATTCGGGTCAATTCGGGTTGACCCGAGTTCTAATTGGCCTCGGGTTCGGGTTAATATTTTTTAGCCTTGACCCGAATTGACCCGACCCGAATTGACCCGAACCTGACCAACCCGACTTGACCCGAGTTTTTTTAACACATTTTACATTGAAAATCTACTCAAATGATCCAATTTTTATTTTTTTTACTCATACCCGGGTTGACCCGAACCCGAGTTGACCCGACCCGAATTAACCCGACCCGAGTTGACCCGAACCCGACTGACCCGAGTTCTAATTAGGCTCGGGTTCGGGTTTGATTTTTTTTAGTCTTGACCCGACACGAGTTGACCCGAACCCGGTTGACCCGACCCGATTCCCACCCCTAAGTACCGCTACTTGATCCACTAGCGATGCTTTGAAAGTATGTACCGCTGCTTTCTTATGACACAAAAGCCAAGTTAGGCTTTGATACAGATGCTTAGCTGGCTCAGTACCTCTAACATCCATCTCATATATCCTGAGATTGTTATAAAGATTATCAAATGGATTAATATCCAAATCATCTCTTGTGATAAAGTGCATAGCCATTACTTTCCACTCTGGTGGAACCCCTCTTAAGAACTTTTGATTAGTTTCTTCATTGGGAATTGTTAGTCCATGAACTGCTAATTGAGTAAGAATTTTATTGAACCTTCCATATCCTTTATGGATCCCTTCTGCACTAATAATTATGAAGTTATCAAATTCTTGCTTTAGAACCAGTTTCTTCATTTTTTTAGATTTGTCGTTTCCTCCAAATATAAGTTTAATTGCAACCCACATAGCTTTTGCATCTTTGTAATGATGAAAGTTAGATAGAATATCTTCTGAGAGTACCATAGCCAAGGAAGTTCTTGCCTTTCTCTCCCTGATCTCAGCCTGAATGTCTTCAGCAGTGACAGCATGCAAAGCAACACATCTATCATCTGGTAGTCAGTGGAGCTTTTTAGGAGAGTTCTCATTCTTAATGACCTGCCACATAATGTGATATGTGTGATTCATATAGTGTTCCATCTGCATAGCCCACGTCTTATAGTTATCACTTTTGAGAATAGGAAGTTTTACAACAGACAGAGAGTGGGGAGTAGATGTAGTTATTGGTGTTGTAGCCAAGCTTGTATAGTTTGTGCATGTGCTGGAGGTGGTACCACAGGTGCATCTTGCACAACTTGAGGTTGTCCCTGATGTATAGGTTCAGGGATCTGGAATTCATCTCTAAACTGAGGATGATAACCAGAAATGATGTGAGTTTTTGTGGGTGACGTTACAGGGTTTTGTTCTTCTTATTCAGATTTTCTCAACAAGCTTTGATACCACTTGTTGATCCCTTTGAATAGATCGAGATCCTGTTAAGGATTGCACAATAGCTTGCAAACAAACTAGAGAACTTGAGAGACTCTTGCTAAACTCTAATAAGTTATGCGGAATCTAACTTATGAAAGCAAAGAAGAATAACAGTATACTCTAACTATTCGATTTTCTATTATTGATTGTGGAAAAGGTACCATAAACTCAATGCACCTAATGTTCCTTTTATAGTGCAAGGAACCTTAGTATATTCTATTTATATAAGTATATCACAGACTATATACTCTCAATATACTTAGAACATATCTTTACTAAAGATATTTCAGTCATTATCTATACTAGCAGTACTTACATTTAGCTTAACAGTACTTAGCATGTACTGCGTTAACACTAACAGTACTTACTATAACTAACGGTACTTAGTACAATAACTAACGGTACTTGGTACTTTTACAAATAATTCCCGACACTAACCTCTTTACTAGGACCAACGTCGTGCTTATTTCTATCGATAGAACTGTCATTCTTCTTTAGAACCGGTCTAAACTCCTTACTAGAAAGTTTGAAGTTCAACTTAGGACCAATCAGGATGCCCTTAACGGTATGCTTAGGCTTCTCATCTTCTTAGGCTTCCGAACATTCTTAGAACCTTTAGTTCGTGTAGCATTAATACATTCATCAAACACATGACCAAAGATCTTGCAACTCAAACATTCAAGAAGTTTTTGTAGGTTTTAATGAACATATATGACATATATATCAAGGCATCAAGAGAAACATAGTATAATATAAGGATCACATATGCAATTATAATTAACATAAAATACCTTCTTGATAAAGATCAAGGTGAAGATTAAGAACACAAAAACAACCTCACGAGCACCATGCACAAAATACCCTATCTTTCCAAAATCCCAAGATCAAAAGTATGGTATTCTCTAACTATATCCACACAACACTTCAATCAGACCGGACCTATAATCAAAATGGTCCAAAACCCCAGACCGAGGAACAGACTGAAATTGTCCGGTTTGGGTCGGTCCGGTCTGATTTCGATTTTAGGTCTGCCATGCTCAACCCTAACATAGTTAGAAATCTTGTCATATATCGTTGGAAAGGTATTGGAGTCTAATTTCATATAACATATTTTCAAAGTCTGAAGGGTAACTCATTTTTATCAATATTTAAAAAGAGTGACAAAAGTTCACTTTTGATCAGGTTTTTTTAGCAAGAAGATTAACATTTTGGTCAAAAGTTGAAAGGTTTTAGTTCCATGAATTGCACAAGATTAAGTTAGCATAGTGTAGAAACGTAGAGGGGGTGGTGAATACATTTTTAAAATCTTTTGTATCAAATGTCGATTAAGAGGGACATAGTATGAGAAGTGTTGTATATAGTCAAGGACTATATGAATCAAGTAGCACATTGAGTGATCACAACACACGCAAGCAATGATTAGGTGCAAGTATAAAGATAGAGTAATAAAGAAAAAGGAAATGAAAACCGACATAATGATTTATAGTTATTCGGCTACAAGGACACCTTCATTGCCCCACATCCACTCCCTGAGTCACCTACTCAAGAGTTCGATTTCCCTAATGCTGGTGGAGAAACCCTTACACGTCACTTACAATATTTACCGACACCTAAGCTAGGATGTTGTGTTCCTTCACACGGGTACAACAAGTCCCTTCTACATCGCTTACACTTTTTCTGATACTAAGCTAAACACCAGGTCCTTACATAATGGATGGGACCAACACCCTTTTACATCGCCTACAATATTTTACGACACTTATGCTAGGATGTCGTGTTCTTTCAAAGGGGTACAACAACTCCCTCCACACTACGCATTTTAAGGACTAAAATGCTAACCACACTATTACACAAGTAGTAGATGTATAGATACAACAATGGTGGATGTATAGGTGATATTTAACACATCCACACAATTAAGCAATGAATGATCAAAGCTTGGAAATGTTTCTTGATGGTGATAGAGTTAGAGATCTGAGAAGAGAGATATTAGACACAATGCTGAGATGAAGCTTGATCTCGGATGTCTTACATTTAGCCTAAGTGATCTCCATATCTACAAAGAGAATAACTAAGAGAAGAACAACTATAGATCTAAGATCTACATGTTAGAGAGAAGAAGTGAGTGATAGAATATCATATATAGAGAGAAGGATAAAGAGAATATTATAGAAAGGGGTGGGGTATAAGTTTGGAGAATGCTTGGTATTTATAGGCACCAAGATCAGCATTTCACGGACCCCGCGAACCCTTTTCAAAAAAGGGTTTGTCCTTTTACGAAGGGGTCTGTGGGATCTAACTATGGTTTTGTCATAAATACCAAATCTCTTGTCCAAGATTACACTCAAAGTGATTACTACCTTGTAGTTAACTTTCTTAATCATATTTATTAGAGTGTGAATGTACCATTTTTGTGTTTGTAACATTATACAAAAATGCATGAGTTTAGAAAAAGACTTGTAGTAATGTGAGAAGTATGTTTGAGATAAATTATGATTACAAGTAACTTGTACATTTTACGTTATGTATTGCAAGTTACATGTTTGTCATCAACAAAACAAACAATGATGTATAGATTAAATATCGTAATATTTTCACTAACAAGCTCCCCTTTTTTTATGATGAAAAACAATGTAAACGTAATAGATAGTCACGTTTAAAAGTTACTTATGTCCTCACCACTTTAAAAATACTGTTTTCGTTTACACTCTTCTCCCCCTTTTGTCGAAACAAAAAAGTGAGGATGAAAGAAGAATCATTTTAGAGAGAGATTTTATATTTAAAGAACTTTAAATTGAAAATCTAGATAGAAAATAATTTTCATATACTCCCCCTCGGTTAACACTCCCCCTAAGTAGGAGAACCGAGGAATACATAGATTGTGAAAACCTACAAAACAAAGGTTAGAAAGAGATAGATAGATAAGTGGTAGATTTTGCAAATGGAGATGATAGTGAGAAAAATAGATTAATGCAAGGTTAGAAAGAGATAGATATAATGAGTGGTAGATCCTGCAAATAGAGATGATAGTGAGAGACATAGATTGATGCAAGGTTAGAAAGATATAGATAAATAGAAAATAGATTGATGCAATGGTTGTTTAAGACCCATCACAAATTAGTAGAAGAATATGCAAGTTCTCCCTATTGATATATGTGGATCACCAGTGGATCCATGGATCAAATTAAGAGACTTGTCCTGCATTAAGGTTATAGGAAAAAAAATAGATGTAGAAACCCAAAGGTGTGCTTAACTTGCATCAAAGTTAGATGAGAAAAAAATAGATGTAGAAACACAAAGGGGTCTGCTTAACCTGCATCAAGGTTATAGGAGAAACAAAATAGATGTAGAAACACAAAGAGGTGTGCTTAACCTGCATCAAAGTTAGATGGATAAGAAAATAGATGTAGAAACACAAAGACGTATGCTTAACTGTATCAAGGTTAGATGAGAAATAAAGTAGATGTAGAAACAGAAAGAAGTGGTCAAGAGTAAGAATGATGATGAATTAGTTCATGCTCCTCCTTGACGGTTGCTCCCCCTTGTTCGAGGCGTCAAGCGATGATTGAAAGGAAATAACCCAAAACAGTGTTCATTCTTGAACTCTATAAATGCATGACAGATGCACTCCCTTGATATAGGGTGCCAAGATGAACCTATAAGACAGAAGTGGTTAATGCAAAATTTGTGTGTTACACAACAAGGTGTGTATGATAGTGACCCTACAAGACAATGATTAGCACAAAACATATATTCTATCTTATGACAAAGATGGTGTATATAATTCTCTCAACAAAGACTCAACAGAAGCTCCTCCTTACATGAAGCACTAAGAAAGTAAGAAATGGTGACGAGCTATAAAAATGGGTTAGAGATGTGCTACAAAACAAAGTTAGTATACAACTTCACATATATAACAAAGTCACACACTAAAAAATAATTTGAGTATAAAGAGGAGAGACTAAAAAATAAAACTTTAACACTTAGATGTGTCAAAATTTTTGGCAAGGGAAGTGGGCTTATAGATAGAAAATAGAGCCTAACTTATTTTTGGTGATAGAGAATATTATGATGACCAAGAGAGAAAAGAAATTCCCAAATTATATAAGTAAATACTTGAGAAGATCTAATCGACAAATGTTATTGGATGACTTCTAGGAGATGACGAATGACACTTAAAATGTTTGACAAAAATGGCAAAAAGAAGAAAACATGAAAGATACATAAGAGGGATTACTTAGAGCATGAAACAGAAAGGAGGAGGTATGAGCAAGAATAACTATACGAATGTTGACATAAAGATGACAAGGAAGATTAATATGTCATTTGCACAGAAAAATGACAAGAATTGAATAGAGATAAGTGTGCAAAAGATCGTATTGAGGGTGAGATGAAAGATACGAATTCAAGAATTTGAGTAGTATTTTGTTGGTCGATAATGTTTACAAACATTGGAGGACAAGAAAGATGATGAGTTTAATCATTTATGGTTTGAGTGGTGAAGTGTAAATCGGGTTGACAAGGCAACAAGGTTTGACATGGATTTGGATTATGTGTTTTGCAACGGGATTGGGAGAGGCTTTAGAAGCTTTAGGTATGGAGATGATTTCTAAAGATTTGAGGGACTTGGATTGTGATGGTGATGAAATAAAGGATAAATAGGTCTGGATATAGGGGTTTTAAGAAAGATTAAAAGCAATAATTAGATTTAGAAGTATGAATGAATGGTTATATTGGTGGAAGAATGTTTGAAGAATTAAATGAAATTTTGAAATGAGAGGAAGAGATGAAAACATAACCAGAAAATTTAGAAAGACTTACAGGAGACCACGGACCCTTTTCATAAGGGGCGGACCCTTTTTAAATTGGGTCCATAGGGGTCCATGAGTCCCTGATGCAGACAGAAAGAGAGAAAATAATAAATAAGAGGAGCACGGGATCCCAATGACTTGACTCCTACTGATGAGAATATGGAGGTCTCATAGATGATTGAAGCGGTTGGGCTTTATGGATGTGCATTTGAACCATGTCGGTAAGTGCATAAAGTTGATCAAGTTCTTTGCAGCGACGTTGCCTAGAACGAGATGGAATGACACTAGAGGGTGAGTGTTGTGGAGAAGGTTTCATGGTTGGTACATATGAGGTGGTGAAAGGAAGAAGATGTTTGTGGAATGCTATGATGCAAAGTATGTGGAACATTGATACAAGATTGAAAGGAAAAAGAAAACTAGAAAATAAGTCAGACGACCCACGAACCCATTTTAGGGTGGCAGACCCAAATGAGAAAAGGGTATGCGGGTTCTGTAAATCTCTGAGACATACAGAGAAGGAGAGAGTGGAGCCCAGGATTTTGTGATCAAGGTTCCTACTGAGATGGTGGGTGTAGGAGGGCATTGATCTCTACTAGAGGTGGTAGAGACTGAGGTAATGGACCTATAGTTCAAGGTGGTAAGTCCTCAATATTTTTAAGATAGAGATGAGAAAATGTTGGGTAGTGGATATGTTCACGGTTGAAGGGATGTATTTGGGAATAAGACGCATTTCATCATGAAATTCACTTGGCTTTTGACATCAAAGGAAAGTGTTTTAATGTGTGTTGAGTTATGGATATTTTGGAGAGTTTGATGGTTACTTTGTTTGAGAAGATGACCTTGTGAATGACTCAATGTTTCGTAGGACAAAGAGATTTGATGAAAACACTTGAAGTGTTGGACATGATGACATTTTGAGCGGAGGTGGAATCTGGTGATGGGATGGAAGAAAGATAAGGGAAATCCTTAATACGTGAGGTGATGTTGAAGATGTGAAGAAGAGCTCCAAGGGTTTTTGGTTTGTGGTTTAGCAGGTAAGAGAGGTGGTAAGAGTGGTGGTGATAATACAAGATATGAAAATGATAAATGAGTGAATAACACAATTAAACTTGATGATGCGATTGATAGTCCTACACATGATACAAGCAAAAATATTATTTCTACGACATGGTATTGCAACAATTTATCTCAACGAATATGACCATGGACATGCATGCAAATTTTCATAGAAGTGACAGAAGTAGGCACATACGAACATAATATGTTCTCAAGTAGACACACAAATAGAAAGACTCACATATTAGGCATAGAGGTGAAAGATGTCACAACTTAACTTAGTGTCATGCTAGAAAGATATCGGATACACTAACGTGCTAAATAAGTGTTGGGATGTTAATTTGTCAAAATATCGTTTATACTAACAATGGTCTTCATGATAAAAGATATGACTATTACACAGTGATAACAAGTTATTTGTTATAAACCTATTAGAAAAATAAGTTAGTGGCAAAGATGTCAATATGGCAGAAATCATATGACAACAAATATTTAATGAAAATCCCCACGCTCATCAAGACAAAGAATCATGTTTAGCAAGAGAAAGACGTGTAAGACACTTTATTGTAAAATGATTTTGTCGTTAGGCTTAGACACACATGCATGCATTTCCATACTCAACAATGTTATAGAAAAGATAAAAGAACTTATAAATGCCAAACATACTTTGAATACATATACATGCACATATAGCAAATAGTATCACATAAACAAGATAAACCATTTATGACAATCATGTTCAAAAAATAACTTTTTAGAGCAGTGTCATCTATACCATCCTATCAATTGATTTGAGAAATGCCAACAAAAGACAAGAGCTTTTAAACGTAGATGCATCCATATTAAAATGGCATGTTGAGCATGTGAAACATCATATAAAAGATAGAATAGCCTTTAATTGCATATCATGTAAGTCATGGTTAAAACATTAACTTTTAGTGGCATGAAATATACAAGCATACAAGTCTTTCAAAGGTTTACACATTTATCAATTAATCAGATAGCTATCAAACACCCAAATAATCTCATAACTATTAATCATTTTAAACAAGAATGTGTACTTAGTACCTAAATGAGCAAGGAAAGAAATCATGAGTGAATGGGAAAAATAGTAAAATACATAACTTGCATTATTATGACTTTCTAGTTTGAGACACTAGAAAACAAGAAGAAACAAAAAATTCAAGAATCATGACATATACACCATATACATAATCATGTAAGTCTCATTTAATCACATCAAGTTAAGAGACTAAAAGGCATCCAAAATCACATTGTGATAGACATACTAATTTGCTACGAATCGAACCAACAAAGTGTAAGTGTATAATTAACACATAAGACATGCATAAGAGACGTCATAGCTTAAAACGCAAAAATCATGCAAAACAAGTTGGCATTTTATCATTTGAGAACATGCATTAATTAGACGAGCTAAGATGTATTATATTGGCATTGATTCGACAAGAACAAAACCTTATAATAAGCGTGTGTTTGGTAATTTAGCAAACAAGTATTGAGCATGAAGACATATGAGCATATTGCATAACAAACGATTGCTACTTTGGATATTTAATTACTACTTGTTTGGTATGTACTTCTAATGAGATACAAAGTTCATCTATATCGTTTTTAGGAAAAACCCATTTAGTCAAGTTAGAGAATGAGTATGAGACTATCACTATTGGTTCTCAATTAAGGCTAAACATGGTCATTTTTACGGGTTATACACGAACCCAACTTCTATACTAGAAGCAATCCAACCGTTAGGTCAAATTGAATTTCTAGTGCAATAGGTTCTCCAGTAGTCATTCTCATTTTAGACAACAATTCCTATATTTTCCTAATGAAGTGAAGCAAGGATGTGATTTGCATTGACCATTAATAATTAGCATAGAGTGACTCGACTATCATGTTTCATAAAATCCTAAACAAGTATAGGGATTAAGTAAGAAACATATTGAAGCACAAACAAGAATGAGTCAATTAGAGCAAGACATATGCAAAGAGGCATAGAAAATAATGTCTATGTAAAAGAAAGCTTTTTAAGAATGCACTATTGCATATCTTTTGAGAATCATCAAATTGTGGTTACTTACCTTGATTGGCGAATTAAAGAAAGAGTTGGAAAACCTTAAGTGACCAATTTTACTAAACGGAACTATGATAATGTTTTCCACTAACTTTGACTCATACCAAAGCGAGTTTCATCACCCAAAATGATTCACAAAATGTTTATGTAACATTTGTGAGTTAATGCCTATATGCAATGTAACAACAAACACACAAACTTATGCAAGGGGTCTAGCATAATTCCTATTAAGCATAGTCGAAAGACTAGTGATGAACAAGTACGACACATGTTGTTTATGAAAACATTCGTTTTTAAGTGGAGAGTATATTCACACAGGGATTACAAAAACAATGTACTTATTGTACATAGGTTGATGTTGGTTCAAGTGATATTAGAAAACAACTGTTTGAAACTGTACAGGTCACGTACACTTTTTCAAACATGGCCCGTGGGGTCCCTGAACCTCTAAGTCGGTTTGCGGAAAACGTAATTTTTGACCCCAATTTGGAAGATATACTTAAGGAGTTGTTTAACAACCATGTTCCACATGTGTATGCTATAATTTAAACTAAGGATCAAGAGAATATACCTTTGTAGCAAGCATATTCGTAGCATATCATACTCGAGTGGTAAACATGTTGTTTGCTAATGCTTATGACGTTTCCATCAAGAATAACATTACCACTATCCGTGGATTTACATGTACTAAAAAGGTTCCTATTACCCGTCATATGCCTTGAACGACCATTGTCTTTTATCCACTCGTCAGGCTCAAGTTCAACATTCAAGTATACCTACAAATCATGAGACTCAAGTGTTTGCCATTGTTTTATGGGTCCGTTTGGGTTAATCATACCTCTCTTAGACATACCAATTTGAGTGTTACCAAACGTATCCCATGGAACTAGATTTGAAAACTGATTTTAACATGACATAAATGTCGACACAAAATCTCATATGCATATAGAATGAAAGACAAATAGAAACCACATAAGCATATAGGTGTAATGAAATGGTTATCTAAGAAGGAAAAGATAGTGGTATGCAAGTAAAAGAGAAACTCATAAAAACATACAAGCATACAAAGTTCAACACAAGCAAGATGTTCATTTGCACAAATGTCCATTATCACAAAACATAAGGATAGTAAAATTCCTATGGATTCTTTTTAACATCATTATTTTATCTTATACCAAACACCCTTTTTCAAGAACACTATATGTTTAGAGAATAACTCAATCTGGTGTACTTGACAAGTTTAATTAGTTCCTATTTCTAAGAAACTTACTAAATGCAAGTAAGAGCATAACATATGCAAAGAGAGTGATCAAAGTCCACAAGCAATGTGAAAGACAATTACCCAACTTAGTGCACAAAATCTAGAAAATGCTCTATGGTGCATAATCATGTAATTGACAAGCAATAAAATGAGTAACATGGCAAGGTTGAAACTTATGTATCACAAATAGAAGCAATAACAACTTGCAAATATCAAACAAAGTATATGCAAACTTATAAACCAAAGCAAGTAACATTTAGCATACAAATATTTTTCTTCACTTTGTGTTTAACTATGACGATGTACACCAAGCTTGATTAGTTTCCTTTGTATGACAAAATGATTTGTTTTAGAATGTAAATACAACCGCATTTAAACACAAACTATTTGGAGATGTCCAACTCAAGAGAAGTGTGATAAAAAGGTAAGGTAAGTTCACATTTTTAGACACCCTATTGAATTTGACTTGTTTTACCTTCTTATGAATCTAATCAATAGCTAAGAGTATTTTTATATAAAAGTAGACACAATTCCCTTCAAATCAATAGGTGGCACGACTTCTACCGAGTTACAGTTAAAAAGTTATGGTCTTTTGAAGTTGGCTAAAAGTTACAGCTCAGGCGTATACGGACCCCGCAGACCCTTATTAAAAAAGAGTTCGTAGACCACTGAAAAGGGTCCATATGTCTCTGTGACAGACTGGAATTTTCCCTCAAAAGTTGTATTTTAACATAGCAGAAATGTATAGGACTTACTAGACTTGATAACAAACATATAATACGCATGTTAAACATCATTTTTACTTGTATGACTTATCTATGAGTTTACAGAAATGATTTTTCAACGAAATTAAGAGTTGTGTCAAACACTCCTAAGAAATCTTATTTCGTAAGTTTCTCTATGGACACACAACGACACTCTTCAATCCTTTTAAAAAAATATTTATTTATGTTTCATGAGAATCTTCAAGATGATATAACTCAGTATACTAAACAACAAAGTTTGCAAGCAATAAACAAAGAAACGATTCTCATATTGTATCCCGCCTTAAAGGTAATTTGATACATATATCGTGCGCTACTTTAAAAACCAGTTGTTTTTAGAAAATAAGAGCCACGTGACTCTGATACCAATTGTGAAAATGTAGAAGGGGGTGGTGAATACGATTTTAAAATATTTTGTATCAAATGTCGCTTAAGGGGGATATATTATGAGAAGTGTTGTATATAGTCAAGGACTACAAGAATCAAGTAGCACATTGAGTGATCATAATACACGCAAACAATGATTAGATGCAAGTATAAAGATAGAGTAATAAAGAAAAAGGAAATGCAAACCGACACAATGATTTATAGTGGTTCGGCTACAAGGACACCTTCCTTTCCCTACATCTACTCCCCGAGTCACCTACTAGAGAGATCGACTTAACTAATCAACAACCTCCTTTATACCGATGGAGAAACCCTTACACGTCGCTTACAATATTTACCGACACCTAAGCTAGGATGTCGTGTTCTTTCACACGAGTATAACAAATCCCTTGTACATTGTTTACACTTCATCCGGTACTAAGCTAAACACCAGGTCCTTGCACAATGGATAGGTACAACACCTTTTACATCGCCTACAAAAATTTTCGACATCTAAGCTAGGATGTCATGTTCTTTCACATGGGTACAACAACTCCTTTGACATTATGTATTTTGAGGACTAAAATGCTAACCACACTATTACACAAGTAGTAGATATATATATATATATACAACAATGGTAGATGTATATCTGACATTTAACACATCCACACAATTAATCAACGAAGGACCAAAGCTTGGAGAGGTTTCTTGATGGTGATAGAGTTAGAGATCTGAGAAGAGAGATCTTAGACATGGTGCCGAGATGAAGCTTGATCTCAGATGTCTTGCATTCAACCTAAGTGATATCCATATCTACAAAGAGAAACACTAAAAGAAAAACAAATATAGACTAAGATCTACATGTTAGAGAGAAGAAGTGAGTGATATAAGATCAGATTTAGAGAGAAGGATAAAGATAATATGATAGAAAGGGGAGAGGTGTAAGCTTGGAGAATGTTTGATATTTATTGGCACCAAGCTCAGCAGTTCATGGACTCCGCGGACCCTTTTCATAAAGGGGTCCACCCCTTTACGAAAGGGTCCGCGGGAGTTGACTTTAGTTTTACCATAAATACTAAATCTCTTGTCCAAGATTACACTCAAAGTGATTACTACCTTGTAGTTAACTTTCTTAATCATATTTATTAGAGTGTGCATGTACCATTTTTATTTTTATGTTTGTAACATTATACAAAAATACATGAGTTTAGAAAAAGACTTGTAGTAATGTGAGAAGTATGTTTGAGACAAATTATGATTACAAATAACTTGTATATTTTACGTTATGTATTACAAGTTACATGTTTGTCATCAACAAAACAAACAAGGATGTATATATTAAATATCGTAATATTTGCACTAACACATAGTATACAAATAATTCCCAAGTTTATTAAGATAAACTTTAATGAATGATTTTAATTTGTCTGACTTATTCCAAAAAATTCTCTTTCGGTCGTTTAGTAAATCTAAATGGTAACCTATTCATTAACAAAAGTTATTGCCGTATTTGTTTTATGATGCTATCAATTCGTTTAGTTTTATCTTTTACTTGCTATAATAAATGAAAAAGAAAGAGACATACAAATTCAGTTTCTCATATATGAGTTCAGTTTGTGGGACAACCACATATCAAGTAACACCGTTGGAGAATATAGTAATGTTTAGAATGACTAAAAAATTCTAGACTAGGTTGTGGTGACGTTGATAAGTTTACTGATAACAATGAAACAAGTTGATGATGCAAAAAACGACAAAGTGAAAAAACAAGATTTGTTACGTAAGAGACATCCACGTATCTTGATGTACGATACAAGTTTAAGCTGCATGTCATAACTGCACAAGTACGTTGAAAGTTTTGATGAAGTAATAATTAGTGCTTTAAATGGTATACCCTCATGTTTGGTTGCATAAAAGAATAAACATATTCTATCGATATCAAGATTAACTTTATTTTTTTGTCAGAGTATTTACAACATCCTGACGTATCAATAACACCAATAAAATATGAGTTAATTAGCAAACGAGCAAATGACTGTATAAATGATTAATATCACGGTCATTATACATATATTTAGGTATGTTTAACAAAAGTGGAAAGAAGTTGAAGTAATAATATAAAGCGTTTATTTGATGAAGATTTTTCTCATTATATTATTTTGTATTTATGAATTAAGAATGACATTATGAAATATGCACGTAAAATGTACAAACATATAATGATATCATTTTGAAGGTATCAGGTTAACATTGTTTACAAAATACTCTTAGTTTCTAATGTTATGTTGTTGTATCAATTCAATCTTTTCGTGCTACTTGTTAAAATGATGGAAAAAGAAGAGAAACGAAACCTAAGCTTTTCAAAACTGGCTTAGGTTGTGGATCAACCATCAAAATTTTTACCCAATGACTAGCATACTTAAGTTGAGAATTGCTATGGTTAATAAAGATGTGTTATAATGATGCTGATAGGTTTATTGATAATGACGAAACAAGCTGAAAATACAAAAATTATGAAGGTGAAATCAATAAGTTCTTTTTACCGACTTAATTTTATGTCCAACTTGTTTGATGGCGGCCGAGACTAAACACAATATTTTCTCTACATGTGAAGTTGCTACTAATGTTTGGAGGTTAATTCGTGTCTGGTGCGGTTTCTCAATGCTAATCTGAATTCTATTGATGCTTGGTTAGTGTGGATTGATGGTCTGGCACGAGGCTCTCCTAAAAAGGAGCGTATGTACGTGATAATAGCGACAACGTCATGCTATATTTAGAAGTTTCGGAATAATGTCATTTTCAATTCCCATTCTATTAGAAAAAGTGATATTTTTGTTTATATTCAATTGTATTTTTTCTTGGTTAAAATGTAAACGGGCCAATGTGTTAAGGTGGCAAGATTGGCTACAATCTTCTTTGTAATTTTCTTCTACTTTTTTGCTAGTTGTGTTCTATATATTTCTCTTTTTGTTGTTAAAAAAATGATTTTGTTATACGAATGAGAAAATGTTTTAGAATAACAGAGAAAAAGCGTGAAACCACAAATTAAGAATGAAAACAAATGAGATAGAAACTAGTATCTAAAAGGAAGAAATGTGTGGGAAAGTTTGTTAGGGAGACGTGCAGGTTACGCGAATGATATATTTGAGCATATAACATAACACAAATCTTGCGTTATATATGACTGCATATTATAAATATTGGTGTCGCGGCCTTCTTAATCCTCATAAAGCCTCAATGATAATTTTTTTGCAAAAGAATAGTTCAAACATCTAAAAGTCATGTTTATTCTTCTCGTAACAATGGTTTTTGCTCTTTAGGCTAACTAATTCACAAGGTTTGAACTCATCATCACACAGACTCAGATAAAGCTTTTCTTTATGAGGTTGACGAAGCTACTTCAAAATTATTAGCTAACAGAATTCAAACTTTAAATCTCACACCTCTTAGTAGGATACTTGTTGGCCCTTCTACCAAGCGTGCTACCAAACCTAGGATCCATTTTGCATAAACATTTAAAAATTTGTGAAAGAAAGGCACGTTTTTTTTTGTATTTGACAAAAATTAAATTGAAAGTTTGGATTCTTGTCTTTTAGAAAATAAAGTTGAATGAATAAAAGAAAAGCTTTATTTGAATGCAAGAACTTAAACTTAAAGAATAAGCTATTTGGAGTAACCTTAAAAGTAGCTTGAGCTTTTGAGAAACATAGGAGTATCCAAAAACCTTTTTGGTAATTCCAGTTGGCTTTCTAGTTATGTATCTTTTTCCTAATACCTCATTTGTTTTTGTTAGTTTGCACTTTTCAGCTACAAGTTTAGCTTAGTTTCAGGCCCGCAGATGGGTGTGCACATGGAGGCCCCAGGCCCATCAATTTATGAACCCTTAAAGTTTTACAACTTAGCCAGATGCAACGTTCATACAAAGGATATATTGACAAAGAGTTAACAGAAGTATATACATATATAGCAAAAATAAGCATCAAGTAAAAAAGTAATACCGAATCACCTGAGGAAAAATGGGAGTACGGGACCATGACTTGCTAACTATGCCGATTTCTTTTTTATCGAAGAAGTCCTAGTTAGATGTACGTTTTTTTCTCCTCGAACTAATGAAACATAACGTCTTTGTGTGGGTATCAAAATCATAGAGTATATATGTAACATAATGTGAAGTCATAGGTTCAAATTCTGTCCCTATGTTGTACGTATGTTCCTTTAGTTAAGTTCCTAATGAGAGAATCCGACAAGTTGCCAATGTTGTCCAACATATAATATTACCGTCTTCAATTAAGGGCTGAGCGTGAGCGTGATCATGGACATGACCGAACCGAAGCGATTTGGCTTAAAACGTTGGACCAAAATGTTTGGTTCCATTTCGGTCCGGTTCAACAAAGCATAATGTCCGGCCGGTTATATGTCAGACCTATCAGTTTGAGAACCGAAAATGACAAAAAGGGTGGACCGAAGACCGTGCCAGCCCAAAATACATTGGGCCGGTCAGTTCAATTTGCAATTCAGTTGGGTGCGCGGTCTGTAATGCTCGGCCCGTCATGGTATGGTTCTGGTATGTAAGTTGTCTAGGTATAAATGTACAATTATGTTTGGTACTATATGAAAAAACTGCAGATTGTAACAAGAAGTTTCAACTGGAATTGGGGAAGAACCAAGCTAATTGTATAATGCACAACTAAAGTCCGCAAATACTAAGCTTAAAGCATTATAACGTTGCATAATACAAATTTCGAAGATTACTGAGAGAACTGAGAACGATCAACTCATAGTGAACTCTTCGTACAACCCCTCTTATACTGTGGAATCACACACTTGCAGGTTAACAGCCAACCCGAGTTACTTAAGTTCACTGTTTTTCTCTCTGGTACAAAGCTTAGTAAGTGTGATGCAGCTTCTTTAAAACAGATTATAGATTTCAACCACATTCCAGAAGTTGCTTACCAGACTTGCACGAAATCTGACGTATCAATAAACAAACCTTTTATCAAGGGCTATCCAGTCAAGTAACAGAAGAACCTGATGATCGTGTGAAAGGCATGCCCTCTATCTTTATACAAAAAACAACAATACATGCAAGTAAGGTACAAAAAAAACTAATCATGTCCATTATCATTAAGTTTAGACCAATATCTAGAGAACATGAATTCAAGAAAACAATAAACAAAATTTATCAACCTAGTTTCCTGGCCAAACAGCAACTGCACTTACAATACCCACGTACTCATTAAGCAATTTGAACAAGTAAACCGAAGCAGCAGTAGGACCAAAATGAGTTGTTCATATATGTATAAAGAATCAAACTATCAAGTAATCTACAGAAGCATATAACCAAAAAAATGTCAAGAAAATTAACAAGGAATCAACAATTATAAAAGCCACTGGACTGCCAATGTTATTGTACAAGCTTAACACGGCTGCACCAACTGGTTAGGCATTTCGGTTCATCGCTACAAGAGCAGTGAACAAAATATCAAATGTGAATCTGTGTAATTTCTTCTTGTATCTTTACTGGTAACTGATCAATCACTTCTGTTGTTCCTTGACATGTAAAATATACAAATGATTGATGGGCTTACCAGCAGATATGTACCTCTTCATGATCTTGAGCGCCCAAAAACAGTGCTCCATGTATACAAACAAAAAAGTCTGGCACAAACGTGATTCATTCGTTCTCTTGTCCAACAGTCTCTTGTCTAACATTATATCTAGTCTCCTCTGACCTGTGCCGAAATAACTTTGCTATCTTTCGCCTCTCACAGTCCTGCAAAGAGCATATAACTTATATTAATGGATGTTGTAAATATAATTATCTGGAAAAAGAAAACCAATTATGTTAGTATTCAGTTGCTATATCCATCATGTTAAATTACGTAATATATTAAAAACAGTTTCCTTATCATTGGACGAACTAAGTAACTTTGATACCATGTACAGATGCAGAAATACAGATTGGAGAACAGAAAAATAGTGTTTATATATGTGAAAAGGTAGGCCAGGCAGGTAGGGTTAGAACAAAATGGATACTTATTTGGTATGGTTGACCCCATTTTTTATTTTTTTTTTGCAGCAATAACAGGCGACTTTCGACCCATTTGACCCGTTCTGTTTCTGCTAACTTTTCAATTTTGCTCATTTCATCTGATAGAAACTAAAATATACCCAAATCTACCATTCATTAGTCAATGATTCAAAACTGGCACGTCTACTATTTCGTTAAAGAGATATACGGAGTATATGTATTAGGAAGTTGTTAGAAATGTATTGAATTATAAGCACATCTAACCTTGAACATGCTAAAGTAAAAAGGCTTAGAGGGGTTCATCCTCCGCAGCTTCTGGTATGTATATGCAAAGCTTAACTGATCGCGAGGAGTGAACCTTTCAACCTCGTTAAACCAAAGGCATGAGAACAGATTCGACATTGGTGTGTGTGCCCTTACAATAAAAGAACCTTCAGGCACATCTGAAAGAAAAAGATAGGTCTATTATACGCCAATGATGAAATGGTATCTGCAATATTTACAGTTAACAATAACAAGAAAGAAAAAAGAAAAGAAATGCATACTGCTTGGGAGGAGCTTTTGAGGATCCATTGGATTAAATCTTGTCAAGCCATCAGCCTGGTAAAAGGAAAATTGTTCATCTATTACGGTATGATTATACTTGTTGAGCTTTTTATTTTGAGCAACTTCTTCCCAGACACAATGGCGATCATAGTGATTAGAAATTGCATACTCATGACCTTTACGCCATAGAAAATACTCTAATATAAGTAAAGGGTCCAGTTGGAGTCGCAACTTGCTATCGAACCAGATAGAGTACCTAAAATATTTAGAGCATGCAAAACTGTTAAGAGATAACTGCTAAAAGAAATTTAAAAAAAAAAACTAAACCTGCAGAAACTTTGTACACATGTGGTGATTTACCGGCGACAAAATTAATCTACATTTCTGTACTCGTAACATATGCAAAATAAAGTGTTTTATTTTAATTATTAGCAAGTATCCAATCTGTCCATTAATAAGTTAGGATCCATACGCCACATGTGGTGTTTTACCAGCGACAAGAATAAGGTTCTGCCACAACCACGTCACCAGAGCCAAGGAGAGTGTAGAGGCGACGAGAAGTAACAAGCAAAACTAGAAAAACAAGATTGAAACAAAGATAGGAACTCCGGCTCTCAGGAACTCTTCCTCCTCTTTAGATTACGCATCCCGTCTACAATCACATGGCTCTGTTTTGACGCAATTGTGCCAGGTCACTGGTGGTTTGGTATGCTAAGAGATTACAAATTGCCACTTATAAAACAAAATTCATATTAATTAGAGACTCGAATCCAAATTTATACACTGCACATCTATTTTGTCGCATTAACATCACACGCAAAAGAACTTCAGAAAGTGGACATGAAACCCTTGCTAATAATATGAGGTAATCTTGAGCCAAGATAAATAATTTACCTTGCATTTTGAAATAGACGATGTGCCAAAAGTTTCGGTATTTTTCCTACTCTCCGCATATCGGTGTATGGGAGATTCTTTACGACCACAATTCTCCATATACCAATATAGCCCATTCTGTCTGGCATGTGTCCCTCTGAAGAAAGCGTTTGTAAAGTAATAGCATCTACAAACATGACGAAACACACATTTTTCCTTGAAAAGCGAGAAACCTTGAACGAGGAAACAATAAAAGTGAATCAGTAAATTAAAGAAATGGATGTGACCTTAATTTAAGCATTATGAAACAGTGAGTTTATGCATAGATTAGATGAACCAAGACTGAACATAAGGCCTATAGTAAGAATTCCACACACCATATGTGAGCGTAACAGCATATGTGATATGTGCTCAAACGCACATAGGTGATAGGCCTCGATTAAATTCCTCACACCTTATGTGAGGACAACAACATATTGAACTCAATACACGTATGACTCAATACACGCAGATAAAAAAAGGAAACCATAACGTTCTTAAATTACAACCAATTCATAGAAAAGGAATATGCTGAACTTTGAAAGAGTTTAAAGCTCTACGATAATACTTTAAAATATGGAACATATTCCAGTACTGTACATACAGGGGGCAGAGGAGGCAGTGTGTTTGTGTCGCTTTGCGTGATGTGGCGACAAACTCTTATCTACAACGTAACGACAAACTCGTAACTACAACTTAACGACAAATTCTTAACTACGACGTAGGATCACCAACGTGTGATACAATCATATGGATTTTTAATCGTATAGTAGGAATTTTTAGCACACTTATTTTCCTTACCGGCCATCAATGAACGGGAGTGAATGTAGCATCTAGGAAGAAAGTTGGCGATAAATGTGAATTGTGAAAGGTATTCAATATGCAATCTTCTTGTCGGAAGGGGTCTGATAGGACAGCCATGTTTCGATAAAATAATCATGGAAAACCAGAAACCAAATGGTTGTAACATAATGTTGACAGGTAATTGTCTTTTGTGGGTTGCGGTTCTGTGGAGTTCGTACAATCATTGATCAGTTATACATTATTCTGTAATCTGACAACCTCGTTGTGTAACAGTTAAATAACACCATGGCTTATCCTACACAAAACCTCGGTAGGACCCTTTACCTCTTGTTTGCAACTAATCTCACCCCAAAGGCGAATTAAAGGAACATCAACCTTCCAACTCATTTGCAGGCACAACTGACCTGCAACAATCTAAGAAGCCACAACCCCACTTACCATATCTATGTCAAACATACCCGGTCAAACCTGGCCATATCGGCTAGTCTGCGAGCTTATACTTAAAAAGATAGGACAACCACCTTGTACACAGGTGCATACTTCTATATTCATGGATCATTTCATGAAACTAATTCTACCTCGGCCTAGCT